>BSYR01000027.1:46970759-47651574 GCA_030270665.1 Hibiscus trionum | reverse complement strand
ATTATTATTATTATTATTATTATTATTATTATTATTATTATTATTATTATTATTATTATTATTATTATTATTATTATTATTATTATTATTATTATTATTATTATTATTATTATTATTATTATTATTATTATTATTATTATTATTATTATTATTATTATATTATTATTATTATTATTATTATTATTATTATTATTATTATTATTATTATTATTATTATTATTATTATTATTATTATTATTATTATTATTATTATTATTATTATTATTATTATTATTATTATTATTATTATTATTATTATTATTATTATTATTATTATTATTATTATTATTATTATTATTATTATTATTATTATTATTATTATTATTATATTATTATTATTATTATTATTATTATTATTATTATTATTATTATTATTATTATTATTATTATTATTATTATTATTATTATTATTATTATTATTATTATTATTATTATTATTATTATTATTATTATTATTATTATTATTATTATTATTATTATTATTATTATTATTATTATTATTATTATTATTATTATTATTATTATTATTATTATTATTATTATTATTATTATTATTATTATTATTATTATTATTATTATTATTATTATTATTATTATTATTATTATTATTATTATTATTATTATTATTATTATTATTATTATTATTATTATTATTATTATTATTATTATTATTATTATTATTATTATTATTATTATTATTATTATTATTATTATTATTATTATTATTATTATTATTATTATTATTATTATTATTATTATTATTATTATTATTATTATTATTATTATTATTATTATTATTATTATTATTATTATTATTATTATTATTATTATTATTATTATTATTATTATTATTATTATTATTATTATTATTATTATTATTATTATTATTATTATTATTATTATTATTATTATTATTATTATTATTATTATTATTATTATTATTATTATTATTATTATTATTATTATTATTATTATTATTATTATTATTATTATTATTATTATTATTATTATTATTATTATTATTATTATTATTATTATTATTATTATTATTATTATTATTATTATTATTATTATTATTATTATTATTATTATTATTATTATTATTATTATTATTATTATTATTATTATTATTATTATTATTATTATTATTATTATTATTATTATTATTATTATTATTATTATTATTATTATTATTATTATTATTATTATTATTATTATTATTATTATTATTATTATTATTATTATTATTATTATTATTATTATTATTATTATTATTATTATTAAAAGTCCTTAGGTGATCCTTTTCTATGGTGTTTAAAAGTCCATAGGCCAAGGTGTTTAAAAGTCCTTGGGATCAAGGTGTTTAAAAGTCCTTGATGAGATACATTCTATGGTGTTTAAAAGTCCATATGCCAAGGTGTTTAAAAGTCCTTGGGGCCAAGGTGTTTAAAAGTCCTTGGGGTGAAAGTTGATGAACTTGTGTTTAAAGAAATGGAATTTATCACTTGTGGCCAATATGACATGTTATGATTTGATGCATGAGATGCATGTTTAAGTATGCTTTTGAGCATGTGTAAATGATGGTTTGAAGCATGTTTTATAAAGTGTTTTATAAATGCATTATTGAATGGTTTAAATGAGCATTCCTCACTAAGCTTTGCTTACGCTCTCTTCGTTTTTCTTAATTCAATAATGCAGAGCATTAGAGACCTTTGAGGGCAGCAAGAAGGGCAAGAATTCAAGTGCAAGTAAAGCTCAATGTATGGAAGATTTTTGTTAAACATTTTAGCTTTTGGGTGATTTGGCAATGGGGGACCAATGTGTATGTTTTGGGAGGTGTTTTGTACTCCCTAAGTATGTTTCTTGATGTTAAGATTGTTGGTCTTTGGTTTGGATCTTTATATGCTTGTTTTGTAAGTTTGGTGTTTGAATAGCTAGCTTGTGTAGGAAGCATGCCATTAGAATTGGGGCTTTTTGCATATGATGATGTTTGGTTGAATTGATGATGCTATTATGTCATATATATGTTGAATTGCATGCTGGCAAAGTTTGGTGACATTCGGAGCATGTTTGGTTATGTAATTGCATGTTTAAAGTGGAGTTTTGGAGCAATCTGGGCAGGGTGTTTCGGAACAGCACCTACCGTTTCGGAACGGGTGCCTTAATTGTGCCCAGGCGTCCGAAACGGGAGGGGCCGTTCCGAAACGGAAAGGCTTCTGCCAGACCCCCGTTTCGAAACGGGCTATGCCTGTTTCGGAACGGCCCCGTGTTTCGGAACGGGCTGTCTCCCGTTTCGGAACGGTCGACCGTTGGGGGCTGACATTGGCAGTTATATGTTTTGAATTGTTTGCGTTTTGGTCCTGAAACTTGTTTGTGCAATTGTATGAGTTTGGGAAGTCCTTTTGAGCTGAAATTTCACAGAGAAGCATGAAACCTGATTAATTTCAAGTTGGTAACTTCAATTTGGGTTAAGTCCTTTTAATTATCAGAATTTACAATTTGGTCCCTAAAGTTGTAAATTGTTCAATTGAGTCCCTGTTTGATCTCTGATGTTTGTGATCTTTTGGTATGATGTTGTGTGATCACAATTAGGCTTAATGTGCATCTAGACAAGTTTTAAAAGGAAAAAAAGGGTCGTTAATCAAGGTTGACTTTCGGGTTGACTTTGGTTTTCCCCGTGTGACTTTCTTAATTCGGGTCAACCGTCTAGGCCGGGTTAAGGGGGTTACATTTGGTGGTATCAGAGCTGAGTTCTCGAGTAATTGGGAATGTTTGTATGCATGATTGAAGTATGTATGCTATGAATGCTTGTTGTTTGAAAGCATGTTCAGTGGTTTGAAATGTTGATGCAGTTGAGTTGTATGCTCTGATGTTGCATGTTGAGGGTACCCATTGCCAAACAAAAGCTAAAGGAAAGATGTTGTTTTGAAATGAAATTGAGCTTGAATACTTGGATTGCTTACCTTGCTGGGCCTGACTTTGTTTTATTTGTGTTATGATTGCATGGTAAAAGTATGGCACCACGTAGAGAGTTAAGAGGTAATGCGAGAGCTACGGCTCCTAACGAGAATGAGAACGAAGAGCACACTGGTAGTGCTGTGTTACCCCCTCCTCCGCCTGGTGGTGGTGCTGGAGGTGCGAGAGCTGAAGCTGCAGCTGATGCTGGTGCTGGAGCTGCTGGACCAGAGGTTGGTCAGGGGTAAGCCATGCCTGATATGTCTGTTTTGGTACAAGCTATTGCGGGTGCTTTTCGAGCAGCAGTAGCTGGAGCTCAGGGAGCTGGGCATCAGGGAGATGCTGGAGTCAGATTGCCTTTGGAGCGTCTGCGCAGTCTTGGAGGGACTGAGTTTAGAGGTTTGTCAGCTGAGAGTTCTGAGGCTTGGCTGGAAAGTACCAAGCGTATCTTGGGTCAGATGAGTTGCACGGATGTGCAAAAGCTGGGCTGTGTTGTGTCCTTGCTGCAGGACGATGCTTATACATGGTGGACGACTACCATTGCTGGAATGGCTGAAGCTGATGTTACCTGGACATTCTTTCAGAATGTGTTTAAAAGAAGATATCTGGGAGTGAGATATCTGGATGAGAAAAAGCGAGAATTCATGTCTCTTACCCAAGGGAGCATGAGTGTGGCTGAGTACGAGGTACAGTTTGTACGGCTCAGTCAGTATGCACCGGAGTTGATACCTGATGAGAGGGCTAGGTGCGAGAGGTTTCGTTACGGTCTTGTGACGGATGTCAAGATGTATTTGCTGGCCGCCGAGTATGTTGATTTTGATGTGTTGGTAGGCCGAGCAAAGGACATTGAGATGAACCTGAGTTTGTCTGCTAAGGGTGCTGGTAAGCGAGCTGCTGAGTATAGTTCCGGAGGTGGACGGAACAAGAGGGGACGAGATCAGAAGTATCAGTCCTCAGCCAGGAGAGGTGGTGGTGTGCCTGCTAGAGGAGGCAATGCTAGAGCTGATCCCAGTGCTTGTTGGATCTGTGGTTCCCGTGGTCACTTGAAGCGTGACTGTCCTCGTGCTGAGAGAGTGGCACAAGCTCCTGTTGCGGCTGCTGGTAACGGGTGCTGGAATTGTGGTTCTGCAGACCACATCAGGCGAGATTGTTCGAGGATGGCTGGTGAGCAGGTGCGTGCTCCTGTTGTTGCTGCACCACAGAGAGGTCGTGGGCGCGGCCGTGGTAATTTCCAGAGGAGAGAGGAAGGTGGCCGAGGGGTAGCTCATGTCGTAGCTATTCAGCCTGAAGGTGGAGGCCAAGCGAGGGTGTATGCTCAGAGAGAGGGCAGGAATGATGCAGATGTGATTGCAGGTACCTTTACTTTGCAGTCTTTGTCATTGCTTTCTTTGATTGATTCTGGATCTACGCATTCATATATTCTTCGTGAGCATGCTGAATTGCTTGGTTTGCCTGTTGAGTCTTTGGATGTTGGTGTTCGGGTCACTAGTTCTTTTGGTGAGACTGTTGTGACTCGAAAGTTGTATAGAAGGTGTCCTTTGGTTGTTCAAGAGCATGTCTTTCATGTTGATCTTATGGAGTTGCCCTTCTATGGTTTCGATGTGATCCTTGGTATGGATTGGCTTGCTGAGCATCGTGCTGTTGTGGATTGTGAGAATAAGCGTGTTTCGCTTAAGCTTGCAGATGATTATGAAGTTGTGGTGGTTGGTGAGAATGTGAAGTTTCTTGCCAATGTTGTGTCTTCTTTGGAGGCGAGCAGGATGCTGAGGCAAGGTTGTGAAGCTTATCTAGCTTTTGTGATGAATCCTAGCTCTAAGGAGTTGAGGGTGCAAGATATCAGGGTTGTACAGGAGTTTCCTGGTGTTTTTCCTGAGGAGTTGCCTGGTTTACCTCCTAACCGCGAGGTGGAGTTTGGAATTGAGCTGTATGAGAATACAACTCCTGTGTCCATTACTCCCTATAGAATGGCACCTAAGGAGCTGAAGGAGCTGAACAAGCAGTTGCAAGAGTTGCTTGATCGTGGTTTCATCCGGCCGAGTGTGTCACCTTGGGGAGCACCGGTCTTGTTTGTGAAGAAGAAGGATGGCACTATGAGAATGTGCATTGATTATCGTCAGCTGAACAAGTTGACTATCAAGAATCGGTATCCTTTGCCGAGGATTGATGATCTCTTTGATCAATTTCGGGGAGCTGGTGTGTTCTCTAAGATTGACTTGAGGTCAGGGTATTATCAGTTGAAGGTGAAGGATGTGGATGTGCCTAAGACAGCTTTCAGGACAAGGTATGGGCATTATGAGTTCCTTGTGATGCCGTTTGGGTTGACAAATGCTCCTGCTGCTTTCATGGACATGATGAATCGTGTGTTTCATGAATACCTGGACAAGTTTGTTGTGGTGTTCATTGATGATATCCTCGTGTACTCGCGTACTGAGGAGGAGCATGAAGAGCATTTGAGGATTGTTTTGCAAGCTTTGTTGGAGAATCAGCTTTATGCTAAGCTGAGCAAGTGTGAGTTCTGGTTAAAGGAGGTGGTTTTTCTTGGGCATGTGGTCTCAGCTGAGGGGATTCGTGTTGATCCTCAGAAGATTGAGGCGGTGATGAGCTGGAAGGTTCCTAAGTCTGTTCACGAGGTCCGTAGTTTCCTTGGTTTGGCGGGATACTACCGAAGGTTTGTGGATGGGTTTTCCAAGATTGCTTCTCCTTTGACAAAGCTGTTGCAGAAGGATGTTAAGTATGAGTGGACAGAAGCGAGACAGCAGGCTTTTGAGAAGCTGAAGGCGGCTTTGACGCAAGCTCCTATCTTGATTCAGCCTGAATCAGGGAAAGAGTTTGTGGTTTATAGTGATGCATCCTATGTTGGTTTGGGGTGTGTGCTAATGCAGGAGGGTAAGGTGGTGGCTTATGCATCGCGGCAGTTGAAAGTGCATGAGCGCAATTACCCTACGCACGATATTGAGCTGGCTGCAGTGGTTTTTGCTCTGAAGATCTGGAGGCATTATCTGTATGGTGAGAAGTGTACTGTGTACACAGATCACAAGAGTTTGAGGTATCTGATGTCTCAGAAGGAGTTGAATCTTAGGCAACGGCGTTGGTTGGAGTTGCTCAAGGATTATGATCTGACGATTGAGTATCATCCTGGAAAAGCTAATGTTGTTGCTGATGCCTTGAGTAGGAAGGTAGCTGTTGAGTTGAGAGCCATGTTTGCTAGCTTGAGCATATCGCGTGATGGTGGTCTTGTTGCTGAGTTGCAAGTGAAACCCTCTTTGGTTCAGTTGATCAAGGATAAGCAGTTGTTGGATGATTCCTTGGTGTCTCATGTTCAGGATATCGCGGAGGGTAGACCTTCGGATTTCTGTTTCAATGATGATGGTGTGCTGTGTTTTGGAAGTCGGATAGTAGTGCCCAATGATGCTGAGTTGAGGCGTGCTATTCTGACTGAAGGTCATAGTAGTCCTTTTGCTATGCACCCTGGTAGTACTAAGATGTATCGTGATCTTCGTGATGAGTACTATTGGGTTGGTTTGAAGAAGGATGTTGCGGAGTTCGTGAGCAAGTGTTTGGTGTGTCAGCGAGTTAAGGCTGAGCATCAGTTTCCTTCTGGTTTGTTGCAACCGTTGAAAATCCCTGAATGAAAGTGGGAGAGGGTTACCATGGATTTTGTATCTGGTTTACCTTTGTCTCCATCGAAAAAGAATTCGGTCTGGGTGATTGTGGATCGCCTGACGAAGTGTGCGCATTTCTTGCCTGTGCATACTACGTTTTCTTTGGATAAGCTGGCAGAGCTATACATTGCTGAGATTGTGAGGCTGCATGGTGTGCCTAAGTCGATTGTGTCGGATAGGGATCCGAGGTTCACATCGCGGTTCTGGCAGTGTTTGCATCAAGCTCTGGGTACAAGGTTGCATTTCAGTACATCCTATCATCCTCAGTCGGATGGTCAGTCTGAGCGAGTTATCCAGATTTTGGAGGATATGTTGAGGTGCTGCGTGATTGAGTTCCAAGGTTCTTGGGAGAAGCATCTGCCTTTGGTTGAGTTTGCTTATAACAACAGTTATCAGGCGAGCATACAGATGGCACCTTATGAGGCTTTGTACGGGAGGAAGTGTAGGACTCCTCTTTGTTGGGCTGAAACTGGTCAAAAGTTGGTTTCGATGCCGGCTTTGTTGAAAGGGACCACAGAGAAGGTGAAGCTCATTTGTGAACGGTTAAAGGCTGCTTCTGATCGGCAGAAGTCTTACGCGGATTTGAAGCGTAAGGAGATAGAGTATGCGGTGGGTGACCGTGTGTTCTTGAAGGTTTCGCCTTGGAAGAAGGTGATGCGGTTTGGCCGGAAGGGCAAGTTGAGCCCTAGATACATTGGACCATATGAGGTGGTTGAGCGTGTGGGTCCTGTTGCGTATCGGTTGAGGTTACCTCAGGAGTTGGAGAAGATTCATGATGTGTTTCATGTTTCTATGCTCCGGAAGTATAGATCTGATCCTTCGCATGTGATGCCTGTGGAGGAAGTGTTTTGAATCCGGATTTGACCTATGATGAGGAACCGGTGAAGGTTCTGGATTCGGATAGCAAGGTTCTTCGTGGCAAGACCATTGAGTTGGTGAAGGTGCTGTGGAAGCATCGCGGTGTTGAGGAAGCCACGTGGGAGCGAAAGGAAGACATGCTGAAGCAGTTTCCTTATCTCTTTCCTTCAGGTAAATTTCGAGGACGAAATTTCTTAAGGGGGGGAGAGTTGTAACGCCCCGGTTTTGGGCTTAGAAGTTTTGGGCGTTGACCGGTTTGGTCAAAGTCCTGTTCGAATCTAAAGAGGTGAAATTAGGAAAGCCTAGTTCGGGTTGCATTAAAAATATGGAAAAATGTTCTAAAATCATCTTTTAATATAATTAAGTGAACTGTGAAATCAATTTTGAAAAATGGGTTTTGGAAGTATGACATTTTGGTTAGTGACCAAAATGTAAATTTCGAAAGTTTGGTGACTGTTTTATAAAGAGTTGAAACTTTGAATCTTTAAGGAGCTATTAATCCAAAGATGATTTCTCCAGATTTTTCTAAGATATTTTAAGTCTAAAATCTGATTTTAAAGGTTATTAAAATTGGAGGGAAGCCATTTTGGCTATTTTTGGATTTTGTAACCAACTTTGCTAAACTTTCTTTCTCCCATTTTCTCTCAAACCAAACACTACTTTTCCAGAGAATTGGATCTGATTTCTTCACCTAAATCCCTCCATTCAACTCTCATTTGATTCCAAATCATTGTATCTTCAAAACCTCTTCAATTGCTTCTTGATTCTTCAAGGATTTTCATTCCAAAAAGTGGAGAATCACAAGTTTGGAGGTAAGAACGTCCTTCTCCTCTAAACTATCAGTTCTTTACTGAAATTCCCAAGTTATCAACTCTTGATTGATGTTTAATTAAAGGCTTTTGAGTTTGGAATTGGATCTTGGCTTATAATGCAAGATTTGATGATTTTTCATGATTTTTCGTTAGATCTGATTAACCTGTGATTTGAGATGTGTTTTTGATGTTAAATGAACTCTAAATTGATAAGGAAATGAGTTTTGATTGATGCAATCCCGGATAGGTTGAGTTTCCTAAGTTTAGCTTAAGTTTCTTGGATGTTTTTGTGGTGATCTTGTGGATCTGTTGTTGCTGGAGGTATAAGGATGTTTGTAGGTTGTTTTTAGATGTTTTATGGTGATGATGGATGTTAGGTTTTGCTGGTTTATGGCTGGGCTTTGTTGAGAAGTGGTTTTGATGCAATTTCGGTTGTGTTTGGTGGCCGAAATTGGAGTATGAATGAGAGCAGCGAGTTTGAGTGCTTTCATTGAAGCTTTTGATGCTTGATGATGCATTAAACCTCTGCTTTAATGTGTTTAATCAGGGGAGGCATCTTTGGATCCAAGAGTTGTTGATCCGGAAGCTTGAATTCGTGCTTCGGCAAGAGGCGAAGTGGAATCGGTGAGTGAAAATGGGTTTCGGCTTTGAAACCAATGTCTTGGGAGCTTAGTTTAAGTCTAAACAACTTTGCTAAGCTCGAGCGTAAGTTTTCGGAATTTCTCTCTAGTTGTGGCCATGATTTTGTTGTGATGCGAAATGATAATTTGCATGTTTTACATACTGTTTTGGAAGCATGTTTTAGCATGGTTTTTGCTGATGATGTAAGCCATATGTTGAAGGTAACTCTAGGTAGGAGTTCCATGCTTTTGTACATTGAAATGATGTGGTTTAATGCTTTTAAATGCATGATGAATATGGCTTGGTTTTATGCTTTAAAACAGTGATGTAAGTGATGAAAATGATGTATATTGGCAAGTGATGTTTTTAAAATGTTAAGGTCACTAAGGTGGTTAAAAGTCCTTGAGTGAGCCTTGTTACTTATGAACATCAAGGTGGTTAAAAGTCCTTGGATGGTTCATGTTGTGGACACTAAGGTGGTTAAAAGTCCTTAGGTGATCCTTTTCTATGGTGTTTAAAAGTCCATAGGCCAAGGTGTTTAAAAGTCCTTGGGATCAAGGTGTTTAAATGTCCTTGATGAGATACATTCTATGGTGTTTAAAAGTCCATAGGCCAAGGTGTTTAAAAGTCCTTGGGGCCAAGGTGTTTAAAAGTCCTTGGGGTGAAAGTTGATGAACTTGTGTTTAAAGAAATGGAATTTATCACTTGTGGCCAATATGACATGTTATGATTTGATGCATGAGATGCATGTTTAAGTATGCTTTTGAGCATGTGTAAATGATGGTTTGAAGCATGTTTTATAAAGTGTTTTATAAATGCATTATTGAATGGTTTAAATGAGCATTCCTCACTAAGCTTTGCTTACACTCTCTTCGTTTTTCTTAATTCAATAATGCAGAGCATTAGAGACCTTTGAGGGCAGCAAGAAGGGCAAGAATTCAAGTGCAAGTAAAGCTCAAAGTATGGAAGGTTTTTGTTAAACATTTTAGCTTTTGGGTGATTTGGCAATGGGGGACCAATGTGTATGTTTTGGGAGGTGTTTTGTACTCCCTAAGTATGTTTCTTGATGTTAAGATTGTTGGTCTTTGGTTTGGATCTTTATATGCTTGTTTTGTAAGTTTGGTGTTTGAATAGCTAGCTTGTGTAGGAAACATGCCATTAGAATTGGGGCTTTTTGCATATGATGATGTTTGGTTGAATTGATGATGCTATTATGTCATATATATGTTGAATTGCATGCTGGCAAAGTTTGGTGACATTCGGAGCATGTTTGGTTATGTAATTGCATGTTTAAAGTGGAGTTTTGGAGCAATCTAGGCAGGGTGTTTCGGAACAGCACCTACCGTTTCGGAACAGGTGCCTTAATTGTGCCCAGGCGTCCGAAACGGGAGGGGCCGTTCCGAAACGGAAAGGCTTCTGCCAGACCCCCGTTTCGAAACGGGCTATGCCTGTTTCGGAACGGCCCCGCGTTTCGGAACGGGCTGTCTCCCGTTTCGGAACGGTCGACCGTTGGGGGCTGACATTGGCAGTTATATGTTTTGAATTGTTTGCGTTTTGGTCCTGAAACTTGTTTGTGCAATTGTATGAGTTTGAGAAGTCCTTTTGAGCTGAAATTTCACAGAGAAGCATGAAACCTGATTAATTTCAAGTTGGTAACTTCAATTTGGGTTAAGTCCTTTTAATTATCAGAATTTACAATTTGGTCCCTAAAGTTGTAAATTGTTCAATTGAGTCCCTGTTTGATCTCTGATGTTTGTGATCTTTTGGTATGATGTTGTGTGATCACAATTAGGCTTAATGTGCATCTAGACAAGTTTTAAAAGGAAAAAAAAAGGGTCGTTAATCAAGGTTGACTTTCGGGTTGACTTTGGTTTTCCTCGTGTGACTTTCTTAATTCGGGTCAACCGTCTAGGCCGGGTTAAGGGGGTTACAACAACTCTAATATCAAACCTCTAATCACAAAAGGCTCATATTAGGAACTTTTTCAAAATTAGCTTTTTCACCCAATCCGCTCTTTCAATCCGCTATTTACCAAACATTAATATTAGCGGATTTGACTAGTCAAACCTCTAATTATACTTCAAACCTCTAATTTTTGCTCAAACCGCTGTTTACCAAACATGGCCATAGTATTATTTATTTTATAAAATAATTTGAATTAATCTCACGTAATTTGAGATATGTAATATTTGTAGTAAAATATTTTATAATTTCATGTTGGTCCAATGGTTAAGGCTTGGACTTTACATCAAAAGATCCTAGGCTCAAACTACTTAAAAGTGCATGTTTTTATTATTTTTCCTCCAGCAAGTTAAATTAGGCTTTAAAACTGCCCCACTAAAATGACAATATTTTGAGTTAACGTCTCGTTAAAAGTTAACGGCAGATTGACATAAATGAATCATAAAGTAAAATTTAGTTCTATTTTTAAATATTTTTTGAGTTCAGCGATATTTTCGAGTCAATGTAATAATTTAGTGACATTTGGTGCAATTTACCCTAATTGTTATTGTTATTGTTATTATTATTATTATTAGCGCTTATAATAGATAACAATTGTTTTACATACATATACTTCCTTTTTATAAAATCAACTTTATATGTATATATAACACGCTAACTTTCTTTATATATATATATATATATATATTTGAAGTTATTATATATAAAGTACATTTATATACAGGGACGGAGCTAGGATTCAATGTTGGGAGGGACAAGAGTCTATTAAACTATTAAATCTAAAAATTGGGAGGGGAAAAAGCCTTATTTGATTAATATTTAAACTAAAAGGGACTAAAAATGCAATTATACCAAAAAAATTGGGGCCCCTCCCACACAGCACATGGTTCCGTCACTGTTTATATATTTATTTTTTTCTTACGATATCAACTTACAAATTATTATTTTTATATCTATGTGTTAGTGTTTTATAATATTTATATTTTGTATATACATATATATATAATACCTTTTCAACTTAGTAAATTTATTTTTATTAATAATTTTATTTTTGAATAATTATATAATAAAAATAGGTTTTAAGATTATTTTTTATAATAGTTAATATTATTTAAAATTTGAACTTATATAATTGTGTAATTACAATTTGTACAAATACAACCAAACATGGCATGAAAATTAAAATTAATTAAATTGTGTTTGCTAAACATGTCCATATAATTAGAATTCCTAGTAATTATGTCTAATTAGTAAGATGATAATTACAATTTCGTACAACGTACCTCAATTACATTATTCAATTCGTAGGAGATGAGTAGCAATTGATGTGATTACATGATGTAGAACTAATGTTTTGATATAATAATTGAAAAATGTTTTGTAATGATTTAAAAAGAATTTAAAATTATTTCCAAAGTACAAATAACTTGAAACTATGTTTATGAGATATTTTTAAAGGTTTTTACATGTTTTCAAAGCTAAACTTAACAAAACCATCCAGGTGTATCGAAACACCCTTAGGCGTTTCGTTACGGTGTCTTTCAGTGTCAAAACGTTTCGATACGGGTATCGAAACGGGTCTTTTCTGGATGAGATTTTTGCCCAGCGTTTTGATACGGGCTATGCTGTTTCGATACACCTACGTGGCATCGACCACAACGGTCATAAACCCCAACGGCTATTTCCCAACTAACTTTTAAATTTCCCAACTAACTTTTAAATGCAGGTCGTTTTGATACGGTACTAGGCGTTTCGATATGGCCATCAACGTTTCGATACGGGTGTTGCAACGACTCTTTCTACTTGAGGAGCGTATCGAAACGAGTTCGAGCGTTTCGATACGGGAAGCAACAGAACTGTATTTATGGTGAGAATTAAAGTCCTCAACGGCTCCAATTCAACCCCAGCGGCTAGTAACGGCTACAAACTCATTAAGGAGTATAAAAGGGACCTCCAAGCATCAAGATATTGTTAATGCTTCAATTGTCAATCAACAAATGATCAAGAAATTTTCTTAGAGCTAAATTTTCATTCCTTGTATAAACAAACACTAGTGAGCAAAAATTGTCAAATTTGCTCAAGTGTTTTTAGGCTTTGGTGAGTGCTAAATTGTGCAAACAAATACCTATTAGAGGGATTTAAGTTTGCTTATCTTTCTCTTTTGTAAAGAGGGTTTGACCAAGGCTTTGGGTAGAAAGCTTGATCGGTGTATAAGAGTTTCCTCCTAAGCCTAGAAAAGGGGACGAATCAATAGTGGATTGATTGGAAATCCTTAGTGGGAAGCTAAGGTAGTGGATGTAGAGCTTGGTTAGAAGGTTGAACCACTCTAAAATCATTGTGTCATTTTTATTTTAGCTTCCACACCACATCCACCCAAAATTCCACCTCTCCACCACTTGGTGAGCAAGATCGGTTGAAGGAATCGAGCACCTCATAACTCAACACATTAACATTCTTCTTCTTCTTCTTATATCACAAATAAGCATCTAAAGTATATCACTTTTTTCATCTAAGTACCTAAAGTATTTTTGGTTAAAATAAGTACATAAAGTATACTTTTTGGTCAAATTAGATACTTAAGTATTTTTTTTATCAAAATAGGCACTTAAAGTATACTTTTTTTATCTAGGTTCCTAAAGTTAACATGTGATATTGATTAAAAATATTTTAGGTACTAATTTTGACCAAAAGGTATATTATAGGTACTTATTTTGACAAAAAATACTTTAAGTACCTAAATAAAAAAAGTCTCTATACTTTAGGTACTTATTTGTTATATAAGCCTTATTATCGTTATTATTATATGTTTAAAAATATTTATAATATAATGTAGAACTAATGTTTTGATATAATAATTGAAAAATGTTTTGGACTGATTTAAAAAGTATTTAAAACTATTTCCAAAGTCCAAATAACTTGAAACTATGTTTAGGGATGTTTTTAAAAAGGTTTTACATGTTTTTCAAAGCCAAACTTCACAAAACTGTCCAGGCGTTTCGAAACACCTTAGGGTGTTTCGATACGGTGCATTCCAGTAGCAAATGTGTTTCGATACAAGTATCGAAACGAGCTTACCCTGGATAAGGATTTTTGCCCAGCGTTTCGAAACGGGCTATGCCGTTTCGATACGCCTACGTGGCACCGAGCACAACGGTCATAAACCCCAACGGCTATTTCCCAACTAACATTTAAATGCAGGTCGTTTCGATACGGGACTAGGCGTTTCGAAACAGGTGTTTCGAAACAGACAAAAGCGTTTCGATACGGGTCCACGTTAAACTGCAACGACTCTTTCTACTTAAAGGGTGTTTCGAAACGGGTTCGAGCGTTTCGAAACGGAGAGCTGCAGAACTGCATTTATGGTGGGAATTAAAGTCCTCAACGGCTCCAAATCAATCCCAACGGCTATAAACTCATCAAGAAGTATAAAAGGGCCTCCAAGCGTCAAGTAAAGGCTAATGCTCATATTGTCAATCAACAAATGATCAAGAATTGTCTTAGAGCTTAAATTGTCATTTATTGTATAGACAAACACTAGTGAGCCAAAATTGTCAAATTTGCTCAAGTGTTTTAGGTTTTGGGTGAGTACTTTAATTGTGCAAACAAACACCTATTAGAGGGATTTGTGTTTGCTTTTATTATCTTTTTGTAAAGAGGGTTTCAATCAAGGCTTTGGGTAGAAAGCTTGATTGGTGTATAAGAGTTTCCTCCTAAGCCTAGAAAAGGGGACGAATCAATAGTGGATTGATTGGGAAATCCTTAGTGGGGAGCTAAGGTGGTGGATGTAGACCTTAGTTAGAAGGTTGAACCACTATAATTCATTGTGTCAATTTACATTTTAGCTTCCACACCACCTCCACCCAAAAATCCACCTCTCTACCACTTGGTGAGCCTTATCGGTTGAACGAATCGAGCTCCTCACAACTCAACATATAATGGAAACATTTAAATGTTTAGAGACCAATTTACAATAAAATTATAGTTTGAGGGTATGTGGTGCAATTAACTCAAATATCTATTCATACATGAAGTTGAAAAAAATATATATTTAAATAATTATTCAAAGTGTAATGTTTTTAAGAAGATACCATAAGTGGTATGAGAATGAAGAATGAATCATCTCCCTTAAAGATTGGTTTTTTACCAAGAAACCAAACTTTCATTCAACCTAAACAACTATTACAAAGGCAGCAAAATGTCACGTCCCAACCTTAAGCACCGAGGCTAACCAAGGCCAAATGAAGAACTTTGGGCGTGCACAATGCATCCATGGGTGTTTTATGGCCAAGCATGAGTCAAGGAAGGTCCTAGAACGCCCAGAGAGGCCTACAACTCTCTTGCAACGTTTCTGCCATGTTTTAGAAGGTTTCAGGACACTCTACAACCATCTAGGCTCACCTGGAAGGACCTAGAAGGCTCAGGAAGTTCATGGAAGCATCGAGACAACTTTGGAAGGCTCGGGACTAGTCTGGACATCTCCGGAACATTCTAGAAGCGTATAGATAAGTGTAGAACTATAGAGAGTTGTCTAGAATACTTTAGATAATTAGGGACATGTGTAGAGTTCTCTAGAACATTATAAGTCTTGTAAGATATTTTAGGAGGCAACATAATAACCGTCGGATCAAAACGATCTCGACCGTCCATTGAGAAGGTGGGAGCCTATAAATAGGGCCACCCTTTCATTTGTAAACCATCTCATGGAAGCTACAAGTTTAGTGTTCTTGTAAGCTCTCTAAGCTTTAATACAAGCTTTCATTTCTAAGTTCTTTGCCTTCTCTAGTTTGTGTTGCTTGTTCGCCATAGCGTTTGCGTGGGAAATGCTTGCTAACATTGTGTCAGGAGTGTTAGTGCCGCACGGATTAGCTCCGGTGAATCTAAGTCTGTGACAGTTGGTATCAGAACCAGGTTCAATTCGTCGGGACAAGGCTAAAACTGGCAAGAACCAAGTGGTGAGCTCATCTGACACATATGTCATGCATAAGCAACGAGGGCAATAGGAGATGGTCGATCCTAAAGTGAGAAGGCAAAGGGCCAAGTCCAAGGATGTGATCTCTAGCTTGGAGTCACGCTTGATTCATGTTGAGGAAAGCGTCAGGGGCATGGGTGCCCAAGTAGACGACCTTCAAGATCAGGTAGAAGGCCTTGAGGCGGAGGATGCCGAGATCCACACGGCTATGAAGGCCATAATGGTGAAGCTAGAGGAGACCCTGCGCGTGGAGATAAGTTAAATTTGCGATCTTCTCATGGAAGGGCTCTTAAAGGTTCATGATTCTTGCCAACAAGAGCTTGACAACATGCGTGCCAAGCTTGAGGAATTAAAAAGCGACGTTGCATTGTGCAAGCGCGCCATGGTCGCGGGGCGTAGCACTACGTATGAAGCTAAGATGGTCGAGGTGCCCAAACCCAAGACCTTTTCGGGGTCACGCAACGCTAAAGAATTGGACAACTTCTTGTATAGATTAGAGCAATATCTTGGAGTCATTGACCTTGTGGATGAGGCCTCCAAGATTCAAACGGTAGCTCTTTAGCTTACTGACACTATCATGCTTTGGTAGAGGAGAAGGCGCATTGATGTTGAGAAAGGTACGTGCACCATCTCTACCTTCAATGATTTTAAAAGGGAGCTCAAACGGCAATTCTATCTGGAGAATACCGAGGATGAAGCAAGAGCTCGCCTAAGAAGGTTAAAACAATCGGGGAGCATCCAAAACTATGTGATGGAGTTCACTAGTTTGGTGCTCGAGATCTCTGATATCACCGAGAAAGACTTCGCTCTTTAACTTTATAGATGGTCTCCAAAATTAAGCCAAAGCCGAGCTAAGGTGAAGGGGAGTACAAACCCTTGCCGATGCCATTGTCGTGGCCGAGAGTCTCATTCACTACTCTAGCCACAAGGAGACCACAACCAAGCCGAAGGATGAGAAGGGCGGTCAAGCCAAAGGTGGGGGAGACAAGGGCCAATGCAATGAGGGCCATCAAGAAGGCCACTCGCCAAGGCATAAAGACTCGTCCCCTTGGAAGGGCAAGGACAAGGGTAAGTCCAAGAATTTCCAAGGAACAAGGAAGTCACCACCCCACAATTGCTTCATTTGTGACGGTGACCATTGGGTTCGTGAGTGCCCACAATGACAAGCCCTTAGTTCACTCCTAGCCAAGCATCAAGAAGGTAATGACACCGACAGTAGCGACGAGGGTGCACATATGGGATCCATGCAATTGCTTTCAGCACTTCAATTGGTAGAGGACACTGATAGGAACGAGGGAAGTTCCATCCTTAAGGGACATGGCACTGAGGGAATTAAGCCTCGGGTCGATGTTCGACGTGAAGCAAGAAGGTGACCCATCATCTCCAGAGGCTGAAGGCAAGGCCGAGTCACTGACCAAGCTTGCAAGGAGAAAGCGAGGTTGTGTCAACAAGGGTAAGCCCACGAAAGGGAATTGTGGCAACGGGAAGGCTAAGTCTGCGCTACAAGGGAAGGTAAGCACAAGGGTGAAGTGCTACCTATGCGATGGACCGCATGTGCTGAGCTTATATCCCAAGAGAAGATTACTTGTTACCATCCTTAAGGGAGTTGATAGGACAAGAAGGCTTGACAAAGGTGTCGATCAAGCCAAGCCTTCCAAGAGGTTGGATGGGCACAAAGGGGTGACCGTGTCTGGGAAGGCCACCAAGCATGTTCAAGGGAAGAACATGGCTTCAAAGACCACGAAGGGACAAGGGTCAAAGGGAAATCCTTCTAATGATGCGGACAAGTCGAGGGTAAAGGCAAAGCAAGCTAGGAGTCGAAGAAGGCACTCTAGCAACACCCCTGTGAAAGGAAGGCTCGATGTGGGTGCCACGACCTTCGGTAGGGGAGAATGTCACGCCCAATCCTTAAGCACCGAGGCCAAATGAAGAAATTTGGGCCTGCACATTGCACCCATGGGCGTTTTAAGGCCAAGCATGAACCAAGAAAGGTCCTTGAACGCCCCAGAGAGGCCTACAACTCTCTTACAACGTTTCCACCATGTTCTAGGAGGTTCTAGAACACTCCATAACCATCTAGGCTCACCCGAAAGGACCTAGAAGGCTCGGAACATTTGTGGAAGCATCGAGACAACTCCGGAAGGCTCGAAACTAGTCAGGACATCCCCGGAACATTCTAGAAGCGTATAGTTATGTGTAGAACTATATGAAGTTGTTAGATCATCGGTGCACCCCATGGCGTGGCAGAAAAACAAACACGACGATGTCACCAGCGATCCATGTACGTTAAATCTGAATTCAGGAGGAAGAGATAGGTTTACTTACATTGAGTTCCTTGATAAATAGCACGAACAGAAACGTCTAACGATCTCACGAATGATACAAATCTTAACCTTTACGAATAAATCGTCTCTGCCTCTACTCAATTCACCCGGTTGAGAAGTTGAGAGCAATTTTTCTTTTTCACAAACATTTTTGAGAAAAATATGTTTCAAAGGGTTAGACGGCTGCTAGACCATTAAACCCTTTTTATAGTATGTTACCCTAACTGCATAGCATTTTTAATTAATTCTGAACTATAATTATTTTAATTATTTTAAATTCGGAATTCTTTGTATAATAAAATACTTTAGCATATATATCAAATATACATGTCTTAATATTAATTATACATGTTATATACGTACAACTAAATTGTACATATGTAACTTATTTATTAATTGCTCTTTTCAACCCTGGGGTGTGACCCTGTAGGTTCTAGTAACATTAGTAGCAATTATCAGAACTATTCCAATATCACAAACAATGAGTGACATCTAGCAATGTATCATTGTCATCTAAATTACTGGAAGTAAAGATTCAACGTAACATCTTCGTGATCAACTATTCTAATGTATTATATCCCTTTATCCTTTATATCTAGAATAGGCACAAGTCTTGGAATAGTCACACTTGTTTTGCCTATCTATTATTTCTTGATATCTAGAGTAGACAACAGACGAATAATATGTGATATCTCATATCAACTTATTCGAGCATGGCCATGCATTTCTAGTCTTACTCAATCAAGTGGCACGTGATATGTTTTCTATTATGTAGGAATGACAAATCATATCTCGACCATTCAAACCCCACTACACATATCATGATATGCTCAATGTCAGTCTTTATAGTTTAACCATTTACGGTGCACGTTTAACTGCATCAAAGCACACAACAATATATGTTAAGATAGTAATGATCTCAAGTTAAAGGATCATACATATAGTTATCGTTATGAGCAATATTGTGACAATTACATAATAATCCAAGACATGTGCTCATAGCGGGTCAATCCAATATGTTGTTATCCAACATCATATTCATACTTTGATTTTGACATCACTATGTCAATGACAACACATTGTCACCAATCAACAACATGTTAGCTTTAAACGTATTATCATTATCCATGCCCATAATAATACTCAACTAAGGATCTTTTAATAATAATAATCATATTATTATATGGATACTATTGTCTTTTGTTAATTTGATGCACAAAAATATAACATAAGAAAATAACGGTAAAGATAGTATGTCAATACAATCATCATATGATTGGTCTTTGGGCATACTCTAATAATCTTCCACTAGCACTAAGACCAATCACTCACATATCTAATACCAAGTGACTGTGACGATCATGCTTTTGCTATGCCAAAGGCTTCGTCAGGGGATCAACAATGTTATCATTTGTGTGTACTTTGCATATTTCCACATCTCCTCGATCTATGATCTCTCGAATGAGATGAAAACGCCTCAGAATGTGTTTGGATCGTTGATGAGATATGGGTTCCTTTTCTTGTGCAATGGCTCCATTGTTGTCACTATGAAGTTCTATAGCATCTGATATGCTGAGAACAACCCCTAGTTCAGTTACGAACTTCTTGATCCAAACAGCCTCTTTTTCCACTTCGCTGGCTGCAATGTACTCAGCCTCCATTGTAGAGCCAGCTATTGTGCCTTGTTTTGAACTTTTCCAGCTCACAACACCTTCATTAAGACAAAACACAAAACCAGATTACGATCGCGAGTCATCCTTGTATGTTTGGAAGCTGGCGTCAATGTAACCTTTTACACTAAGCTCTTCTTCACCCCCATTGACAAGAAATGTATCCTTAGTTCTTCTTAAGTACTTGAGGATGTTTTTAACTGCAACCTAATGACATACACCTGGGTTTACCTGATATCGAGTCGTCATGCTTAAGGCATACGATACGTCTGGTCGAGTACATATCATGGCATACATGACAGAACCAATAGCTGAAGTATATGGAATTTTATTCATCCTTCCTCTTTCTTGTGAAGTTGAAGGGCACATATCCTTCAAAAGAGAAATACCATGTCTCATGGGCAATAACCCTTTCTTATATTCTTCCATACTGAACCTTTTCAGCACTTTGTCTATGTATGTACTTTGACTCAGACCTAGGATTCGTCTTGGTCTATCTCTATAGATCTTAACTCCTAAGATATACGATGCCTCACCCAAATCTTTCATAGAAAAACAACTACCTAAACAAGTCTTAACAGACTGTAGAGTAGGTATATCATTTCCTATGATGAGTATGTCAACTACATACAAGATTAGGAAATAAACAATGCTCCTACTATCCCTTTTGTAAACATAAGGCTCATCTTCGTTTCTTATAAATCCAAACTCTTGGATTGTATCATTGAAACGAAGATTCCAACTTCGAGAAGCCTGCTTCAGTCCATAAATGAACCTTTGATGCTTACAAATCTTTCTAGCATTTTCAGGAGCAACAAAACCTTTTGGTTGTGTCATATACACATCCTCTTCAAGTTTTCCATTAAGGAAAGCGGTTTTGACGTCCATTTGCCAGATTTTATAATCATGGAATGCAGCTATTGCAAGCAAGATCCGGGTGGATTTAAACATAGCTACAGGGGAGAAGGTTTCGTTATAGTCTATACCATGAACTTGTCGAAAACCTTTAGCGCCTAATCGCCCCTTATATGTTTGTATATTACCATCCATGTCGGTTTTCTTCTTGAAAACCCATTTACACCCTATTGGTTTGACCCCTTCAGGTGGTTCAACCAAAGTCCATACTTGGTTTTTAGACATGGAATCCATTTCAGATCTCATGGATTCAAGCCATTTCTTAGAGTCTGGGCTCGCCATCGCCTCTTGATAAGTCTCGGGCTCATCTTGATCCAAAAGAAGAACGTCTCCATGTGTAGTAATGAGAAATACATATCTCTCAGGTACATGGCATTCTCTTGTAGATTTGCGCAGTGGTCGTGTTTCTAAATCTGTTGATTGTTCCTCAACAACTTGTGGAACATGCTCAACCTCTGGCTCATTAATTTGTTGATGTTGAACTTCTCCAAGTTCAATATTTCTACTCTTCCCTTTCTTTGAGAGGAATTCTCTTTCGAGAAAAACTCTCGTTCAAGCAACAAACACTTTGTTCTCGTTAGGGTTAAAGAAATAATATCCCTTGGTTTCCTTAGGATATCCAACAAATATACATTTATGAGATTTAGGTTCAATCTTTGTAGACATTTGATGTTTAACATAAGCCTCACAACCCCAAATTTTCATAAAAGACATACTAGGATGCTTCCCAGTCCATATCTCATATGGTGTCTTTTGAACCGATTTGGTTGGAACACGATTTAGTGTGAAAGCATTTGTTTCAAGTGCATATCCTAAAAAACAAGTCGGAAGATCACTATGACTCATCATGGATCGAACCATGTCTAACAATGTTCGATTCCTTCTCTCGGAAACTCCATTACACTGTGGTGTACCAAATGAGGTAAGTTGTGAGACAATCCCACACTATTTTAGGAGTTCATCAAACTCTATGCTTAAGTATTCTCCACCTCGATCTGATCGAAGTGCCTTAATACTCTTTCATGTTTGATTCTGAACTTCATTTTTGAACTCTTTGAACTTTTCAAGTGCTTTAGATTTATGGCGCATAAGGTAGATATACCCATACCGACTAAAATCATCAGTGAATGTAATGAAGTACTAGAATCCTCCTCTATCTTGCGTATTTATTGGCCCACATACATCAGTATGTATTAATCCCAATAAATCACTTACTCTTTCACCTTTACCGTTAAAGGGAGCATTAGTCATTTTTCCCAATAAGCAAGATTTTCGTACATCATATTGTTCAAAAACAAATGAATCTAAAAGTTCATCTTTATGGAGTTTTGATATACGTTTCTCACTTATATGGCCTAAACGACAGTGCCAAAGGTAGGTTTGATTTGAGTCATTTGTCTTTGATCTTTTCATATTTATGTTATAAATAGTATTATCTTGATCCAAAATGTAAAGACCGTTAATTAATTGTAACGAACTATAAAAAACATTATCGAGATAAAATGAACAACAATTATTCTTAATAATAATCTCAAAACCTATCTTGTCCAAACAAGAAATAGAAATAATGTTCTTAGTTAAACTAGGCACAAAATAACAATCTTCTAAATTTAAATCAAGTCCACTAGGCAAAGACAAAACATATGTTCCTATAGCTAATGCAGCAACTCTTGCTTCATTTCCTACTCGTAGGCCCGCGTCTCCTTTAGCCAGATTCCTTCTCTTTTGTAGTTCTTGTACAGAAGTACAAATATGAGAACCACATCCGGTATCTAATACCCAAGAAGTAGATGTTGACAAATTAACATCTATGACATAAATACTTGAAGTAGACACTCTGTTTGCTTTTGCCTTTTTGACTTCTTCAAGATAAGCAGGGCAGTTTCTCTTCCAATGTTCGGTCTTGCCGCAATGGAAACATTTTCCTTCCTTGCTAACTCCCCCTTTGGGTTTCAATGCATCCTTACCATTAGGCTTGGCCTTGCCATTACCCTTAGGCTTTGCTACAGTCTTTCCCTTCCTTTTGTCCTTGCGGACCATCAGAATGGGCTTAGGTCCAGCCTTTTTTAGGTTGTTTTCAGCAGTTCGTAACATGCCAAGTAACTGTGGTAAAGTCTTATTAATTTCATTCATATTAAAATTAAGGACAAATTGGTTGAAACTTTCCGGCAACGATTGCAAGATGAAATCAGTGGCCAATTCATCTTTGAGTGGAAATCCCAACTTCTCCAACGTTTGAATATAGCCCATCATTTTAATGACATGAGCTCCTACAGGAGATCCCTCACTCATTTTGCATTGAAATAGAGCTTTAGTGGTCTCATACCTCTCTTGACGCGCTTGCCCCTCATATATTTCCATGAGGTGTTGAATCATCTCATAGGATACCATGTCCTCATATTGCTTCTGAAGCTCAGGGGTCATGGTGGCAAGCATAAGACATCTGACATATAACATGTCATCCATGTGTTTCTTAAAGTTTTCTTTGTCAGCTCTAGGAGCATTAGCAGCCATTTCATCAGGAACATGTTCTTCAATGACATATTCCTTTTTTCCTTCTTGAGAACAATTCTCAAATTTCGGAACCAGTCAAGGAAATTCAAGCCATTGAGTTTATCCTTCTCAAGAATCGATCACAGTGAAAGTGTGTTGTTTTCCATTGAGTCTACAACAATGGAAATATGTAATGTAAGTTTATTTACCAAGTTTGAAATTTATAAATAGGTCTTTATTAATAAATTACCCCCACCATTTTATTCAAAATAAAAAATCCTCAAGTTTTAATTTCAGAAAAACATATCGACAGTTTTTCTAGTGAGTGAGGATCTATATTTCAACTTCTTCCTAAATCAGCTTTAGCTTTTCTTTTAGGAAAAAGGTTATTTAGGTAAGTAACACCTTACTAATTACATCCAATGTAACTCCTCCATTCGGTGAACAACTCTTGTTCAAATCATCTCATGATTTATCCAAAATTTAACCTCTAGGTTTCTAATCATATTAGAATAACCTAGGCAAGTTATCACCAATATTTCAACCTGCGAATATCACTTACTTATTCTTCGCGTTTAATCAAGATAGATTCATGTGATATTGCTTTGGCAAAACTCACATGATATCGATCAAAACCTTAACGAGGGTATATATTGGACGGTTAAATTAACTTAGGTTGTAGTGAGGGGTTTTCATAATTATCTCATCATTGTTCATTTTAATATTAGGCTCTTATTGATCTCATCAAAGTGTATAATAATAAAATTTGCAAACACAACATTCATGGCATCACATACATGATGGATATAAGCAGTAAATAAGATGCAATGGTTATAGCCCAAAGAAAAAAAAAATTAAGGTGGCCTATCCCAAGCCAACGGGAGAACCAAGAATCCTAGAAGAAGAAAAACTCTCAAGCATTTTCTCGTCTTTAACCGGTCCATTCGTCTGCTCCTTCGAATCTACATATGATTACAATTTTCAAAAACTCGTTTTACATACGAGGGAGTAAGATGAGAAGAGAAATACTACAAAAGAGTAGAGAGGCACAACGCGCAGGCCGTATTTTAAATTACAACTATTGTAAAAAAATGGCTATAACCATGCATATCAAACACCATACAAAACAAGCATATCATACATATACATTGTTATGCGTTTGTTAAAGATTTTAATGTGGGCCTACGATCTATGTTGCCTACGAAGGGGTCAAGGGGCGAATGCGATTTGATAACTTTTATCAACAAAATCGTGTTTTGGGATTTGTAGTCCCATAGGTTTTTCCATATTGGAACAACCATTGTTCCACCGCCGAATGCGATCTACTATCACATACCCATCGATCTATATGATAACAATTAACAAATAAACCCTTGTAGCAACATATTCATGATTAACTCTTAACCGTTGATTGCAAAATTCATTAAAATAGATTTACATCTTAATCATACCAGTTATCAAATCGAACAAATATATTATACATATATGCCGAAAATGATAAAACAGAGCATACATCATAAACATATAGCATCACCCAAGTATTTAACCCAAATCCAGATCGTACAAGTGGCTCTGATACCACTGTTAGAGATAGAATTTGTCCTTCCTACAGGAGTTATCTAGAATACTTTAGATAATTAGGGACATGTGTAGAGTTCTCTAGAACATTATAGGTTTTGTAAGATATTTTAGGAGGCAAAACAATAACCGTCGGATCAAAACGATCTCGACCGTCCATTGAGGAGGTGGGAGCCTATAAATAGGACCACCCTCTCATTTGTAAACCATCCCATGGAAGCTACAAGTTTAGTGTTCTTGTAAGCTCTTTAAGCTTTAATACAAGCTTTCATTTCTAAGTTCTTTGCCTTCTCTAGATTTGTATTGCTTGTTCGCCATAACGTTTGCGTGGGAAAGACTTGCTAACATTGTGTTAGGAGTGTTAGTGCCGTACGTATTAGTTCGGGTGAATCTAAGTCCGTGACAAAAAGCTGAGATAAAACAAAGACAAACACTACCAGCAGAAACAAAGGCCATATTGACTGAAACAATAGAAGGCACGAAGGCCATACATGAAATAGGAACAAAACGTGTTAGAAAAAATACGACAGAACAAGTCTTCGAAGCAGACGGCGAGAGAAGCTATAAGAAATGAAATAGCGTCGGAAGTCTTGACCCAAGTATTTTAATACCAAATTACATCCACCTTGGACGGCTAGGAGAACTCGCTCTTGAGCCCAAGAGACGGGGAGACGAGACCGACAAAGGAGAGACCAACAAGGCCTTAGATCCAACATGCACCTCTTTCTCAGCACGACCGCCATTAATGATGGCGGCAACCACCGAGAGAGATATCAAAAAAAAACTCTGAGCCACCTGTAATAGAAAACTCAAGCAACCACTACCAAAAGACTAGAGAAGAAGATCTCAATCACAACCCGAGAGCAGAGAGTAAAAGCCCTTCTCCAGAAAAATCTCCTTCTGTAATCGTTTGATGGCCCATGGAAAGACATCGACCATCATAAAAAAATAACCTTCAATGAACGACAGAGAATCATAATAAAGTCATACCAAGATTGAAAGGAAAGAAGGAAATTCGAAGAAAAGCTAAAAAAAAGAGTAAACGAAAGCAAAAGAAAAGATTTTGAGGTAGCTATCACTTCAGATAGTAGGAAAGACACTACCTATGATGAGAGCAGAAAAACCCTTAAATTAGAGAGATGCGAGAGAGAGAACTTTTGAGAAAGAAGGGCTTAATGAACAATTTCCCCCTAACGTTTACCACTTTTCCCATCTTGGTACCTGGCGTATTTTTTAGGCTCATGTGCCCCCTAACGCTTGCACCTTTACCCATTTTATCCCATGCCGTTAAAAAATTTCTAGCCAATTACATCGCGCCACGTTGTAGCGATTAAAAAAATCTGTATTTAAAATTATAAAATTCTATATTCGATTTGAAAATATTGATTTCTTTAAAAACATTTTAAGTTCGGTGAATTTTTTAAAAAGGCTCGTGTTTTAATAAAATGAGGGAGTCGCCACCGGCCACTTGGTAGACCAGACACCAAAAAGGGAAGCCAGAGATTAAAAGTGGGTTCAGGAATCAGTTACGAGTGGGGAAGGATTAGCACCCCACCACGCCCAAAATTGGTACCTAAAAGGTTCATATCATATATATTAAGAATAATTTAAATTCAACTAATTTAATATCTAATCCCTAAAATGCATGCATGCATGGTCATACGATTTGAACAACCTAACCCGCAACACAAGATACCAAAAGAGATGACGTCCGAAGACTCAGGACGACTCTCCCACTAGAATATCGAGGCCGCGAGAACTAAACTATACTAACGTCATTAATTAAATATGACAATTTTAAATATGCATGAACATAAAAAAAATGATGGAAATGCTATAGAGTAAAAGCAACATACAATATATACGTATATGTAAATGTGTGTAAGGAAAAAGACGAATTTAAGGTATAAAAGCAATAATAGTGAACAAAAAATAATGCATATACGTACATAATGAAAACATGGTAAAAGCATGAGATTGAGCATAATACGGATCAATAAATGGATTTTTTTTTAAAAATGTAAACTTAATGCCTATGAAATAAATACAAGCGACAAAAAGGAAGCAGAAATTAAATATGCATACCAAAATTAAAGGGATTAAATCTAAATGCTACAAGATATTTATGCATGTTAGTAATATATATATGTAAATGCAACTATAGCTCGGAGGGAAAATATTATCTATCGTTTATATTAGGTATATATAAAAAGTTAAATTATACGTTAAATGAAAAGTCAATTTACATATATAGATAGAAACAAACTTACACATAAATTCACGCACGAAATTAAGGTGAAAAAAACTCTTGAAAAGCAGTAAAGGACGAAACCAAGGAGGGAAATAATAACATAAGCTCAAACAACATATCAAAGCAAATAAATGAAGGAAATAAAAAAAAGAGCTGGAATTAAAGCATAGAAACATATAAGGAACAGATTGACAGAATTAAATTAAAAACAAATATAAAGGAATAAATTAGAAAACGATAAAAAAGGCATAAATTAAAGATGCAAAAATAAAATAATGTATATAAGAACAAACAACATATAATGATATAATAATATAACCTAAGATGTTAATATATACATATATTATATACTAACATATAGAATATATTTATTAGTTATTATATAGGATATATATACATTTATAAAGTACGTAATACACTCACAATATATATATATATATAGAATATAGAATTGATGCATAAAAATACTTACAATACCGTATAACATAAGTACAATATACATAGTATAACATAATTCCATCATATACACACACACATATATAATAACATAATCTATATATAAAAAGATAACAAGATGTGAAAAAAAGGAAAATAAGAACAGTAGGGGACTAAAACGAAAGCTTCCAAAACGGGAAAGGACTGCGAAAATGATTTAAAAACGCGAAAGGGTTGCGATGGTAATTATATGGGACGGAGGTTCTTATGTTGCAAATAACCCATTTTAATTTTTAAACCGAGTATAAATTACATCTTTTAGCCAGAAATTAGGATCTTTTTTCAAAAAAAATTGCTCTTTTCCAACCATCCTTAAATCCTCTGAATTTGGGATAAACACCACCGCCAACCACTACAATTTTCAAATTTCAACTGTGTTCCACCGTGCCGACCGCCGTGAGCTGGTGTCGGCGACCAAAAAATCAAAATAAACCCTTTTGTTGAGTTTTTGGGGGCTCGATTCGATCAACCAATGTTGCTCACCAAGTGGTGGAGAGGTGGACATTTGGGTGTTAGGGTTTAGGAAGCTAAAATAAAGATAGACACAATGATTTATAGTGGTTCAACCTTCTAACCAAGGTCTACATCCACTACCTTAGCTCCCCACTAAGGATTTCTCAATCAATCCACTATTGATTCGTCCCCTTTTCTAGGCTTAGGAGGTAACCCTTACACACAATCAAGCTTTCTACACAAAGCCTTGATTGAAACCCTCTCTTACAAAGAGATAAACAAAGCAAACTTAAAACACTCTAATAGGGGTTTGTTTGCACAATTAAGCACTCACCCAAAACCTAAAACACTTGAGCAAATTTGACAATTTTGGCTCACAAGTGTTTGTCTATACAAGAATTGACAATTTAGGCACTAAGACAATATTTGATCATTTGATGTTTGACAATATGAGCATTAGCCTTCTCTTGATGCTTGGAGGTCCCTTTTATACTCCCAAATGAGTTTGTAGCCGTTACTAGCCGTTGGGATCATATTGGAGCCGTTGAGGACTTTAATTCCCACCATAAATGCAGTTCTGCAGCTCCCCGTTTCGAAACGCTCGAAGCCGTTTCGAAACGCCCTTTAAGTAGAAAGAGCCATTGCAGTCTGTCAGGGCACCCGTTTCGGAACGCCTCTGGCCATTTCGGAACACCCGTATCGAAACGTTAAAACCCGTATCGAAACGCCTGCATTTGAAAGGTAGTTGGGAAAATAGCCGTTGGGGTTTATGACCGTTGTGGTCAATGCCACATAGGCGTATCGAAACGGCATAGCCCGTTTCGAAACGCTTGGGCAAAATCCTTATCCAGGGTGAGCTCGTTTCGAAACACGTTTCGAAAGGATTTTGCTACTGGAATCCCCTGTTTCGAAACGCCCTAAGGTGTTTCGAAACACCTGGACAATTTTGTGAAGTTTGGCTTTGAAAAACATGAAAAACCTTTTTAAAAGCTTCCCTAAACATAATTTCAAGTTGTTTGGACTTTGGAAATGTTTTAAATACTTTTTAAATTAGTCCAAAATATTTTTCAATTATTATATCAAAACATTAGTTCTACAATCTCCCCCTTTTTGATATAATAAAACTCTCTTGAAAAATTGTTTGGGATTCTCCCCCTTTAACTTTAAAAATGTGAATAAGAGATTAAAGATATGAAAACAAATAAAGCTCCCCCTTATTCATTTGAAAATTTAATTTTTCAAACCATTCCATTCCTCCCCCTTTTTGTTATATCAAACAGAATTTAAAACATTAAGTTCAAAAATAACAATAGAGGTAAAAAATTTGACAAAAGTAAGAATTTGGTTTTTTAAAAATGGCTCCCCCTTACTCAAAGCATCATTAAAAATGTTAGTCCAACATTTATGATCATCTAGTTGAATAAACTAAAAATAAAACAAATAAATGCTAAAACAACTAGATTTTTACCAACACTTGAACTCAAGGTAGGATGTGAAGCTTTCCTTCTTCAAGTGTTCTTCCTTGTGTGCATGGAGCTCCCCCTCAATGTTTGACTTGTTTGAACATCTCCATCACACCTAGCAATAGACAATCAAGTAATTTTTGGTATCCAAATTGCTTTGGATCCATGAACATTAGTAGCACGAATTTTTGTCCCCTTAGGAATCCATTTTTCAATGTCATCCTTTTTAATTGAAGTGGTTAGTCCTTTTGGGACCCAAACACTTCTAAAACATTTACCTTTTATAAATCTAGGGGCACTAGATTGTCTAACATAAAAATTTGATTTTCCAAAATTGTTTTTCTTTTCAAGCTCTTTGGAAATCAAATCTTTTTCTTCTTGAACTTTTTGAAGCAATTTTTGTAAATCAAAACATTTTAATTCAAACTCTTCAAGTTTTGCTTCAAGTTCAAGTTTGGTTTTAGAAAGCAAATCATTTTGAATTTTTAACTTTGAAATCAATTTATTGTTTTTCAAAATGTGGCTTTTAAAATCTAAAACCAAATCATCATAAGCATCTTGTAATTCATCAAAGGAATAAGAACATGAAGTAGATGAATTAGAAGTTACCCTTGAATCTTCTTCGATGGCCATAAGGCAAAGGTTGGCTTGTTCATCATCGGTGGAGTCCTCATCACTCCAAGTAGCCTCATGTGCCTTCTTCTTATGGCTTGAAGTGCTTGCCCTCTCCTTTCTCTTGGGTTCTCGTTCAAGCTCTCTCAAGGCTTTCTTCATGAACGAGGCACACTTCTTGAAGAGATGAACTATCTCTTCATCTTCATCCTCCTCTTCACTTGAATAGACATGATGACATGTGGAGGATTTGAGAGCCATGGCACTTGCATTTATGCCAAGCCCTTTGATTTTCTTCTCTCCCATAGCTCTAATTTCTTCCCTCTTCTTCTCATTCTCTTTGTTCTTCTTCATGATTTGATGAGTAAGGAGTGACCCCATGAGTTCATCAAGCTTCAAAGTCTTCAAATTTTTGGCTTCGATGATGGCGGTCCTCTTTGAGTCCCATGACTCGGAAAGTGAGTAGATGAGCTTTCGGACAAGCTTTTCCTCCGGGATGGCTTCTCCATAGCCTTTGAGACCATTGGTGATGGTGGAGAACCTATCAAACATCTTTTCGATGTTCTCTTTCAGATCCATCTTGAAGTTCTCATACTCTAAGGTTAGGAGCCCAATCTTGGTCTCCTTGACTTCATCGGTTCCCTCGTATGTGACTTCAAGCTTGTCCCATACCTCCTTGGCACTCTCACAAGAAGACATCTTCTCATAGATGGTTGGGCCAAAGGCACAAAACAAGATGTGCAAGGCTTTGCAATTAAGCTCCATCTTCTTGCGATCGTCGGCACTCCATTCCGCTTTGCTTCTTTGAGGCACGAACGGACCATCTTCAACTATATCCCATAGCTTGTAATCTCTAGATTTGATGAAGAACTTCATCTTTGTCTTCCAATGGGCATAGTGGGTTCCGTCAAAGAAAGGCGGTTTGTCGATAGATTGTGTCATTTGAGCCGGTTGATGAAAAAGTGATCGAGCTTGCCGGATCTTCTCAATAGGATGTGAATCCTCCTCAATTGAGCCAAGCTCTGATACCAATTGTTGAGTTTTTAGGGGCTCGATTCGATCAACCATTGTTGCTCACCAAGTGGTGGAGAGGTGGATATTTGGGTGTTAGGGTTTAGGAAGCTAAAATAAAGATAGACACAATGATTTATAGTGGTTCAACCTTCTAACCAAGGTCTACATCCACTACCTTAGCTCCCCACTAAGGATTTCTCAATCGATCCACTATTGATTCGTCCCCTTTTCTAGGCTTAGGAGGTAACCCTTACACACAATCAAGCTTTCTACCCAAAGCCTTGATTGAAACCCTCTCTTACAAAGAGATAAACAAAGCAAACTTAAAACTCTCTAATAGGTGTTTGTTTGCACAATTAAGCACTCACCCAAAACCTAAAACACTTGAGCAAATTTGACAATTTTGGCTCACAAGTGTTTGTCTATACAAGAATTGACAATTTAGGCACTAAGACAATATTTGATCATTTGATGTTTGACAATATGAGCATTAGCCTTCTCTTGATGCTTGGAGGTCCCTTTTATACTCCCAAATGATTTTGTAGCCGTTACTAGCCGTTGGGATCATATTGGAGCCGTTGAGGACTTTAATTCCCACCATAAATGCAGTTCTGCAGCTCCCCGTTTCGAAACGCTCGAAGCCGTTTTGAAACGCCCTTTAAGTAGAAAGAGCCGTTGCAGTCTGTCAGGGCACCCGTTTCGGAACGCCTCTGGCCGTTTCGGAACACCCGTATCGAAACGTTAAAACCCGTATCGAAACGCCTGCAATTGAAAGGTAGTTGGGAAAATAGCCGTTGGGGTTTATGACCGTTGTGGTCAATGCCACGTAGGCGTATCGAAACAGCATAGCCCGTTTCGAAACGCTTGGGCAAAATCCTTATCCAGGGTGAGCTCGTTTCGAAACGATTTTGCTACTCGAATCCCCTGTTTCGAAACGCCCTAAGGTGTTTCGAAACACCTAGACAGTTTTGTGAAGTTTGGCTTTGAAAAAGATGAAAAACCTTTTTAAAAGCTTCCCTAAACATAATTTCAAGTTGTTTGGACTTTGGAAATGTTTTAAATACTTTTTAAATCAGTCCAAAATATTTTTCAATTATTATATCAAAACATTAGTTCTACACCTTTTTTTAGAAAAACCCGAATAAAAAAAATATATTTTGTAAATCTCCCCAATCTGATTCACCCTTTGATTCCGATTCCGAAGGAACCCGATGAGTTTGTCACCGGAAGAGAACGACGGCGATACAACAGTGAAGGTAACAATTCAAATCTAACTATCCTATTTTTTGTGTTTGCATGCAAAGAAAGAAAGGGAGAGTACTTCAAACTTCGGGTTTTTTGTATTGATTATGATCTCCCCATTACAAAGATTTCTCCCGGGTTGTAACCGGATTTTTACATAGCTTGTAGGAAATCATGAAATCTATCTAGCTTTACTGTTGGATCTTATTTGGTTTGGTACAAAGATCTGAAATATCTAATTTTTTATTCTTTTTTTAGGCTGATATCGACGGTGGCGTACGCTGTCAGCGTGATCTCCTGTGGTGACGTCACGTGGACGACTTGATCAAGAGGCTCGTGGACGCGTGGCGCGTGAGGAAGTCGTGCGGCCGGGCGGTGGGGTGCATGCACCTTCTGGAAGATCCTCCTGGTTCGATCTGAATCGTTGGATCAGATCTGATCTAACGGCCAGATGTTGGCTGCTGTGGGAGAAAAAGATGGATATCAGATTAGGGTTTTTTTTGTTGGATTTGGGGCCTTAATGGGCTAGTTGTAATATGTATATTGGTTTTTTAATGTAAATGGACTGATATTTTTAATTTATATTGGGTTTCTATTTATCTATTTTTTGTTTTAATAATAATAATAAAGCCAAAATCAATAATAATAATAATATATGAAACCGAACAAAATTAGTGATTACAACTGCCCTTTTTTGCTCATTCTTGTAAAACAAGAATAGAGCAAAGATCAAAAAGCATTATTTTTGTCCCACTTCTCTGTCTGGATCCCGAATCGCCATGCACTGGAGGTCGTACTGATGGTCCAAAAGTTTTGACTGGAATTGCATCGGTTATTAAAGCTTGAAGATGTTCTTCTTATTATGAAATCCTTCACTTTTTTCCAATATTTGGAGTTTGAAGTTGTTCTTCTTATTACGAAGTTCTTCATCCTCCGAGGTCCGAAGTTGTTCTTTTCATTATGAAATTCTTCATTCTTCTACCAAAGATGCCGAAGGTTGAAGTTATTCTTCTTATTATGAATTTATTCAATCTTCTACCAAAGTTTAGAGCCTAAAATTGTTCTTCCCATTACGAAATTCTTCATCCTACGAGGTCCGAAACTGTTCTTGTCATTTGAAATTCTTCATTCCTCTGTCAAAGTAGCCGAAGCTTGAAGCTTTTCTTCTAATTATGAATTTCTTCAATCTTCTGCTAAAGTGTGTAGCTTGAAGTTGTTCTTCTCATTTTGAATTTCTTCATTCTCCGAGGTCCGAAGCTATTTTTCTCAATATGAAATTCTTCATTCCTCTGTCAAAGTTGTTGAAGCTTGAAGCTTTCTTCTCATTATGAATTTCTTCAATCTTCTTCTAAAGTGTGGAGCTTGAAGTTATTCTTCTCATTTTGAATTTCTTCATTCTCCGAAAATGTGGTGAGCTCTTCTCATAATGAACTCTTAATTCTTTGTTGATGTATTTAATGATTCCTGTTAAAATAGACAAAGCAAATTAATGATATGAGTTAGCATATCCCTAACTTAAGGATGCCTAACTACACATGATGCATGAACGATGCAAATCGAGAACCACTTGGGTGAGCTCGTCTTTTAGGAAACTCAAGATTTCTTGTTTCAATTTTTTGTTGAAAATCTTTCTTCAGCTGATGCAACCCATCTCAAACTCGGGTTTAATTTTCAGAATCTTTGTATCTTCTTTTGCTCCAAAGCCTTTTTAGGTTCTCACTTCGGATTGCTCTTTTCATATCTTGCTCAATCTTCTCGAGTTTTGGCTTGGAAATATCTCTGTCATTGATTTGTTATCTTCGTGCTCCAACAAAATTTACCCCAAAACTTTGTTGTTTACTATTGTTCTCCTTGAGTCGACTTTTGACTTGTTCAATAGTCAGATTCTTTTAGGCTTTGTATCCTCTTTTGTCTATTCTGATTTAAACTCTTATGTACAGATGATCTTGTTACGTGGATAATGGCGTCACACTAATTTTATCGTTCTTGAATCCATGATGCAAAGTATTGCTTATCTTTCAACATTTAGGGTGAGAAAATGTCTTAAACTCATTTTAATGCAAAAACTTATAAAGAGTTCTTTTTAAGTTTATTTTAATGTAAAAATCTTATTCAGAGCTGGCCCCCCTTTCAAAATTCAGGGTGAAAAGAAAAGAAAAAATGCCTTAAGCTCACTTCGATGAAATTTTTTTAATGAGCTAGAGAAAATAATTAAATTTTTGAAAAAGGTGAGTTTTTTTGTTTTAATGAGAACAAAATTAGGCACCCAAATATCAAGTGTAAGAGCGACACTAAAATAGCTCACCAATGATTGCCTCCAGTATACCATGTGTCTAGGAGACCTTGAAAACTGAGTCAATATCTAAAGTTGTGAAGTACCTTTCGAGTTGGTTTTTTGTTTTTTTACCAGTTTAGAACCACTTTTGGTATGTTCCACTTTTAAATTATTGTTTCTTTGTCTCACCTTTTTTATTTGGAGAATTCAACTTATCACATTCTTTTGGCTCAAGATAAATGATGGAGCAAACAACAAAACCCTGAGCTACTCAACATTGTCATGATTTGAAAATATAACCATCACTCATGAAGCTAAGGTTTTTTTTACTTGGATGGTACCTTACCTATCCTATCGCTTCAGCGGAGTGCCCCCAAAGTTTTCACACTCTTATCCGAAAATGCCTCTTTACCAGGCTTAGAACATTGGAGTGCATTTTTATATCTCAGGATTTCATCTCATTTGTTGTTTGTCTTTGTCAGGATTTAAAAAAAAACACTCATAAAGCCAAGATATAGAGTAGATGGAGCATAGCTACCTTATTAGACACTCTATCTTGCGGCTACAGCGAAGTTCCCCTGAGATTTCTCCTTTTTTACCTTTTCCTTTTTTAAAAGTGAAAGATTATTCTCTCAAGTGCATTATAATTTCATCACGTGTGGTCATTATTGACTGGCCAAATTAAATCGGAGTGTAAGTCACATATTTATCTTTTTCGCAGCTTCTTATTTCTACTAGACACATGTTGCTCGAAATTAATCTTGAATCAAAGTCACTCTTGCAATTTATATTTAGGTTCCTGATAAAAATGATATGTACAGATATGTATGGGAAAATAAATACTATCTCATAACAATGAATGAAATGTTTAAAGAATCAAAGAATATAAAATGTTTACCAAACACAATATTATATGAAACAAGTACCATTTGATTGATTTGAGAAATCATTACATATGCCCTTACAAAATATTTTGGCTAATTTGGGCCAAAAGTGTGATAATTAACTCTCGAGATTTCTTTAAAATGATACTCAAAATGTAGAGGATATCAACAACAAAAACATGGAAAATGATGAACAATAAGACGAAGTTTCGTGCATAGAAAACTCTGGACAACTGGTACTGTCTTTCATTCAACCAAATTTCCAGTCCTTCAATCCTCATTGAAAAACTCGATCTCCTTATTGTCCATCATTTTCTAGATCAACAATTTAAATTCCTTACAATGTTGTATCTCATATTTTTCTTCCTTATGATACTCACAATATTCTTTTCCAGCTTCCATGTTAATCTCCACATTTCGCGTGGTCAACCCGGCTCCATGAAGTTGCTCGTACACCCAGCTTAAAGGGGACTTGAATTCATCCACGTTTTCTAATGTCTTCTTACGACCTTCTTCCTCAATGACATTGACCCCTAGCTCACTGTGATTGGGCAAAGGGTTTGTTGCTACATTTGGGGAGTCAAATTTCAGAACTCCCGTATTGATCAAGTTTTGGACCACCTTCTTAAATGCCTTGCAATTATCGATATAGTGCCCGGTGATTCCCGCGTGGTATTCACATTTTGCCTTAGTGTCATACCATGAAGGGTACGAGGGTTGTATTGGAGTGAGATGATAAGGGCGAACCAAATCGACCTCAAAAATCTTTGGGTACAGTTCACTATAGGTTACCAATATGGGAGTAAAGGTGTAACCCTCTTGACCTAATCTGGACGTTAGACCGAACCGAACGAATCACACGGGGAATATTGAAGTAAACTGGGAAGTTTACTCCAATAAAAAAACCCTATTTTTTCATTTTTATCTTGTCTAGAAGCTCATTATGATCATAAGTGATAGACTTCACAGCTGAACGATTTGCATTGCTATCAGATAACGATTTGGGACTCAAATGCATTCAATCACATTTTAGGGACCAATTTGTAATTTATAAAAATTACAATGAATTTTCCAATTTTTAAGTTACCAACCTTTAATTAGTCACATTACATGCCTCTATGTCCGATCTCAGCTCAAAACAATCATCCATGCTCACTTAATTGCATCCACAACATTCATGGACTAAAATGTAAGGAAACAGAACATTCAAAGATACTTTTAACTAACATAACATCTGGCCATATCGATACCCTTAGAGCCAGTATCGATACACCCACAACAACACATCTCCAAGATTCAAAGATGAAAGGCACGTATCGATACCCTCTCAAACCGTACTGATACACTAAGAACTAATAGCTAAAACTCGTATCGGTACGCCCTCTTGTATCGACACGCCCCTTCATTTTCGTAAAGACCGTATCGGTACCCTTCCCCACTGTACCGATATGCCAAGCCCAAAATGGCTTACCCGTATCGATACTGTTTCTCGAGCATCGGTACGCGTGTACCAAATATGCATTTCTTTGCTAGTTTTTCATAATCCATTCTAAGGCATTCCAATGTACTTCCAGCATGCATACAACATATTTAAACATCAAACCTCAATCAAACATATCAATATCATCAACTTAGCATAGACATATGCATCATTTAAATCTATAGGTATGCTTCATATGCAAATAAGCCACTCAAGAGTCAAAACTCAAACCAAAGCAAGATTCAACAAATAAAGGTCATTAAGGGTATTTCGAACATGCCTCAAACCAGGGAGTTTCAAAACAAATCTCCCAAAACAACAAGGTATTCTCCCATTGCCAGCTATTATTACTAATAAGCAAATATAAGATTATACTTGAGCTTATTCCAAATCCTTGGGATCCTTCTTCCCTCTTTGCTGCCCACACAAGCTAATTCTTTGTATTGTTGGAAAAAAGAGAGCGTAAGCACAAATTCTTAGTGAGGGATGCTTAAAACAAACCAACAAAAACAATGCAATTTGAAACCATTTCTCTTTTAGAAATCTCTATTTTATTATGTTCTTTCTATCTCATGCTTGAAATCATTTTCAAAGCAAAACTACATCATTAAAACCACATGTACCATCTATGATAGAGTAGCGCAATCTTGGACTTGGAAGCCTTCAATCAAGTTGTTGCAAGAACTAAGAGCTCTAGACTCAATCAAGAAAGCTATGGGCAGATCTGAAAATTCAATAGAAAATAGAAGAGCTTTTCTTGAAAATTTCAGATTCAATGCTAGAAATTTAAAGAAAAGTCGACAATAAGGAAGATTAGAAGATGAATAAAAAGAATATAAAGAAAAAGATTAAAAAAGATGAAGAGAAGAATAGGTAAAACAAATCTGAAATTTCCAGCTTTGTTTATGGAATTATGGGAGATGGCGTGAAGATTGAAGATGAAGATGGCTTGCGATTTGTTGTTGTTGTTTTGTCCTCGGCACCCTCTTAGACGCAATTATCTAAGCAAGCAACCTTAAGCGGCTCTAACCCACCCTCTTAGATGCGATTATCTAGGTAAGCAGGAGTGTGAAGATGATCTCCCTCACAAGAACTCGTCGAACTTATGTTGAAGAAGACTTTTAAGGCACAAGTAATCAAAACTTTCAAAAATAAACTCACTAAATATTTCATTAATCAAAGAAAATCTCCATAATCTAAATTACAATGGTGGTGGCTTCATCCTTTTATAGGTGAAGAATAGCCAAAGGAATTTAACTTCTACTAAAACAATGAAACCCTAATTTAATTAAAAATAAAATAAAAACAGTCTTTAAACTCCTTGTGCTTGAGCTGCAAGTGATAAGCTGATAAGTGCAAGTGATAAGCTTATAAGAGCTGCTTGGGAGAAGGGTGGCTGGTTCCTAAAGTATATAAAACCCTAAAAAATAATTTAAATGTTAATAATTAAGTTGGGCTAAGTCTAATTCGTCCAAAAGCTTTATATAATAGCTTTTTGGGCTTAATTACAAAATCCTGTAATAATCCCGTATCTAGTTTTCTATATGTGCAGTCTTTAGTAAAATGGGCGTATCTTGAGTTTCCGATGTCCGATTGATGCGCTTTAAGATGTGTTGGAAAATTAACAGAATGCCGGTCAAGTTGTTAGAAGACAACTCTGCCCAGAAATGCCAGGATCCCATCCGAAATGTCGTCTCAAGTTGGCTGACTTTCCAGACTTCACAAACAGATTCAGCTTCTTGTCCAGTATGCATTGCTTTAGCCCTCACATGCATGTATCAATCTATCTCATGCGTTCATCAAATTGAAAAATCTCAAGGCAAAGCCTTACATGCTTAAATCACATAAAGCATTTCTCAAATCATATTCTCATATGCAAAACACTGTGCATAAAATCATTTATAACAAGGTACATGTAAATCTCATATATTGGTATTTTAGCAAAATTACTCGGATATGCGGATAGCTTGACGAAATCTCACATCGTCAAGTCCTACCCCGGTGGAATCTCACATCACCGAACTCTCATGGCAGCATCTCTCATCGCCACAAAGCTTGGGTGTTTCACCAAGACCTACCGCGGTGGAATCTCTCATCACAACACTCTCACTTTGGAACGGGATGGCACTACCCCCATTGCCCGAACCAATGAGCACGTACGAATTTTGTATTTTATACTGCACTTCTCATCCTATTTGTCAACCAATTATATCCAGTAACAATAATCTCATCTCATACCAATATACTCATTTCTAAACATCATTACCTATTGTTTTTCAATGCATAAACACATATCTATCTCATCCCATTTCAAAAACATAAAAAAAGCATAACATTTTCTCAAATAGTTCTATCTATCTGAAATAACAAATATATCTCATGGGATCATGTAAATCATCATATCATTTCTCAAAACATGCATAAAACAGTAAGTATATTTTTATATTCAAAACAAAAGCATGATCATAAAATCAATGGGATAAAAACCGAGAAACGAGAGTGAAACATCTCAAACTTACTTCTAGATTTAGGTTAGTGTTTCAAACTCAACCTAAACCCCTAAATCTTGCTTTCAAGTCCTTCAAAGACTTTTTTAAAACCAATTCCACTCACCGAAAATGACACGCTCACTTTGCCGAAGCGTAATCAAGCTTCCGGAGCTCTCGGAACTTCACCAACCTCATCCGATATATTCTCCCCTATTTATACCACACAAAACAGAGAATTAATGCATCTCAATGCATTAAAACCACCATCAATCAAAGCTACCTCGCTGCTCTGCCCAAAAATACTAAAGTGGCTATCCGAAATAACCAAAAACACCTCTAATTGCTCCACAATCTCAACCCAACCATAATCTAACACTTCCATCCCATTTTAATTATCAAATAACATCCAAAACATTCTAATTACATCCTTATACCTCCAGAAACTTAGATTCCACACAAACACCACAAAACCCCAAATCTAACAATCTAACAACTAGAGATTCAATCCAATTCAAGATTATTATGATAAAACCTTTATTTCAACATAACTTAACATCCAAATCTTGATTAATAATATTCTTAAATCAAGGAAAACAATAGCATTACGAAATCACAAGATCTCAACATTAATCTTCAATTTAACCAAATTCCCATGATTAATCCATCAAAACTACTTAGAAAACATATGTAAAGGATTGATAATATCAGAATTTCAGTAAAGAACTAATCATTAGAGGAGGAGAATGAACCTTACCTCTAATGGATGAAATCTCTCTCAATTGGATGTGTTTTTCTTGAAAAATCAAAAGAAAACAATAAGGATTTGCAAATCAAGGATAAAGAATTCTTTAGAAATCAAAAACTCAGTAAATCAAGAGCATTACCTCAAGTTTCTTGAAAATAGAGAGTGTTTGGCTGAAGGAAATCTTTGAGAGAAAATAGAATGAGAGAAAATGAATTTTTAATGAAATAGTCAACTCTCCTTTTAATAAACTCTTTTAATATTTAATTAAAACCCTTTCAAAATGCTCCTAATTAAAAGATAAATCTCATAAAAATAATTATGTAAAATAGCTCCTTAAAGATTCAAAGTTTCAATCCCTTTACAAAACAGTAACAAAAACAACTTTGTAAAAATCGCATTTTGGTCACTAACTCAAAATGTCGCACTTCCAAAATCCTTTTCTTAAAATTGATTTTACCAAAATCATTTGTATAATTAATAATGACTTTTAAGCATTTTCTCATATTTTTATCTTAACCTAAACCTCTCCCGAAAACTCAGATCTCTAGTCTACACTCTACGAACGTCGAATTGACCTCAAATTCTTCTAGGCCCAAAATTAAGGCGTTACAACTCTCCCTCACTTAAGAAATTTTGTCCTTGAAATTTTACCTGATGGAAAAAGATAAGGAAATTGCTTCTTCATGTCATTCTTCCTTTCCCAAGTGGCTTCCTCAACACCACAATGTCGCCACAAGACCTTGACCAACTCAATGATCTTACAACGAAGAACCTTGTTGTCTGTTGCTCTGCGTGATGTACTATAAATGATACGCAAATAGTGCAAGTATACACGTCGAACAAGTAATAAAGTGGTAAGTGAGTATCGTCTCCATAAGGATTGGAGGTGTTTTTAGGCAAGCTTAAGCACTCAAGTGTCACGAAATGTAAATGGAGAATGTTGTGGAAATTTAAGTCAAAGAGAAGAATGTTGTAGCAAATCAGAGCGGATATATAAATGCGATAGCAAATAAAGATAAAGGATAGCGAGCTGAAATCAGATAGACAAACAGGTCCCCTTACGCGTGCGAAACTCTCTTGGGAATGACTTGCTGGGCTGTCAGGTTTACCTATGTTTTACCTCTCTACTAGGGTTTACCTCTCTAACTTAGTCTGTGCTCGGCAGGATTTACTCAAGGTGCTCGTTAACTATCTCTAGCTAGGAAACTGGGAGTAGGAAATGCTACAACAATACCTGTAACACCCCAAAAGTTACGTCCAAATTATAAACCCTAGATTTGAAAAATCCCTAATTTAGAAACCTAATTTTAAAATCTCAAAACTCAAAACCCTAGTTATTTGAGAATTTTAATTCAAGAACCCTAAATTTTTTAAAGGGACTAAATAAGAATTTTTATCAAACTTGGTAGTTAATATGAAATTTTTTAAAAGTTTATGGACCGACTCCATAAATAAACCTTTATCAAATTGAATTTCAATTTGATTTGTGATTTCATTTTTTTAATCGTTTATTATTATTATTATTATTATTATTATTATTATTATTATTATTATTATTATTATTATTATTATTATTATTATTATTATTATTATTATTATTATTATTATTATTATTATTATTATTATTATTATTAGGGAAAACTACACCGGTGGTCTCCAAACTATTACCGTCTTCCTATTTTGGTCCCAAAACTATTTTTTTGAAAAACCGTCCCTTCTATTATATAGTTCTCCTGTTTTGGTCCCCCGTCGTTAAAAACTAATGGAATTGCTGACGTGGATTTTTTAAAATATTTTATTATTATTTTTCTCTCTTATATATATTATTTAAATTTTTTATTCAGACTAATGTGGTGGTGACACGTGTCACCACCATAATAAAGAAAATAATAATAAAATATTTAAAAAATAAAAAAATTCACATCAGCAATTCTGTTAGTTTTTAACGATAGGGACCAAAACAGGAGAACTATGTAACAGAAGGGACGATTTTTCCAAAAAAATAGTTTTGGGACCAAAATAGGAAGACGGTAATAGTTTGGGGACCACCGATGTAGTTTTCCCTTATTATTATTATTATTATTATTATTATTATTATTATTATTATTATTATTATTATTATTATATAGTTCTTTTATTTTTATTCTTTTCTATCCTATATCACTATCATTATTTTACTTAAATTAGGTTTACTCTCCCTATATATATGCACACATATAGTTCAAATAAGATCAGCCTAAGAACCCTACTTTTTTATATAGTTTCATGCCGCCATAATCTCTTATTGATTTGTTAAATTCCTATGTAATAATCTCCACCGCTCTATACCCCTTCTTGTTCGTTAATCTCTTCAACCCCAAGTTTAGTCTGGTACCGATACAGTTGAATCCAATACTTCTGATCATAGAAAATCACATCATTATGTAGGTTGAGTATAGCTTGGCTAAGGTGTGTTTTCTTCCGGTGCTATAATTAAATTATATATTATTTTTCTATGTGTTGGTGTTTTACCCTTTATGTTATTATTTATATGTATTATGATTTTTATGGTTGACATCACATGCATACGTTTTCAGAATATGTTTTTACTATGATTTACGAACCGTGATTTATAGACCACGGTTTATGAACTATGATTTATGGACTTATGGACTATGATTTATGAAGTATGTTTACGGAATATCGGATTTATGGAACTTTGTTTATGAAATTTGATTTTTAGTCATCATGTATGTATGAGCATGGGTTGGGATTTGGATGGAGGAAGTTCAGTGGTTTCATCCTTCGGGCTGAATTCCACTTTGGATCAGTGGTTCCACCCTTCGGGCTAAGTTCCACTTCGGATTGGCGGACGTAGGGAGGAGGTTATGGGAACCTTCCTCATGTTTGGCAGACGTAGTTGGGTGCATTGCATTACGCTTGTAATATTGCATCATGTTTTTAAAGAATTTTAAGAAAATATTACTATATTTTTACGACTATGATTTTCTTGCACTTTAGAGACACATTAAGCTCTTTAGCTTACTCCCCATAGTTTCTCTTTTCAGATATACTCAGACACTTTAGGCGACGTGGAACTTGGAGGATCTCAAATTTTATCCGGTTATTTTATTATTTAGTACGAAACTATTTTAGTTTAATCAGATTTCTATTTATTATTTTGGAACATGAATGTAATTTTAGACTATTTATATTTTGAGATTATTTTAGCATTCATCTACTGTTATTTTAATTCAGAGATTTTATATAATCATTTGAATATCTATTATGATATTTATATTTATATTTATTATTAAATTTATGTTATTTTATTTTAATTAAAGTATAATTTTCAAAATTGGATTTCTTGAGGGAAAAATTTTCAAACGTAACTTTTTAAATTCGATCTTTTTTTCTAGGCCGAGTTTAGGGGGTTACATTTAGTGTTATCAGAGCTAAGTTCAACCCTCGGACTTTGAGACTCACTTAAAATTTTACACCTAAAATGATTTTGGCATGCATATTAAATTTTTTGGGGCAAAATGGGATTTTCTAATAAATTTAGTATTTTAAAGAATTAAATACAATATATGTTTTTAATAGAAACTCTAAGTACCAACTCTAATTCTAGGATTATCCCTTTTGTAGATAGATTAACATGTCATCTCGTAGGAGCTCTAAATTAGCGACCGATCGTGATCATACTTGTTCTTATGAAATTAAAATTAAAGTATATCTGAAAACTTTGTGTTGTTATTCGTAACATGATTCGAAATGCTCTTTTAAACTTTTTTTGAGTCTAAAAATTTTTTAGGACAAAAATTTCTTTTAAGAGTGGGAGAGTTATAACACCCCAAAAATTACGCCCAAATTATAAACCCTAGATTTAAAAAATCCCTAATTTTAAAATCTCAAAATTCAGAACCCTAATTATTTGGGAATTTTAATTCAAGAACCCTAAATTTTTTGAAGGGACTAAATAAGAATTTTTATCAAACTTGGAAGTTAATATGAAATTTCTTAAAAGTTTATGGACCGGCTCCATAAATAAACCTTTATCAAATTGAATTTCAATTTGATTTGTGATTTCATTTTTTAATCGTTTATTATTATTAATATTAATATTAATATTATTATTATTATTATTATTATTATTATTATTATTATTATTATTATTATTATTATTATTATTATTATCATATAGTTCTTTAATTTTAAATGGAATTCTAATCCCCTCCACCACTCGTCTTCTTTTAATTTTATTTATTTTTATTCTTTTCTATCCTATATCACTTTCATTATTTTACTTAAATTATGTTTACTCTCCCTATATATATGCACACATATAGTTCAAATAAGATCACCCCAAGAACCCTACTTTTCTTTATATAGTTTCATGCCGCCAAAATCTCTTATTGATTTGTTAAATTCCTATGTAATAATCGACACCGCTCTATACCCCTTCTTGTTCGTTAATCTCTTCAACCCCAAGTTTAGTCCGGTATCGATACAGTTGAATCCAATACTTCTGATCATGGAAAATCACATCATTCTGTAGGTTGAGTATAGCTTGGCTAAGGTGTGTTTTCTTCTGGTGCTATAATTAAATTATATGTTATTTTTCTATGTGTTGGTGTTTTACCCTTTATGTTATTATTTATATGTATTATAATTTTTATGGTTGACATCACATGCATACGTTTTCAGAATATATTTTTACTATGATTTACGAACCGTGATTTATAGACCACGATTTATGAACTATGATTTATGGACTTATGGACTATGATTTATAAGTATGTTTACGGAATATCGGATTTATGGAACTTTGTTTATGAAATTTGATTTTTAGTCATCATGTATGTATGAGCATGGGTTGGGATTTGGATGGAGGAAGTTCAGTGGTTTCATCCTTCGAGCTGAATTCCACTTCGTATCAGTGGTTCCACCCTTCAGGATAAGTTCCACTTCGGATTGGAGGACGTAGGGAGGATGTTATGGGAACCTTCCACATGTTTGACGGACGTAGTAGGGTGCATTGCATTACGCTTGTGATATTGCATCATGTTTTAAAAGAATTTTAAGAAAATATTACTATATTTTTACGACTATGATTTTCTTGCACTTTAGAGACACATTAAGCTCTTTAGCTTACTCCCCATAGTTTCTCTTTTCAGATATACTCAGACTCTTTAAGCGACGTGGTACTTGGAGGATCTCAAATTTTATCCGGCTATTTTATTATTTAGTATGAAACTATTTTAGTTTAATCAGATTTCTATTTATTATTTTGGGACATGGAAGTAATTTTAGACTATTTGTATTTTGAGATTATTTTAGCATTCATCTACTGTTATTTTAATTCAGAGATTTTATATAATCATTCGAATATCTATTATGGTATTTATATTTATATTTATTATTAAATTTATGTTATTTTATTTTAATTAAAGTATAATTTTCAAAATTGGATTTGTTGAGGGAAAAATTTTCAAACGTAACTTCTTAAATTCAGTCTTTTTTTCTAGGCCGGGTTTAGGGGGTTACAATACCTCTCAGCGTGAACTCTAAAACTCACCCTACCCTTAAAGGTCTATCCCTATTAGCCGTTGAAACCCAACACTTATCTCTAAGGTGGATTAGAGTTGTGCCTCTCAGCATCGAACTCCATTGTCTATGCAGGTTAAGGAAAGCTCTCTCGACCACTAACCTCAACTACACCTAAGGAAAGGCCAACTCTCGAGAGCTCTTACAACCCTAAGCATATAACAACATAGACAAAGCATAGATACGAGCAAGAGATAAATAATCATTCGTAAAAGAAAATAAAACATAGTTCATCCAACAACCCTAGCCACCTAAATCAGTTCATGACTGGGCAAATATTCGAAGCATCTTCGTTCATACAACCCATTTTTCTAGATATTAAAATAAATGATAAAGCAACAGAAAGGGAAGAGAAGAACTCCCAATCTGCGATGGACTTGTAGCGCCACGAACCTCCCTAGGCCTTCCTCCTATCTCAAGGTCAGCAAGGTCAGGCCCTTGGAGCTTCTACGATGGACGACACCAAGTGTTGGAGGAAGAAGAAGAAAAGAGCCACCTTTAGCTTTCTCTCCCTAGCCTCTTTGTCACTTTTTCACGCTCTCCCTTTAATGAGGGTCTTGTGTCATTTCTATAGTGGAGGCTCCTAGGGTTTTGTGCCCTAATGATTCTTTAAAGTCCTTGGAATATTCCCTATGCATATGGGGCACAACCAGACAAAAAGGGGTTCACACATGTGGGCGATCAGCGTGTGCGGTTTACTTTTTCGTTTTCTGCGCCCATAATTGTTGTCCAAGTTGCTATAGCATTTTTCCTTCCTTGCTTTGCCTCAGCATCAGCCTGCACAACACCATACCAGCAAACACCCTTCAAGCAGCATCTAGTCTCATGAAATAAAGTCATACCACCAACAATTAAAGATACATGTAATTAATGCTCTAAATGCACCTACATGCTATGAGATGACCTCGAGAACAAACAAATACTTAAGCAAAAGGTGTAAAATATAGGCATTTTGACAAGTCATCACACCCCCAAACTTAAGCTATTGCTTATCCTCAAGCAATGAATAGAAAGAAACAAAGAAAATGTTATGGCAAAAATTTAGCTCGAGACAGATGCTATGGCAAATTTTCAACCCTCAGTCAAGTAAGGCTTTAACATTTCAGACACAATTGAGATTTTAAGAATGATTTCCTAGGGTGAGATCCTTTGTTAGTGTGTGTGTGATTGCATACAATTTAGGCTTAATAGTGCTAGAAATTTTTTTTAATAGAACCCAAGTTCATCCTAGTGTTTGAACTATTTTAGCTTAAAGTTTTACTCCCATAAGTGAACTATTTTTTTCTTTTTAAGAGGGGGTGTCAGCTCATCACAACTACCATCCCTCACTCTAGATGAGTAGGGAGCAAACCTCTCATCTCCGAGCTAGTAGGTAGAGTCATCTTGTGACAAATTTCATTCACTCATTTGATGTTGCTGCCATTTATTTAAGTTTAATTTCAAGGCAGTGCAACTCAAGGAGGAGTGTCCCTCTAAAATATGTCGTAGCATTTATTCACAGTTTGCTATAATTTATTAGGCACAAGGGAGATTAGCTAAGCTCTTTTTTTCCTTTTTTAAAGCTCATTTGATTTCAATTTTACCAAGATAAGCATAAGTTCTAAAAAAAAATTCTCTAACACTTTCAAACCTAAAAAGCATACAATTGTGTATCAAAACAAAGATTAAGCACCAAACCCTAGAATTTATTCTACCAATCTCAATAGTCATACATCAATCTATAGCCATGAAAATACGTTCATCATTGGGTATCATTAACTTATTCATACAACTGTCATGGAGCCAAAAAAATGCCATAGCAAAATATTTGTTTCTACCTATTAATGAAATGCAAATGCCTAACTAAAGGGCACTAACACCCCAAAACTTAAAGAGTGTAGTGTCCTCAATGCAACAAGATAAAATGATATGCAACTAACTAAATGCAATGCAAGGTTAAAAAGTACCTCACTTCTTGGTGGTGGTGGTCTTCGTGGCTTTGTGCTTGACTCCGGAAGACTTAAAGGAGGCGATCGACGGGTCAGCCTCGTCTTGCTCCGGTAGAGGGGTCTGCTCTTGTTCAGCTGGTGTTCCTTGGTTTGTGGAACTTGTGTCGATTCGTTTCCCTCGGCTGGTGTACTCCAAACTCATCCGGCAGTGCGCTTGCTTCTTATTCTCGTCGATGAGGTAGCGCTTGGAGTTTGGGTTGGTGATTGCGATGGCATAGAATGTGCGGGTTCATCATCCTCTGATCCAACTGTCACTAGGTTGACAGGCTCAACGGATGGTTCTTTTGCTGGGGCAACTTTGGTAGGTTTTGTTGTTCTCTTTATTTTCCTAGGTAGTAGGCTTGATGTAGCATCAATGTCCTGGTTCTGTGAGGAAGGTTGAGTAGTAGTGGGTCTCTTGTTAAGGACTGGCGTCTTTTGGGTGCTAGGAGGAGGTTCCTTCGCGTGGGCCTTTAGAGATTCTGGAAAGGCTAGGAACTCTATGCCGATATGGGGTAGGACCTCCTTGAAGTAGTCATTCATAACAGCATCACTCTCCTTAACGTACCCATAGAAAATGGCCTAGTCTTCACGCATCTTGTCCAAATCCTCTCGGAGATGATTTGTTGAGGCAACTAGAGCAGCAATTCTTGCTGCAGCAAATGTTTTCACACCTTCAGCTAGTGTCTCTACTGGAGCATCCTCAACGTATCCCTTAATAGAGGGGACCATTTCAGGTGTGATATGACCTTTCCCTGAGTTTTTCGCATCAACAATGGGATCTTCGAACACTCAATTCTCTCGACAGAGGGTCGTGATGAGGTTGGGAACGATGAGTGGGCTAGACTTCCTTTTCAAGCATGCATAAACCTCATCCACTATATTTTTTCCCACATAAATAGACCGGCCATTGAGAATATAATGAAGGAGTAAGAGCCTTGGAATGTTCACCATTGTCGTGTGAGAAGTGGGCATGAGCCTGTTCTTGACAAAGTGGATCCAAAGTTTTGCCTCCGGCTTGAGTCGCACATGCTCCACTGTTTTACTTGATGCGTCTAAGTTGGTGCCTTCAAAGCACAAGTCTTCGGTCACTTCCTTCACAGTTTGTGGGTCGGCGTTCTCGACGAAAGGTGTGTGGTGATCCTCTGAATTTTTCAAGCCAAAGAACTTTTTGATCTTTGCTGCAGTGAACTTGATTTGGTCTCCACGCACATAGACACCGGACTATGTAGGACTGGTCAGATGTGCATAAAACTCTTGAACAATGGGTATGCAAAAGTTGTCAGGGTGAGGAATGAAGGTATCCCATTTGTGGTTTGCGACGACATCCAAGATGTCCTTGTCGAACCCTTGTTCTCCTTCAGTGGTGAACTTGAAGCCCTGCTCTGGTAGCAACTTCTGATCTTACAGACCTTTAAATCTTTCCTTGGCCTTGTCGTCCAAGAGTTTTTTGATGACCACGGGCTTAGGTTAGGCACTTCCTGATGCACTTTCTACTCGCTTGCAACACACCATTGTTATGCAAAAATAGGGTGTAGGATGGTGAGATGGGAGAAAATTTTTGGTTAGGGTTTTTGAGTTTTGAGTGTGTGATGAGAGAGGAAAGTAGTGGGAGTTGAGGGGAGGTAACTGACATGAATTGAAAGAGAAAGAGTTTTAGGGGTTTTTGGGCAGCGTGTATGAGGTAAGGACAAAAGGGGTTTTAAATGAAAATGTGAAAAGTAGGAAAGAGAAAAGACCTAGGCAATAATTGCTAGGGTTTTCTTTAAATGAAAAGGTGAAGAGGTTAATTAATTCCCCATCTTTTTACCCTTTTTGAGACGACCTCCTCTGATGTTGGAAAAGCTTAATTGCTTATTCCTTATACCCTTATAAAACAAAGGACTGATGCATCGTTGCACCCTGACCTGCCATATGCGTCCTTAGGGTGCTCAGATGCAAACAAACAAACCTGATATTAAGGCATAATGGAACAAACGGACAAATGGGATTAAAAACCTAGAGTATGAAATAAAAATAAAGATTAAACTACGTTATTTATGAACATGAAAACATAAAATTGCTGTAGCAAAATAGAAAAGAGAAAGAGGTGGTGCAAACGCTTAAGCATCATAGGGGATGAAGGATGACTTATCGCGCAGGACTGGAGCTCCATTGTACAACTTTAGACGTTGTCCATTGACCTTAAATACCATATGTTGTGTTGTGAGGAGCTCGATTCGTTCAACCGATATGGCTCACCAAGTGGTGGAGAGGTGGATTTTTGGGTGGAAAGGTTGTGGAAGCTAAAAAGATAATTGACACAATGATTTATAGTGGTTCAACCCTCTAACCAAGGTCTACATCCACTACCTTAGCTCCCCACTAAGGATTTCCAATCAATCCATTATTGATTCGTCCCTTTTTCTAGGCTTAGGAGGAAACCCTTTACACCGATCAAGCTTTCTACCCAAAGCCTTAATCAAACCCTCTTTTACAAAGAGATAAATAAAGCAAACACAAATCCCTCTAATAGGTGTTTGTTTGCACAATTAAAGCACTCACCCAAAACCTAAAACACTTGAGCAAATTTGACAATTTTGGCTCACTAGTGTTTGTCTATACAATAAATGACAATTTAAGCTCTAAGACAATTCTTGATCATTTGTTGATTGACAATATGAGCATTAGCCTTTACTTGATGCTTGGAGGTCCCTTTTATACTCCTTGATGAGTTTGTAGTCGTTACTAGCCGTTGGAATTGAATTGGATCCGTTGAGGACTTTAATTCCCGCCATAAATGCAGTTATGCAGCTCACCGTTACGAAACGCTCGAACCCGTTTCGAAACACCCTTTAAGTAGAAAGAGCCGTTGCAGTCTGACAAGGCACCCGTTTCGGAACGCCCCTGGCCGTTTCGGAACACGTATCGAAACGCCTAGACCCGTATCGAAACGCCCTGTATTTAAATGTTAGTTGGGAAATAGCCGTTGAGGTTTATGACCGTTGTGGTCGAAGCCACGTAGTCGTATCGAAACGGCATAACCCGTTTCGAAATGCTGGGCAAAAATCTTATCCAAGGAATGCCCGTTTCGATACTCGTATCGAAACATTTTTGCTACTGGAATCCCCCATATCGAAACACCTTAGGGCGTTTCGTAACGCCTGGACGGTTTTGTGTAGTTTGGCCTTTGAAAACATGTAAAACCCTTTGAAAATGTCCCTAAACATAGTTTCAAGTTATTTGGACTTTGGAAATTGTTTTAAATACTTTTTAAATCAGTCCAAAACTTTTTTCAATTATTATATCAAAACATTAGTTCTACAATCTCCCCCTTTTTGATATAATAAAACTAACTTGAAAAATTGTTTGGGATTCTCCCTCTTTAACTTTAAAAATGTGAATAAGAGATCAAAGATATGAAATCAAATAAAGCTCCCCCTTATTCATTTGAAAATTCAATATTTCAAACCATTACTCCCCTTTTTTGTTATATCAAAAAGAATTTAAAACATTAAGTTCAAAATAATAATAGAGGTAAAAATTGACAAAAATAAGAATTTTGTTTTAAAATGGCTCCACCTTAATCAAAGCATCATTAAAAGTGTTAGTCCAACATAAATGATCATCTAGTTGACATAAATAAAAATAAATCAAATGAAATCAAAAGCAACTAGATTTTACCACACTTGAAATCAAGGGAGGATGTGAAGCCTTCCTTCTTCAAGTGTTCTTCCTTTGTGTGCGTGGAGCTCCCCCTCATTAATTGGACCTGTTGATCAATCTCTATCACACCTAGCAAAAGACAATCAAGTAATTTTTGGTATCCAAATTGCTTTGGATCCATAGACGTTAGTAGCACAAATTTTAGTCCCCTTTGGAATTCATTTTCAATGTCATCCTTTTTAATTGAAGTGGTTAGTCCTTTTGAAACCCAAACACTTCTAGAACATTTTCCTTTTACAAATCTAGGGGCGGTAGATTGTCTTACATAAAAATTTGATTTTCCAAAATTGTTTTTCTTTTCAAGCTCTTTGGAAATCAAATCGTTTTCTTCTTGAACTTTTTGAAGCAAATTTTGTAAATCAAAACATTTTAATTCAAACTCTTCGAGTTTTGCTTCAAGTTCAAGTTTGGTTTTAGAAATCAAATCATTTTGAATTTTCAACTTTGAAATCAATTTATTGTTTTTCAAAATATGATTTTTAAACTCTAAAACCAAATCATCATAGGCATCTTGTAATTCATGAAAAGAGTAAGAACATGAAGTAGATGAATTAGAAGTTACCCTTGAATCTTCTTCGATGGCCATAAGGAAAAGGTTGGCTTGTTCATCGTCGGTGGAGTCCTCATCACTCCAAGTAGCCACATGTGCCTTCTTCTTATGGCTTGAAGTGCTTGTCCTCTCCTTTTTCTTGGATTCTCGTTCAAGCTCTCTCAAAGCTTTCTTCATGAACGGGGCACACTTCTTGAAGAGATGAGCTGTCTCTTCTTCTTCATCCTCCTCTTCACTTGAGTAGACATGATGACAAGTGGAGGATTTGAGAGCCACGACACTTGCGTTGATGCCTAGCCCTTTGATTTTCTTCTCTCCCATAGCTCTAATTTCTTCCCTTTTATTCTCATCCTCTTTGTTCTTCTTCATGATTTGATGAGTAAGGAGTGACCCCATGAGTTCATCAAGCTTCAAAGTCTTCAAATTCTTTGCTTCGATGATGGCGGTCCTCTTTGAGTCCCAAGACTCGGGAAGTGAGTAGATGAGCTTTCGGACAAGTTTCTCCTCCGGAATGGCTTCTCCATAGCCCTTGAGACCATTTGTGATTGTGGAGAACCTATCAAACATCTTCTCGATGTTCTCTTCCGGATCCATCTTGAAGTTCTCATACTCTAAGGTGAGGAGCCCAATCTTGGTCTCCTTGACTTCATCAGTTCCCTCGTATGTGACTTCAAGCTTGTCTCATACCGCCTTGGCACTCTCACAAGAAGACATCTTATCATAGATGGATGGGCCAAATGCACAAAAGAGAATGTGCAAGGCTTTGCAATTTAGCTCCATCTTCTTGCGATCGTCGGCACTCCACTCCGCTTTGCTTCATTGAGGCACGAACGGACCATCTTCAACTATGTCCCATAGCTTGTAATCTCTTTATTTGATGAATAACTTCATCTTTGTCTTCCAATGGGCATAGTGGGTTCCGTCAAAGAAAGGTGGTTTGTCGATTGATTGTGCCATTTGAGCCGGTTGATGAAATAGTGATCGAGCTTGCCGAATCTTTTCAATAGGATGTGAATCCCCTTCGATTGAGCCAAGCTCTGATACCATTTGTTGAGTTGTGAGGAGCTCGATTCGTTCAACTGATATGGCTCACCAAGTGGTGGAGAGGTGGATTTTTGGGTGGAAGGGTTGTGGAAAGATAATTGACACAATGATTTATAGTGGCTCAACCTTCTAACCAAGGTCTACATCCACTACCTTAGCTCCCCACTAAGGATTTCCAATCAATCCACTATTAATCCGTCCCCTTTTCTAGGCTTAAGAGGAAACCCTTTACACCGATCAAGCTTTCTACCAAAAGCCTTGATCAAACCCTCTTTTACAAAGAGATAAATAAAGCAAACACAAATCTCTCTAATAGGTCTTTATTTGCACAATTAAAGCACTCACCCAAAACCTAAAACACTTGAGCAAATTTGACAATTTTGGCTCACTAGTGTTTGTCTATACAATAAATGACAGTTTAAGCTCTAAGACAATTCTTGATCATTTGTTGATTGAAAATATGAGCATTAGCCTTTACTTGATGCTTGGAGGTCCCTTTTATACTCCTTGATGAGTTTGTAGCCGTTACTAGTCGTTGGGATTGAATTGGAGCCGTTGAGGACTTTAATTCCCACCATAAATGCAGTTCTGCAGCTCACCATTTCGAAACGCTCAAACCCGTTTCGAAACACCCTTTAAGTAGAAAGAGTTGTTGCAGTCTGACAAGGCACCCGTTTCGGAACGCCCCTGGCCATTTCAGAACACGTATCGAAATGCCTAGACCCGTATCGAAACGCCCTGCATTTAAATGATAGTTGGGAAATAGCCGTTAGGGTTTATGACCGTTGTGGTCGAAGCCACGTAGTCGTATCGAAACGGCATAGCCCGTTTCGAAACGCTGGGCAAAAATCTTATCCAAGGAATGCCCGTTTCGATACTCGTATCGAAACGTTTTTGCTGCTGGAATCCCCCGTATCGAAACACCTTAGGGCATTTCGAAACGCCTGGACGGTTTTGTGTAGTTTGGCCTTTGAAAACATGTAAAACCCTTTGAAAATGTCCCTAAACATAGTTTCAAGTTATGTGGACTTTGGAAATTGTTTTAAATACTTTTTAAATCAGTCCAAAACATTTTTCAATTATTATATCAAAACATTAGTTCTACACCATATCATCATCAAGCTTTTTAATGTCCACCGCACCATGGGCATAAACCTTGTGAACTAGGAAAGGTCCTGACCATCATGATTTCAGTTTGCCTAGGAAAAGCTTTAGTCTGGAGTTATAAAGGAGCACTTGTTCCCCTTCTGAGAAATGTCGTGGCAAAATATGTTTGTCGTGCCATTTCTTTATTTTCTCTTTATATAGGCGGGCATTCTCATAGGCGTGCGATCTGAACTCTTCCATCTCATTCAGCTCTAACAGCCTTCTTTCTCCAGCCAGTTGTGCATCCATGTTAAGCTTCTTAATAGCCCAATAAGCTTTGTGCTCAAGTTCCACAGGTAGATGACAAGCTTTCTCATAAACAAGCTTGAAAGGTGACACTCCCAACGGCGTTTTGTAGGTAGTACGGTAGGCCCAAAGAGTTTCATCAAGCTTAGGAGACCAATCCTTCCTTTTTGGGTTAACCACTTTCTTAAGAATTTGCTTGATTTCTCTATTCGAGACTTCAGCTTGACCATTAGTTTGAGGATGATATGATGTAGCAATCTTATGCCTCACACCATACCTTTGTAATGCTTTAGCAATCAGCTTGTTGTCAAAGTGGGTTCCTTCATCACTGATTATTGCTCTTGGTGCTCCAAATCTTGTGAAGATATTCTTGTGAAGGAACTTCATGACGGCCTTGGAATCATTCCTTGGAGTGGCAACTGCTTCAACCCATTTAGATACGTAGTCCACAGCCAAAAGAATGTATAAATCTCCATAAGATGAGGGAAATGGACCCATGAAGTCTATTCCCCATAAATCAAAGAGTTCAACCTCCAAGATTCCTTGCAAAGGCATTTCATGCCTTCTAGAAATGTTACCCGTCCTTGGGCAATGATCACATGATTGACAAAATGCGTGTGCATCCTTGAAGAGAGTGGGCCAATAGAATCCCGACTGTAGGACCTTTGCAGCAGAACTAGCTCCTCTAAAATGTCCGCCACAAGGAGATGAATGACAATGGAAAAGTATCTCTGTTGAGTGGATCGAATGATCGAACTAAACCAAGAGGGGGGTGAATTGGATTTTTAAAGTTGTAGGTGGTGGAAATTGAAAATAAAAAGATTGACAAGGAATTTTAGAGTGGTTCAAGTTCCAAATGAACTCTACATCCACTACCTTAGCTTCACTAAGGATTTGCAACAATTCCACTAATTGCTCTTCCCCTTTTCTAGGCTAAGGAGGTAACCCTTACAATTTTCAGTCAAATTTTCTACCCAAAATTTGACTCAATCCTCACACAATTAAAACAAAGAATTTGATGGCTAAACAAATATCTCTCAATACATAAACTAGCCCAATTACAAGCACTCAACCCAATTGAAATGATAAGAATGAAAAATACAATTGGGGTTTCTAGACAATATTGGGATTTAGGCACAAATGCTTGGATTTCATGTTTGGATGTTTGCTTTTGGATCAAATAGTTGTTGTTGGTGCTTTTAGAGGTCCCTTTTATACCTTCTCATTGATTTCTAGCCGTTGTGGTTGTTGCATTCATCAATAGAGCTGTTGGGGGTGTTATCTCCCCTCCATAAATGCAGTCTGCAGCCAACCGTTTCGAAACGCCCGACCATGTTTCGAAACAGACCAAAATAGAAAGAGTCGTTGGGGTGTATTAAAGAGCCCGTATCGAAACGGTCAGACCTGTTTCGATACGCTAAGAGCCGTTTCGAAACTTGTTTCGAAACGTTTTGCCACTGTCAAAGGTCGTATCGAAACGTCTTGAGATCGTTTCGAAATGCCTTAACGGTTTGTTAAAAATCAGTTAAAAACTTGCAACGGTCATATTTTTCAAATCAAATGAAGAACCGTTTCGAAACACTGAGTGTCGTTTCGATACGGTTTCTCTATGTTCTAAAGCCGTTTCGAAACTTGTTTCGAAACACGGGTTGGCAGTGTTGAAATCGTTTCGATACCCGTTTCGAAACATGGGTTGACAGTTTCAAAACTGTTTCGAAACGCCCTAGGCCGTTTCAAAACATGGACTCGAAAATCACTGTTTTGGCTTTAAGAACACTTCGAAAATATTTGATAAACTTAGTTTTTAACTTAGGCATATTCTTTAAATCATATAGGGATGTTTGAGGACTTAAAAAGTCGTTTTCACATTTTCAATTTAGTCCTTAGGTTCTTTAGTTATATCAAAATTAAAATATCGGTTTCACAATCTCCCCCTTTTTGATATAACAAAACCAAAGTTAGAATTTTTAAGAGTTTTGAAAAATTTTGAATACATTCTAACTCCCCCTCAATTTAAGATAGGTTTTTAAAGTTTTAAAAGGATTTAAATTCAAGGTTTAAAAACTTTAAAAGACACTTTAAACATTTAAAACGAATTTTTGGCTCTAAGATTACTTCTCCCCCTTTTTGTTAGATCAAAAAATAAACAAGGCTCAAGAGAAGAAATAGGGTTAATAACAATAATCATTAAGCAATAAGCAACAATAATATTAATTCATAAAATTAAAATATCCAAAACATAAATCTTCAACAATAAGTTCAAAGCATAATCCCAAATAAAATCAAAAGCATAGGTTCATAAAACATAATGGAAATAAAGATGCAAACTTAATCCTAAAATGCATAGGTAATATGATATGTCATGAATATCCTAGGCCTCGTCGTCACCATCATCATCCGAGGACTCATCATCGCTCTTAACTTGAGATTGACGAAACTTCATCCATTGGCCATAAAAGGTGGAGAAGGACATATCCATGGCGGAGTGTTGATTCTCAAGGGATTGGAGTCGATCCTCTACATTTTGCAAGCGTGTGTTGATAGCACCAAAGCCCGAAGCCATGTTAGTGTCCATGGCGTTGAACCGCTCGGTAAGGAAAGCCGTGAGAGCTTCATTGTTCGCAACTTGAGCTTGTGGTTGAGGTTCAACGGGAGGAGGAGGAGGAGGAAGAGGTGCTTCCCTATCAACACGTTCCCACTGTCCATTTTTTACATAGCGAAAACCGGACTTACGGAGAGAGGACTCACCAATATTTGACTTGCGAGGTTCTGGAGAGTCGTAGGTGCAATCAAGATTAAGCTTGCTAAAGATGTGACTTAAAACCTTTCCATAAGTGAAAGATTTCAAGGCATCGGTGTCACGAAGCTTAACATTGTTAACAATTTCGGAAAATATGATCTTAACTAGATTAGGGCGCTCACCACGACGGAAACATTCAAGCCAAAAATAGTCAACTTGATGAATGTGAGAATATTACCTCCGGAGGGGCGAAGAAACCATGAGACCATCAAATGGATGAATCGATCATGCGCATCCAAGGTAAGCACCGAGCCGGTGTGAGAACCAAAGTGACTCTCATTCGTAAGACCTTCGTCCTTGAGAGAAAATGTAGACTCCAAAAGAGGGACATCAACAATAATCCTCTTGCCCAAGATAGAAAACTCAAGGCCAACCACTTCGGTATTATCTTCATTATTGATAAATTGAGTATTGGAGTAAAAGAGGAGTACCATGTGTTTGTAGAAAATGTCTGGGATGCTCAAAAGACCAAGGAAACTCCATTCTCTCAAACGATCGAGGTAACGAAAAAGAAAGCGCTCGGAGTCAAGAAACTTGAGATCAATGACACGCTCACGACGAACTTCGTACTCCTTGACATAAGTGAATCGATCCCTCATCTCTTGAGTTCGAAGAGTTTTCTGAAAGAGTTGGGTGAGATTGGGACGAATACTCGATTCACTCGCTTGACTGGTCTTACGCTTTTTGCTAACATTGTTCGTAGCCATCCTAAAAACATTAAGCAAGCGATTTTAAAATAAGTTTAAGTGTATGCGTGAGATTTCGAAATTCAATCCAATGGTAAATCCCACTTAGGTTTAAAAACAAGTTTTTAAAACAAATATACAAAACAAAACAAAAACAAAAAAAAATCAGAGAAAAACAGTAAAGAAAAAGACGAGTGAAAATTTTTATATTCGAATCAAAAAATTGAAGATTTTGAAATTTTTTTACAAGATTTGAAAAACCTAAGTATAAAAACATATAAACAATACAAAATTAAAATTTTCTATCCTAAGATTCAAACATAAATTGAAGGAAAAAGAAAAGGAAAGAAAAATACCTTAAATTGGGATTTTGGATGAATGGAGAAAAATCCTTGCACAAGATTGTTGAAGCTTGCTTAGACATGAGTTTAAGAGAAAAACCCCTCAAGATTTGGTGAAAAAAAAAGAGGTTTAGAGGGTTTTTCTAGGAAAAATCGAATGTAGGGTTTTTAGGTTTTTAGGAGAGTTTTAATTTGTGTTAAACTTTAACATTAAAAGCCTCTTTAAAGCAGTCCGCGAAACCGTTTCAGAACGGGCTTGACCGTTTCGAAACGTGGGCATGACAGATTGACCGACTTTTCAACTCCAGCTGACCGTTTCGATACGGGTTTGACCGTATTGAATCACCGTTGACTCGTATCGAAACTTGTTTCGATACACCCATTGGCAGTAGCCAAAACGTTTCGAAACCCTTGGAAGGCGTTTCGAAACGCCCTTCTCTCAGATAGAAATTTAAAGCAACCGTATCGAAACAGGTTCACCCGTTTCGATACACCTGGGCCTGGAAGTGCATATGAGGCTCTAAAAGTGCAGAAAAATGAGTTTTTCTAAGGCCTAACTTGCATGAATGACATGAATGAGCAGGAAAAACATATACAAACATAAACATACTCCCCCTAGCTATAGGCATGGATGAAACTAGGAGTAAAAATACATAAACATGGCATTTCACAAGATCAAGCAATTTTAAGTACAAAAGAGGTCCTAAAAGGTCAAGATAGGCTAGCTAGACCTAACTCTCTCCTAAGGGACCAAAAACGCTCTTTGTCTAAAGGTTTTTTAAATATGTCCGCTAATTGATTTAAGGTATCAATATACTCTATAACCACATCTTCCTTAAGGACATGATCTCTAATGAAATGATACATTATTTCTATGTGTTTGGTTCTAGAGTGTTGGATGGGATTTTTTGTCAAACATATAGCACTAGTGTTATCACATTTTAGGGGTATGGTTTCAACTTTAATACCATAATCTAAGAGTTGTTGCGTCATCCAAAGGACTTGAGCACAACAACTCCCTAAGGATATGTACTCGGCTTCGGTGGTAGATAAGGCTACACTATTTTGTTTCTTAGAGAACCAAGATATGAGCATACTACCTTGGAATTGACAAGTTCCTGAAGTACTCTTTCTATCGATTTTGCATCCCCTATAATCCGCATCCGAATAAGCATGAAGGTTGAAGGTGGAGTCTCTAGGGTACCAAAGACCTAAGCAAGAAGTATCTCTAAGGTACCTAAAGATTCTCTTAACGACTATAAGGTAAGACTCTCTAGGACTAGCTTGAAACCTAGCACACAAGCAAACACTAAACAAGATATTCGGTCTACTTGCGGTGAGGTAAAGCAATGATCCAATCATAGAACGGTAAAGCTTAGAGTCGACACACTTACCTCCTTCATCTTTGTCAAGCTTTGTAGATGAGCTCATAGGTGTGGCTTGAGGCTTTGCATTCTCCAAGTCAAACTTCTTGAGCATATCCTTTATGTACTTTGCTTGATTGATGAAGGTGCCATCCTTCTTTTGCTTGATTTGGAGTCCCAAAAAGAATGAGAGCTCCCCCATCATGCTCATCTCAAATTCACCTTGCATTAGCTTAGCAAACTCTTTGCAATGACATTCGTTAGTAGAACCAAAAATAATATCATCAACATAAAATTGTACTACTAAGATGTCATTTTTATAAATTTTTATAAAAAGTGTAGTGTCCACCTTGCCTTTTTCAAAACCCTTTTCAATTAAAAAGTTTGAAAGCCTTTCATACCAAGCTCTAGGAGCTTGTTTTAAACCATAAAAAGCTTTAGTGAGTTTGAAAACATGATTTGGAAATTTTGAGTCTTCAAAACCCGGTGGTTGTTCCACATACACTTCTTCATTTATAAAACCATTTAAAACGCGCTTTTGACATCCATTTGAAAAAGCTTGAAATCATGATAACATGCATATGCAAGCAACATCCTAATGGCTTCCATTCTAGCTACGAGTGCATAGGTTTCATCAAAATCTATTCCCTCTTCTTGAGTGTAACCTTGTGCTACTAGTCTAGCTTTATTTCTCACAATGTTACCACTCTCATCTAGCTTGTTCCTAAAGACCCATTTAGTTCCTATGGTAGATTGATTACTAGGCATATCAACTAATGTCCAAACGTTACTTCTCTCAAATTGATTTAACTCTTCTTGCATAGCCATAATCCAAAAATCATCTTTCAATGCTTCTTTTATATTCTTAGGCTCTATGCATGAGATAAATGCAACATGATTCATTAATCTAAGAGAAGATCGAGTGGTTACCCCCTTGGATGGTCACCCAAGATTTCACCATCTTTGACATAGTTGAACTCCCTTGGGTAGTTCACTTCCTTTTCCTCAAGAGCCAAGTCCTTCAAGGCTTCAAGAGGCGGATCTTGTGTGTCCTCTTCTTTTGTTGGAATCTCATCCTCCTTGGAAGTTTGTCCTCCATCAAAGGCATTTATGATTCCTACATCATCATCACAAGACTCCTTCCTTGGAAGGATGTTATCATCGAATACAACATGTATAGATTCTTCTACTACTAAAGTTCTTTTGTTAAATACTCGATAGGCTTTAGAGGTTAAAGAGTATCCTATGAAAATAGCTTCATCACTTTTTGCATCAAATTTACCTAAGTTGTCTTTTCCATTATTTAAAACAAAACACTTGCAACCAAAAGGGTGAAAATAGCTAATGTTAGGCTTTTTAGATTTTAAAATATCATAAGGTGTTTTCTTTAAAATTGGCCTAATCATTACTCGGTTAACAATATAGCAAGCGGTGTTTGTGGCTTCCGCCCAAAAATATTTAGGTAAATTATTTTCACAAAGCATGGTTCTAGCCATTTCTTGCAAAGTTCTATTTTACCTCTCAACTACCCCATTTTGTTGAGGAGTTCGAGGAGCCGAAAAATTGTGGCTAATACCATTTTCATTCAAAAAATCTTCAAACCCTAAATTTTGAAACTCGGTTCCATGATCACTTCTAATATGTGAAATTATAAGTTCAAGATCATTTTGGGTTAGTTTTGAAAATGTGATAAATTTTTCTAAAGCCTCATCTTTAGTACTTAAAAATAGAACCCAAGTAAATCTAGAGAAATCATCAACAAGTACAAATGCATAAGATTTACCACCCAAGCTCATAGTCCTAATTGGCCCAAATAAATCCATATGGATAAGTTGTAAACATCTACTAGTAGAAACATCATTAATGGATTAAAGGAAGACTTATGTTGTTTACCCTTAGAGCATGCATCACAAATTTTATCGTTTGAGAATTTAATCTTGGGTAAACCTCTAACTAGATCAAGGGAAACTAGTTTTTCTAAAACACTAATGCTAGCATGTCCTAGTTTCCTATGCCACAACCATGCATCATTTTCATTTTGTGCTACTAAGCATGCATGAGATGTATGTATGTCATCTAGATGCACCATGTATATATTCCTTATGCAATGACCTATGAACATAATATTATTAGATTTAATGTCAACAACTTTGCACCCATTTTTATCAAATAAAACATTAAATCCTTTATCACACAATTGACTTATGCTCAACAAGTTGTGTTTAAGACCATCGACATACAAGACATTTTCAATAAGAATAATAGAGTGATTACCTATGGATCCAATACCTCTAATGTGGCCTTTGGAGTTGTCACCAAATGTCACCACTCCTCCACTTTTTGGCTTTAGATCCATGAGTCTACTCTTGTCTCCGGTCATATGCCTTGAGCATCCATTATCAAGGTACCATGAGTTTTGACTTTGTGCTTTGGCCTTGTAGCAATGCTCCCCCTACAAACAAAGATATTAAGCTTTTGTTTTTGGTACCCAAATCATTTTGGGTCCATGAGTGTTAGCTCCCATTAACTTGGTTCCCTTAGGGATCCAAGGTGACATAGCAACAATATTATTAGATTTTACAAGTTCCTTAGGAACCCATACACTTCTAATCCTTTTAGTTCTACTATGTCTAGGAAGATTACCTTGTTTGTAGTTATTGGCCCTTTTCTTAGGTTGGTTTGTTTTAGAAGATTCACCTATTTCATGCTTCACACTACAAACATTTTTAAAGAACTCCTTGAGCTTGTTAAGCTCATCTAACACCTTTTGGTGTTCACCATTACATTGAGATAAAAGATTGTTAAGGTCAACATTTTCATCTTGGAAGAATTTTAGCTCATCTTTCAACCCTAAAATCTTTTTCTCAAATTTTAAATTAGCTTGAGAAAGTGAGTCATTTTTATCATTTAATTCCGAAATGATTTTCTTATTCCTAATGACCGACTCCTTGTATTTCTCAACTAATTCATCATAGACCTCTTGCAACTCATCATATGCATCATTTAATTTATCATATGTAAAATCAAAAGATGATGAGTTAGAGGTTACCATAGAGGAATCTTCCTCAAGTGCCATGAGGCAAAGGTTGGCCACTTCTTGTTCGTCATCCTCCGATGACTCCTCATCACTCCAAGTAGCAAGCTTGGCTTTGAGCTTCTTCTTCTTCTCAAAGCCCTTCTTCTTGAGTTGAGGGCACTCCGATTGTATGTGGCCGGGTTTATTGCACTCGAAGCAAATGATTTGATCTCTTGTTTCTTCTTTGTTTTTACCTTTAAAGTCCATCTTCCTTTGAATTTTTCTTCCTTGGTTGGACCTCATAAAGCGTGAGATTCGTTTGGCTATCATAGCCAATTCTTCTAGCTCATCATCCTCACTAGAAGAGCTCTCCTCAAGTAATGAAGCTTTGAGAGCTATTCCCATCTTCTTCTTCTTTTCCACCTCTAGCTTTTCTACTCTCTTCTCTTCCTTTTTCTTTTCTTCTTCCCTTCCTTGCTTCATAATCTCATGAGTAAGGAGAGAACCCACTAGCTCATCAAGCTTTAAAGTCTTCAAATTTTTAGCTTCTATGATGGCGGTTCTCTTCCCATCCCAAGATTCGGGAAGTGAGTAGAGTAGCTTCCGGACAAGCTTGTCCTCCGGTATTATCTCTCCAAATCCTTTGAGCCCATTGACTATGGTGGAGAACCAATCTTAGTTTCCTTGACATCATTGGTTCCCTCATAGGTAGTCTCAAGAGTGTCCCACACTTCTTTGACACTCTCAATGGATGATACTTTGGAGTAGATATCCGGACTGAATGAACAAAAGAGCATGTGGAGAGCTTTGTGATTTATTTGGATCTTTCTCCTTTCTTCTTCACTCGTCTCCACCTTTTTCTTCAAAACCATCTTCCCTTCACTATCTTGCTTCAATGGAATGTAGGGGCCGTCTTTAATTACATCCCAAACCAAGTAGTCATTGGACTTGATGAAGAGGCGCATTCTATTCTTCCAAAACGGATAGTTGTCACCATTGAAGAATGGTGGTTTTGTAGTGGATTGAGACTCATACATGCCCGAACCGGAGGTAGAAGTCATTTCTTGATATTTTGATGATCACACTCTTCCTAGGAACTCCTCTTGTGGTTGTTAATCCTCAAAGAGGTAGGCTCCGATACCAATTGTTGAGTGGATCGAATGATCGAACTAAACCAAGAGGGGGTGAATTGGATTTTTAAAGTTGTAGGTGGTGGAAATTGCAAATAAAAAGATTGACAAGGAATTTTAGAGTGGTTCAAGTTCCAAATGAACTCTACATCCACTACCTTAGCTTCACTAAGGATTTGCAACAATTCAACTAATTGCTCTTCCCCTTTTCTAGGCTAAGGAGGTAACCCTTACAATTTTCGGTCAAATTTTCTACCCAAAATTTGACCCAATCCTCACACAATTAAAACAAAGAATTTGATGGCTAAACAAGTATCTCTCAATACATAAACTAGCCCAATTACAAGCACTCAACCCAATTGAAATGATAAGAATGAAAAATACAATTGGGGTTTCTAGACAATATTAGGATTTAGGCACAAATGCTTGGATTTGATGTTTGGATGTTTGCTTCTGGATCAAATAGTTGTTGCTGGTGCTTTTAGAGGTCCCTTTTATACCTTCTCATTGATTTCTAGCCGTTGTGGTTGTTGCATTCATCAATAGAGCCGTTGGGGGTGTTATCTCCCCTCCATAAATACAGTCTGTAACCAACCGTTTCGAAATGCCCGACCCTGTTTCGAAACATACCAAAATAGAAAGAGCCGTTGGGGTGCATTAAAGAGCCCGTATCGAAACGGTCAGACCTGTTTCGATACGCTAAGAGCCATTTCGAAACTTGTTTCGAAACGTTTTTCCACTGTCAAGGGTCGTATCGAAACGTCTTGAGATCGTTTCGAAACGCCTTAACGGTTTGTTAAAAATCAGTTAAAAACTTGCAACAGTCATATTTTTCAAATCAAATGAAGAACCGTTTCGAAACACTGAGTGTCGTTTCGATACGGTTTCTCTACATTCTAAAGTCGTTTCGAAACTTGTTTCAAAACACGGGTTGACAGTGTTGAAATTGTTTCGATACCCATTTCGAAACATGGGTGACAGTTTCAAAACTGTTTCGAAACGCCTTAGGCCGTTTCGAAACAGGGACTCAAAAATCACTGTTTTGGCTTTAAGAACACTTAGAAAATATTTGATAAACTTAGTTTTTAACTTAGGCATATTCTTTAAATCATATAGGGATGTTTGAGGACTTAAAAATTCATTTTCACATTTTCAATTTAGTCCTTAGGTTCTTTAGTTATATCAAAATTAAAATATCGGTTTCACAATCTCCTTGTGCTCTTCTTCGGGGACACACCTTCTAATGATCTAGTTTGCGCCTTGCTTGAACAAATATGGTTCATCCCAAAAATAGGATCTTGCGTCATGCCTGAATTTTCTTTGTCCCTGTCTATTCAAATCAGGAGGCAAAATATCACTAACGAGAAAGTTAACAATATCAGCATACCATGGAATTGCTGCAGCATATAGTATTTTTTTTCATCAGGGAATTCCTCCTTAATTTCCATTTCATCATGCTTTTCACTATTGTTTTCTAGCCTAGAAAGATGGTCGGCTACTTGGTTTTTACACCTTTTTCTATCCCTAATTTCCAAGTCAAATTCTTGCAAAAGTAATATCCACCTAATAAGTCTAGGTTTAGTATCCTTTTTGGTCACTAAGTATTTAATAGTTGAGTGATCGGTGTGAACAATGACTTTAGTGCCTATTAGATATGACCTAAACTTATCAAAGGCAAATACAAGAGCCAACAATTCTTTTTCAGTCGTGGTGCAATTAATTTGTGCATCATTCAATGTGCGACTCGCATAATAAATAACATGAAAGAGTTTACCGACGTTGTCCAAGAGTTGCTCATATTGCATAGTCACTTGCGTCACACATCAACTCAAAAGGTGAGCTCCAATCTGGTGGGACAACAATAGGTGCTGAAGTAAGTTTCTCCTTTAGTTCTTCAAAAGCGCTGAGGCATTTTTCATCGAATATGAAGGGCTGATTTTGCTGTAGCAAATTACAAAGTGGCTTGGAGATCTTAGAGAAGTCCTTGATCAACCTCCTATAGAAGCCAGCATGGCCCAAGAAACTCCTGATGCTCTTCACATTAGTGGGAGGAGACAGCTTCTCAATAACCTCAATCATTGCTCTATCCTACTCAATGCCATTCTTCGATATCTTGTGACCCAAAACCGTTCCTTCGGTCACCATAAAATTACATTTTTCCCAATTAAGCACCAAATCAGCTTCCTCACATCGCTTTAGCACTTTGGTCAAATTTCCCAGGCATGAATCAAAATCTTCCCCATAGACTGAAAAATCGTCTATGAAGACTTCCAAAAATTCCTCAACCATATCTGAGAAAATAGCTAGCATACACCTCTGAAAAGTTAATGGGCCATTGAAGAGCCCAAAAGGCATTCTTCTGAAAGCATAGGTTCCATATGGACATGTGAATGTTGTCTTTTCTTGGTCCTCAAGTGCTATAGCAATCTGATTGTACCCTGAGTATCCGTCAAGTAAACAATAGAATGCTTTGCCCTCCAATCTATCTAGCATTTGATCGATGATTGGGAGAGGGAAATGGTCTTTCTTGGTCGCTTTGTTGAGCTTCCTATAGTCCATGCAAATCCTCCATCCCGTTACTGTCCTTGTTGGTAACACTTCATTCTCATCATTACTCACCACGGTGATGCCTCCCTTCTTAAGCACACATTGGATTGGACAAACCTATGAGCTGTTCGTTATGGGGTAGACTACACCAGCGTCAAGCCACTTGATTATCTCCTTCATCACCACCTTCTACATGATGGGGTTGAGCCTTCTTTGGGGTTTAATGGAATTGTTGTGACAATCATCAAGCAGAATTTTGTGCATGCAATTAGTAGGGCTAATCCCCTTTAAGTCAGCCATAGTCCAACCTAAAGCTCTTTTATGTTGTGATAGCATATTTATCAAACTAGCTTCTTGCTTAGGTGTAAGACTAGATGAAATTATCACAGGCAAAGTTTCATTATTACCCAAATAAGCATATTTAAGATGAGATGGCAAGGGCTTTAACTATAATGTTGGAGCATGCTCAAGTGAAGGTTTAGGAGGAATAAATTCTAAAAAATTAAGAGGTTCAAAGTGCGTACTTGGTTTGGCTTCGAGCAGGCTCGATTGCTTTACCTCTTCAGATAATTCCTCGAATTCCTCATACTCGATCTCGTAATTCTCCATTTTTTCTTCCTCTTGAAATTGCTCATATTTATCCATTTCTAAAATATTGTTGCAGCAAAAGTCTGCAGTCTCCCTTTTGTTGCAGCATCCATGTACTGACACTCTTCATATTCATCCACATATTTGAGAGTGTCGAAGACATTGATTGTCACCTCTTGATCAGCCACACTCATGGTAAATTCACCATTTTCACAGTCTATTAAAATTCTACCAATTGCTAGAAATGGTCGCCCCAAAATAATGGGTGCGTTATCATCCACCTCACAATCAAGAATAAGGAAGTCAACTGGAAAGATGAACATTTCCACCTTCACCACTACATCTTCTACTCTTCCTTCTGAGCGTAAATGAGATCGGTCGGCCAGTTGCAAGATAACTGTAGTTGGCCTTACATCTCCTATGCCGAGCTTCATGAAGACTGACTTTGACATGATATTTACACTAGATCTTAGGTCACACAAGGCTTTTCCCACATAATTATCACCTATTGAACATGGTATAATAAAGCTGCTTGGATCCTATCTCTTAGGAGGCAATTTGCTCCATACAGAATAGCATTCATTTGATGTAGCAACTATCGCATACCGCTCAACCTTTCTTTTCTTGGTGACGATGTCCTTGAGAAACTTTGCGTAAGTGGGCATCTGATCAATGGCTTCTAAGAATGGGATCTTAATATGCAGTTGGTTTAGAACATCCACGAATTTCCTAAACTGGAGATTCTCGTTTTGTTTCTTCAATCGTTGAGGAAAGGGAGGTGGGGGTCTAATTTCTTCCTCTATCGATGCAGGTTTCTCTTTTGCTGTAGCATTTTCCCTTTCATCAATAGCTTCATTAATCAAATCTTCGTATTTCTCCTTCTCACATGATGTTTCAGCTTTAAAATCTGGTTCCTCTTGCACTTCTTTAGGAGCAGAGTCTTCTTTTTTGATCCCCCCAAACTTATCTTTAGTGTTAAGCTGGGTACCACTCCTCAATGTGAGAGCACTGCATTACTCTTTTCCATGCTTCTTAGTGACTTCAGTATCACTAGGCAGATTTCCTTGAGGTCACACATGTAATGCTTGAGCAATTTGACCAACTTGCGTTTCCAACGATCACAAGGATGAATTGTGACTTTGCAACAAGGCTCCTAGATTTTTAATGGTCATGGAGTGATCTTGAAGCAACGTGTTAGTAGATGCCATAAATTCCTTCATGGGTTTCATAAAATCCTTGAGTGCGGCTTCCAATGAATTGATGTTTGATGAAGATGCAAAACCAATGTTGTTTTGCCACGGTATATTCTGCTTTGGCCCGTGTGATTCTCCTAGATTCTGCTGATTTGTATTCCCATAACTGCTATTCCCTTGATTTCCCCAAGATAGATTAGGATGCTGACGCCATCCAGCATTATAGGTGTTCGAGTAGGGATTGTTATTCCGATTGGAATTCCCTACATAGTTAGCAGATTCTTGGTTGTCTGCGCACTCGCTCAAGTGGTGGTTTCCATTGCAACGAATGCAAGTTGATGCCACTCTTACTTCCTTCACCTCACTATGCTTTTGGAGATTCTTTATCATGGTTGTGATAGCGGTCAATTGGGCTGCTACTGAGGCATCCATATATGTATCACGTGATACTTGAGTTTTCCTCCTCATTCCAAGTCTTGATGAGGGAAATTGATAATCGTTGTTGGCTATTCTATCAAGGTTGGCAAAAGCTTCCTCGGGTGACTTGTCTAGAAATGTCCCATTTGCTGAGGCATCTAGCATCATTTTGGTATGAGCATTAACACCATTGTAGAACATAACCACTTGTGTCCAATCATGAAAACCGTGATTAGTGCACTTGCGCAATAATCCCTTAAATCTGTCCCAACACTCATACATTGATTCGTCATCAGACTGATGAAAGGATGCAATATCATTCCTCAACTGAGTGTTCCTATTTGGTGGATTATACCGCAGCAAAAAGCATTTGCACAAATCTGTCCATGTTTCCAATGATCCAGCTGGCACACCACTCAACCATTCTCGTGCTCGATCACGCAAAGAATAAGGAAAGAGTTTAAGTTTCAACACCTCCTCTGGCACCCCTTGTTGACGAAAAGAGTCACATACTTCTAAGAAAGCACGAATGTGTTGTCTAGCATCTTCATGAGGCAAGCCTCCAAACTGACCAATTGAGTTCAGCATGTTGAACATGACAACTTTAAGCTCAAAGCGGGATGCCTGAATCTTGGGAGCAAAAATTCCTAGGTTAAGATCATCCAAGACAGGATTTAGGTGATCTCTATTAGCTATGGGTCTTGCTGGAGCATTTTGACCTTGGTCAGCAATTACTGCAGCAGGTTCCCCTTGATGTTGAGCTTCGTTCATGATTATAATAGCTTCTTGTTTACGTCTCCGCTGACGAAATAGATGTTCAATTTCAGGAATATAAAGTAAGATAGGCTCACGATGTCTCCTTCGGTGCATGCAATAGCACAATACCTAAAAAGACAAACAAAAACAATCTAAGAAAATATATACAAAATCAAAAACAAAATAAACTAGTGCAAAGACTAATCCTAAAACAACCAATTGCCAATCCCCGGCAACGGCGCCAAAAACTTGTTGCGCTGCGTGATGTACTATAAATGATACGCAAATAGTGCAAGTATACACGCCGAATAAGTAATAAAGTGGTGAGTGAGTATCGTCTCCACAGGGATTGGAGGTGTTTTTAGGCAAGATTAAGCACTCAAGTGTCACGAAATATAAATGGAGAATGTTGTGGCAATTTAAGTCAAAGAGATGAATGTTGTAGCAAATCAGAGCAGAGATACAAATGCGATAGCAAATAAAGATAAAGGATAGCGAGCTGAAATCAGATAGACAAACAGGTCCCCTTACGTGTGCGAAACTCTCTTAGGAACGACTGGTTGGGCTGTCAGGTTTACCTATGTTTTACCTCTCTAACTTAGTCTATGCTCGGCAGGATTTACTCAAGGTGCTCCTTAACTATCTCTAGCCAGGAAACTGGGAGTAGTAAATGCCAGCAATACCTCTCAGCGTCAACTCTAACACTCCCCATACCCTTAAAGGTCTATCCATATTAGCCGTTGAAACCCAACACTTATCTCTAAGGTGGATTAGAGTTGTGCCTCTCAGCATCCAACTCCATTGTCTATGCAAGTTAAGGAAAGCTCTCTCGACCACTAACCTCAACTACACCTAAGGAAAGGCCAACTCTCGAGGGCTCTTACAACCCTAAGCATATAACAACATAGACAAAGCATAGATACGAGCAAGAGATAAGTAAACATTCATAAAAGAAAATAAAACATAGTTCATCCAACAGCCCTAGCCACCTAAATCAGTTCATGGCTGGGCAAATATTCGAAGTATCTTCGTTCATACAACCCATTTTTCTAGATATAAAAATAAATGCTAAAGCAACAGAAAGGGAAGAGAAGAACTCCCAATCTGCGATGGACATGCATCGCTACGAACCGCCCTAGGCATGCCGCCTCTCTCAAGGTCAGACCCTTGGAGCTTCTACGATGGAGGACACCAAGTGGGGGAGGAAGAAGAAGAAAAGAGTCACCTTTAGCTTTCTCTCCCTGGCCTTTTTGTCACTTTTTCACGCTCTCACTTTAATGAGGGTCTTGTGTCCTTTATATAGTGGAGGCTCCTAGGGTTTTGTGCCCTAATGATTTTTTGAAGTCCTGTGAATATTCATTATGCATGTAGGGCACAACCAAACAAAAGGGGGTTCACGGGCGATCAGCGTGTGCGCTTTACTTTGTCGTTTTCTGCGCCCAGAATTGCTATCCAAGTTGCTATAGCATTTTTCCTTCCTTGCTTTGCCTCAGCATCAGCCTGCACAACACCATACCAGCAAACACCCTTCAAGCAGCATCTAGTCTCATGAAATAAAGTCATACCACCAACAAGTAAAGATACATGCAATTATATGCTCTAAATGCACCTACATGCTATGAGATGACCTCGAGAACAAACAAATACTTAAGCAAAAAGGTGTAAAATATAGGTATTTTGACAAGTCATCACTATCCGAATCCAAGATCTCAACTGGTTCTTCATCATACGACAAATCCGGATTCAACTCAATCTCCTCAACAGGCATAACATGAGACAGATCAGATCTATACTTCCAAAGCATGGATACATAGAAAACATCATGTATCTTCTCCAACTTGGAAGGCAACCTTAACCTATAAACAACATGTTCAAAACGCTCTAACACTTCATATGGTCCTATAAACTTCGGACTCAACTTGCCTTTCCGGCCAAATCTCATCACCTTCTTCCAAGGTGAAACCTTCAAAAACACTTTTTCTATATAAGCTTCACTTTTTCTATAACATCCTCAATCTCCTTACACTTCAAATCTACATAAGACTTTTGCCGATCCAAAGCCACTTTCAACCTCTCACTAATAAGCTTCACTTTTTCTATAGTGCCCTTAAGAACAATATGCAAAGAAACCAACTTCTGCCCTGCTTCCGCCCAACAAAGAGGCGTTCTACACTTCCTTCCATACATGGCCTCATAAAGAGTCATTTTAATGCTCACTTGATAACTATTATTATAAGCGAACTTCACTAAAGGCGGATCTCGATCCAACACTTGAATAACCCGCTCAGACTGACCATCTGTTTGAGGATGATAGGAAGTATTGAAATTCAAACGCGTACCCAACGCTTGATGAAGGCACTCCAAAAACCTTGCAGTAAAACGCGAATCTCGATCTGAAACAATAGACTTAGGCACCAATGTAACCTCACAATCTCAGGGATGTACAAATCCGCCAACTTATCTAATGTATACGTAGTATGCACAGCCAGAAAATGTGCACACTTCGTAAAATAATCAACAATCACCCAAATGGAATTCTTCTTGGATGGTGTCAAAGGCAAACCCATCACGAAATCCATGGTGATTCTCTCTTATTTCCATTTTGGAATCTTCAAAGATTGCAACAATCCACAAGGAAATTGATGCTCGGCTTTAACGCGTTGAAAAACCATGCATTTACTAACAAAATTAGCCAAATCTTTCTTTAAACCAACCCAATAGTATTCATCCTTCAACCCACGATACATCTTTGTACTAGCATAATGCATAGCAAAAGAACTACTATGCGCTTCAGTCAAAATAGTGCGCCTTAACTCAACATCCTCCAGCACAACTATTCGACTCTTAAAGTACAAAACACCATCGTCATTGAAACAAAAGTCTGTTCGAATTCTTTTTGCAATGTCATAAACATGTGATACCAACGAATCATCTAACAACTGCTTCTCCTTGATCAACCCTACCAACGAGGGTTTCACTTGCAATTTAGCCACTAAACCACCATCTCATGATATACTCAACTGAGCGAACATCGCCCTTAACTCTACTACCACTTTTTCTAGTCAAAGCACCGGCTACCACATTCGCCTTCCCTAGATGATACTCGATTGTCATATTATAATCTTTAAGCAAATCTAACCACCTTCGTTGCCTAAGATTCAACTCATTTTGCGTCATCAAATACTTCAAACTCTTATGTTTGTGTAAATCGTACACTTCTCACCATAAAGGTAATGCCTCTAGATCTTCAAGGCAAACACCACCGCAGCTAACTCAATGTCATGCGTAGGGTAATTACACTCGTACACCTTCAACTACCGAGATGCATAAGCTACCACCTACCCTCCTGCATCAACACACATCCCAACCCAATATAGGATGCATCACTATACACCACAAACTATTTTCCCGATTCAGGTTGAATTAAGATAGGAGCTTGCGTCAATGCTTCCTTCAACTTCTTGAAAGCTTGTTGTCTAGCCTTCGTCCACTCAAAATTAACGTCCTTTTGCAACAAATTCGTCAAAGGAGCAGAAATCTTTGAGAAATCATCTACGAACCTACGGTAGTATCTCGCTAAACCAAGAAAAATGTGCACCTCATCAACCGACTTAGGTGACTTCCAATTCATCACCGCTTCAACCTTTTGAGGATCAACTCCAATCCCTTCGGCCGACATCACATGACCAAGGAAAACAACTTCTTTAAGCCAAAACTTGCACTTGCTCAACTCAGTATAAAGTCGATTCTCCAACAATACTTGAAACACAATCTGTAAATGCTTATCACAATCCTCCTCGGTACGAGAGTACACGAGAATATCATCGTTAAACACAACCACAAACCTATCCAAGAACTCATGAAACACACGATTCATCATATCCATGAATGCAGCAGGGGCATTAGTCAAACCAAAAGGCATCACCAAAAACTCATAATGCCCATACCTTGTACGAAATGTTGTCTTAGGCACACCCACATCCTTCACCTTCAATTGGTAATACCCAGATCTCAGATCAATCTTAGAGAACACCGAAGCACCTCGAAACTGATCAAACAAATCATCATTACTTGGCAGAGGATACTTGTTCTTAACTATCAGCTTGTTCAATTGACGATAATCTATACACATATGCATCATGCCATCTTTCTTCTTCACAACCAAGACCGGTGCACCCCAAGGTGAAACACTAGGCTTAATGAAACCTCTATCAAGCAACTCCTAAAGTTGCGTCTTCAACTCTTTTGGTGTCATTCGATAGGGAGAAATAGACACCTGAGTCGTATTCTCATACAACTCAATGGCAAACTCAACCTCTTTGTTTGGTGGAAAACCAGACAACTCTTCCGAAAATACACTCAAAAACTCACATACTATCTGTATGTCCTGTACACGTACTTCCTTTGTCCAGGATTCATCACATAAGCTAGAAAAGCTTTTCATCCCAAACGCATCCACCGATTCGCTTCAAGAGCTGAAACCACATTATACAAGAATTTACATTCTCGCCTACAACTACCACTTCATAATCAACGGCAAGTTTAAACGAAACTCAGTTAACCTCAAAATCAACAAAAACTCTATGCTTAGACAACCAATCCACACCAAGAATCACATCGAAACCATAGAAAGGCAACTCCCTAAGATCAACCTCAAACACATGACTTCGAACAGACAAAGCATCTTTAATGTTGCAACTTCACCAACGGCATTAAACTTAAGAAAATTTCCTCAACGTACTTCATTAGCAGCAACTAATCCTAGAAAAGACCTCATACTCTAAACATCGACCCCATAAACCACTTTAAACATCTCCTTTACTCCTCAAGATTTTAACGAATCTTTTTGCGAAAGCTACTTATATCTCATCTTCATCGGTCTCCGAGAAATCATTTGTGAGTGTGAACACATGCGTGTATTCCAGCTACATGCCCTCGTAGATGCCTATGCATATGTATGCAAAAATTTCTAATGTCATGCCCAAATGCATGCATGTAATGACTTATTTAAATATATACTTATAAGTGCTTTGTACTGTGCATGATTAACGGTTCACAGTTACCAACAATATTCTCGGACCGATCACTTGCAACCAAATTCACATCCCCAAAACACCTCAGACATCTTCACCAAACTTTACACCTATCCACCTCTAAAATGAAAGCTTCGACATAAAGACTACTCTACATCTTGATTTTCAGTCAAGATTTGCTTCGATGCATCATTGCACACGAAACCGCTACCACTCTTGTTAAACTTAAACCCAAGTATTCGCAAAATACTTGATTCTTCGCAACATTGAATGACACTAGGACATTTTTCCTCTATTCGCCAAAAAAATACTAAACCAAAGCAACACCATTATCGATGATTACCGTTCTGTTGCTACGGGAAAGGAACTTCCGAACAAACATTCCTACAATCATATTCTCATCTTACACACTGCTTTTCTCATCCACGTCATAAGGCTCACATCACTTGCGTTCAACAGTCGCCAAATCGAGTGCTCGCTAATTCATTCGCACAACTAAACCTCATGTTCGGAAACAATCATGTTTCCTTGCACAAAAGACATAAACTCTCGCTTCTTCTCACCAAGATAGCGAACACCCAAATACTTTCTCTTGAAAGCATTTCCTAAGAACTCGCAAATAACATCAGCAGGTCCCATAACCCAGTGATGGTCATCCACCACGTATAAGCATCTATGTAAAGCAAAGAGACAACACAACCCAACTTTTACACATCATTGCAACTCATCTGATCAAGAACCCTTCGGGTGCTCTCAACATTCTCATTAATCTCATTCTCAACCCCATTGCTCACACTAGTTCTAAGCTCTCGTCTCAGTCCCATTTTTAAAACAGTTTAGCTAAAAAAATGCAACAATAAAACAATCGGGCTAGCCAAAGCAAGAATCCAATGTGCTCAAGTTTATTTTCAAAACCAAAATTCTCTTTACATTTGTAATAATATGACAATATGTACCCTTAACCTCTTCCCCAACAGCATATAACAGACATAATTCATGTTATCAAACAATGTGTATCTTACATAGATCAAACAATGATGAAAACATGGCATAATCAATCATCGTGCATAGCATTCAACAAGGATTCAACTAAACAAAATATCACATCAACCTTACCTCCTAATTATTTCGTAACCTGGCTCTGATACCACCAAATGTAACCCCCTCGACCCGGTCTGAACCTTAGACTGAACCAAACGGATCACACAGGGAATATTGAAGTAAACCGAGAAGTTTACTCCAATAAACAACCCTAACTTTTTCATTTTTATATTGTCTTGATGCTTATTATGATCCTAAGTGATAGACTTCGCAGCGGAACGATTTGCATTGCAATCAGATATCGATTTGGGACTCAAATGCATTCAATCGCGTTTTAGAGACCAATTTGTAATTTATAAAAATTACAAGGAATTTTCCACTTTTTAAGTTACTAACCTTTAATTAGTCACATTACATACATCTTTGTCTGATCTCAGCTCAAAACAATCATACATGCTCACTTAATTGCATCCACAACATTTAGAGACTAAAATGTAAGGAAATAGAACATACAAAGATACTTTTAACTAACATAACAGTTGGATGTATCGATATGCCCACAACAAAACATCTCCAAGATTAAAAGATGAAAGGCCCGTATCGATACCCCCTCGAACCGTACCAATTCACTAAAAACCTGTAGCTAAAACTCGTATCGGTACGCCCCCGTGTATCGATATGCCCCTTCATTTTCGTAAAGACCGTATCAGTACCCTTCCCTACCTACCAGTACGCCAAGCCCAAAATGGCTTACCTATACCGATACGGTTTCTCGAGTATCGGTGCGCCTGTACCAAATATGCATTTCTTTCAGGTTTTTCATACTGTAATCCATTCTAATGCATTCCAATGTACTTCCAGCATGCATACAACATATTTAAACATCAATCCTCAATCAAACATATCAATATCATCAAATTAGCATAGAGATATGCATCATTTAAATCTATAGGCATGCTTCCTATGCAAATAAGCCACTCAAGAGTCAAAACTCAAACCAAAGCAAAATTCAACAAATAAAGGTCATTTACAAGTAATTAAGGGAATTTCGAACATGCCTCAAACCAGGGAGTTTCAAAACACATCTCCCAAAACAACAAGGTATTCTCTCATTGCCAACTATTATTACTAATAAGCAAATATAAGACCATACTTGAGCTTAATCCAAATCCTTGGGATCATTCTTGCCTCTTTGCTGCCCACACAAGCTAATTCTTTGCATTGTTGGAAAAAGAGAGCGTGGGCACAAATGATTAGTGAGGGATGCTTAAAACAAACCAACAACAACAATGCAATTTGAAACCATTTATCTTTTAGAAATCTTTATTTCATCATGCTCTTTCTATCCCATGCTTGAAATCATTTTCAAAGCAAAACTATATCATTAAAACCACATGTACCATCTATCTCATGCATTCATCAAAATGAAAAAATATCAAGGCAAAGCCTTACATGATTAAATCTCATAAAGCATTTCTCAAATCATATTCTCATATGCAAAATAACGTGCATAAAATCATTTATAACAAGGTACATGTGAATCTCATATATTGATATTTTAGCAACATTACTTGGATATGCGGATAGCTTGACGGAATCTCACATCGTCAAGTCCTACCCCGGTGGAATCTCACATCACCGGACTCTCATGGCAGCATCTCTTGTAACACCCCAATTTTGGGCTTGGAAGTTTAGGGTCTGAACCGGACCGGTCTGAATTTTGGTTCGAATATAAAAGGTGGTTTTAGGGAAAGCATAGTTCGGGATGCTTTAAAAATATGGAAAAATATCTAAAAATCCTGTTTTAATATATATAAGAGAGTGGTGAAATCAATTTTACAAAATAAGGTTTGGAAGTGTGACATTTCGAAATAGTGACTAAAATATAATTTTTGAAAAGTTCAATGATGACTGTTTTGTAAGGATTGAAACTTTGAATCTTTAAGGAGCTAATTTACCCAAGGAAGGATTTCTCTAGATTTTTCTTAATTTTAATGATTCATTTAATGTTTAATTAATTAAAGGAAGAGAGGGAAACCATATTTTAGCTTTTCATAACTAACTTTCTTAAAAACTTTCTCATCTCATTTTCTCTCAAAATTCCCTCAGCCAAACACATTTCTACAGCAACATTTTTTATGATTTTCACACTAAATGATGAGGTTTCAATCATCAATTGATTCCTAATCCTTTCTACATCAAATCCTCTTGTTTTGCTTATTGAATTTTCAAGGATTTTGGCTCTAATCAAGGAGAAATCTACATTTAGAGGTAAGGATGTTCTTCTCCTCTAAACACTCAGTTTTTTACTGAAATTCCCAAGTTCTCAATCCTTAAATTAAGTTTTATAAAAGGTTTTAATGTTGTGATCTTGATTTTGGCTTAAAACTCAAGATTTGGATTAAATCTTGAAGAAATTCGTGATGAATGTTTGGGCTCTGTTTTGAGATGTCTTTTTAATGTATTTTTTATGTTTAATGATGTGTAATTGAGGTTTAATCAATGCAATCCCGAATAGGTTGATTTTCCTAAGTTTTTACTTGTGAAAATGGTGGTTTTTGGGGTGATCTTGGTGTTCTGTTGTAGCTGGAGGTATAAGGACGAGTTTAGGTTCTTTTTGGATATTAATTGATGTTTAAGAATGTTTAGAAGTGATGGATCTTGGCTGGGTAATGTTGTGGAAGAGTTTGGAAGTGATTTCGGTTGTGTTTGGTAGCCGAAATATTAGATTGGATGAGAGCAGCGAGTTTAGGTGTAATGGATGAAGATTTTAATGCATGATGATGCATTAATCCTCTGCTTTGATGTGTTTAAAACAGGGGAGACATCTTCGGATCCTTGTGGTGTTGATCCGGAGGCTTGAACAGCGTTTCGGCAAGCTTGCGAAACGGAATTGGTGAGTGGAGTTGGATTTCCAGCTTTGTATCGAATGTTTGAAGGTTTGGGAGCTTAGTTTAAGTCTAATCAACTTAACTAAGCTCAAGAGTAAGTTTTCGGGAAATTCTCTCTTTGATGAACCATGAGATGGTTGGATGCAATGTATTTGAATTGGTGAGTGGAGTTGGATTATGTTTATTGCATTTGTGTTAGTGCATTGTTTTAGTGAATGGGACCTCGTAGAGAGACGAGGATTAATACGTGAGATATGGCTCAGAACGAGAATGAGGAGAATGTAGATAATGTTGTGGATTTACCTCCTCCTGGTGGTTGTGGACCACCTGGTGGTGGTGGTGCTGGAGGTGATGGAGCTGGTGTTGGTGCTGGTGCTGGGGTCGCTGGACCTGAAGCTGGGCAGGGGCAAGCTGCTCCTGACATGACAGTTTTGATACAAGCTATTGTTGGAGCCTTTCAGGCAGCAGTAGCTGGAGCTCATGGAGCTGGGCATCAGGGTGATGCTAATGCGAGATTACCTTTGAAACGTTTGCGCAGTCTGGGAGGGACTGAGTTCAGAGGTTTGTCTGCTGAGGGTTCTGAATCTTGGTTGGAAAGTACCAAGAGGATATTGGGACAAATGAACTGCAATGATATGTAGAAGTTAGGATGTGTGGTATCGTTGTTACATGATGATGCGTATACCTGGTGGACGACCACTGTCTCCGGAATGGAGGAAGCTGATGTTACTTGGACGTTCTTTCTGAACGCGTTTAAGCGGAGGTATCTAGGTGTGCGATACCTGGATGAAAAGAAAAGAGAGTTCATGTCTTTGACACAAGGAAGTATGACAGTGGCTGAGTATGAGATCCAGTTTGTCCGTCTCAGTCAGTACGCACCTGAGATTATCCCTGATGAGCGGGAGAGGTGTGAACGTTTCTGATATGGTTTGGTGACGGATGTAAAGACCTTTATGCTTGCAGCTGAGTACACGGATTTTGATGTGCTAGTTAGTAGGGCGAAGGACATTGAGCAGAACCTGGGTTTGTCTTCCAGGAGTGCTGGTTCTGGCTCGGGCAAGAGAGCTGCTGAGTATAGTTCCAGTGGTGGACGGAACAAGAGAGGACGAGATAGGAGATATTAGTCTTCTGCTAGGCGTGGTAGTGGAGGGCATGGTGCTCCTGTTCAGGGAGACAGAGCGAGAGCTGATCAGAACACATGTTGGGCGTGTGGATCGCGTGGCCATTTGAGGCGTGATTGTCCTCGAGCAGCGAGGGAGGTTCAGGCTCCTGTTGTAGTGACTGGTAATTCGTGCTAGAATTGTGGTTCGGCAGACCACATGAAGAGGGAGTGTCCTTTGTTGGCCGGTGGTGGTCAGGGACGTGCTCCTGGAGTTGTTGCACCACAGAGAGGTCGTGGGCGCGGCCGTGGTAACTTCCAGCGCAGAGATGATGGCGAAAGGAATGTGGCGCATGTGGTGGCTGTCCAACCTAAGGGTGGAGGCCAGGCTCGAGTGTATGCGTAGTGAGAGGGGAGGAATGACACGGATGTGATCGCAGGTACCTTTGCTTTGCAATCCTTGTCATTACTTTCCTTGATTGATTCTGGATCTACACACTCATACATATTGCGTGAACATGCTCAATTGCTTGGTTGGCCTGTTGAGTCTTTGGATGTTGGTATGCGTGTAACTAGTTCCTTTGGTGAGACCGTTGTGACACGAAAGTTATATAGAAGATATCCCTTGGTTGTTCAAAATCATGTTTTTCATGTTGATCTTATGGAATTGCCTTTCTATGGTTTTGATGTAATCCTTGGTATGGATTGGCTTTTTGAACATCGAGCTATGGTGGATTTTGAGAACAAGCGAGTTTCGTTGAAGCTTGCGGATGATTATGAGGTAGTGGTGGTTGGTGAGAATGTGAAGTTTCTTGCCAATGTGGTGTCTACATTGGAGGCGAGCCGGATGTTGAGGCAAGGTTGTGAAGCCTACCAAGCCTTTGTGATGAATCCTAGCTCTAAAGAGTTGCGAGTGCAAGATATCAGGACTGTGCGAGAGTTTCCTGGTGTGTTTCCGGAGGAGTTACCTAGATTGCCTCCTAATCATGAAGTGGAGTTTGGAATTGAGCTGTATGAAAACACAACTCCAGTGTCCATTACTCCTTATCGAATGGCACCTAGGGAGTTAAAGGAGCTGAAGAGGCAACTTCAGGAGTTGCTTGATCGTGGTTTCATTCGGCCGAGTGTGTCACCTTGGGGTGCACCGGTTTTGTTTGTAAAGAAAAAGGATGGCACTATGAGAATGTGCATCGATTACCGTCAGCTGAACAAGTTGACTATCAAGAATCGGTATCCATTTCCGAGGATTGATGATCTTTTTGATCAATTTTGGGGAGCGGCTGTGTTCTCTAAGATTGACTTAAGGTTAGGGTATTACCAGTTGAAGGTGAAGGATGTGGATGTGCCAAAGACAGCCTTCAGATCGAGGTATGGGCATTATGAGTTCCTTGTGATGCTGTTTGGTTTGATGAATGCACCTGCAGCTTTTATGGACATCATGAATAGAGTGTTCCATGAATATTTGGACAAGTTTGTTGTGGTGTTCATTGATGATATCCTCGTGTACTCTCGTACTGAGGAGGAGCATGAGGGGCATTTGAGGATTGTGTTGCAGGCTTTGTTGGAGAATCAGCTTTATGCTAAGTTAAGCAAGTGTGAGTTCTGGCTCAGGGAAGTTGTGTTCCTTGGTCATGTAGTTTCTGCTGAGGGGATTCGTGTTGATCCTATGAAGATTGAGGCGGTGATGAATTGGAAGCCTCCTAAGTCTGTTCATGAAGTTCGTAGTTTCCTTGGTTTGGCAGGATACTACCAGAGGTTCGTGGATGGATTTTCAAAGATTGCTGCACCTTTGACGAAGTTGTTGCAGAAGGATGTTAAGTTTGAATGGACAGAAGCGAGACAGCAGGCTTTTGAGAAGCTTAAGGCAGCTTTGACGCAAGCTCCTATCTTGCTTCAGCCTGAATCAGGGAAAGAGTTTGTGGTGTATAGTGACGCATCCTACGTTGGCTTGGGTGTGTTTTGATGCAAGAGGGTAAGGTGGTGGCTTACGCATCGCGCCAGTTGAAGGTGCATGAGCGCAATTATCCTACGCATGATATTGAGTTAGCTGCGGTGGTTTTTGCTTTGAAAATTTGGAGACACTGCCTGTATGGTGAGAAGTGTACTGTGTACACAGATCACAAGAGTTTGAAGTATCTGATGTCTCAGAAGAAGTTGAATCTTAGGCAACGAAGTTGGGTGGAGTTGCTTAAAGATTACGATCTGACGATTGAGTATCATCCGGGAAAAGCTAATGTTGTAGCGGATGCCTTGAGTAGGAAGGTAGCAGTGGAGTTGAGGGCTATGTTTTCCAGTTTGAGCATTTCGCGAGATGGCGGTCTTGTGGCTGAGTTGCAAGTGAAACCATCCTTGGTTCAGTGGATTAAGGATAAGCAGCTGTTGGATGATTCCTTGGTGCCACATGTTTAGGATATTGCTGAGGATAGGCCATCGGATTTCTATTTTAATGATGATGGAGTTTTATGTTTTGGGAGTGGGATAGTAGTTCTCAATGATGCTGAGTTGAGGCGTGCTATTCTGACTGAAGCTCATAGTAGTCCTTTTGCTATGCACCCTGGTAGTACTAAGATGTATCGTGATCTTCGTGATGAGTACTATTGGGTGGGTTTAAAGAAAGATGTTGTTGAGTATGTGAGCAAGTGCATGGTTTGTCAGCAAGTTAAAGCTGAGCATCATTTTCCTTTTGGGTTGTTGCAACCGTTGAGGATTCCTGAGTGGAAGTGGGAAAGGATTACCATGGACTTTGTGTCTGGTTTGCCTTTGTCGCCATCGAAGAAGAATTCGGTGTGGGTGATTGTGGATCGCCTTACGAAGTGTGCGCATTTCTTAGCTGTGCATACCACGTATACTTTGGACAAGCTTGCAGAGCTGTACATTGTTGAGATTGTGCGGCTGCATGGTGTGCCAAAGTCGATTGTGTCGGATAGAGATCCGAGGTTTACATCGCGTTTCTGGGAGTGTTTACATCAGGCTTTGGGTACACGGCTGAATTTCAGTACTTCTTATTATCCACAGTCGGATGGACAGTCTGAGCGTATTATCCAAGTGCTGGAGGATATGTTGAGGTGCTGTGTGATTGAGTTTCAAGGCTCTTGGGAGAAGCATTTGCCTTTGGTGGAGTTTGCTTATAACAATAGCTACCATGCAAGTATTCAAATGGCACCTTATGAAGCCTTGTACGGGAGGAAGTGCATGACTCCTCTTTGTTGGGCTGAAACAGGCCAGAAGTTGGTTTCAATGCCAGCTTTGTTGAAAGGAACCACCGAGAAGGTGAAGCTCATTTGTGAGCGATTGATGGCAATTTCTGATCGACAGAAGTCTTACGCGGATTTGAAGCGTAAGAAGATTGAGTATGCGGTATGTGATCGTGTGTTTTTGAAAGTTTCGCCTTGGAAAAAGGTGATGAGGTTTGGTCGAAAGGGTAAGTTGAGCCCTAGGTACATTGGACCATACGAGGTGATTGAACGTGTGGGTCCTGTTGCGTACAAGTTGAGATTGCCGCAAGAGTTGGAAAAGATTCATGATGTGTTTCATGTCTCTATGCTTCGGAGGTATAGATCGGATCCTTCGCATGTTATGCCTGTGGAGGAAGTGGAGTTGAATCCAGACTTGACCTATGATGAGGAGCCGGTGGAAATTCTGGATTCAGACAGTAAAGTTCTTCGAGGCAAGACCATTGAGTTGGTAAAGGTGTTGTGGAAGCATCGTGGTGTTGAGGAAGCCACGTGGGAACGGAAGGATGACATGGTGAAGCAGTTTCCGTACCTTTTTCCTCCAGGTAAATTTCGAGGACGAAATTTCTTAAGGGGGGAGAGTTGTAACACCCCAATTTTGGGCTTGGAAGTTTAGGGTCTGAACCGGACCGGTCTGAATTTCGGTTCGAATATAAAAGGTGGTTTTAGGGAAAGCCTAGTTCGGGATGCTTTAAAAATATGGAAAAATATCTAAAAATCCTCTTTTAATATATATATAAGAGAGTGGTGAAATCAATTTTACAAAATAAGGTTTGGAAGTGTGACATTTCGAAAAAGTGACTAAAATGTAATTTTTGAAAAGTTCAGTGATGACTGTTTTGTAAGGATTGAAACTTTGAATCTTTAAGGAGCTAATTTACCCAATGAAGGATTTCTCCAGATTTTTCTTAATTTTAATGATTCATTTAATGTTTAATTAATTAAAGGAAGAGAGGGAAACCATATTTTAGCTTTTCATAACTAACTTTCTTAAAAACTTTCTCATCTCATTTTCTCTCAAAATTCCCTCAGCCAAACACATTTCTACAGCAACTTTTTTTCTGATTTTCACACTAAATGATGAGGTTTCAATCATCAATTGATTCCTAATCCTTTCTACATCAAATCCTCTTCTTTTACTTATTGAATTTTCAAGGATTTTGGCTCTAATCAAGGAGAAATCTACATTTAGAGGTAAGGATGTTCTTCTCCTCTAAACACTCAGTTCTTTACTGAAATTCCCAAGTTCTCAATCCTTAAATTAAGTTTTATAAAAGGTTTTAATGTTGTGATCTTGATTTTGGCTTAAAACTCAAGATTTGGATTAAATCTTGAAGAAATTTGTGATGAATGTTTGGGCTCTGTTTTGAGATGTCTTTTTAATGTATTTTGGATGTTTAATGATGTGTAATTGAGGTTTAATCAATGCAATCCCGAATAGGTTGATTTTCCTAAGTTTTTACTTGTGAAAAAGGTGGTTTTTGGTGTGATCTTGGTGTTCTGTTGTAGCTGGAGGTATAAGGACGAGTTTAGGTTCTTTTTGGATGTTAATTGATGTTTAAGAATGTTTAGAAGTGATGGATCTTGGCTGGGTAATGTTGTGGAAGAGTTTGGAAGTGATTTCGGTTGTGTTTGGTAGCCGAAATGTTAGATTTGATGAGAGCAGCGAGTGTAGGTGTAATGGCTGAAGATTTTAATGCATGATGATGCATTAATCCTCTGCTTTGATGTGTTTAAAACAGGGGAAACATCTTCGGATCCTTGTGGTGTTGATCCGGAGGATTGAACGGCGTTTCGGCAAGCTTGCAAAACGGAATTGGTGAGTGGAGTTGGATTTCCAACTTTGTATCGAATGTTTGAAGGTTTGGGAGCTTAGTTTAAGTCTAATCAACTTAACTAAGCTCAAGAGTAAGTTTTCGGGAAATTCTCTCTTTGATGAACCATGAGATGGTTGGATGCAATGTATTTGACTTGCATGTTTAAATTCTGTTTTGAAAGCATGTTTTAGTATGATTAATGCTGGTTTTGAAAGCCATGTGTTGATGGATGCTCAAGGTAAGAGATCCTTGATTTGATATTGATAAATGTGGTTTTGATGCATAGTGATGCATGATGGTTTAATGGCTTTGATTAATGCTTTAAAACAGTGGATTGTTGATGATAATTGATGTATATTGGCTAGTGATGTGTTGGTTTTAAAGTACTTGAATCGGATATAGTTAGCCGGCTAAAGGATTGGGTGCACCGTGAATAAAGTCGCCTTGGATGTTGTGTAACACCCCAATTTTGGGCTTAGAAGTTTTGGGTTTTGGACCGGACCGGTCGGGTTGCGGTTCGAATATAAAAGGTGATTCTTAGGAAAGCCTAGTTCAGGTTGCATTAAAAATATGGAAAAATGTCTTAAAATCCTCTTTTATTATATATAAGAGTTTGGTGAAATCAATTTTGTAAAATGAGGTTTGGAAGAGTGACATTTTGGGTTAGTGACCAAAATGTAATTTTTGAAAACTGTGTGACTGTTTTAAAAAGGATTGAAACTTTGAATCTTTAAGGAGCTATTTACCCAATGGGAGTTTCTCCAGATTTTTCTAAAATATTAAAGGTTTAATTAGTGTATTTTAAATAAGGGAAAAGAGAGGGAAGATATTTTCCTAAGTTTCTAACTAACTTTTCCACATTTTCCATTTTCATTTTCTCTCATCTTTTCTCTCAAACCAAACATATTTCTCCAGAGCTTTTCCCTCTGATTTTGGCACCTAAATAACTCATTTCAATTCTCTTTTGATATTCAATCATCTCTTCATCAAAACCTTTGCATTTGCTAAGTGGATTTTCAAGAATTTGGTTCCAAAAAGGGAGAAACTCAAGTTTGGAGGTAAGAACGTCCTTCTCCTCTAAACTCTCAGTTCTTTACTGAAATTCCCAAGTTCTCAATCCTTGATTTGTGATTTATTAAAGGTTTTACAATTTTAATCTTGATCTTGGCTTTAAATGCAAGATTTGATTGATTTTTGGTAAAATTTCGTATGATCTGTTTGAGCAGTGATTTGAGGTGTCTTTTTAATGTTGAATGAATGTATAATTGATTAGAAATTGAGGTTTTATCAATGCAATCCCGAATAGGTTAATTTTCCTAAGTTTTGCTTGAGTTTTTGGTTGTTTTTGGAGGGATCTTGGTGATCTGTTATAGCTGGAGGTATAAGGAAGTGGTTAGATCCTTTTTGGATGTTAATTGATGTTTAAAAATGGTTAGAAGTGATGGATCTTGGCTGGGTTAAGTTTTGGAAGTGTTTGGAGGTGATTTCGGTTGTGTTTGGTAGCTGAAATGTTGGATTTGTGTAGAGCAGCGAGTTGAGTTGTGTGGCTGGTGTTTTTAATGCATAATGATGCATTAATCCTCTGTTGTTGTGTGCTTGAAACAGGGGAGATTGATCCGTGAGCATTAGAGGTGGTGTGGAAGGTTTCGGATGCTTGGAAGGCTTGTTGGCTAGCCTTGTTTTGTGTATCGGTGAGTGAAGTTGGGTTTTCAGCTTTTAAACCATGGTTTGAAGGTTTTAGGAGCTTAGTTTAAGTCTAAACAACTTTGCTAAGCTCAAGAGTAAGTAAATGGATTTTCCCTCTTGGTTGTGTTGTGAATTGGTTTTAAAGCATTTGTGATTGTTTGATGCAAAGCATGTGATTTGCATGTTTTAAATTCTGTTTTGAAAGCATATTTTAGCATGGTTTAATGCTGGTTTTGAAAGTCATGTGTGAAGGATGCTCAAGGTAAGAGATCCTTGGTTTTGTACGTTGGAGTTGTGGAATTGATGCATAGTGTTGCATGTTGTCTAATGGCTTTGTGTAATGCTTCAAAACAGTGGATTAATTAGGGTAAATGGTGGTTTTTGCATTTTGGTTATGCTTGTAAATCAATGGATTAATGTGGTAAGGTGGTTATATTGGCAAGTGATGTAAGTGGTTCTTGGTTACTTAAATCGGATATAGTTAGCCGGCTATAGGATTGGGTGCACCGTGAATAAAGTCGCCTTGGATGTGGAGTGGTTGTGAGTGAACCGGTAACTCCATTCAAGTACACTAACGAGATGGTTAAGAGCACCATGGTGGTTAAAATTCCATGGGTGGGTCTTGTGTTAAGGTCATAATGGTGGTTGAAATTCCATTCGAGGACCTTGGGTAAGCAAAGGTTATAATGGTGGTTAAAATTCCATTTGAGGACCTTGTGCTTGTTAAGATCACAATGGTGGTGTAAAGTCCATGTGTGGATCTTGTGGAGTATGTCCCGGATCTCGTTAGTGATGTTATACAACTACCAATGGATAATGTTAAGGTTATATGGTGGTTAAAATTCCATATAGGAACCTTGTGAATGTTAAGGTTATATGGTGGTTAAAATTCCATATGGGAACCTTGTGAATGTTAAGGTCATATGGTGGTTAAAATTCCATATGAGGACCTTGTGTATGGTAAGGTCAAATGGTGGTTAAAATTCCATTTGGGGACCTTGGGATTGGTAGTGTGTATGAAGCGTGGGGACAACGCTTGTGATCCGCGTATCCGATTGGATGTTGTGTTGAAAAGTGGATTTGGTTATCACTTGGAAGCCAATATAATGTTCTTGAATATAATGAAGCATGAGATGCTTGAAATGATGCATGGTTGCATGAGAAGTGTGTAATGTACTATGAATGCATGTTTGCTTGTTAGTCTAATCAAATGTTGATTATCTATTGAGAATGGTGCATGTGTACATGAAATCTCTATAGTGCATTGAAGTCTTGCGAAGACTTGTTTTTAAAGGCATGTGATGCAAATATTGATGATGTGGTTCATATGTTGCATTTGTTTAATGCACGTATTAGATAGAATGAGTAAATGGTTTTAAAGGTTTCTTGCTTTAAAATGATATTCAAGTATGAGAAGGGTATGATGTGAAGTGGAAGTGTTTTCCAAGGATTTGAATTTAGCTTTGCATATGATGTTCATGCATGGAATGGTTAAATTGATGGTTTTACAAGTTTGTGCTTTGAAAAGGTGTATTTAGCTTTTCTAAGCTAAGGGTTGGGTTTTCATGTTTGAGCAATGCATGATTTAAAGCATGATGTTGAAAAGGGTTTTCAAACTTTGCTTTGGTTTATCGAATCGAGTTTGCTTTTAAAAGTGGTTTTATAACTAGCTGCATTGATGGTGTTTTGGTTTTGAGCATTCCTCACTAAGCATTATGTGCTTACGCTCCTTTTTGTTCATCAATGCAGATATTTGAGGTTGGAACAGCGAGAAGCAAGGGATTCAAGGAGAACTCCACTTGAGATGTATGTCTCGGTTAATAGCTATAGATAATAAAGGCAATGGGGGAAGAATCTCTTATGTTGATGTTTAATGAGGTTGTGTATGTTGGACAAGTTTGGTTTATGATTTTGAATCATGTGGATTAATGTTGCAACGTTTGAATCTCTTTATGCTTAAGTTGTTATGTTATGCTTCTTGTTTAAAAGCATGTTTGAGTGTTGGATATTTTGAATGAGTTGGTGCACCTAGGGATGGTCTTGTATCTAGATTTTGATGCAATTATGTCCCTTGTATGTTGAATGACTTGCTGGTGTGATTTGGTTGCCTTTGGAGCATGTTTGATGGGTCAAATGTGTGTTAAACCAGCAATTATTCTGCAATCTGGGCAGCCTGTTTCGGAACAGGAGCTACCGTATCAGAACGGAGGTCTGAAATGGCCTGGGCGTTCCGAAACGAAAGGAACTGTTCCGGAACGGTTTGGCTACTGCCAGGCCCTGTTTCGGTACGAGTTTCGGAACGGTCCCGCGTTTCGGAACAGGTCCTCCCTGTTTCGGAACACTCGACCGTTGGGCACTGAAATTGTTGGTTAAATGTTTTGAAAACCTTGCGTTTTGGTCCTGAACTTTGTATATGCAATTGGATGAGTTCGAGATGTCCATTTGAGCTGAAATTTGGCAGTGAAGCATGAAACATGACTAATTTCATACTGGTAACTTTTAATTGGGTTAAGTCCCTGTAATTCTAAAAATTTACAATTTGGTCCCTAATTCCTTAATTTGTGCATTTGAGTCCCTGAATGTTCTCTGATTGGTATGATCTTGGTGTATGTTGTTCTTGTGAACATATCTAGGGTAATAAGCATCTAGACAAGATTAAAAAGAAAAAAAAAAGGGTCGATAATCAAGGTTGACTTTCGGGTTGACTTTGGTTTTCCCCGTGTAAACTTCTTAATTCGGTTCAACCGTCTGGGCCGGGTTAAGGGGGTTACATTTGGTGGTATCAGAGCTGAGTTGCGAATGCTTGGGGAAAACGGTAAATTGTTGTAATATGTGTTTGATGTATATCCTAATGTGTGGCTGAAAGCCGGTTGAAACACGTGTTTCTGAGCGAATTGTTGATGTTTTTAACATGCTTTCTGGTTATGAATCTTCGCTGAGCTAATGTGGATTTGTGCTGATGTTATGCTGGTGATGTGAGCTGATTTTTTTATGAATGATGAAAGTGTAATGGGTATGATTTGTTGATATTATGCTGTTGCGAGTGGATGCTGTTTGATGAAAGCATGATCAAATATGTTGTTTGATAGGCTTGATGTGGTGATATTTATGTTTTTGTTGACTGTTATGTCATGTAAAAGGGGAGAATTTGGGATACTCATTGCCTTATTATTATAGCTATTGTGTTATTTTGGAGTTGGAGTTTGAATCCATGCTTAAAGCTGGTCTAATTGATTTGTTTGTTTTGTTGTGACTGTTTGTTGTTAATAGCATGGTGAAATCGATGAAAGAATGGCAGTTAGGTGAGATGGTTGCTGCTTTAGAGCAGGTTGTTAAGGCGTGGAATTCACCTTTTAATGGAGGTGTTTCGTTTCAGCCTTCTGTGCCTGGAGTTGAGGTAGTAAGGCAGGAGGAAGAAGTTGGTTCTGTGATGAAGAGTTCATCACCTGTTGTTCAAGAGGTGTTGGGAACATCTCAGGCTATGGCAAAAGTAAAGTCTGTAGACGTGCTGGCGGTGGGATGTGTGGGTTTGTCGAAACAGCGTTTGCATGTTTTGGGAGCTGTGGAGTATCATGGTTCGTCACCTGAGACGTTTGAGGCCTGGTTGGCCAGTGTAATTCTAATTTTGGATCAGGAAGGTTGTGACTATGCCTGTAAGCTGGGGAGTGTTGTCTCACTGATGCTGGAGGACGCATGTAACTGGTGGACGTCTGTGGCGGTGGCATCACACATCCACGATATAGATTGGGACTTCTTTGTGTCTACCTTTTATGAAAGGTATCTTGGAGAGAAATTCCCAAGGGTTAAGCAATGTGAGGGTGTGGTTTCAGTTGGTGAAGGTGAGAAAAGTTTAAGTAAGAGAGTTGCGGGTATTGACTTCGGGAGCGGTCAGCGTAAAAGGCGACGTGATAGGAAGTTTTGCTTGGATCGAAGCTTGGATGGTAGTGCAAATCTGGGGCAAGTGCTGCTTGATCAAAGAGTGGAAGCTCAGCTACCGGTGTGTGACCGTTGTGGGAGGCGCCATGTTGGAGGTTGTTGGGGCACAGGTGCCTGTTGGAACTATGGTTCTAAAGAGCATGTGAAGCGAGATTGTCCTCATGTGGTGAGATCAGCTTCAGTGGTAGCAAAAGGGTCTCTGAAGGGTCGTGGGCACGGCCGAGACGAAGTTCGAAGGTGGCAGGAAGAGCAGAAAGTTGTGAAGAGTTTGGGAAATGGGATCTGCTGGAATTGTGGGTCTATTGGGCATATGAGACGTAATTGTTTGAAGTTGGCTCGGGATAGCCAGGGAGCTTTGCCGCAAGGAGATGGTGGTGACCTTAGTGTGTTAGCTGATGCTACAGTGGTGCGGCTGGAGAATGATGGTTCTGCGAGGAAGAGAGCTCGACTGTTGAAGCTCCGGGGCAGTGAGGTATTTTCAGGTAACCTTGTTAAGTAACCTTTGCCTAGTTATCTTAGTTTGGTTTTGGTTTGGTTTCCCTTGCGTTGTGGGTATGGTCTTGTTGCTAGCGTGTTGGGGTAGTAGTTGTTGTTGTTTTGAAAACAACTTTAGCGTGAAGAGGGCTTTAGTGAGTATCTTGTGGATAATGGTTGCTAGAATGATGGAGTTAGACAAGTTAGAAGTGAGTTAGGAGGTTGTTCTTAGACAGATTCTGAGGATGTTATTGGTGGGTGTGAACTGACATACATGCACAGTTAAATCATTTGTTATATGCTATATTATATATGTGCTGGTCCATGCATACATGTGACATGACATTAGAGGTTTTGCATACATGTACATCAGGCATTGATAGGGCATATTGGTGACCATGCATACGAACGTTCACACTCACTAATAGCTAATCGAGTCTGTTAGTGTTGTGATAAGGTTAGGTTGGATGATGGGTTTTAGAGGTTGTTTTGGTGCTAAGAGAATGTTAGAAGTAATGGAGGGTATTAAGCAAGCTGTTGGTAGTAGTGGGTGCGGTATAGCATGTTGGTAGAAGGAAAGTGTTTGGCGCTTTATGAGTATAGCCAGTAGTAGTGGTGGTTCCTTGGTGTTAAGTGATGTTGCAGGTTAGTGGATGTGTTCTCAGAGTGCTGAGGTAACTTGGCATTGATATTGTAGTAGAAGGGTTGTTTTTATAGGTGATGGTTTTTAGCAACCTTTGAGGAGTAGAGAAGAGGGTTTTTGTTGTGGGTTGTAGAAAAGGGTTAGCCTGGGAGAATAGAAGTTTCGTAATCTAGAGAAGTATGTATAGGTTGGGCGATGTTCTAGTAGGGTAAGTGTTGTGGTCAAGGCTTGAAGTGGAAAGGCAATGTAAGATCGAAGGCCATTGTTGGTTGGACGGGTTCTTGTGAGAAGTGGTTGGCTGGTTGTGAATAAGTAAATTCCTTCTGAAGTCAGCTGGTGGTGTATGGAACGGCTGGCGGAGTCAAGATTGGGGTTTTGTGATGTGATTTTTGGATATTGGATGAGTAGTCCTGGTGAGTCGTTATGGTAATGATAGCGGCGAATGTGAAGGAATGTCAGCATTACGTTGAGAGGGTTGGGTAAGCAGTTGATGCTTAAGAATTTTTGCTTGTTGGGAAAATCTTTGAAGGAGGTTGGGGAGTTTGCAAAGAGTTTTAGAAGCAGTGAAGGTTGTGGGTACATAGTGGCAGAACTGGATTGGTTGGTGTCACTGTGTGAACAAGTTTTGGGAGTTGTGTGTTAAGGTGGAGTATGCTGTAAAAGTTTGAGGTTCTTCAGGTTGTTGTTGGGGCTATGTGCGGTTCGGAAGTGTGAAAGGTTAAGTTGTGGTTAACTTTGAGTGTTTTGGAATTCGTGAGCAGTATGTGGTGGTGTTGAGTTTGGGTGGAGTTTTGTGAGGAGAGTGTTCAGTGGTGGTTAAGTCTCCTGTGTTGCCTTGTGTGTTGCTTTGAGAAGTTTGGTTGTGCTCTTTTCGCCAGTTGAAATTTCGAGGACGAAATTTCCTAAGAGGGGGAGAGTTGTAACACCCCAATTTTGGGCTTAGAAGTTTTGGGTTTTGGACCGGACCGGTCGGGTTGCGGTTCGAATATAAAAGGTGATTTTTAGGAAAGCCTAGTTCGGGTTGCATTAAAAATATGGAAAAATGTCTTAAAATCCTCTTTCATTATATATAAGAGTTTGGTGAAATCAATTTTGTAAAATGAGGTTTGGAAGAGTGACATTTTGGGTTAGTGACCAAAATGTAATTTTTGAAAACTGTGTGACTGTTTTAAAAAGGATTGAAACTTTGAATCTTTAAGGAGCTATTTACCCAATGGGAGTTTCTCCAGATTTTTCTAAAATATTAAAGGTTTAATTAGTGTATTTTAAATAAGGGAAAAGAGAGGGAAGATATTTTCCTAAGTTTCTAACTAACTTTTCCACATTTTCCATTTTCATTTTCTCTCATCTTTTCTCTCAAACCAAACATATTTCTCCAGAGCTTTTCCCTCTGATTTTGGCACCTAAATAACTCATTTCAATTCTCTTTTGATATTCAATCATCTCTTCATCAAAACCTTTGCATTTGCTAAGTGGATTTTCAAGAATTTGGTTCCAAAAAGGGAGAAACTCAAGTTTGGAGGTAAGAACGTCCTTCTCCTCTAAACTCTCAGTTCTTTACTGAAATTCCCAAGTTCTCAATCCTTGATTTGTAATTTATTAAAGGTTTTACAATTTTAATCTTGATCTTGGCTTTAAATGCAAGATTTGATTGATTTTTGGTAAAATTTCGTATGATCTGTTTGAGCAGTGATTTGAGGTGTCTTTTTAATGTTGAATGAATGTATAATTGATGAGAAATTGAGGTTTTATCAATGCAATCCCGAATAGGTTAATTTTCCTAAGTTTTGCTTGAGTTTTTGGTTGTTTTTGGAGGGATCTTGGTGATCTGTTATAGCTGGAGGTATAAGGAAGTGGTTAGATCCTTTTTGGATGTTAATTGATGTTTAAAAATGGTTAGAAGTGATGGATCTTGGCTGGGTTAAGTTTTGGAAGTGTTTGGAGGTGATTTCGGTTGTGTTTGGTAGCCAAAATGTTGGATTTGTGTAGAGCAGCGAGTTGAGTTGTGTGGCTGGTGTTTTTAATGCATAATGATGCATTAATCCTCTGTTGTTGTGTGCTTGAAACAGGGGAGATTGATCCGTGAGCATTAGAGGTGGTGTGGAAGGTTTCGGATGCTTGGAAGGCTTGTTGGCTAGCCTTGTTTTGTGTATCGGTGAGTGAAGTTGGGTTTTCAGCTTTTAAACCAAGGTTTGAAGGTTTTGGGAGCTTAGTTTAAGTCTAAACAACTTTGCTAAGCTCAAGAGTAAGTAAATGGATTTTCCCTCTTGGTTGTGTTGTGAATTGGTTTTAAAGCATTTGTGATTGTTTGATGCAAAGCATGTGATTTGCATGTTTTAAATTCTGTTTTGAAAGCATATTTTAGCATGGTTTAATGCTGGTTTTGAAATTCATGTGTGAAGGATGCTCAAGGTAAGAGATCCTTGGTTTTGTACGTTGGAGTTGTGGAATTGATGCATAGTGTTGCATGTTGTCTAATGGCTTTGTGTAATGCTTCAAAACAGTGGATTAATGAGGGTAAATGGTGGTTTTTGCATTTTGGTTATGCTTGTAAATCAATGGATTAATGTGGTAAGGTGGTTATATTGTCAAGTGATGTAAGTGGTTCTTGGTTACTTAAATCGGATATAGTTAGCCGGCTATAGGATTGGGTGCACCGTGAATAAAGTCGCCTTGGATGTGGAGTGGTTGTGAGTGAACCGGTAACTCCATTCAAGTACACTAACGAGATGGTTAAGAGCACCATGGTGGTTAAAATTCCATGGGTGGGTCTTGTGTTAAGGTCATAATGGTGGTTGAAATTCCATTCGAGGACCTTGGGTAAGCAAAGGTTATAATGGTGGTTAAAATTCCATTTGAGGACCTTGTGCTTGTTAAGATCACAATGGTGGTGTAAAGTCCATGTGTGGATCTTGTGGAGTATGTCTCGGATCTCGTTAGTGATGTTATACAACTACCAATGGATAATGTTAAGGTTATATGGTGGTTAAAATTCCATATGGGAACCTTGTGAATGTTAAGGTTATATGGTGGTTAAAATTCCATATGGGAACCTTGTGAATGTTAAGGTCATATGGTGGTTAAAATTCCATATGAGGACCTTGTGTATGGTAAGGTCAAATGGTGGTTAAAATTCCATTTGGGGACCTTGGGATTGGTAGTGTGTATGAAGCGTGGGGACAACGCTTGTGATCCGCGTATCCGATTGGATGTTGTGTTGAAAAGTGGATTTGGTTATCACTTGGAAGCCAATATAATGTTCTTGAATATAATGAAGCATGAGATGTTTGAAATGATGCATGGTTGCATGAGAAGTGTGTAATGTACTATGAATGCATGTTTGCTTGTTAGTCTAATCAAATGTTGATTATCTATTGAGAATGGTGCATGTGTACATGAAATCTCTATAGTGCATTGAAGTCTTGCGAAGACTTGTTTTTAAAGGCATGTGATGCAAATATTGATGATGTGGTTCATATGTTGCATTTGTTTAATGCACGTATTAGATAGAATGAGTAAATGGTTTTAAAGGTTTCTTGCTTTATAATGATATTCAAGTATGAGAAGGGTATGATGTGAAGTGGAAGTGTTTTCCAAGGATTTGAATTTAGCTTTGCATATGATGTTCATGCATGGAATGGTTAAATTGATGGTTTTACAAGTTTGTGCTTTGAAAAGGTGTATTTAGCTTTTCTAAGCTAAGGGTTGGGTTTTCATGTTTGAGCAATGCATGATTTAAAGCATGATGTTGAAAAGGGTTTTCAAACTTTGCTTTGGTTTATCGAATCGAGTTTGCTTTTAAAAGTGGTTTTATGACTCGCTGCATTGATGGTGTTTTGGTTTTGAGCATTCCTCACTAAGCATTATGTGCTTACGCTCCTTTTTGTCCATCAATGCAGATATTTGAGGTTGGAACAGCGAGAAGCATGGGATTCAAGGAGAACTCCACTTGAGATGTATGTCTCGGTTAATAGCTATAGATAATAAAGGCAATGGGGGAAGAATCTCTTATGTTGATGTTTAATGAGGTTGTGTATGTTGGACAAGTTTGGTTTATGATTTTGAATCATGTGGATTAATGTTGCAACGTTTGAATCTCTTTATGCTTAAGTTGTTATGTTATGCTTCTTGTTTAAAAGCATGTTTGAGTGTTGGATATTTTGAATGAGTTGGTGCACCTAGGGATGGTCTTGTATCTAGATTTTGATGCAATTATGTCCCTTGTATGTTGAATGACTTGCTGGTGTGATTTGGTTGCCTTTGGAGCATGTTTGATGGGTCAAATGTGTGTTAAACTAGCAATTATTCTGCAATCTGGGCAGCCTGTTTCGGAACAGGTGCTACCGTATCGGAACGGAGGTCTGAAATGGCCTGGGCGTTCCGAAACGGAAGGAACTGTTCCGGAACGGTTTGGCTACTGCCAGGCCCTGTTTCGGTACCAGTTTCGGAACGGTCCCGCGTTTCGGAACAGGTCCTCCCTGTTTCGGAACACTCGACCGTTGGGCACTAAAATTGTTGGTTAAATGTTTTGAAAACCTTGCGTTTTGGTCCTGAACTTTGTTTATGCAATTGGATGAGTTCGAGATGTCCATTTGAGCTGAAATTTGGCAGTGAAGCATGAAACATGACTAATTTCATACTGGTAACTTTTAATTGGGTTAAGTCCTTGTAATTCTCAGAATTTACAATTTGGTCCCTAATTCCTTAATTTGTGCATTTGAGTCCCTGAATGTTCTCTGATTGGTATGATCTTGGTGTATGTTGTTCTTGTGAACATATCTAGGGTAATAAGCATCTAGACAAGATTAAAAAGAAAAAAAAGGGTCGATAATCAAGGTTGACTTCCGGGTTGACTTTTGTTTTCCCCGTGTAAACTTCTTAATTCGGTTCAACCGTCTGGGCCGGGTTAAGGGGGTTACATGTTGAGAGGTTGTAATTGTACCGTAAACTCCATCCAAGTACACTAACGAGATGTCTAAGATCATAATGGTGGTTAAAAGGCCATGTGAGGATCTTGTGTTGTGTGTCTCGTGTTCTCGTTAGTGATGTTATACAACTACCGATGAGTGATGTGGAGGGGTTGTAATTGTACCGTTAAACTCCATCACGAGTGTTGAGGGGTTGTGATTGTACCGGTAAACTTCACCTTGTGTGTTCGGTAGTGTGTATGAAGCGTATGGGACAACGCTTGTAATCCGCGTATCCGATTGTGTTTTGTGTTGAAAAAATTGTTATGGTATCACTTGGAAGCCAATATGACATGTTGATGTTAATGAAGCATGAGATGCTTGTTGTGTATGCATTGTTGCATGAGAAATGATGTTTATGAGTTTAAAGGCCTTTGGAAAGGTGTTTATAAAATGCATTATTGTGTTGTTTCTTTAGAGCATGCCTCACTAAGCAAATGTGCTTATGCTCTCTTTCTTGAACCAATAATGCAGAGAATTGAAGTGCTTTAAGGGTAGCAAGGAGGCTAAGAATCCAAGGGAAAGCTAAGCTCATGTATGGTGACTTTTTCACACATTATTAGTTTTTGGTATTTGGCAATGGGAACCTAGGTTGTGTTTTTGGGAGATGTTTTGGACTCCCTAGTTGTGGCATGATGCCTTAAATGTTTTGGATATGTAAATGGCCATTTTGGTGCTTGCTTTGATGTTTTGATGGTTGTTTGCTTTGGATATTAGGAAGCATGCTTATAGACTTGTGAATTGTCTTAATTGTTGCCACGAATGTGTTTTGATATTGCAAATATGTACCATGTATGTATGATGACTTGTGGGCATGATTAGGATGTCATTAGGATGTGTTTGAGTGGTTAATTGAATGTTAAACCAGCAAATTCTGCACTTTCTGGGCAGTCCGTATCGGAACGGGCACTAACGTTTCGAAACGGGGGCCTGTAATGGCCTTCGTGTATTGAAACGGGTAGAGGTCGTTCCGAAACGAATTGGCCACTGCCAAGCCCTGTTTCGATATAGGTCTCGAAACGAACCTGCGTTTCGGAACAGTCAACCCCCGTTCCGAAATAGGTGACCGTTGGGCACTGATTTGAATGGTTTAAGGTTTGCAAGCTTTACGTTTTAGTCCTGAAATTTGTATTTGCAATTGCTTGAGTTTGAGATGTTCGTTTGAGGTGAAATTTGACAGGGAAGCATGTAATATGATTAATTTGATATTGGTAATTTAAAATCCAGCTAAGTCCTACATCTCTCCAGAATTTACAATTTGGTCCCTAACTTTTGTATGATATGCAATTGAATCCTTGTTGTTTTCCGATCGCTGTGTTTCTCAAGTATGTTTTTCTCAAGGGTACTCTTAAGGTTAATATGCATCTAGACAAGTCTAAAAAGAAAAAAAAAGGTCGTTAATCAAGGTTGACTTTCGGGTTGACTTTGGTTTTCCCCGTGTAATCTTCGTAGTTCGGGTCAACCATCTAGGCCGGGCTAAGGGGGTTACATCTCTCATCGCCAAAAAGCTTGGGTATTTCACCAAGACCTACCGTGGTGGAATCTCTCATCACCACACTCTCACTTTGGAACAGGATGGCACTACCCCCATTGCCCGAACCAAAGATCACATACAAATTTTGTATATTATAGTGCACTTCTCATCCTATTGGTCGTCCAATTATATCCGGTAACAATAATCTCATCTCATGCCAATATACTCATTTCTAAACATCATTACCTACTGTTTTTCAATGCATAAACACATATCTATCTCATCCCATTTCAAAAACATAAACAATGCATAGCATTTTCTCAAATAGTTCTATCTTTTTGAAATAACAAATCTATCTCATGGGGTCATGTAAGTCATCATATCATTTCTCAAAACATGCATAAAATAGTAGGTATATTTCTATCTTCAAAACAAGAGCATGAGCATAAAATCAATGGGATAAAAACCGAGAAACGAGAGCAAAACATCTCAAACTTACTTCCGAATTTAGGTTAGTGTTTCAAACTCAACCTATACCCCCAAACCTTGTGTTCAAGTCCTTCAAAGACTTTTTAAAACCAATTCAACCCACTGAAAACGACACGCTCACTTTGCCGAGGCGTAATCAAGCTTCCGGAGCTCTCGGAATTTCACCAACCTCGTCTGATATATTCTCCCCTCTTTATACCACACAAAATAGAGGATTAATGCATCTCAATGCATTAAAACCACCAGCAATCAAAGCTACCTCGCTGCTCTGCCCAAAAACACTAAAGCGGTTGTCCAAAACAACCGAAAACACCTCCGATTGCTCCACAAACTCAATCCAGCCATAATCTTATACTTCCATCCCATTTTAATCATCAAATAACATCCAAAAATATTCTAATTACATCCTTATACCTCCAGCAACTCAGATTCCACACAAACACCACAAAACCCCCCAAATCTAACAATCTAACAACTAGAGATCCAATCCAAATCGGGATTATTATGATAGAACCTTTATTTCAACATCAATTAACATCCAAATCTTGATTAATAACAGCCTTAAATCAAGGAAAATAGTAGCATTACGAAAATCACAAGATTTAAACATTTATCTTCAATTTAACTAAATTTCCATGATTAATCCATCAAAACAACTTCGGAAAAATATGTAAAGGATTGATAACTTGGGAATTTCAGTAAAGAACTGATCATTAGATGAGGAGAACGAACCTTACCTCTAATTAAAGAAATCTCTCTCAATTGGATGTGTTTTTCTTGAAAAATCAAAAGAAAACAATAAGGATTTGCAAATCAGGGCTAAAGAATCCTTTAGAAATAAAAAAAAAAACTCAATAAATCAAGAGCATTACCTCAAGTTTCTTGAAAATAGAGAGTGTTTGGCTGAAGGAAATCTTTGAGAGAGAAATAGAATGAGAAAAAAAGACGTAAAATGAATTTTTAATGAAATAGTCAACTCTCCTTTTAATAAACCCTTTTAATCTTTAATTAAAACCCTTTTAAAATGCTTCTAATTAAGAGAGAAATATGATAAAAAAACAATTAGGTAAAATAGCTCCTTAAATATTCAAAGTCTTAATCCCTTTACAAAACAATCACTAAAACAACTTTGTAAAAATCGCATTTTGGTCACTAACTCAAAATATCGCACTTCCAAAATCCCTTTCTTAAAATTGATTTTACTAAAATCATTTATATAATTAATAATTATTTTTAAGTATTTATAATATTTTTATCTTAACCCGAACCTTGTTTTCCCTGAACCGCTTCCAAAAACTCAAATCTCTAGTCTACGCTCTACGAACCTCGAATTGACCTCACATTCTTCTAGGCCCAAAATCGAGGTGTTAAAAAGGTATCTTCCTTCTTTCCTTTTGTATCTCTTCCACTGGATCCCTATGAACATTTCATTACTGGCTTTGGCGTGATCATAACGTTACTAGGGTTGTGAGTACTCACGTTGCTTGCTTCATTATCTTTTCTTTTCTGAAACTTCTACGAACTTTTGTCGGTTTTGAGCTTGCCGCTTTTGAATGCGGTCTCGATTGACTTTTCCATATTTACAAACTCAACAAAATTTAGGGATATATTGCTGATCATTTTCTCATAGAGTGGACCTTGCAGTGTATCCACAAAAATACTGGTGATTTCGCTCTCCAAAATGGGTAGTTGAACTTGCGCCGCGACATCTCTCCATCTTTGGGCATATTGTCTGACATTCTCATTATGCCCCTAAGTCAACCCTTGCAGCATCGTCCTATTAGGGACCATGTTTGTACTGTTCATTAAAGATTTTTACAAGTCTTTCCATGACTTCACATTGGCCCGGCTGAGCTGTGCGTACCAACGAGCGGCTACCCCAATTAGACTATCTTGGAAGCAATGAATAAGCAGTTCTTCATTCTTCAAGTGTGTCGTCATGTTACAACAATACATGGTTAAATGAGCCAAAGGACAAGTAGTCTCATCATATTTTTCAAAGTCAGGAACTTTGAACATGTGTGGGATGACCAAATCAGATACTAGGCTCAACTTCATAGCATCAATTCCATAGTCGTCGGTTGCTTGCAACATGCTGACTCTTTCTTCCATTTGGAGGCGTTGCTCCTCGAACTTCTTTTCAAGCTCTTTCCTCAATCTTGTCTCTATTTCATTGATCAAATTCAAATTCGAAACTTCTGCGTCTACCTCGTTCTCGAAACTATGTGCTACGTCGATCAGATTATTGACCGATGCCCCGGCTACTTGAGCATTCTTCAGAACTGGCCCTTCTGGTTGAACCTTTGTATGAGACGAGTTCCCACATATGTCTTCTACATTGGTATTTTTGTTTATACATGGGGTCTTCCCGGTCTCCCTTGTCCCCAGCAGTGCGGTAATGCGGGTTATAATCTCATCCTGAGATCGCTCAATCCTCTTCTTGATACTACCTAATTGTTCCTCGATATCCTTTTGCGATTTCTCAACATTAGCCAATCTGTCTTTCATAATTCTTGTTTGAGAACACATACCGTATGAGTGCGGAATGATTGCGGCTTAAACTTGCTATCATGACATTTTCCACAATTAATTTGATTTCCTTATTAATGAATGCAATGTATAACATGCATAAAATAAGTGAAGAATTAAAAGCAATTAATAAATGAATCTAAAATGCAATGAATGCAAATAAGGCGTTGATTCGTAAATAGTCCTTTAGAAAGACTTTCATTAAGAGAAGATGATTGATTACAAAAGATTGACTAAAGATTCTACATGCATCGACTGGCCATACTTCCTAGCATTTTGACTTCATGAAACAATGTGTGCACTCGATGCCCCAATTCTGTCTCTAGACTGACTCGTGCAAATTATTTGGTTTGGAAATAATTTGAGTACATCTGGTTGCCTTTGACGCATGCCCCCCTTTTCAAAATGTCTCCTCTTTTCATTGTCTTTCGCTCAGGCTGTCTATAAACTGTAGCATTATCATTCTTTATAATACAGAACGTCTCTCTCATGATGACAATCTCCTAATATGGAACAGTTCTTGAATCAACACCCATGATATGGCATGGTATGCACAAGTAATAAATGCAAAAAAAAAGGAAGAAAGAAAAAGAAACACCATAAAATTGAGGTTAGTCGGTAAATATAATAAATGGATTAAATAAATTAAATGACAAAAAAATAAAAAATGCAATGAATTAGAGCAATTTAAAACACATAATACGTGCAAAAATTAAACAAAGACATATAAAATAAATAAGGCCTAAAAGGGTTACCGCTAAACGGGTAGTATTCCGGCATGACTCTAAAGGGTGAGCTCTATGACTCGCTATATGCGGTTAGGTTCTAAAGTACTAAGGATACCCAAATTGTCGCTATTACCTACTAAGATAATAGGACATCGATTCGGGAAGATACGAGTCATTATACCATACGGAGGCATGGACCCCACGAAATATAAGGATCATATCTCAAAAGTAAATTACAATATCATACGGAGGTGAACACCCTACGAGACAAAGTAATCACTCCCACTTATCGAATGACTAAGCTCGGATAGCTCATGCATGAATGACAATTATATCAAACAACGGATAATGAAAGCGGTAGACAAACAAGCTTAAGGATTAAAATTTATATTAAAGAGAATTTTAATTTTTCTTAATAAATATAATACGGACTTGAACTAAGGTTTGACTCTCATTTTTTTTGAAAACAAAAAAATGGTCCCTAATAAAGTTGCCTAGCTGTAGCGACTAAAAAATTGTGTTTAAAATTACGAAATTCTATATCTGATTTGAAAATATTGATTTCTTTAAAAATATTTTAAGTTCGGTGAATTTTTAAAAAGGCTCGTGTTTTAAAATAAAAGGAGGGAGTCGCCAACGACCACTTTAAAAGTGGTAGACCAGACACCAAAAAGGGAAACCAGAGATTAAAAGTGGGTTCAGGAATCAGTTACGAGTGGGGAAGGATTAACACCCCCACCACGCCAAAAATTGGTACCTAAAAGGTTCGTATCGTATTTATTAAGAATAATTTAAATTCAACTTAATTTAATATCTAATCCCTAAAATGCATGCATGCATGGTCATACGATTTGAACAATCCAACTCGCAACCCAAGATACCAAAAGAGATGACGCCCGAAGACTCAGGACGACACTCCCACTAGAATATCGAGGCCTCGAGAACTAAATTATACTAATGTAATAAATTAAAATGACAATTTTAAATATGCATGAACATCAAAAAAAATGATGGAAATACTATAGAGCAAAAGCAACATACAATATATACGTATTTAAGGAAATAGACGAATTTAAGGTATAAAAGCAATAATAGTGAACAAAAAACAGTGCATATACGTACATAATGAAAACATGGTAAAAGCATGAGATTGATGTGAGCATATACGGATCAATAAATGGATTTTTTTATTAAAAAATGGAAACTTAATGCATATAAAAATAAATACAATCGATAAAAAGGAAGCAGAAATTTAATATGCATACCGAAATTAAAGGGATTAAATCTAAATGCTACAAGATATTTATGCATGTTAGTAAAATATATATGTAAATGCAACTATAGCTCGGAGGGGAAATATGGGTAAAAATCTACTGCCCCCTAATCATGCCTCTTTCTATGTTCCCTGCCTAAGAATACTTAAAAATTAAATCTTGCTCCATAACCCTAATTTTCATATCCTAAACCCCAAACCATAAACCCTAAAAAATACACCATACCCCTAATTCCCTACACCCTAACCCTAAGCCCTAACCTTAAACCCTAAACTATAAACCCTAAACCCACTATTTTAAAGTGGGGCACAAATTGGGGCATACTTTGGGGGCAGATGATTTCCATCCGGGGAAATATTGTCTATCGTTTATATTAGGTATATATAAAAAGTTAAATTATAGAATTGATGCATAAAAATACATACAATATCGTATAACATAAGTATAATATATATAGTATAACATAATTCCATCATATATACACATATATATAATACCATAATCTCTATTATAAAAAGATAACAAGATGTAAAAAAAAAAGGAAAATAAGAATAATATGGATAAACACCATCGCCGGCCACCACAATTTTCAGATTCCGACGGTGTTCTACCGTGCCGACCGCTGCGAGCTGGCGTCGGCGACCTAAAAATCAGAATAAACCCCCCTTTTTTCAGAAAAACCTGAATCAAAATATCTTTTTTTAAAACCTCTCCAATCCGGTTCACCTTTTGATTCCGAAGGAACCCGATGGATTTGTCACCGGAAGAGAACGTCGGCGACACAACAGTGAAAGTAACAATTTGAATCTGACTATCTTTTTTTTTGTGTTTGCATGAAAAGAAAGAAAGGTAGAATACCCTCAAACTTCTGTTTTTTTGTATTGATTCTAATCTCCCCATTACAAAGATTTCTACCGGTTTATAACTGAATTTTTACATAGCTTATAGTAAATTACGATTTTTACCTTGTACTATGCACTCTATGTATAGGTCGGCTATAAAACTGGAGTGATAATCACTTTCGTATATTATATTATATTATATTATATTATATTATATTATATTTTATTATATTTTATTATATTATATTAAATGATATTTTTGTCTCTAAGTTTATATTAAATAATTAATTTAGTTTCTGTGTAAAATTCGTATCCAATTAGTTCCTCGAATTCGCGAATTGACGTGACAGAGAGAAAAAAATATGATTTTTTTAGAAAATTTGAGGGTGAAATTGATTTTCAGAGAGTTTGAGGACTTATTTTAATTTTATATTTTATTTTTAAAATATAAAATATTAAAATTAAAAATACTTTTAATTTTTTTAAAAAAAATAAGTAAGAATTTAAAAATTTTAAAAGATCAAAAACCTATAAAATGATAAATTTTAAAAATCAAATTCTAAAAATATATATGCACTGTTAAAATTATAAAAAAAAATTAAAAATGATATTTAAAATTTTTGAAAATATTTATATTAATGTGTTTTAGAGTTTGCAAGCTTGCAATTCTCTAGATAAATGTGCCAAATATTAGGGGTGTTTTTTGTTCGATTAAAATTAAATTAATCGATTGAATTGAAATTTAGTTCGGTTAATCGATCGGTTAATTAGATATTAGATCGATCAATAATTATTTTTTTTAAATTCAATTATCGGTTAATTCTGATTCAAAAACAATTAATTAACCGAATTAACTGAAAATATTAAATATAATATTTATTAAATATATATATAGCCTAACCCAACTAAATTAGATGTTAATTGTTATTTTATATATTGTCTATTGTTACTTTGATATTTATAATAAATACAAAATATTTTATATGTAATCTTTATTGTTATTTTGATGATTAATAATTAGATTCAAAATGTTTTTAGGTATTTTTACTGTTATTTCGGTTAATACAAAAAATAACCAGTTTGATTTGATTAATTTAAAAAAATAGTTCGGTTAACGGTTAAAAGAAAAAATTTAATTAATGGATTTTAGCTAGTTCAGTTAGATAGGTTAACCGAATTAACCGTTTGAATACCCCTACCAAACATACATAACAGTGCATGTTGACAGAATAATTATTCGTTTTGTCAAGGTGCTGACTTGACAAAACAGCAAATCAATCAAAAAATAATTTATAAAATTATACAATATACATATACTTTTTATTGACATGTATTTTGTCAAGTCATTTTAAGTTGTTTATCATTGGTTAACTAACAAATTCCATCTATAAATGGGTATTTTAACCAAAAAAATAAAATATTAAAGGTCAAAATACTTCTAAAAAATAATTAAAATAACTATTCAATTATACATTAAAAATAATTTTTATCATCCACATTATTTTTCTAATATATTGTTTCTAAAATTTAAATATAACGTTTCTCTGAAATATAATATATTCTACTATTTCACCCATCATCAAAGTTTAAGATATTTTCACCTATATTATGTATAATTTAATTTTCTTTTGGTTTTGGTTTTCTAAATTGTGCGGATGTGACTTTTGCTAGTGTTACGATGCAGTGTTTTCCAGCTAAATGTTTCTGATCATTCAGGGATTCAGAGGACTCCTATAATTTATCTACCTGGACGGCTGAACCTACAATTTTGTGTATTAAAGTAGGGGTGAGCGTTTGATATTTCGATTGACTAGTGTTAATTCGAGTTAAAAAAAGGTAAACTATAAAATGGTTACTCAACTATGCTTCAATTATCTTTTTTCTTTTTGAAAGGTAAGCAATTTTTATTGCTTTGATTTCACCATACAAAGTGAACAGATTACAATAGGCCTCATTAAAAAACCTCCCTACGTCCTAGATGGAGGAAAAAGAGTGCGCTATATGCAATTCGAGCCAGCCTAACACAAAAAACTCGGTACCACACTTAGGACTGAACAATCCGAGCCTTTTCACAAGGGAACACCCACACACATTGCCCATCGTAACCACTTCGACTATTCCTCCTCCACACACTCCTTCTTCGCTGCCAAAACCGTCACACTTCCAGGACCAGCCCCTGCAAAACAAGTAACAGCACACAATGCTTCACCGGAAGTCATTTCGCACAATTATCAGCCTTTATCCTTCCAAACCTGTAAACACGTATAACATGTAGCCTTCTTTGCTATGTGATTTGCTACACCATTAGATTCCCTATAAGCAAAAACAACCTGCCAACCTTGTTTGAGATACATCATGCTGCATTTGTGCACAATAGTCGCGAAAGGGTCCGGTGCCTTACTTGGTTCCGTAATCCATTTGACACTCAATTGGCTGTCCGATTCAACGATAAGCTTATGGGAATTACACCAGCTAGACTTTTCAAAGATATTACCTGCTTCTAAGATTGCTCTCAGCTCTGCACCAGTAGAGTCGATCACTCCGATAGGCATGCCGAATGTGAGTAAAATTGTTCCGGTATGATCGCGAAGGACTCCCCCTATACCTGCAATGCCAACGCTTCCTTGCACCGTGGCATCTACATTGAATTTGAGCCATCCCCTTTGAGGAGCAATCCATTTCGAAGCACACTGCCTGTTGTTCGACTTTGGAGTTATATGCACAAGCTGAGGTTGAGTCACAAACTCGTTGATTGGAACATAAATTTCTGGCCATGTTGCTTTACACCAAGACCAAATCCTTGTCAGGGCTGAAACAAATAAAATCACTGAGTCCCACCGTTTTTTCTTGAACACCATTGCATTCCTGTGCAACCAAATTTCCCATACTATGGCAAAAAATGCCACCCGAAACATAGATTTGAATGAGGGTTTAATTGGGAGATCCTCCCACAAACACCAAAAGTCTTTCAGATTGTTGGGGATGACCAAGTTAATGTTCCAGAATTTACACCACCCTTGCCAAATCGGCCAGATTCGATCGCACAGCATCAGCAAGTGATCCGAGGTTTCCTCGCTTATGCCACAGGCACAACACTTAGCGCCTTCATCTATACTAATTCCCCTCTTCCGAAGTTCAGATTTAACATGAATTTTGCCCTGGAAGGCTCTCCAAAGGAAACACTCCACTTTTGGTGGGACAGGGTTCGACCACAAACCTTTCCACAGTTTATCTGGTTGGGCACCTTCCATAACAACTACGGCGCAATACGCTCTAGGGGTGTATAAGCCCGAGTCAGCCCCGAACCACCTTAACTGGTCTTCATCGACTGCAGATTTGGCCACTGAAGTCAGCAGAGTAATGAAGATGTCCCACTGACCAATCTCCCAATCGAACAGTCTTCTCCTAAGTTCAACCGACCATGTCCAATTGCCGTTAATCTTTTTGCCAAAATCCGCCACTTTTCCCACCTTATTGATAGCCAAAGCATAGATCCTTGGGAAACTGAGATTGAGAGGACCATGTCCAATCCAAATGTCAGTCCAGAAGTTGATCCTAGTACCATCCCCGAGCACTAGCCGTATGTTTTTTGTAAAGCAATCGTTGGGGTCTCGCAGCGGCTCTGTTATATTCCTCCACAACCGAGAAAACAACCTAGAATTGTTTAGGGAGGGGACAAGGCTCTTATCTTCAAGCCTGTACTTAGCAACTACAACCTTTTGCCAAAGACTATTCGCTTCAAAACTGAACCTCCAAAGCCACTTGTTCAGCATCGATCTATTACGAACTTTCAGGTCATAGAAGCCTAAACCTCCAGCATCTTTGGGACGAGTTACCAACTCCCATTTCACCCAATGAATCTATTTTTTTTTTCGTAGAGCCCCATAGGAACTTTGCAATCAATCTGTTAAGTCTATCAGCGATGGACGCCGGCATTTTCCATAGTCCTAAATAGTAGCATGGCAGATTAGATAGTACCGCCCTGATCAAGGCCAACCTACCACCAAACGACAAAAGCATACCCTTCCACCCGTCAAGCCGCTTCTAAAATTTTGCTATTATTGGCTCCCAGATTTCAGCGGAATTTCGAGTATAACCCAAAGGCAACCCGAGATACGTTGTTGGCAAAACATCAACTTCACACTTAATCAACGCAGCCCACGAACTCAACTCAGATTGCTTTACATTGATCCCATAAAGCTTTGTCTTCTTCATATTTAGTTTTAAACCTGATGCGACTTCAAAGACTCTGAGCACTCTTTTATGTTTCTAACTTTTTCCTCACTTGCCTTCGAGAATAACACCAGATCATCCGCGAACTGGAGGTGTGAAATCGTTGGCCCATTGTCACCCATTTTGATACCTTCTACTATCTCGATCTCTATGGCTTTTCTGATAAGTACATTTAATCCTTCGCCCACAAGATTAAAGAGCAGCGGAGACAACAGACACCCCTGCCTTAATCCACGGCTGATACTGAAACTGTTTGAAGGTTGGCCATTGATGAGGACTGCAACTTTCGCAGTGGATATACAAAGATTGACCCATCTTCGCCATTTGCACCCAAAACCCATCTCCTTTTGAATAAGATCCAAGAAATCCCACTCGACAGTGTCATACGCCTTCTTGAAGTCGGCTTTGAATATAATAGCACTGCTCTTACTCTTAAGTATGTAATCAATGGTCTCATTAGCGATGAATGAGCAGTCGACTATTTGCCTACCTGGCAGAAAGGCAAATTGTGTCTCGCCCACTAATCCGTTTAAGCATCCGGCCAGCCTCTTAGCTAGAACTTTCGCGATTAGTTTGTATAAGCTCCCGACCAAACTTATCGGCATGTAATCTTCAATGTGGACAGGGTCAGCGATCTTTGGGATCAATGTCACGAAAGATTGGTTGATCTTATCCAGTGGCAATTCGCAATTGGAGAAAGCTTCGAAGAGCAACATGATTTCGGACTTGAGGAGTGACCAGTATCGCTTAAAAAATCCAAATTAAAACCATCTGGATGTTAGAAATTACAAATTGGTTCCCTAACTTTAAAAAAGTAACAAATTGGTCCAACGCCGTTAAAAATTTAACAGCTGATGATGTGGCAGTTAACATAAATTAATATAACTACATAATTAGCCCTTAAGTTATACACTTATTTTAATTTGACCCTAATTCTAAAAAATTAACCCACATAATTTTAATAATCTATCAATTTAGTCCATCTTCTTTTCTATTCCCCATCTCCTTTAATTTGACCCTAATTCAAAAAAGTTAACCCACATAATTTTAATAAAACAACCCCTAAAATCCTCTGGATTAGAAAAAAGAAATATTACCAAGGAAACTAGAAATTGGCCTTGGTCACCTTAAACTTAGAGACCCAAATTCACAAATTAGGGTTCGTAATTTACAGTTTTGCCTTTTAATGCTGCAACCTGTTGGAGTTCTTCAAATTAGGGCCTCATGTTGAGCTCATGCTCCTCTCACTACCCTATTCTTGCAACTTCTCTCTCCAAATTTCGGGTTCTGAACCGCCCTACTACCTTTTCTTTAACTCGGAGCTCCCAGATCTTTGAATACAGTCCCAAGCTCACGTAGAACGTAAGTACAAAAGCACACGCAGTTTTATTCTTTTCATTTTTGTGTTAAATCTTGGCTTTGAGAATCTGAAGCTGAAATTTTGAAATGCGTTATGCTTTGGTGCCGAGAAAATGGAAGGAGAAATTAATTGAAACAAAATTGAAAATTTGAATCCATTTAAGCCCGCCTTGGTTGGTTAAACTCGACATATGCAAATTTTTTTAGTATTGATTCTGATCTTGAGCTGAATTATAGTTTGTTCTGCTTGGTTGCTGAGAAAATGGAGGAATAAAGCTTGATTTGGCTACTTAAACCCATAAAGTAGTTTTTATTAGCTTGTTGATTTATTTTTGGGTTTAATTGGCATCTCCTTATTTCGGTTATATTAATTGAATTATGTTAATTGTATTGTTCGTTTATAGTTATTTCTAGTCATTTTTGGGTTCAATTGGTTTATAGCTATTTTTTAGAATTGAAGATGGACTAAATTGATAGATTATTAAAATTATGTGGGTTGATTTTTTAAAATTGGGGTCAAATTAAAATAAGTGTAGAACTTAAAGGCTAATTATGTAATTATATCAATTTATATTAACTGACACGTCATCAGCCGTTAAATTTTTAACGGTGTTGGACTAATTTGTTAATTTTTTTTAAGTCGGGGGACCAATTTGTAACTTTTGATAGTTAGGGGATGCAAAAGATAATTAGAGTATAGTCGGGGGACCATTTATGTAGTTTACCCTAAAAAAATTGAGTTATTCAAGTTGACACTTCATATTTTACAACTCAAGTTTTATTTGAATTTTTTTCAATTCGAGTCGAGTTTATGAAATTCGAATCGAGTTCAAGTCAAGTTTATGTAATTCCAATCGAGATCAAGTCGAGTTTTCGAGTTCCTATACAAATTTAATTGTAATTATTTATCATGTTATAATATAGTTTGATTCCAATTCAAACGACTTTCTATAATCATATAAGATATGCATGTATATTTTATCATATTTTTTCATATGTGGCATATATTTTTTAATATTTTTTATATGAGTATTATATATATCAGAAAAAATTGAGGGACTCAACTTGAACTTAAAAATCAACTCACTAATTACTAAAAATTTCGAGTTATTCGAATTTCCATTTTACAACTCAAATTTTATTTGAATTTTTTTTAGTCGAGTTGAATTTTTTAGCCTCGAGTCGAGTCAAAAATTTCAGTTTCTTTCGAGTCGAGTCTAGTTTTGCTCACCCCAATTGGGGCGGTTGTTAAGCGCGATTATAATTTTTTTTTAAAAATGAATATAATTTAAATATTTTGTATTGATAATATAATTCTATATCTTTAAAATAATGTAATTTCGTATTTTTTTATTTTTAATATAAATTTTTAAAATCTTATAAGTCATATATAAAATTATATGTACGTCTATGAGTAATATCAATTTTTTGATGGAGTAAATTAAACTGGTTTAGTAAATTTCTTGAGAAACAGGGAGGGATGCCGGATGTGTGATCTAGACATGCAATGCAACAAGATGGCTCCAGTTTCATGGTCGGGATCATCAAAACGTGTCTCATATTTAGGGTTGTTCAAACTTCAGTTTTAACTAAATTAACTTAACTGATCGAATTGAATTTTTTCAGTTAATTTTAAGTTAGATTGGTTTAATAATTTTTTCAAACTTCGGTTATCGGTTAATTCGGTTCAAAATTAGTTAATTAATCAAAATTTTTATATATTATATTATATCTATTTCATATATTTACTTTTTAGTCATTGAACTTCTAAAAATTATGAAATGATCATTAAATTTGTTCATATATTATAAAATGATCATTAAATTTTTTGATATATTATAAAATGGTCATTAAACTTTATCAAATTAGCACAAAATGATCATTAAATTTATTGAATTATTAAAAAATGATCGTTAAACTTTTCAATGTCTATCAATAATTTACAATGTGCAATAAATCAATGACCATTTGTAATAGTTCGATATGTTTAATTGTTGTTTTATAACTTATGAAAGTTCAGTGACTAAAAAGATCATTTTAACATAGTTTAGCGACTATTTGTGTAATTTACTCAAAATTTTAAAAAAATTCTAGTTAATTCAAAAACCGACCGATTAATCGAACTTTTTTCAGTTCAGTTAAAAATTTTCGAAAAAATTTCAGTTTAGTTAATAGTTGATAGGAAAAAAATTTCATTTGTCTCGGAAACGACAGATGACAACAGGTTTGCCAAGCTCAAGAATGAGCTGGGACATGGCCCTGTGTCCACCAAGCATGCAGTGTTAGTGTGTTACAATCTAAGCAAAGCTCGCAATATTCATTCGCCATACCTTTTTTTCTTTCTTTCTGATATATACCAATTCCTCCCTAGTGCTGCTCTCTGTTCTATGGGTGGCAGCTCATTTCACGTTGCCAGGATGTGGCTATCACTCACTTCTACTCCCTACTTCTCCACCAATTATACGCATTATATATGTGCTTCCAATGGCTGTAACGTAACGGTTTCATTGTAACAATTTTGAAGATCATTGTAATATCACAACATTATAACCGTATTTAAAATCATAGTTGTTTTTTTGAAGAAAAATATTGACATGGCATCCATAACTATAATCGCAATCAAGCCCAAGGTTTCCATATGTTAATTTTTGGCATAATATCAAAAATACCCCCATATTTTTTTTAAGCAATTTGCCCTCAATGTTTTATTTTGGGTCAAAATAGCCCCTATGTGAATGAAAATATTAGTCAACTAACGGTAAACAACTTGAAATGACATGACACGTCATAAGAAAAAAATATTTTATATTTTATACAAATTTTTAAAATTACTTTTTGACTGATGTGCTATTCAGCATATTTGTCTATATGACACTACTATTGCGGCGTGCACGTTTGTCACGTCACTTCAATTTACCGTTGGTTGACTAACGATTTTCATCCGTAAATAAGCCATTTTGACCTAAAATAAAACGTTAAGGTATAAATTAATTAAAAAAATAGAGACTAAAATAAAAAATCAATCAAATGTTGGGAGATATTTTTAGTATTATGCCTTAGTTTTTGAATGTAAGTTTCGCAAGTGATTAGAGTTAGGTTTGTGAGTACGCAGACAGGTAGGCAAGTTAAGAAAATTAAAAACGACCGCAGAAGGTAAGGCACATATGGAAGCTGAGCAGGCATTACAGTGAGTTAAAAAAGTGAAATATAACCCATTTGGTCCATAGCGTATACACGGCAGCCGATGCGAAGGTAACCTTACTGCAACTTCTGGATCCATTTTTAGATTGTGTGAAGGTAAAGAGAATCGATTCCTATCTTCATTCCTTTTCCTGTCAGAGATTTTGAACAATCAACGAGCACATAAATTTTTCCTACAAATATTGAGATTCATGGCACTTCACCACTTGTGCATGCCACCATTTTTATTTACGGTCCTTTAAAAACAAACGTCGGCACCAAACCCTATCCGGATGATTATGAAGCAGGAAATGACAAAAACCCAATACGTATTCCTGCCACGTGGCAGAAACCCAGAGCCGGAGAGGATGAATAGATGCCAAGAACTTGTCCTTGCTTCAGGCGACCAAAAACAGCTCCACTCATTTCTCAACAAGATATTTCCCACATACTCAACCACCTTTGCAATTTCCCTTTTGTCCTTATCATGTGAAGCCTTGAGCAAAGAAGTAAAATAAAATAAAATAAAAATATTTTACATCAAGTTGAAATAGGTAAAATTAGAGAAGAATATGGATAATGTCATTTGAAATGGAAACTGAAGGGGTCCATTGGAATTTGTAGAAAACATGCTGGACACCTAACTTACCAAATGAGACCTTCACCATTCAATGCCCTCAAATAATCAATGTCTTCCCCAGGTCCATCCATTAACCTTTCTTATTACTCATTTGCATGCCTACAACTTTATGCTATTTCATCAGTATTTTGACAATAATCTAAATGTAGATCTTGAATGGAACTGCCACAAAACTTAAAACTTCTCTCTTTTTCCTACCTTTCTAGAAAAATAATTGTTTTTTAGACCCAATCGAAATGACTAGTGAATTAAAAAGTATCTAAACACACTTAGGGATACAAATGAACAAAATATCAACGAGCTGTTTGTAAATCGTTTGTATAATATTCGTTTATTAAACTAAATAAAATTAAATGTGTTTACCCAACTCACCTTTTTTTTTTACATTTTAAATACCGGTAAAAGTAGGAACTAATTTTAACATGAGCTGAACTTTGCAGTTTAAAGTGTGAAGCATAATGAGTTTAAGGACTAGTGGTGTAATTTCACCATTTAAACAAACATGTTAAACTGTTAGTAGACATAAACCAACATGTTCACGAAAGTTAAACGAACATGTTCGTGAACATTAAATGAACATTTCACGAATACTAAACAAACAAACAAACACGAATACCTTCAAAAATAAACAAATGACCACAAACAAGATATTAAAAATTTAAACAAACAAAAATATCTTCAAAATTGAATAATCGAACACCAACATAACATTATTTGTTCAAGCTCCATTCATTTAAATCCTTAAATACATCCATAAGGCTATTTTACACCAAAAACCCAATTTAATTAATTATGTAGAAAAATGACCCCCAAATCTGCCACGTATGAAGAACTCGCGTTTCGGAGGTCGCGAGATACAAACTCGCGCTACGTAAAAAGCGAGTTCTGCATACCTGGAAACACTTTTCAGAATAATGAACTTTACGAAAACCCGCGTTTTTCCAAACGCGAGTTCCCCGAGAATTTCAAGAGGCGGCCATTCTAAACCGACCTTGTTAATCGAATAATTTTTGTAGTCATTCAGTTTGGGTTCGTAGTACTGAAAATTCTCTTTCATATGGCACCAATATGGGTAATTTTTGTCCATTCTAAACCGACCTAAATTCACTTAGAAATGGTATCCTAGTTTATTTTTTGATTAAATTTGCCTTTAATCGAATAACAATAATTAAAAAGAAATTAAATATAAATTAGAAAAAGTATAAAAAAGAAATTACTTAAGAAAATTAAAATTGCGTAATTACAAAAAAAATAATGTCTTTCATAAATATAATTAAATATGAAAAAGGCCCTAATGATGTCTATGTCCACCCGTTCTGCAGCGGGATGCACGACGATCTCGTGGCGGATTCCTCCGAATGTCATGTGATCTAGGGTCATTCTCATCATCATCATTAGCAGCAGCAACAACATCATCAACATCATCGGCTCCAAAGATGTCCTCGAAACGCGGACTCCTGCTGGGCTTGGGGCGGGTGGAGAACAAGCTGCCCTGCGGCGTATGCTGGACAATGTTTTAGTCGAACTGTGATGCCAACGGTGAAACATCGATCACCGGAGAATCACTCATCGGCATGGAGGGACGATAGGCATCTGAGAAGCCAAACTCGGGTAGAGGCCTCATCTGCTGAAACATGGAATGACTAGTGAAATTCTGAAACGCAGTTCCAGAAGATGATGCCCCTGCAGTTTGAGTTCGCGATCTCGGATCGTGTTGCCTCGACTGGCTATGTCTGGCTTTGGCTGGGTCGACGTTGAGGGCGTGGGCGGTTTTGGGGAGGCATCTTAATTTCTCGCACGCGCTTCTCCGGAGTAAGTATATGTGGCTTCTCATTATGGAGGTACCACTGAAAATAGGCGAAAGTGACAGACATGGCCCAATCCATAATGGGTGCGAGGATGGGCGGTCGACTGGCATATCGGTCCATCCATTGCTGGACCCAGTCAGCGTGATTATGGCCCCAATGAATTTATGTCTTCCCCTGCCGCGTCAACTGATGTAACTCATCCAAATTAGGCGGCAGATGCAGAACCCCTTAGATGTACCCAAATTGTCACAGAATCCGGTTTATAGGATGTCACTCGACAATTTTGTAGTTGATGAGTGGCACTCGCAGCAACCATACGTGAGAGGAGTGCGTAATGTCTGGCGGAGTAATCTGGCGAATCGCAAGACTAGCGTACGGAGTCCACACGAACTGAAAAAATTTATTCGATGCGAATCATTTTCGATGTTTGTATCGTGTTGGTGACAATTGTTTTTAACATAAGAAGATAATGCAGTGGATCATATGTAATATTTTACGTGTTTCAATGCTTTTCTGTGTTTGTTAATTGCATATTTTGTGATTGTTAACTGTTTGAAAATCGAAGCAGTTCAGATGTAGGAAATAATATTTGCGATAATTATATTAACGAAAAGTAGTACTACATTGGTAATTGAAAGAAGTACACAAGCATTAAATTACTAAGCATACTTAAATCTACTAGAACAAATCATTTTCGCTGGCCTCGTAATCGGTACTTCTGTCAGAAGTTAAGTTTAGTTCTTCAGTTTTTTGTTCCTTCTCCTATCGTCTCCAATATTTTTTTATAAATATTGCGTCCTCTTCTTGAGGCTTAAGTACTGTTGATGAACTGGAGCCGTCATCAAACCTAACCTTAAGCTCTATGTTTGTGCCTCCGGCACGTTTGGATGCCCGAAACATCTTGCGCATATCTTTATGATTGGATAGTCTTAGCATGTAGTGTTCTTCTGAGCCGGGCTCATTCACTGAAACTTTGGCAAGCAAAGCAGAAATTTTAGAGCTTGTAGACTCCTTAACTCTTGTTGATATCAACTCAAATAATTCATCTCTTGTGATTTTCTCATTGAAAGAAGTGTAAAAGTAGGTTCCACGAAAGAAAACAGTAGCAAAAAAACACACCATAATTTGTCAAAGAAATTATTTGAGTGGTGTAAAAATGTTGTTTGAGTTGTGTAAAAATTATGAAACTCCGGCTTAACATTTATAGGGTTGAAAAATGTCCAAATAATTTGTCAAAGCCGCATTTTAGAGGACGCGATTTTCGACATTATTCAAAGAAGTCGCGTTTTACAGGACGCGATTTTTGAGGTCGCGTTTTACAGGACGCGATTTACATATTATTTCTGACTCATGTAATATCACTATGATCAGAAAAACATTACATAAAGCTCAAGCTCAAAGGCCCACCCTGAACAAAACTTATGATGAGATTCCACCACCATTTCTACATCAGCTTCGTCCATAATGTGAAATAATGAGTACGTTAATGGTTCTAACGACGTCGACATTCTATACTTCAATGATTCTATCTTTTTGCCAAGACTATATGGAACATGTTTCTTCACTTCATTCATCAACTTCTTATACGATAAATTGTATGGCAGCGGAAGCAATATACCACTCGAGGACTGAAAAACGACGCCGAGAGATGCATCATCGATTATCTGACCATTGTAGTATACCAAAGCTGTAATAGTTTCTCGTCTCGACATATTATATCGACCGAAGTCCTTACAAATTAAATTCCAACCTTCCCGGTATATATATATACCTCTCATTGCCTCACTTATTTAAACATTTATTCAATTCAGTTTGATATATCGTTGTACAGAGTACAATTATTATTTACCTTTTCAGACATGTCAGTCCAGCTTTGTTAGTGGCTGACTCGATAAAGAACTCGCGTTCTGTAGAACACGACATCCGAAAGAACTTTCTTTCTGTGAAATGCAAGATCATCGAATCTCATAGAATCTCACTTTCTGTGAAACGCGAGATCACCGAATCACATAGAATTTCGCTTTCTTAAGAAAGTGAGTTCCCTAACACGTCTGCAAAAGCGAGATTCTTTGGGATTTTTCGGATGAATAAGATACCAGAAGTCGCTTTGTTCCCTTATATGAAGCAGAATGCAATACTGATATTGTATATCATTCACAAAACAAGTCTTTCAATTTTGCAAGTCTTTCAATTGCCAGAAAAAATGTCGAGACGATGAGGTATTGCTGATCTAGTATACTAAGATGACGAGATTATCGCCGATGCCTCGCTCGGCGTAATTTTTCAATCATCGAATATTGTAACACTGAAGATTCCGAGGAGATTATCCTATAATAAGTTGATTAAGGAACTAGAGAGCAATGTCCCGCATGGCCAAAACCAAAAATTGTTCGACTTGAAGTATCGTCTGTCGATTTCTGTAGATCCGTTAATGTACTCCGTATGCTGCATTGCGGATAACGGTGATGTGGAGCTGATGTTGTCAACCCACTTGGAGTATTCATTAGGTGGTCCCCTAGAGCTGTATACATCGTTTTCTAATTCTAATCTTGCTATCGAAATCTCAACATGGAGACAGGCGAATTTCGACTTTAATCCGAATGCCAATGTTGATAGCCCGACGACCAGTTTACGGAATGATTTCAACCTGCTAACTACATACAGTCCACGCAACGAGTTCGGTGCATCGTCGTTTGCTGTGCCAAGACATTCGTGCGTAGCTAGTTTCGGGTTCGACTTGAACCAACCCCCGAACGATGAATTCGATGCGCCAAGAAATGCATCGTACAATTCGTACAGTCAGTATACTATGGGGGGAGGCAACTTTATCATCCCACATGAGGTCCGACCACGAAGCATTCAACCCCTTCGATGATTCCTCATATGGACGATACTCAACGTATGTCCCTAGCACGGAGTACGTTCAACCATTTATAGGGAGACATTCTTGTGTAGGTGCTCTGGAATTTGATCTTGGAAATAAGGTTCATGAGCAGTCTCGCGATCGATGACCAACCTGCTCACCTGAAAGGGTAGCGATCGATGACGCTGAACTATACTGGTTCAAGGGGGATAATTCTGACAAAGAACCACTTAGGAAACCCGGACCCGAAGGCGACGAGCAAGGGCCCTTCTATGAAGAACCAGAAGACGTGATCATTCCAACAATTGATATGGATGAGTTGGAAGGCAACGAAGAACACCCGACAATAAGCAACGTTCCAGTTTCGGCCACACTTATTTCTTATTACCAGCCACCATCCCACTTCACGACGGTTGATATGGATGCGTTGGACGTTCCAGAATTTTCACAATTCCAATACCAAACAATTGACGGCAGAATCAACCGTGCTGATGGTGAACTGGCCATTGGGATGACGTTCTTTACAAAAGAACTAGCAGTGGCCGCAATTAAGCAGTACAACATTCGTCGTGCTGTTACGACGAATGTGGAGAAAACACAAGCGAGTTTCTACAAGGCGGTGTGCGCCCACAAGAAGAATCAAGGATGTAAGTGGAAAATTCTTGTATCTCAATTGAAGAAGGCGGGCAACCTGTGGAGAATCACAAAACTAGAAGGGCCCCACACATGCACCGTTACTAGCGTAAGTCAAGATCACAAGAACCTCGATGTGCACGTCCTCTGCAAAACCTTCATGCCACTGGTAAAAGCAAATCCCCGGGTCACAGTTCGCGTCTGTTAGGCTACAGCTCAACAGGTCCTCCTCTACTATCCTGAATACCATAAAGCATGGTATGCAAGGAACCGGGCCGTAGAAAAACTATTTGGCCAATGAGAGTAATCTTACAATGAGTTGCGCCGGTGACTAAACCTGATGCAGAAACACATACTCGAAACGATTGTCGAACTTCATACGGTTTCGACATACGAAAATGATCGTGTCGTTCGAGGTGCTTGTCAATTCCACTGGCTATTTTGGACATTCCCCCAATGCATTAATGCATTCAAGCACTGCAAACCGATGGTACATGGTTGTACAGAAAATATACACATGTCCTACTTTTGGTGATTGCACAAGACGACAATCGGAAAACCGTGCATGTAGCATTCGCAATTGTCGAAAAGGAGGATCTCGAGTCTTAGGTGTTCTTCCTTAAGAACCTACAGAAGCATGTTCTTTCTCCTGTAATGCGGGCAAGGGACGATGGGATATGTCTTATTTCCGAAAGAGGCATAACAATCTTGTGGGCAATAAAATGTTTGGGCGATTCTTGGAAGCCTTCGTACATTTACCACCGTTGCTGCTTGCGATACATTGCGGCGAACTACTTGCAGTTGTTCAAAAACCATGATGAACGTGCTCTTGTGCTTCGAATGGGTATGTCTTTTAGGTCATTTTCATTTACGATATCTTTGCATGTGTTGTTCACCCCTAACTATTCAACTGTCATTCCCTAGGCAACTCGTATTATGTACATGAGGTAGAAGACTTGTTCCAAGAATTGAGAGCCAGAAATAAAAATGGCGCGGACTACCTCGAGAAAATCTTGAGGGAAAATGGCTTAGATCATATGACGAGGGTAAACGATATGGTCACATGGCAATGAACTTGGCTGAGGTGGTCAACTCAGCACTCAAGGGAGTGCGGCATTTGCCTATCACTTCCGTTGTCAAAGCGACCTATTATCGTCTAGCTACCCTATTTGCAACCTTGGGAAGGCAAACAACTGAGTACATAGCAGGTGGCCACAAAGTCCACCCAGAATTTCGCAAAAAAAATGCAAATTGAAGTGCGATGTTCAAATGAGATGACTGCAACTCTCTTCTCGTGAGGACATTTGTTCCGTATTTCAGAATTTTCCAGGCCGTTGGAAGGCATACAGCACAACGCGTACGTGGTAGATCTTAGGAAAAGAACCTGCGACTGCAGAGTATTCCAAACATTCAAATACCCGTGCTCACACGCCATTGTTGCTTGTTCAAACCAACAGATTAACTACATGAGACTGCTTGATCTAGTATACTTACTCAAAACGGTATTCAAGGTTTACGAAAAAGAGTTTCCTCCCATCGAAATGAAATTGATTCTTATGTCGTTGATACTAAACCGACCATACACCCAGATCCAGCACTAATAAGAGAAAAGGGACGTTCACGGTCGACACGAATTTACTGTGCCGAGGATCTGGTCGAACATAAAGAAAAAATCGGACAAAGGAAACATTGCAGTAGATGTAAAAATCCTGGGCACACAAAGAACAAGTGTTCTAATCGCTCGGGCCCTCGTATTAACTAAGTCTTATTCGTTTTAAAATTTTGTCTTATTCGTTTTATTTTTTTCGGCTTGTCGTTTTTGCAGAAAGAGCCTATGAGGCCATCTTATACTTTCATACATTCACAAAACAAGCTACGATGTCGTTTTCGACGCGAATTTTACCAGGTTTAGAACGAACCGAACTGGGCTAAATTAGTATTAAATGAAAGAGGATTTCCAGTACTACGAACCCAAACTGAATGATTACCAAAAATATTTGATTAATAAGCCCGAAATAATGCTCGAACATGCCTATCGAAGCTTGTTCTTCCACACAGAATTGTAAAGAACTCGCTTTTTGCAGAAAGCGAGTTCCCCGCGATAAATTCAGCCGCCTCTTGAAAATCTCGGAGAACTCGCGTTTGGCAGAACGCTAGTTTTCGTAAAGTTCATTATTCTAAAAAGTGTTGCCATGTATGTGGAACTCGCTTTCTGAGTAACGCGAGTTCATATCTCGCGACCTTCGAAACGCGAATTTTTCATACGTGGCAGATTTGAGGGTCTTTTTTCTAAATAATAGTCTGTGGGGGCTTCAAGATAAATAATTAAAATGGGTTTTTAGTTTAAAATAACCCATCCATAAAGAAACCAACTTTTTTTTATTCTGATTTTTAATTCTCATAAAGAATCAAGTATTAAACAAAAGAGGCTCTTTTTAAGAGGTTTTTCTCTAAAATCACCGGGTTACACATGCCTCATAGTAGTAAGCCTAATAGTTCCCTAAGCATAAATATATAGGTAAATTAATTCATATCAAGTTCCAAGCAAAATTAATGTACATAGACTAGTCAAGTCAAGACATTGGGGGAAGGGAAACGGTAAATAATTGAAAATAGCACTGCTTGATTTTTGCCTTCCAATTTTGTCCCCATCCTGTCCAGGGAAAACCAGAAAGAGACCTTTCCTGGATTTGAAATTAATTTTATTCCACCATTTCACAACTCTAAGCTATTAGAAGAACAGATTCTCCATCACATTGTACAAATAATTGAACATACATTATACAACACCATAATAGAAAAAAGGGACAATAATGCAATGCATAATACACCAATCTCTGTATATATTACTTGCTGTAATAATATAATTATGTAAAAAAGAAAAAAGAAGATTATTTGCAATGGGAGAGAGGAGAGTTTACATGAGCAAAATTGGGGATTTGGGGATGTTCTTTTTCAATCATTTCATCTATAAAACTTTTTTAAAAATGAAATTACAAAATGCCAATAATGTCCCAATACCCCTTACCTCTCCATCTTCCAGAGGAAAACAAATTCAATAGAGCGGAGCTCGTTGTGGAGTCTTCTTCCTCCGGTTCATCAAACTTCCCGAAACTTCGGATACTGTCGGAGGGCATGTCGGACCACCGCATGCTTTTAAGCTACTCCGTTTCTTTCTCACGATCTCAGTGGTGGCAGTGGAATTAAGCGACACCTCGCCGCACGCACCAGACCCGGAAGATGTCTTGGTCGAACCAGACGGTTCGAGGACGGAGTCGAGAGTCACCAACCCATCCTCCGATCCCGCCTCAGGTAAAGGTAAGAAATTGCACTCGAACAGGAACTTGGAAACCCCATCTTCTGTTCTTAACAGGTAATTAACCTGCTCGAAATAAAAACAATATAATCATGGAGTTATGGGGGGAAATGAAAAAGGGAAAAAAGAAGTAAGAAAAGGAGGAACCTTGCAGGAGAGAGAACAAAAGAGATAAGGTTCTTGCAGGCTTCTGTCGCAGGTACTGCAGAAGTTGCCGGAGCCTCTGAACTGTCTTGTTTGTGGCCTTTGGTTTATAAATATCACTTTTGCGCTGTTTGTTATGTATGACTAAACACATAAAAGGAGAAGCAGTGAGTATCATTGAACCATAACAAAAACAGGCTGACTTCTTTCATAACCGGAAATTTCGCTTCTTTTTGTTGAATATCGACACTGTTATTCTATATGCTGGTTAAGTACATGGTAGATGATTGATAATCAAGCTGGAAAAAGAAGAAATTATTGCAGAATTTGAATTTTAAAGCAAAGACTTTTCATGAATAGCTAAGCATGCAGAGAGAGAAAGTGTCCATAAGAGATGCTTTTTGAATATCTGAATTATGACTTACTTGGACAAAAGCACAGTCCATTAATCTTGTTGCATCATCCAACCGTATAACATCATGATACACATACCTTCTTATCTGGAAAAAAAATCGACAAAAGTGGTTGAAAGGAAGAAGAAGAAACAAAAAAAAAGGGTGAGTTTTGAGGTTGAGTTGGGGACCTGTAAGAGCCTGTGAGAGCTGTGAGGGGAGAAGCAGTTAGGGCAAATACTGAAACAACAGTCCAAGCAATAGATATTCTTGTCGTTTTTCTTGGCATCTTCATGAATTAAGCAAGCATTGAAGAACTTCTCAGTTAGAAGAACTTGAAGCCAACGAGGTAGATGTGAAGAAAACAACTGTTGTGTAAAAACAAAACCCTAATTCAATTAGCTTTTTAACATGTAACAGATAAAGTGAGATAAACCCAGAAATAGGATCAAGAAAAGGGAACAGTTACCATGGTCTTCTTGCTTGAATTTTGAAGAGAGAGAGAGAGAGTGGATTACGAAGAAAATGGTGGACTCACCATTATTGCAGGTTGCAGCAAGAGAGAGAGAGAGAGGAGGAGGAAGGTGCAAGAAAAGAGAAACGGCGTCTGCAATTGCTGCTATGTGGGTTGGCCTCATTTAAAGAGGTGCACTGCCTTTCTTTTGTACGTCATTGTAGTCTACTATAGTGTAAAGCAAGATTATTTACAAACAAAAACCAATCTTTTTAATTACAGGCGGGGTTGGAAAATGGATGAGATTTTCTCTTTTTGTTGTTATTATATTGCTGTTTACTAAAAGCCCATGTCCCCAAAACCCTAAAAACCTAACCATTTGGTTCTTTGCGGATGGTTTAGTTCCTCTCTTTCCTGTGGTAAATGCCACCGACTTTTCTCAGTTCTCGTGTGGGAACGGTGAAGATAAGTATTATGGGGGTTTTAGAAAGTGACCCAATTTTCATTTCATGGAATTACTTGCATTTGCAGTTTCTACTTTCTACTGTGTATGAATTTAATCTTTCTCATGGTTATGGCCAAAGCCCTGTTCATGCAGGTGATATGAAATATGAATAGTGGTTTTGACAATGATTTTGCCGAGAATTTGTGTCTGGGGATATGTTTCCAATCCAGCCATCCATCAATAGTGCTTGTTTTCATTACATCAATCCCTTCTCCCTACTGTTCCATGAAAAGCACTGAATTCATTGTCAAAATGGACCTAACTGCAATTCCAAAACTTAATAAAACCCTGTTACTTGCAATTAATATGAAGTCGAGTAATTGGTCCATGATTCAATTGAGGAGTTTGTTTAATTTTTTAATATTGTTAGATCACCTTTTTTTAACATAATATATAACCCTTAATTATTAGAATTATTTATATAATCAATGTTAAAATAATATCAATTTTTAGTTTGTATAGAAATGAATAGATAAGATTAAATGTTTATTTTTCTTTTCTTTTAAAATTCTCCTGAAATAAGAAAAGTAAAAGAAAGGAATAGCGCTGCAGACAAAAGAGGGGGTTAGGAGGGTGGGAGATGGCATCAAGAATGGTACGAATGAGCAGCGGCAGGCAGCACTGCCACTGAGCAAACCCTCCCCTTTATCATCACCATCTCCTGCTTTCCTTTTCCATTATTTTATTTACTATTCCAACAGTCTTTCAGCTAATGCAAACACCGTCTTCTGACTTCATCTTTATCTTTCTATTTTATTCATGGACACCACCTTCCTTGTATACCTAAACAAATAATATCTCATAAATTTCTCACCAAACCAATCTTATTTTTCTTCATTGTTTCAAAACACCTGACATGAATGCAATATCTTCCCCCATTAACTTCACTATATCATGATTTTCACCTTTTGGTTTTATTATGTCCGGTGCCAACACAAAATCAATTCTTTTATGGAAGCTTAATGCTTTGTTTGGGGCAAGTCTAACGTAAGGCATGGTGCGGTGTTATTACTGTGCGACACCAACTGAAAATGTTACAAGACAAGGAATACATAACTGAAAATGTTACACTTTTTGATAACATTTTAGGTTGGTGGTTAAGTATCCAAACTTAGCTTCGAGTATCGATACTTATCGCTTCTGATAACATTTTAGGTTTTTGTAAGTATCGAAACTTGTCTGTAAGTATTGATATTTTCGCGAGACACCAACCGAAAATGTTTTAAAAAATATAACATTTTCAATTTTATGTTTCGTGTTTTGTAACATTTTCGGTTGGTGTCGCACCATAGTCATACCGCGACTATGCCACACCGTAGACCTACCTTTTATTTGGTTGGGTGGGAAAGTGAGAGGAGGGGAGGACATGAGGGAAAATAGAAAGAAAACAAATTGAGTGTGCTTCGTATGAAAGAAAATAGAGAGATGAAAAAAATGGGTGAAAAAAATAAACCTACACTATTCGAACCCGTTAGGTGAAAAAATGGGTGTTTCGATCTCCTTTCTTAAACTATTTGATCCTAGATTTTTGTAGCCAAGCACTCTTCTCCTTGCGGTAAGCATCTCATAGTTCTGAACGCAACTCCTTTAAGCTGGATGAAATTACCGAGTCTGCTTCTTTGGAAACAACCTCGTCCTCCAAATCCTTTATCTTCGATTCCATAGCCAAGATACTTGAACGAAAGTCATACTTCTTGTTCTTCGACCAATTTTGGATGGCAATTTTAGAACCCTTAAGGAGACCACCGATACAGATTCTGTGATTTTTCCTCTTCGTTTCTCTAATAGCCGACGTTACCACCCCCTCAAATTCAACATCTCCATACCAATTGTTGAGTTGATCAAATGATGGATAAACACCAAGAGGGGGCGAATTGGTGGAATGAAAATTGAAGGGTGCAAATGGATAATTTAAAAATGAAGACAAGACAATTTTAGAGTGGTTCAAGCTTCAAAAAAGCTCTACATCCACTACCTCATCACCCTACTGAGGATTTCAACAATTCACTAACTTGAATTCGTCCCTTTTTCTCGGCTTAGGAGGAAACCTTACAAAACGATCAATCTCTCTACCCAAAGATTGATCCAATATCACTCTTTTACAAAAGAAGATTGGCAAACTTTGATTGTACCTCTCAAAGGCTAATTGTTTACCCAATTACACACAAACACTCCCCAAACTCTAAAAAGATTTACAATGAAAAATTTCAAATGAGTTGGGTACAAGAATTTGACACTGAATGCACAAGGGTTTGGATTGAATGCTTTGATGTTGCTTGAATGTTCAATAATTGTTCTTGTAGCTTTTGAGACTTGTTTTTATACATTCTCATTGATTACTAGCTGTTTGGGTGGTTGAGATCATCAATAGAGCCGTTGGGGCTCTATCTTTCCTCCATAAATACTGTTCTACAACTTCCCGTATTGGAACACGTGGCCCTTGTATCGAAACGGACACCACAAAAAGAAAGAGTCGTGTATAAAAAAGGACCCATATCGAAACAACTATAGGCTGTATCGAAATAGTAACATGCAAAAAGAGGGCCGTATCAAAACATAAATAGGTTGTATCGAAACGTTTTGAAACTGTAAACTTCTGTTTCGAAATAGCACAGGGGTGTATAGAAACACTTAACTAAATCTTCAAAAGTTTGTTTATGGCAAGTAACGGCTAGTTAATTTAATGCCCAATTTTATAATTACTTAACCCCTGTATCGAAACGGATATAAGCCATTTCGAAACAACATTTTAAAATCAAAAGCCTAGATGAAGGTTGTATCGAAACGAGTGTAGGTCTTATCGAAACAGTTCCTTCCAGTGGCAAAACGTATCAAAACACTTTAGGGGTGTTTTGAAACGCCTGGGCAAATTTGTGTGTTTTGGCTTTAAAACACTTAGAAAAATTTATGGGGTTTAAGTTTTGACTTCAAAACATTTTAAGTGTAAATTTTACTTGTCAAAGGTAAGTATTTTGATTACTTAAAAAACTTATTTACTTTGCAATTTGGCCCTTGAATTATTTGTTATATCAAAATCAAATATTAGCTTTACAATCTCCCCTTTTTGATATAACAAAACCAAAGTAAAATTTTAAGTAACATCCCCCTAAATTTAAGCTAGGTTTTGAAAAATTTAGCTTAACCATTCTCCCCTTTTTGTTAGATCAGAATCAATGAAGGCAAAGATAAAGCAATATAGCACAAGGCAAAGCAAAATTAAAGCAACATAATTTCATTAAGCATTAAAAAGCAAAGAAAAATAAGTTCGCAGTCGTCAAACATAACATCCAAACCTTAATACTTAAAACATAAAATTCAAACATGAATCAAAGCATAGATCTTAAAGCAAAAACATAAATAGGTGCATAAAAGGGAAATCCTAAACTAGATGATATGCAATGGAATGCAAAGATCTAAGGCTCATCATCATCTTCATCTTGATCATTGGCCGAGATCATTCAGAATTGTCTTCATTTGCTATAGAAGCCGGTAAAGGACATGTCCATAGAGGTTTGTTGAGTTTCAACCGAAGTGAGGCAATTCTCAACGTTTTGGATACGTCCCTCCACGGAAGTGAGACGAGTGCCAAGAGTGGAAAAACCGGAGTCCATGTTGGTGCGCAAGCCATTAAATTGCTCGGTAAGGAAAGTCATGAGAGCTTCGTTGTTTGGTGGAGTAACTTGAGGTTGAGGTTCGGGGGCCGCAACTTGAGGAGGATTCTCGACACGAGTCCACTCTCCATCAATGAAATGAAATTTGCTCCGGAGAAGAGTGCGCTCATCAATGGGATCTTTGAGAGGTTCCGGATAGGCAAAAGAGCAATCGATCCCCAACTTAGAGAACAAGTAGCTCAAGGCGGTGCCATAGGTGAAGGAAGTGACAAGATTGAAGTTGTGGTTTTGAACAAGATGTACCATCTCAGCAAACATGATTTGAAAAAGATTTGGTCGGCGTTCCTCACGAAAGAATCGAATCCAAAATTCGTCGACTTGCCGAATGTGAGAATTTTCCTCCGAAAGGACGGAACCACCACGAGACCATGAGATGAAGGATGCGATCATGATCATCAAGGACCGTGACGGAGCCACCAAGAGTATGTCCCAACGAGTTCTCATCCGAGATTCCCTCATCTTCAAACCCGAAAACATTGACCAAGGTTTCCGAATCAACTCTAAACTTCTTCCCCATTAGATAGGACTCAATGGCAACCACTTGATCTGCATTTGAGATACAACGGGCATTGGCATAGAAAAGAAGAACCATGTTACGGTACAAAGTACCGGTAAGCTCAAAAAGGTCATGGAGTTCCAACGCCTCAATAAGGCGAGATAGCAAAATTGAAAACGTTCGAAATCCAAAAAGGGTATAGAGACAATACGCTCACGGCAGATAGCATGATCTTGAAAAAGCTTGAAGTTGGTATATGCGTCTTTATTTCAAAGAGACCTTTGGTAGAGTAAAGTGAGGTTGGGAAGAGTAGAATCGTCATCGATGTTGGATCTTCCACCAGCCTCATTGGTTCATACTCTCTTCCTAGAGCCCATATTCCAAATCTAGAAGAAAATCAAGACACAAAAACATATGTATGCGTAAATCAACCAAATTCAATCCAATATACAATCCGATAATCAAGGTGTTGATAAAAAATATACAATATAGTTTAAAAACATATATAAGTATAAAACAAATTTTTGGTAAAAAGAATTTTGAAAAAAAAGATTAAAAAATATATGGTATAGTTTTATATTCGAATAAAAAAATTCAGATTTTGAATTATTTTTTTTGCAAAAACTTGAAAACCTATACAATATGTATATGTTTTATACAAAAAGGAATTAAAAACAACCTATAAAATTAAAAGAAAATTTAAAATAAAAAGAAAGGTTTAATACCTTGATGTGGGATAATGAATGAATGAGGGATGATTGATGCACCAAATTGCTTGCAAAGCTCTAGCCTTGATGTGAAGATTGAAAACCCTAAAAAAATTTAGGTTTTGATGTGAAAAATCAAGGGATTTTAAGAGTTTATATAGGGGTTTTCGATTAGGGTTTGAGAGAAAAAGAGAGTTAGTGTTTTAATTAAAGTTTGATACTCTTTTAAAGCCATTTAAAGCAATCTACGCGATTGTGTTTTGATATGCCACTTGGCGTATCATAACGGTTGTTTTGAAACACTATCGAGCCATTTCAATACCAGACTCATTTCAATATAGGGTGACCTTGTTTCGAAACAACACCTCAAACCCGTATCGAAATGCGAAGAGCCCGTTTCGATACGATTCACTACTGGAATCATTTTAAATTAAGCCTGTATCGAAATAGATTTAACTATTTTGATACACCATTGCCAAAAAATGCATTTTGGGCAGTTTCATGTCCAAAGAGCCAACTTAGATCGAGCCTAAATGCATGTAAATGACATATGATCATGTTATATGAACTAAAACTGATGCATACTCCCCTAGAAACAAGCATAGATGCATTAAGAAGCAAAATCACATAAGCATGATCATCATTCAAATTTCAAGAAAATTTTGGCCATTTGGGACCTAAAAGGGTCAAGCAAGGCTGGTTAAACCTAACTCTCTCCTAAGGGTCCAAAAACGCTCTTTATCTAAAGGTTTGGTAAATATATCCGCTAATTGGTTCAAGGTATAAACATATTCTAGAACTACATCATTTTTCAAGATATGATCTCTAATGAAATGATGTTTAATTTCTATATGTTTGGTTCTAAAGTGTTGGATGAGATTCTTAGTGAGACAAATGGCACTAGTGTTGTCACACTTAAGGGGTATGGTATCTACTTGAACACCATAATCTAAGAGTTTTTGCTTCATCTAAAGGACTTGAGCACAACAAATCCCTAAGAATATGTACTCCGCTTCGGTGGTAGATAAGGCTACGCTATTTTGTTTCTTAGAGAACCAAGATACGAGCATACTACCTAAGAATTGGCATGTTCCGGAGGTACTTTTTCTATCTATCTTACATCCCCCATAATCCGCATTGGAGAAGGCATGAAGGTTAAAGGAGGAGTCTCTAGGATACCAAAGACCTAAACAAGGTGTATCTCTAAGGTATCTAAAGATTCTCTTAATGACAACTAGGTGTGATTCTCTAGGACTAGCTTGAAACCTAGCACACAAGCAAACACTAAACATGATATCGAGTCTACTTGCGGTAAGGTAAAGCAAAGATCTAATCATAGAACGATAAAGCTTGGAATCAACACACTTACCTCATTCATCCTTGTCAAGCTTAATTGATGAGCTCATAGGAGTGGTTTGAGGCTTTACGTTCTCCAAGCTAAACTTCTTGAGCATATCCTTGATGTATTTATCTTGATTTATGAAGGTCCCATCTTTCCTTTGCTTGATTTGAAGCCCCAAGAAAAATGAGAGCTCTCCCATCATGCTCATCTCAAATTCACCTTGCATTAGCTTAGAAAATTTTTAGCAATAAAATTCATTAGTAGAACAAAAAATAATATCATCAACATATATTTGAACTATGAAAATGTCATTGCCATATCTTTTAATGAAAAGTGTAGTATTCACCTTGCCTTTTTCAAAACCTTTTTCAATTAAAAAGTTTGAGTTTTTCATACCAAGCTCTAGGAGCTTGTTTTAAATCGTATAAAGCTTTTGTTAGTTTAAAAACATAGTCTGAAAAGTTTGGATCTTCAAAATCGAGTGGTTGTTCAACATACACTTCTTCATTTATAAAACCATTTAGAAAAGCACTTTTTACATCCGTTTGAAAAAGCTTGAAATCATGATAGCATGCAAATGCAAGAAGCATCCTAATAGCTTACATTCTAGCTACGAGTGCATATGTTTCATCAAAATCAATTCCCTCTTCTTGAGTGTAACCTTGATCAACAAGCCTAGCCTTGTTTCTCACTATGTTACCACTCTCATCTAGTTTGTTCCTAAATACCCACTTAGTTCCTATAGTAGATTGATTACTAGGCATATCAACTAATGCCCATACTTTACTTCTCTCAAATTGATTAAGCTCCTCTTGCTTAGCTAATATCCAAAAATCACCGTTTAATGTTTCTTTGATATTTTTAGGCTTTATACATGAGATAAATGCAACATGATTCATAAGTTTGAGAGAGGATCTAGTAGTTACCCCCTTGGATGGATCACCCAAAATTTCACCACTTTTGACATAGTTGAACTCCCTTGGACATGTCACTTCATTTTCCTTAAGAACCAAGTCATTCAAGGCTTCAAGAGGTGGATCTTGTGCATCCTCTTCTTTGGTTGGAATCTCATCCACCTTTGATGTTTGTCTTCTATCAATGGCTTAAATGATCCCTACATCACCATCATCACAAGATTCCTTCCTCGGAAGGAGGTTATCATCGAAAAAAATATATATAGACTCTTCAACAACCAAAGTTCTTTTATTAAATACATGGCAGACTTTAGAGTTCAGGGAATACCCTAAAATATTGCTTCATCACTTTTAGCATCAAATTTACCTAAGTTGTCTTTTCCATTGTTTAAAACAAAGCATTTACAACCAAAATGGTGGAAATAGCTAATGTTAGGCTTTTTGGATTTTAAAATCTCATAAGGTGTTTTCTTTAAAATAGGCATAATCATTACTCTATTAATAATAGAACAAGCTGTATTAGTGGCTTCTGCCAAAAAATACTTAGGTAAGTTGTTTTCACAAAGCATTGTCTTAGCCATCTCTTCTAAAGTTCTATTTTTTCCTCTCAACTACCCCATTTTGTTGAGGAGTGTGAGGAGCCAAAAAATTATGGCTAATACCATTTTCATTACAAAAATCTTCAAAACCCATATTTTGAAACTCGGTTACATGATCACTTCTATATGTGAAAATTTAAGATCAAGATCATTTTGGGTACTTTTTGTAAATGTAATAAAATTTTCTAAAGCCTCATCCTTAATACTTAAGAATAGATCCCAAGTGTATCTAGAAAATTCATCTACTAATACAAATGCATATGACTTACCACCCAAGATCATAGTTCTAATAGGCCCAAATAAATCAATGTGGATTAGTTGTAATACCCTACTAGTCAAAACATCTTTAATGGGTTTAAATGAGGCTCTCTTTTGTTTACCCTTAGCACAAACATCACATATTTTATCTAATGAAAATTTTAGTTTGGGTAAACCTCTAACTAGATTTTGGGAAGCCAATTTTTCTAAAACACTTATGCTAGAATCCACTATCAAGGTACCATATGTTTTTACTTGAAGCTTTCGCCTTGTAGCAATGCTCCCCTACAAACAAAGATTAGTTCTTTGATTTTGGTACCTAAACCATTTTGGGTCTATAAGCGTTAGCTCCCAAAAACTTGGTTCCCTTAGGAATCTAAGATGAAATAGCAACAATATTGTTAGAAGTTACAAGTTCCTTGGGAACCCATACACTTCTAATCCTCTTAGCTCTAGGATGCCTTTGAGAGCCACTTTGTTTGTAGTTAAAATCCTTTCTCTTTACATATTGGGTTTTTGAAGAACTACACTTGTTAAAACCATTTTTCCCAATAGCAAGAGAGGTTTTAAGATTATCCAATTCCTTATTATGATAATCTTGGAAATCAGAAAGAAGTTTTTCAACATCAAGATTTTTCTTTTTAAGCGCATTTGAAAGATTTATTAAATATAAAACTTTCTTTTCCAATTTGGAATTGGGTTTTGAAAGAGACTTATTTTGAGATTTTAAATCGGAAATAGTTTTCTTGTTGTTCAAAATAGACTTTTTTTATTTCTCAACCAATTCATCATAAATATTTTGCAACTCATCGTATTCATCATATAATTCATCATAAGTAATAGATGAGTTAGAGTTTACCATGTGATCCTCCTCAAAGGCCATGAGGCAAAGATTGGCCACCTCATCCTCTTCCTCGGATGACTCCTCGTCACTCCAAGTTGCCTTTTAAGCCTTGAGCTTGTTCTTCTTCCCAAAGCTCTTCTTCCTCAATTGAGGGCAATCGGTTCAGATATGGCTGAGCTTTTTGCACCCATAACAAATGAGTTGATCATTTTCTTCCTCTTTTTCTTTATTCTTGAAGTCCCCTCTTCTTTTGAATTTTCTTCCTCGATTGGACTTCATGAATCGAGTGAATTGTTTGGTCAACATGGCCATCTCTTCGTCCTCCTTCTCACTAGAATCGCTTTCGTTGTATGACGCCTTGAGTGCGATTCTAGATTCTTATTTTCAACCTCTTTCTTCTCTACCTTTTCTCTTCCTTCTTCTTCTCTTCTTCTCTCCCTTGCTTCATAATCTCATGGGTGAGTAGAGATCCAACAAGGGCATCTAGCTTGAGAGTCTTCAAATCTTGAGCTTCGATGATGGTCTCGTCCTTTTGCCATCCTAAGACTCCGGAAGAGAGCAGAGTAGCTTCGGAAGTAGCTTATCTTCGAGAATAACTTCACTGAAGCTCTTTAGTTCATTGACAATGACCGAGAACCGATCAAACATCTTAGAGACACTTTCATCGGCTTCCATTTTGAAGCTTTCATAACTCAAATTGAACAACCCGATCTTCGTCTCCTTGACGTCATTTGTTCCTTCATATGTAGTTTCTAGGGTGTTCTACACTTCTTTAGCACTTTCATTTGAAGACACCTTTGAGTATATGTCGGGATTGAGAGCACAAAAGATTATGTGCAAGGCTTTGTCGTTGACTTGCAAACATCTTCTATCTTCAGCGGTCATTTCGACATTGGTCTTCAGAACAAGCCTCCCTTCACCATCTCTCTTCATTGGAATTGTAGGACCGTCTTCTACCATGTCCCACACCATATAGTCGTTTGATTTGATGAAGAGCCGCATCTGGTTCTTCCAATAAGGATAGTTATCCCCATTGAAGAATGGTGGTTTGGTGATGCATAGAGACTCGTGGAGGTTTAGGCCGGTGGTGGATGCCATAGCAAGATGTCGATTGAAGTGCACTTGATCAAAATCTTCCAAGATCTACTCAAGAGGGTGTTAATCCTTCCAATGAGTGTAGCTCTGATACTAATTGTTGAGTTGATCAAATGATGGCTAAACACCAAGAGAAGGGTGAATTGGTGGAATGAAAATTGAAGAGTGCAAATGGATAATTTAAAAATGAAGACAGAACAATTTTGGAGTGGTTCAAGCTTCGAACAAGCTCTACATCCACTAACTCAGCACCCTACTGAGGATTTCAACAATTCAGTAACTTGAATTTTTCCTTTTTTCTCGGCTTAGGAGGAAACCTTACAAAACGATCAATCTTTCTACACAAAGATTGATCAAATATCACTCTTTTACAAATGATGATTGGAAAACTTTGATTGTACCTCCCAAAGGCTAATTGTTTACCAAATTACACATAAACATTCCCAAACTCTAAAAAGATTTACAATGAAAAATTTCAAATGAGTTGGGTACAGAATTTGACACTAAATGAAAAAGTGTTTGGATTGAATGCTTTGATGTTTCTTGAAGGTTCAATAGTTGTTGTTGTAGCTTTGGAGACTTGTTTTCATACCTTCTCTTTGATTTCTAGCCGTTTGGGTGGTTGAGATAATCAATAGAGCCGTTTGGGCTCTCTCTTCCCTCTATAAATGCTGTTCTGCAACTACCCGTATCGGAACATGTGGCCCCTGTATCGAAACGGACACCACAAAATGAAAGAGTCGTTGTGTGTAAAAAGGGCATGTTTCGAAACAACTATAGGCTATATCGTAATAGTAACAAGCAAAAAAGGGTCGTATCGAAACGGAAATAGGCCGTATCGAAACATTTTGAAACTGTAAACTTCTGTTTCGAAACAGCATAGGGGTGTATCGAAACACATAACTAAATCTTCAAAAGTTTGTTTCTGATAAGTAACATCTAGTTCATTTAATGCCCAATTTTAAAATTACTTAACCCCTGTATCGAAACAGGTATAAGCCGTTTCGAAACAACATTTAAAAATCAAAAGCCCAGATGAAGGCTGTATCGAAACGGGTGTAGGCCGTATCGAAACGGGTGTAGGCCGTATCGAAACGGGTGTAGGCCGTATCGAAACGGTTCCTTCTAGTGGCAAAGCGTATCGAAACACTTTGGGGGTGTTTCGAAACGCTTGGACAATTTTGTGTTTTGGCTTTGAAACACTTAGAAAAATTTATGGGGTTTAAGTTTTGACTTCAAAACATTTTAAGTGTAAATTTTACTTGTCAAATGTAAGTATTTTGATTACTTAAAAATTTATGTACTTTGTAATTTGGCCCTTGAATTATTTGTTATATCGAAATCAAATATTAGTTTTTCACCAATGATTAAAGCATTTGAAAGGTCTTATGCCCCAATTTACTTCATCAACAACCAAAGAGACATCATTATGATCCGAAATGGATTTCGCTAGTAGATTTTGAATTATATTAGGAAATTCCAGAGTGAAAGCGGACAAAATTAAAAATCTATCAAGACGGAAAAAAGTAGGAGGATCACGGTTGTTCGACCACGTAAATTCATCCCCGTTCAAAGTTAAATCCATCAATTTTGAGTCTTGAACAAAATTTCTAAAGACGTCCATCACACTATTGTTCAACGACAACCCATTCTTTTCTTCCGAGAATAAGAAGGCGTTGAAGTCACCCCCAATGCACCAAAGAAATGAAAAGCTACTGAGGAAAGTTGACAATTCCCTAAAAAAATTACATTTCTCAGTATCCACTGAAGGCCCGTAGATATTCATAAAGCCACAACTGAAACCCCTGAGTAACAATATTCCCAATAATTGAAATAAATCAAGGGTGAATATGTTTGACCGTCACTTAGAAGAAAAGTTCACCCCACATGCTAATCAAAACTCCTGCAGAAGCAATCGATGGAGAAAAGGAAAAATCCACATCCGCACCCCTCCATACCTTAGTGCAAAAAGCATTAGATACCTCAGCCATCTTGGATTCTTGGAAAAAATCACCCAAGGATTAATTTCTCGAATCAACTTCTTAGCAGCTCTAAGTTTCTCCCTCCTGCCAAAGCCCTTAACATTCTATATTAACACTGCTAATTTCATGAGAAAGAATAATAAAGAACCCAAATGACCAAATAGACCCAAAAATAAAGCTTCCCTACACATGTCCTCTTTTAGTTCTATAACTTTGTTGGTCATTATTTCATGTCCCCCTTTGAAAATATCTCCAGCAACTTACTAATTTCCCAAATCGCGAGCGCTTCTTCCATAGAAGGTTTAAAGCCCAGCTGTGAATCATCCATGTAATCCAAAACATGCGATCCCAAAATGATATTTTCCAGTATCTCCTTAATCTATTTCCTCATTTCACGCCTCTGCTTGGCCATGCCAATCAAGATACTTGGGTCATTACCCATTGAAAATCGAAGGTGAAAGCGTCTGATGACATGAGACCCCTTACCCCAAAGGAAATTCTCATCGAAATGAACTCCCATTGAATCAAAGGTATCTTTTACCACCTCCCCAGACAATACATTACAAGAATAACCCATAGGGATACCCACACCGACACCTTCACTGAGATTTTTTGGACCATTATTAGAATCTGATGATGGACCCAAAGTTTGTGCATTAGCCTGGATGTAATCCTTGAGAAGACTTGATTTGGGCCCAAACACATTGTCCATTACATTAGCTTCGGCCCCTGTAACTCTAATTGAAGTATCCACATGATTACAAATAGAAGGTGGGGCCCCTCGTTCATTTAAAGCACCATCGCCCAAAGAAGGAACATTCTCTGCACCATGCCTTGGGCCCACAAAATTGCCACCATTTCTTTCCTTAAGACCTTCAACGAGCTCCGAGAGCAGTTACTGACACTCTATCAGAGAATTTGAAACGACGTTCCTATCTTGGGTGCAATCCCAGTCAATATTCCGATTCTAGACCTCACATTCAAATCCTCCGTCAATGTTAGCAACATATCCCGACTAAATATCAGCAAACCTACAATTCTCAGAGGCCACATAAGACTGTTTACCCTCATAACCATCATAATCAATAGAAATTTTAATGGAAAACGGAATCCCCCCAGAAACCACCTTAACTGACTTAGGAACGTCTAAGGGTTAAAAATTCTTACCACCATTTTTGCCATATCAAACCTCAAATTATCTCTAGTTTCAGGGTAGAGGTTTACGAACCTACCCCATCTGTTTCTTAAGGCTTGGAAAAATTCAGAAGACCAACACGACAGGGGAACATTGGAACACCTTTTAAGCGAAACCATGCACATCAAATATGGCAAACCGTCTTCTAATAGAAGGGGAGCAACCAACTCAAACCAACAGCTAAACGCTTCAGATCTTGACGACCACACATTCTCAAAACCACTTTTCGAATGGAAAGTGATAATAACTGAATCATAATCGTCCCACCATTTCGCAACTTTCACTCGGATGCCATCACTAATAACAACTTGTTGCACCAACTCAATACTATACAACTCTTTAATCTTTCCCACTAGGCTATAATGGAGCCAATCCAAAGCGGCCCAAGGGATATGAATGTCCAGTATAGATTTCTTAATGTCCACAGGATCCCCTGAACCACCATTCTTCTTTTGAACCACACCAGAACTTTCTTTCACCACCCTGGGTTTCCCAAGCAGAACAACACGATACGATCTTTCATCTCGAATTGTCTTCTTGAAAAATGGTTTCTGTTGGGGAAGGACCGACCCTTTTTGAGCCGCCCTATAAACCTTACCTCCAACAAGCTTCTGGAACTTAGCTTTCGAAACAACGACTTTCCTACCATCAATCAAAAAATCTTTTAGCTTAACTATGGTGTTACTCATGTCCTTTAGAGAAGCGAAGCTAATGAAACCAAACGTCGACGATTTGTATTTAACCCCCTGGTTAACAAAAGGATCAAAAACTCTTCCGACTCTTCCATGGTGAATAAAAAGTTCCCATAACGCCTTCCTCGAAACTCTTTTGCTGAGATTGTTAACAAAACAATAAACTCTTCGGAAGAAACTTTGGAACCATACTCTAGTGGGGAGCCGGCTGGGATATTCGACGAGAGCATTTTTATTTGTTTCTCAAACACTTTCACCAAGTTTTGTGAGAGATGTGAGTTAATTTAAAAATATGAAATTTTCAAAGCTTAGTTTTCTTTCCTTCCAATTTCCATGAATAAAAATAAAATGCAATTTTCTTTCAATTTTTCCATCATTCATACCAAACACAATAATAAAGAAGATAATAATTTCTCATCTTTTCACTTTTATACTTTTTAATTTTCTTTTTTCTCTACCAAACAAAGTCTAAATGTAATTTTATCACTACATTTTACATTCTAACATTATAATTTTTGAAGGATCATATCATAATTTTATCGCTTTTAAGAGTCAAAATATAATTATTAAAGAACAAATGAATAAATTACTTTTATCCGCTAAACAAATAAATTTAAGAGGCATGACCCCTACTGCCCCTTAGTTTCATCATTGATTATCTCTACTTCATTTGTTATGCAATTTATGTGAATAAAATGTATACATAAATTAATATTAGGTGGAAAAAATATCATTTTTTTTAAAATCACTTCAAAGTATAGTGTTTGATATTTTAGGGTAAACTACAACGAAGGTCACTCAATTATAGGTAAGGTTATATTTGGGTCACTCAATTATTAAAAGTTATATTTGGGTCACTCAATTATGGGTAATGTTACATTTGGGTCACCCACTTATTAAAGGTTACATTTAGATCACTCAATTATGGGTAAATGTACATTTGGGTTACCCTTTATATTTAAAAAAGTACATCAATTTAGTCATTTTTTCTTCGAAATCACGTGTATACCCTCTTTGACATTAGAGCACTTCATTTGAAATCATTAATTAATCTAATACATAAATTGATGCCCTTTTTTTTTTTAAAATATGAAGGGTGACCCAAACGTAACTTTACCCATAATTGAGTGATCTAAATGTAACCTTTAATAATTGGGTGACCCAAATGTAACCTTTTATAAATTATTTAAAATAAATATTAATTAAATTATTTTCCATATATATACTCCCTTCGTCCCATAAAAAATGTCCCTTATTGACTTTTTGAAAGTCAAAATTTTTAAATTTTGACTATTATTATATTGAATAATTTAAATAATTAATTTTTATAAAATATATATTTGAAAACTACTCGATTAGAGGTTTTTAAAATATACATTTTTTTATATTTTTTTATCAATGATACATTTTAAATAATTATGAGTCAAAGTTGACAAAATTTGACAAAAAAAATCAATAAGGGACAAAAATTGTGGGACGGAGAGAGTAATATTTTTAATCCTTTTTTTAAAATAATTCGATCAAATACCAACCTTAGTCAATTAAAAAATAAACCCTAAACTCTAAACATTAAAATTGAAACCCTAAAATTGAAATCCTAAACCCAAAACCATAAACTTGAAACCCTAAACAATAAACTTAAAACCCAAAACCCAAAACCATAAACAATAAACCCTAAATCTGAATATCGAGTTTAGGGGTTAGGGTTTACTCTTCAGTGGTTTATGGTTTAGTGTTTTGGGTTTCAAGTTTTGGGTTTTGGGTTTATAGTTTATGGTTTATGGTTTATGCTTTACTACTTATGGTTTAGGGTTTAGGGTTTACTATTTCGGGTTTAGAGTTTCAAGTTTAGGGTTATTGTTTTAGATTTATGATTTAGTTTTTATGGTTTTAGGGTTTTAAGTTTATGATTTGAATTTAGAGTTTACATATTAGGGTTTAGAGTTTAGGATTTATAGTTTCAGGTTTCAGGTTTTTTGTTTTTATTTTTTAAATTTACTAAAGTTGGTATTTGATCTAATTATTTAAAAAAACATAAAAAATATTATATTTATGGAAAATAATTTAATTAATATTTTATTTTAAATAATTTATAATTATATGTTTAAATAATTTATAATTATATGTTGAGTCCTTTAAATTTTTAATCTTTATAAATTAATTTAATGGTGCTCAACAATGCTAATATTTAGTAGTGTTCAATGGTGCTCGTCCAGCGTTGTAGAATTTTCCAAAACAAAAATAACAATATGATCCAACTGTGCTAGGAAGCTAGGAATACTATCCTCATGTACAAGGGCCAAGATGGCATTCGAAGGAGCAGTAAAAACCCGAGCTTTCAGATTATATAGTCCTTTTTATAATCCTTACAATTTTAAAAAATTTAAATGAATAAAGTTTAAAAGTCCAAATTATATAATCCAAACATATAATTTATAAATCTAAATTGCATAATCTAAATATATACTCAAAAAAATTCTAGTCCATTCACCATTTTTCTACATAAAACATTTCAAATATATAACAACAAAGTATTTTTAGAAATATAAATATTTAAATTATATAAATAAATATTACAAAATAAAAGTAATAAATTTGAAGTCGAAAACTAATCTTCCATATTTTGCAATGCTTAATTTTAGGATGATTTTACAATAAACGTCGTCTACCGTTGTGTACCACTAATCATGTGTACAACTATGTACTATTAACTATTTTAATTACTTTTGAAATCATGAGGACCAAAAGTGTTACTATCCATTTTTAGAATAAAATCTAAAAAAACTATTTTTTATATTGCCTTTTCAAATATTTTTCTTTTTGGGTAAAGTACCAAAATGGTAACTAAACTTTGGTAAATTATTCAATTTGGTAATCAGACTTCCAATTGCTTCAACGTTACCATTAAACTTCTAGTTTTGCTCCAATTTAGCAACTGACTCGTTAACGGCCGTTAATATGATGACATGACAGTTAAAATATTTTGTAATATAAAAAATTAGTCCTCCATGTTTACACATTCAAACAATATCTATATAAATTGATTAAAAATCATAAATATTTTGTATATTGTTTGAATGTGAAGTTAAAATAATTTGTTATTAAAAATAGAGTTTAATTGCACATTAGCCGTTAAAATTTTATTTCAAATTTAGTCTTAAATCAAAATGTAACCCCTTAAACCCGGCTTAGAAGAAAAGACCGAATTTAGGAAGTCACCATTGAAAACTTTTCTCTCAAGTAATAAATTTTAAGTTTAAATAATTTATAAAATAAATTAATTGTTACTTAACAATAAGTATCATAAAATACCACAATTGTTTTCAAAGCCCAAATATTATAAAAATATTCTGATCATTTAATAAAATATCTGAAATAAAGTCTGTAAATATATGCTGAAACATAATCCCAAAATATAGAATAATACTCCCTCCGTCCTACTAAACTGTCACATGTTGGTCAAAATTGTTCAACTTTGACTATAATTTATTTAAAAATTTTAATTAATTAAAATTTATAAAATATATATTTAAAAACTACTTGATTCAAGATTTTTTAAATGCATTTTTTATATTTTTATCAATAATAAATTCTAAATTATAAGCAGTCAAACTTAAAAAAAGTTTGACTCAAATGTGACAGTTTAGTGAGACAGAGGGAGTAATAATCTAATAGTTTAAATTTAGTTCATATTGAATAATAAAATAATCGAATAAAATTGAGATCCTTCGAGTACCACGTTACCTAAGTCCAAAGATATTTGCAAGAGAAAACTATGGGGGAGTAAGCTAAAAAGCTTAGTGTGTTTCTAAAGTGCAAGAAAAATCATAATCGTAAAACATAGTATTATTTTCTTGAAATTTTTTTAAACATAAAAAAGCAGTACAATATCACAAGTGTAGTGCAATGCACCCAACTACGTCCGCCATAAATGAGGAAGGTTCCCATAACCTCCTTCCTACGTCCGCCAATCCGAAGTGGAATTCAGCCCGAAGGGTAAAACCACTGAACTTCCTCCTTACAAATCCCAACCCATGCTCATACATATATGATGTTTAAAATTCAAGTTTCATAAAAACCAATTCCATAAATCCGATATTCCATAAACATAATTCCTAAATCATAGTCCATAAATCTATAAATCATAGTTTCGTAAATCCGGTGTTTCATAAATCATACTTAAAACACATTCTGAAATCATATGCATGTCATGTCAACCATACAAACCATAATGCATCAACATAGAGAAAACATATAGCACATTAAGAAAACACACCTCAAGCAGCAATAGCTCTAACGTCGAGAGGAACGTCTCTCATGTTCGGATCTAGCTGAATCGAAACCTATGATATAAAATTATACATCAAAATATAACACCATTTCACCAATTTAACACTAATACTAAACTAAAAGAATACTAATGTGTTGTCCTCGTGGTACGTGCGCGGTTAGATCGAATAGGTGAAGGAGGTGGTAACTCATCTTCTTCAAGGTCGATATAGTCAAAGAGACGAAGGGAAAATAATGGTTACACTTGTGCGATGCTAGAGACTCACCAAGGTTCGATCAAAATAAGAAACATAAAATCAAGAGAGATGTCGAGAGAGACACACATAAGGTGCGGCTGTAGAATGATTCTATGTTGCCGAAGGGAATTAAATACACAAATATTAGGGTAAAATCGTAAGGGTAGCCATTACATTGTATGAGGGTTTGCAAACGAGCACCTAAGTTTGTCATGATTTATAAATTGACCCCTGAATTCCTATATTGAGCCTTATAGATATGAATTTTCTCAATTTAGCCCTCAAACTAAATTAGGGTTTTTGAATTAAATTCCCAAATCATTAGGCTTTCTAGAATCATGGATTTCAAAATTATGAATTTTCTAAATCTAGGGTTTATAATTTAGGCGTAATTTTTGGGGTGTTACAATTCTCCCACCCTTAAAAGAAATTTCGTCCTCAAAATTTTTAGACTTAACGATAGGTCCAAAAATTAACTGACACAACTTTAAATTCTTCGCAATGAATTCTTCACCCTTCAATATAAAAGTAAAACTGTGAACATTAGAAATGTACATGCTATGTCCTCTGGCTCATCATCATAACCCTCATGAGCTCTAGTTGCATAAGCCAACCCTGGTCGTCTAGTATCTAATCTAATACTTTGTGTAGGTCTAGCTTTACTAGCATTACCCGAAGCAACATGCCTATTCTGGCCACTAACTCTAAATAGTGCTTGTACTGACCTTTGAGACTAGGTTGGAGCTTGGTTATCACCATGGGCGTGGGGATAATCACTCCGAAAATTCTTTAAAGAACCACATAAGAAACACGCTCCCAACTTTTTTCGACACTCACCATTATGTTATTTGTTACAATAAGAATATATGGTAAAAGGATGAGAACCTGTAGAACCACCTACACTAGCAGTCAGAATGGTAGAATTCACCAGTCTAGCTCTGGAATAATCCTGATGGTCGAACTCCTCTACATCCCTCTATCTAAACCGATTCCCCTGACTATGCTGAACATATGCGGTCGGTTGCTTACTAGCTTGATTAATACTCTGAGATTCAAGTTGCTTCATCTCCGCCTCATTCCGCTCAATAGTCCTAGCTCGTTGAGTAATCTCCTTATACTCTTTATCCATATGCAAAGTGACACCCGTCTTAATCGTTGGACACAACCCTTTCAAAAAGTAGTCACATTTTTTTCTCTATGGACACTAACCCAGGACATACTGAATCAGCCTCATGAACTTTATCTCATAATCATTCACGAACATGTCATTTTCCTTCAATTTCATGAAATCATCCCGACACTTTGCCAAATACTCTGCCCCAACATAACGATCATGAAATGCCTGTCGAAAATGGTCCCAAGAGATCTGACTGGCTGGAATAGCATGTTCCTCAGCCTCCCACCAATTCTGGGCTTCACCCTGCAATAGTGATATCGTAGCCCTAAGCTTCCGATCAGCAGGATAATCCATCTCAACAAACAATCGCTGAAGCTTCTTCAACCAGTACTCTACGTCGGCCGGATTCGTACCAGTCTTCCTATCAAACATAGTTATCCCAGCATCTAAGAACTCTGTAGATATGGGCCTCTTCACACCCTCAAACTGGCGGAGGTAACGAAGCAACTCCCTCTGCATTGTAGTAGTATCCAAGCCATCAATCTCACTATCCATAAAATCATGTGGACCATCATTCAGAGTCTGCTGAACATGTGGGTCCCTACCACCAGTCCGATGTACTTCATTCTGATTCACATGATGCTCCTCTACATCATAATCATGAATATCATCTTGATTCTTTGGCGGATCCACAGGGGGCGTAACGTCACTCTCTACAGCAATGGTACGACCTCGACCACGACCACGACCTCGACCATAATCAGTCGCTAATTTTGAGCTCCTATGAGGTTTCATAAAAATATATATACAAAAGGGACAATCTTAGAATTAGAGTTTATACTTGGAGTCTCTCTTCAAAACATATCTTAATTCTTTAAAATAATAAATTTATCAGGAAAACCATTTGCCCAAAAATTATTTTTGGCTTAAAATTTTATGTGATCCTCACAGTCCGAGGATTGAACTTAGCTCTGATACCAATAAATGTAACCCCCTTAAATCTGGCCTAGAAGAAAAGACTGAATCTAGGAAGTCACCGTTGTAAAACTTTCCCTCAAGTAATAAATTTTAGGTTTAAATAATTTATAAACCAAATTAGTTATTACTTAACAATAAGTATCATAAATTACCACAATTGTTTTCAAAATCCAAATATTATAAAAATATTTTGATCATTTAATAAAATATCTGAAATAAAGTCTGTAAATTTGTAACCCCCTCGTCTCGGTTTGGACGACTGACCGGTCCGAGTAGGTCACACGGGGAAAATCGAAGTGAAACCCGTTAAGGCTCCGCCTCGGTTAGCGACCATAGAAAAATTTCTTCAATTATCTTGTCTAGATGAATCATTTAATCCTAAGTGTGAAACGACAGCGAAAGACAAAGACAAGACTGCATATATGAAATGTAAATAGATTTTAAATTTACCATGTATCCGAGTTAGTTCGATTCCTTGCACACGCGACCGAAACATACATAAACGAATACTAACAAGGCTCACCAAAAAGCTTACATCTAACAAGACCTAAGCCCAACACTTGGGGACCTTTAAAGATGCTAAAAGCCCAAATTTCAGGCATGTGTTTCGAAACAGGCTTGCCCATTTCGATACACGGGCCCCAGTTTAAAAACTAGACCAGCCGTACCGATACACTCCACCCCGTTTCGGTACATGGGTCCATTTTTGCCCAGGCATTCCAAAACACGTTCCAGAACAGGCCCTCACAGTAGCAAAATCGTTTCGGTACGCATATCGGAACAAGGGTTCACAGTTTCAAACCGTACCGAAACGTGTTTCGATACTGGTATCCCTGGAACCACACCCGTTCCGAAACCACCTTACCCATTCCGAAACGCCTGCAGTCTCTGTGTTTCTAAAAACCAGTTTTTGTATCTCCGAAGGTTCCCAACAGGCCTCAAACACCAAGGAACAAAATACAACACGCATACACATACTCTAGCGGCATTCACCCTACTTTAAACATGCTCAAACACTTAACATACATGGAGAAGCCATTCATATAAGGAATCAAGCATACACCCCAAAATGCATTTCATAGCAAGGTTTTCATGCCTTCAAGCAAAACACATAAACATCATAGAACATGAACATAAGCCTTCAAAACACAAAGCATTAGATAATAACGTAACATGGTTTACAATTCCATATCAAGGCATAAACAGCAAACCAACATATATGCGTCTAACAACGCTCATACAAAACACATAGCATCCCCATTGTTAAACTACTACATTATTTACTAAACCATACTTGAGCAATTACAAAAGCTTGGAATGCCCCTTTTCTTGCTCCTTGCTAACTCCACGCTAATGATTTGCATTGCCGAAAACGATAGCGTAAGCTAGAAGCTTAGTTAGGGTGCTCTAAAAACAAAAACAACGACAATGCAGGGTTTAAGCATATCATCCTTAAGACCACACACAAGCATACATAAGCATCAACATAGCATGATAGCTATCATCATATAAATGCAATAACATGGCATCTTACTTCATGTTAAGCTCAACAAGATATACCAATTATCTTAACAACAACCACACACGTTCTAGTATATTGGCAACTATTAGTTTACTCGGATACGTGGATAACTTCCGTTTGGGCTTTCACCTCTAACGTATTCAACAACAACGTTACCTTCGGTAGGATTACACTCATCACCAGACCTTGCATGGATGGGATTACACTCATCATCACATGCCCTACGGATGGGATTCCACTCATCATCACGTAATAATATAAAATTTCCGGTGGAATGTTACATCACCGTACTCATCCTTGATGACTTTACGCCACCAAGGCCACGCGCGAATTTGACTCAACCGTGTGCATACTCTCATCCTAATGATCGATCATTTATACCCGGTAATTTAACTAGTGCCAATCATACTATCAAGTCACACCATGATAATCCATTATGCATTTCAACATATTTATCATCATACACATCAATGTATATAACAACATACATAATCAACACATGCTCTACAAGTACATATCATGCATACTAAGCAAAACTCATAAAACACACAAGAAGTAGAGCTACCAACTCAACTTCTATCTTGGATTGGCCTACCAAGCACAATCTAACTTCACAACCATACACTTGAACCAATTTAAATGGCTCCACTCACCGAACTTCCTTAAGCAAACCGAGAAAAGCCGAATCAAGTCTCCACAACCTCCGGAATCGTGCCTGAAGCTTCCTCAACGGTTCCCCTTGATTCTAACCAATCAAAAACAATGTATTACTACACAAAACATCCACAATACACTGCCACTACTCAGATTTCAAACACAATCCATTTCTCAACAACTTCAAGCCAAAGCTAACAACCAAAAATTCCATTTTCGTACACCCATCAAACCCAGCAGAAAACTACTAATTCCAACACCCAAAACACCTTCAAAACACCTCTCTAACATCAACCCAACAACCTAACAAAAAACCACTCCAAAAAACAAGTTTTGACACTTTTAAAATGCCCCCAAAAACCCATTTCGAGATTTTCGACAAAACCCCACCATTTTAAGTTATAATACATCTAAGGACTATATTAAAACATAAATAAACTTATCAAATCAAGAGCTAAACGAAAAACCCTTAAAGCTTCTTCCTTTTCCTTTAAAAACTTGAAAACTTGAAAACTAAAAAGATGGTGCTTTTAAAAATCTAAAACCATGGAAATGCTCAGAATAGAGAGGAGAAGTCAAAAACGTGTTTACCTCGTTGAAATCACTTGAAATGATGAGAAGCTTTGATGGAATAGTGATTGGGGCTTTAGAGGGGTTTATGTCGTGAAAAAAGAGAGCCAAGGAAGAAGATGAGCTGATTATTATTATTTGTTTCAAAAGACCCTTTGTGAAACCAATATTTTAATTTTGATATAACTAAAGAACCTAAGGACTAAATTGAAAATGTAAAAATGAATTTTTAAGTCCTCAAACCTCTCTACATGTTTTAAACAATATGCCTAAGTTAAAAACTAAGTTTATCAAATATTTTCTAAGTGTTCTTAAAGCCAAAACAATGATTTTCGAGTCACCGTTTCGAAACGGCCTAAGGCGTTTCGAAACAGTTTTGAAACTGTGAGTCCATATTTCGAAACGGGTATCGAAACGTTTTCAACACTGCCAACCCGTGTTTCGAAACAAGTTTCGAAACGGCTTAAGAACATTGAGCAACCGTATCGAAACGACATCAAGTGTTTCGAAACGATTTTAAAATTGATTTGAAAAATATGACCGTTGAATGTTTTTAACTGATTTTTAACAAACCATTAAGGTGTATCGAAACGATCTCAAGTCGTTTCGATACAATCCTTGACAGTGGTAAAATGTTTCGAAACAAGTTTCGAATTGGGCTCTTAGCGTATCGAAACGTCTCTGACCGTTTCGATACAGGCTATTTAATGCACCCCAACGACTCTTTCTATTTTGGTCTGTTTCGAAACAGGGTCGGGCGTTTCGAAACGGTTGGTTGCAGACTGCATTTATCGAGGGAAGATAACACCCCCAACGGCTCTATTGATGATTGCAACAACCACAACGGCTAGAATTCAATGAGAAGGTATAAAAGGGACCTCTAAAAGCCTCAGCAACAACTATTGATCCTAAAGCAAACATCCAAACATCAAATCCAAGCATTTGTGCCTAAATCCCATTATTGTCTTAAAACCCCAAATGTATTTTTCATTCTTATCATTTCAATTGGGTTGAGTGCTTGTAATTGGGCTACAATTTGTATTGAGAGATACTTCCTTAGCCAACAAATTCTTTGTTTCAATTGTGTGAGGATTGGGTCAAATTTTGGGTAGAAAATTTGACCAAAAATTGTAAGGGTTACCTCCTTAGCCTAGAAAAGGGGAAGAGCAATTAGTGGAATTGTTGCAAATCCTTAGTGAAGCTAAGGTAGTGGATGTAGAGTTCATTTGGAACTTGAACCACTCTAAAATTCATTGTCTACCTTTTTATTTGCAAATTTCCACCACCAAGAACTTTAAAAATCCAATTCACCCCCTCTTGGTTTATTTCGATCTTTCGATCCTCTCAACACCCTTTACTCATCATTTTTCTTACTTTTAAAAATTTACTGTTTTGCCATTAATGAATTTCAAATCCTATTTAAAATAAACCCAAAGTCTATTTTATTAGATCGAGTCCAACGACTCGAACCCGACTCACACCCTCAACTCCCGACCCCAAAACCCGGGCGTTACAACTCTCCCTCACTTAAGGAATTTCGTCCTCGAAATTACCTGACTGAAAGAGATAAGGAAACTGCCTTTCCATATCCTCCTTCCTCTCCCAAGTGGCCTCGTCCACACCTCGACGTTGCCACCTCACTTTGACCAACTTAATTGATCTACCACGCAACACCTTGCTGTCTGAGGCTAAGATCTCCACTGGTTCCTCATCATACGTCAAATTCGGATTCAGTTCAATCTCCTCTACAGGCATGACATGCGACGGATCTGACCCATACTTACGAAGCATTGGAACGTGAAACACATTGTGGATCTTCTCTAGCTCGGATGGCAAACGTAACTGATAAGCAACCAGACCGACTCGCCTCATAATCTCATACGGTCCAATGTACCTTGGATTCAACTTCCCTTTTCAGCCAAATACCATAACTTTCTTCCACAGAGAGACTTTCAAGAACACTCTATCCCCCACAGAATACTCAACTTCCTTCCTCTTCAAGTCGGCATAGGACTTCTGCCTATCCGAAGCTGCTTTCAAACGGTCACAAATCAATTTTACCTTATCGGTAGTCCCCTTAAGCAAATCCGACATAGGTAACAACTTCTGACCCGCTTCGGCTAGGGCTGTAAACGAACCGAACGAACACGAACGAGGGTGTGTTCATGTTCGTTTGTTTAACTTTAACCGAACAAATGAACGAACACGAACATAAACGAACACAAAATTTCTTGTTCGTGTTCGTTCATTAAGGAATGTAACTTGTTCGTGTTCGTTCATGTTCGTTCGTTTAAATGGTAAACGAACATAAACGAACACAAACGAACATAAACGAACACAAACGAACATAAACGAACACAAACGAACATATATAATTTGTTAAATATTTAATATTTTTGGTTAGTTCGATTAATTCAATTAATTAACCGATTTTAAACCGAATTAATCGATAATTGAAATTTGAAAAAACTCTTAATCATTAGCCGAAACCTAAAATTATCTAATAGATTAACCAATTTTGTTTTGGTTTGGTCGGTTAGTTCGGTTTAACCGAATAATGAACACCCCTAGACATATGTGAATAAATTTAAATGAACATAAACGAACATAAATGAACGACATTAAACGAACGAACATAAATGAAAGAACATAAACGAACGAATTACCGAACGTTCACGAACATAAATGAACGAACAAGCCTTTTGTTCATGTTCGTTCATTTAATTAGACGAACAAAAAATCTTGTTCATGTTCGTTCGTTTAATAAATAAACGAACATAAACGAACTTCCCGCCGAACGGTTCGCTGAACGTTGGGTTCATTTACAGCCCTAGCTTCGGCCCAACAAATCGGAGTTCTACACTTCCTACCATACAAGGCCTCATACAGAGCCATCTGATTGCTCGACTGAAAACTGTTATTATAAGCGAACTCGACTAAAGGCAAGTGCTTCTCCCATGTACCCTAAAAATCAATGATGCAACAACGCAACATATCCTCTAAAATCTGTATAACTCTCTCTGACTGAGGATGGTACGATGTGCTGAAATTCGAACGGGTACCCAGAGCTGTGTGCAGACACTCCCAAAATCGGGCTGTGAACCTCGGATCTCTATCTGACACAATCGACTTCGGCACACCATGCAGTCTCACAATCTCACCGATGTACAAATCGGCCAATCTATCTAAGGAGTAAGTCGTGTTAACAGCTAGGAAGTGAACAGACTTTGTGAAACGGTCAACTATAACCCAAACTGAGTTCTTCTTTGTAGAAGTCAAAGGGAAACCCGAAATGAAATCCATGGTGATATTCTCCCATTTCCATTCCGGAATTCTCAACGGTTGCAACAAACCGGAGGGAACCTGATGTTCCGCCTTCACTCTCTGACATACCATACACTTACTCACGAAGTCGGCTACGTCTCTCTTCAAACCAACCCAAAAGTACTCGTTCTTCAAGTCACGGTACATCTTCGTACTACCGGGATGCATAGCAAATGAACTACTGTGTGCTTCGGTCAAGATTGTACGCCTCAAATCACTGTCATTTGGTACAACTATCCTACCTCTAAAACACAAGACCCCACCAACACTGAAACTGTAGTCTGAAGGTCTACCCTCGGCTATGTCTTGCACATTAGGTGCCAAAGATCTATCTAAGAGCTGTTTATCTCTAATCAACTGGCCTAAGGTAGGTCTAACCTGAAGCTCGGCCACTAACCCACCATCACCGGACAAACTCAAACTAGCAAACATGGCCCTCAACTCCACGACTACCTTTCTGCTCAATGCATCTGCCACCACATTGGCCTTACCCGGATGGTACTCAATCGTAAGATCGTAGTCCTTCAACAACTCTAGCCACCTACGCTGTCTAAGGTTCAACTCTCGATGTGTCATGATATACTTCAGACTCTTGTGATCCGTGTACGCTGTGCATTTCTCACCGTACAGATAATGTCTCCAAATCTTTAAGGCAAACACAACTGCAGCTAACTCTATGTCGTGGGTCAGATAGTTACGCTCATGAGTCTTCAACTGTCTTGAGGCATAAGCCACCACTCTTCTGTCTTACATGAGAACACAACCTAACACTACATACGAAGCATCACTGTAATCTAAGTACTCTTTCCCCGACTCTGGCTGAATCAAAATTGGTGCATGGGTCAAAGCTTCTTTCAATTTCTCAAAGGCTTGCTGTCTCGCATCTGACCACTCAAACTGAACATTCTTCTGAAGTAACTTCGTCAAAGGAACGACTATCTTCGAGAAACCTTCCACAAACCTTCTATAATAACTGGCTAAGCCTAGAAAGCTATGAATCTCTGTCACAGGCTTCGGTTGCTTCCACTCAACAATGGCTTCTATCTTCTTCGGATCAACTCTAATCCCATCGGCTGACACTACATGCCCTAGGAAGACTACTTCTCGGATCTAGAACTCACACTTACTCAATTTTGCATACAACTGGTTGTCTAGCAAAGTTTGCAAAACTAACCTCAAGTGCCGGTCATGATCTTCCTCGGTACACGAATACACCAAAATGTCATCTATGAAAACAACTACAAACTGATCTAAGTACTGATGGAAGATTCTATTCATCATGTCCATGAAAGCAGCCGGTGCATTAGTCAACCCAAATGGCATGACTAAAAACTCATAGTGACCATATCTAGTCCTAAAAGCTGTCTTCGGTACATCAACTTCCTTTACCTTCAACTGGTAGTAACCGGATCTCAAGTCAATCTTAGAAAAGACTGATGCCCCGCTCAACTGATCAAACAAATCATCAATACGCGACAATGGATACTTGTTCTTTACTGTCAACTGGTTCAACTGCCTATAATCTATACACATTCTCATACTTCCCTCTTTCTTCTTTACAAACAAAACCGGAGCGCCCCAAGGCGAAGAAATCGGTCGGATAAAACCTCTATCTGACAACTCTTGCAACTGAGTCTTCAACTCTTTCAGTTCTTTCGGTGTCATACGGTACGGAGCAATCGAAACAAGAGCTGAATCTGAATAAGTCTCTATAGCAAACTCTACCTCTCTATCAGGCGGTAAACCCGACAATTCTTCCAGAAACACACTCGGAAAATCACACACTGTCCTGATATCCTGAGGCCTAACTTCACTCATGTTCGGATTCATCACGTAGGCCAAGTACGCCTCACAACCCAACTCAACTAACCTCTTAGCCTCCAAAGCTGAAACTACATTCGATAAGAACTTCACGTTCTCACCTATAACCACAATCTCATAATCATCCGCAAGCTTCAAGAAAACCCTCTTGGTCTCAAATTCTATCCTAGCTCTATGTTTTGTAAGCCAGTCCATACCCAGAATTACATCAAAGCCATAGAACGATAACTCCATCATATCTACTGGAAACACATCCCTCTGAACCATTAGCGGACACCTTCGGTACATCTTCCTAACCACTACAATATCCTCGAAGGAACTAGTAACACTAACTCCTACCTCTAATACCTCACAAGGTAAATTCAACAACTTTGCATGCTCACTGAAAATGTAAGAATGCGTAGACCTGGAGTCAATCAAAGAAAGCAAACTCAGAGACTGTATCGAGAAGTTACCTGCAATCACATTCGTGTCGTTCTGACCCTCACGCTGAGCTTAAACTCTAGCCTGACCTCCGCCCTCTGGCTGAACAAAAACTACATGTGCTATGTTCCTCTGGCCATCATTTCTCGGCTAAAAGTTACCTCTACCGCGCCCACGGCCTCTCTGAAAGTCATTAGCTCTAGAAGGAGCCTGAGCCTGAACCTGTGCCTTCCTCACCTAATGTGAACAATCACGCCTAATGTGATCTCTAGCTCCACGGCTCCAACAAGAGTGAAAGTTCCCCCAACACTCACCGGCGTGATTCCTCCCGCATCGAGCACACTTGGGCAAACGCCCACCAGTTCTCTGGCCCTGATGGCCCCTACCGTGGTTACCACCACCACGTCTATGGTCAAAGTGATGCCTATTGTCCCGATGCCTCTTGGCATCACCTCTATCAAAGTCGCCATACCTCTTTTCGGAACTAGAACCACCAGAACGTTTGGTCAAGCCCAAACTGTGCTCTATGTCCTTGGCCCTAGCGACCAAGACATCAAAATCTGTGTAGTCAGTAGCCAAAGTGTACCTCTTGATCTCTTCACTCAACCCATAGCGAAAACGGTCACAACGTCCCCTCTCAGAAGGAATAAGCTCAGATGCATACTGACTCAACCTGACGAATCGTATCTCATACCCGGTTAAGGTCAAGTTCCCCTGAAGCAAAGCCATAAACTCACTTTTCTTCTCATCGAGATAACGGGGACCTAGATACTTCTTGCGGAAAGCTGACTCAAAGAACTCCCAAGTGATCTCAGCATCTGGCATGCCCGTAGTAATGGTGACCCACCAAGTGTAGGCATCACCCTGAAGCAGAGATACAACACACCCAAGTCTGTGCTCTCCAGTACAACCCAATTGTGTCAGAATACAGATGGTCTTGTCAAACCAAGTCTCGGATCTCTCGGGTGCCAACCCTCTAAACTCTATGCCTCCCAAACTGCGAAGCCTCTCTAGTGGCAAACCAGTGCCCTCACCCTGAAGTTGTGCCACTGCCTGGCCCCCAGCCACTGCTGCCTGAAAAGCCCCGGCTATCGCCTGAACTAGTGGAGCCAAATCTATCCCGGCCGGTCCTTGGCCAACCTAAGGTTCTACACCCTTGGTTCTCGCCTCACCTTCCGCTTGTCGAGGAGGAGAAGGTGGGGGTGGAGGAGCCTGCGCCTCAACAACTGGCTCAACTCCCGGAGCTTCTGCCCGTGGTTCCGGTTGAACCATCCTAGGCCTCCCTCTAGGTCTCATCTCACAGCTAGCAAGATAACAACTACAACAAATAAACATATAAGGATTAAGTTAGCAAAGGCAAGGGTCTAATCATGCTCAAGTATATTCCTTTACAAAATCTTTTCAAATAAGTAATAGTAGCAATGGGAACTCGACACTATGCCTCAACACCACATTCATGCTAACACATGCTTTCAAACATCGTACTAACAAGTAAACATCAAGCATACATGGCAAAACATTCACCGAGACATAGCAACCACATATCACTTCAAACTCACCCCACTTACCTGCCCGAGGTCTCAGAAACCTCAGGCTCTGATACCAACAAATGTAACCCCCTCATCCCGGTCCGGACGACTGACTGGTCCGAGTAGGTCACATGGGGAAAACCGAAGTGAAACCCGTTAAGGCTCCACCTTGGTTAGCAATCCTAGAAAAATTTCTTCAATTATCTTGTCTAGATGAATCATTTAATCCTAAGTGTGAAACGACAATGGAAGACAAAGACAAGACTGCACAGATGAAATGTAAATAGATTTTAAATTTACCATGTATCCGAGTTAGTTCGATTCCTTGCACACGCGACTGAAACATATATGAACGAATACTAACAAGGCTTACCAGAAAGCTTACATCGAACAAGACCTAAGCCCAACACTTGGGGACCTTTAAAGATGCCAAAATCCTAAATTTCAGGCCTGTGTTTCGAAATAGGCTTGCCCGTTTCGATACACGAGCCCCAGTTTAAAAAGCCAGACCAACCGTACCGATACGCTCCACCCCGTTCGGTACAGGCGTCCATTTCGCCGAGGCGTTCCGAAACACGTTCCGGAAAAGGCCCTCACAGTAGCAAAATCGTTTCGATACGCGTATCGGAACAGGGGTTCACAGTTTCAAACCGTACCGAAACGTGTTCCGATACGAGTATCTCTAGAACAACACCCGTTCTGAAACCACCTTACCCGTTCTGAAAAGCCTGCAGTCTGTGTGTTTCTAAAAACTAGTTTTTGTATCTCCAAAGGTTCCCAACATGCCTCAAACACCAAGGAACAAAATACAACATGCATACACATACTCTAGCGGCATTCACCCTACTTCAAACATGCTCAAACACTTAACATACATGGAGAAGACATTCATATAAGGAATCAAGCATACACCCCAAAATGCATTTCATAGCAAGGTTTGCATGCCTTCAAGCAAAACACATAAACGTCATAGAACATGAACATAAGCCTTCAAAACACAAAGCATTAGACAATAACATAACATGGTTTACAATTCCATATCAAGGCATAAACAACAAACCAACATATATGCGTCTAACAACGCTCATACAAAACACATAGCATCCTCATTGATAAACTACTACATTATTTACTAAACCATACTTGAGCAATTACAAAAGCTTGGAATGCCCCTTTTCTTGCTCCTTGCTAACTCCACGCTAATGATCTGCATTGCCGAAAACGAGAGCGTAAGCTAGAAGCTTAGTGAGGGTGCTCTAAAAACAAAAACAACGACAATGCAGGGTTCAAGCATATCATCCTTAAGACCACACACAAGCATACATAAGCATCAACATAGCATGATAACTATCATCATATAAATGCAATAACATGGCAACTTACTTAATGTTAAGCTCAACAAGATATACCAATTATCTTAACAACAACCACACACGTTCTAGTATATTGGTAACTATTAGTTTACTCGGATACGCGGATAACTTCCGTTTCTCAACAACTTCAAGCCAAGGCTAACAACCAAAAATTCCATTTCCGTACTCCCATCAAACCCAGCAGAAAACTACTAATTTCAACATCCAAAACACCTTTAAACACCTTCAAAACACCTCTCTAACACAAAACCACTCCAAAAACACAAGTTTTGACACTTTTAAAATGCCCCCCAAAAACCTATTTCGGGATTTTTGACAAAACCCCACCATTTTAAGTTATAATACGTCAAAGGACTAGATTAAAACATAAATAAACTTATCAAATCAAGAGCTAAACGAAAAACCCTTAAAGCTTCTTCCTTTTCCTTTAAAAACCTGAAAACTTGAAAACTAAAAAGATGGTGCTTTTAAAAATCTAAAACCATGGAAATGCTCGGAATAGAGAGGAGAAGTCAAAAACGTGTTTACGTCGTTGAAATCACTTGAAATGATGAAGAGCTTTGATGGAATAGTGATTGGGGCTTTAGAGGGGTTTATGTCGTGAAAAAGGAGAGCCAAGGAAGAAGATGAGCTTATTATTGTTATTTTTGTTTCAAAAAACCCTTTACTCATCCTTTTTCCTTACTTTTAAAAATTTACAATTTTACCATTAATGAATTTCAAATCCTATTTAAAATAAACCCAAAATCTATTTTAATTAGATCGAGTCCAACGACTCGAACCCGACTCATACCCTCAACTCCCGACCCCAAAACCCGGGCGTTACAACTCTCCCCCACTTAAGGAATTTCGTCCTCGAAATTACCTGACTGAAAGAGATAAAGAAACTGTCTTTCCATATCCTCCTTCCTCTCCCAAGTGGCCTTGTCCACACCTCGACGTTGCCACCTCACTTTGACCAACTCAATTGATCTACCACGCAACACCTTGATGTCTGAGGCTAAGATCTCCACTGGTTCCTCATCATAGGTCAAATCCAGATTCAGTTCAATCTCCTCTACATGCATGACATGCGACGGATCTGACATATACATACGAAGCATCGAAACGTGAAACACATCATGGATCTTCTCTAGCTCGGATGACAAACGTATCTGATAAGCAAACGGATCGACTCGCCTCACAATCTCATACGGTCCAATGTACCTCGGACTCAACTTCCCTTTTCGGCCAAATCTTATAACTTTCTTCCACGGAGACACTTTTAAGAACACTCTATCCCTCACAGAATACTCAACTTCCTTCCTCTTCAAGTCGGCATAGGACTTCTGCCTATCCGAAGCTGCCTTCAAACGGTCACAAATCAATTTCATTTTATCGGTAGTCCCCTTAAGCAAATCTGGCATAGGTAACAACTTCTGACCCGCTTCGGCCCAACAAATCGGAGTTCTACACTTCCTACCATACAAGGCCTCATACGGAGCCATCTGAATGCTCGACTGAAAACTGTTATTATAAGTGAACTCGACTAAAGGCAAGTGCTTCTCCCATGTAACCTGAAAATCAAAGATGCAACAACGCAACATATCCTCTAAAATCTGTATAACTCTCTCTGACTGACCATCTGACTGAGGATGGTACGATGTGCTGGAATTCAAACGGGTACCCAAAGCTGTGTGCAGACACTCCTAAAACCGGGCTGTGAACCTCGGATCTCTATCTGACACAATCGACTTCGGCACAACATGCAGTCTCACAATCTCACCGATGTACAAATTGGCCAATATATCTAAGCAGTAAGTCGTGTTAACCGCTAGGAAGTGAGCACACTTCGTGAAACGGTCGACTATAACCCAAACTGAGTTCTTCTTCGTATGAGTCAAAGGCAAACCCGAAACGAAATCCATGGTGATATTCTCCCATTTCCGTTCCGGAATTCTCAACGGTTGCAACAAACCTGAGGGAATCTGATGTTCTGCCTTCACTCTCTGACATACCATACACTTACTCACGAAGTCAGCTACGTCTCTCTTCATGAGTCTTCAACTGTCTTGAGGCATAAGCCACCACTCTTCTGTCTTGCATGAGAACACAACGTAACCCTACATAGGAAGCATCACTGTAAACTACGTACTCTTTCCCCAACTCTGGCTGAATCAAAATTGGTGCATGGGTCAAAGCTTATTTCAATTTCTCAAAGGCTTGCTGTCTCGCATCTGACCACTCAAACTGAACATTCTTCTGAAGTAACTTCGTTAAAGGAGCGGCTATCTTCGAGAAACCTTCCACAAACCTTCTATAATAACCGGCTAAGCCTAGAAAGCTACGAATCTCTGTCACATATTAGGCGCTACCGAATATATTGATACCCTTATCAACAAAATAGGTAATTTTACCGATTTTGTTATCGTGGGATTTTCCAAGGCCCCATTAGCTCAAAATTATCAACAAATTAGGTGCTACCGAATATGTTGATACTCTTATCAACAAAATAAGTAATTTTACCGATTATGTTATCTTTAACCGGTCACCTATTTAACCGGTCACGCCGTATATTAGCTGTATATTAACCGCCTTACAGCAGAACCCCGTTTGGAACCTGATGCTCAGAGATTGAACTATCATAGACAATATCTATACGGTTCTGCAGCCTTTGCAAGCATACCTCTGACATCAAGAATCCCAAGATTTACTTATATTTAAATGTAAATTCATAGAGCTGGAATTTTGTAAGAAAATAAATCAACACAATGCTTGAAACATATGGCAACTTAGCAGAAATGGGTAAACACTAATAATATGATACAGGAAAATAAATAGAATCATATAGCTAAAACAATATAGGCATATGGTATGCAATTCCTCCAGTCCAGACTCCAATAATGTTGATAAACAATCCCAAGATTCAAGCGACTTGAGTGCCATTTAAGTAATCATGTAGCAATCAAAGTGGTCCTAAGATCTATCATATGCATATACTTAAGTGGTTTTCCCTACTGAAACTACTTTAACCATATATTTTGCGGTAAAAGAGTACCCTGATGCCTGATCACCCTTTCAATAAGTGACCAGAGTGTTAGGTCACAAAATGACATCTAAAGGATCATGCAGGATAGTTAAAACAATGGAAAAAGAATTTGGGATTATATGTTACATTAAATTATTTTTAGGGTTTTTATTTTAATGTTTAGGGTTAAATTATTTTTAATTAAAATAAGGTGAAATTGAAATAATGTGTAAATAATGAGGGTTAAATTTATTATTTTTTTGAACTAGGACAAAATTGTTTTAATGTGTAAATGTGTAGGACTAAATATGTTATTACACAAAATATTTTAATGGTCACATCACCCTTGTAACGGCAATTAACGAGTTAGTGGCCAAAGTGGACAAAAACTAAAAGTTTAATGGTAACAATGAAGCAATTGGAAGCTTGGTTACCAGATTGAATAATTTATCAAATTTTAGTTACCATTTGTGTACTTTACCCAAAAGAAAAATATTTGAAAAAGTAATGGCCCTGTTTGGCAATTAGCGGATAGCTGATAGCGGATAGCGGATTACATTAGCTGATAGCTGATTGCATTAGCTGATTTGACTAGCAGATTGTATTAGCTGATTGTATAAAAGTGTTTGGTAAAATTAACTGATAGCTGATAGCTGTTTGATTATTTAAACAAGCAAAATGACATATAAGGACATGATTATATTTAATACTTGTTTGAATAATTTATCAGTTATTAATATTTTGTATATAATAAATATTAATTAGATTTGTAAAAATTATTTTTAATATAAATTTCCTAAACATATTTGAAAGATTTATATATTAATTTATTATTTATATAATTATTAAATTTTTTATATGCACATATAAATATGTGATAATAAAAAAATAGAATTAACTTACAAATGTCACCATATACTTACAAATGTCACCATATAAATTAGTAGTAACAACAAATAAGTCCAATATTTAATATGTTATTATTTATATTAAAAATTATTATTATTTAATTTAGGTTATTTAGAGATTTTTGGTAATTGTTAAGGGTAAAAGAGTCATTATAACTCTAATATCAAACCTCTAATCTCAAAAAGCTCGTATTAGGAGCTTTTTCAAAATTAGCTTTTTCACCCCAATCCGCTCTTTCAATCCGCTATTTACCAAACATCAATATTAGCGGATTTGACTAGTCAAACCTCTAATTATACCTCAAACCTCTAATTTTTATCCAAACCGCTATTTACCAAACAAGGCCTATATTTTTTTTTTAGATTTTATTTTATAAAGAGATAATAATACTTTCGGTCCCCATGATTTCAAAAGTAATTAAAATAGTTAATGGTACATAAAAGTACACATGATTAGTGGTACATATCGCTACATGACGTTTATTGTAGAATCAACATAAAAATCTAATCTAAAATAAATAAAAGGCTTAAATGAAAAATAGGTGCCTAAAATATACATCTTTTGAACTTTATGTGCCTAAAGTTTTTTTTTTTTTGTAAAAATAGATGTCTAAAATTTCAACCGTTGCAATTTTAGGTGCTTGACCGTTAAAGGATGTTAACAAAATTGTGAACAAACCAATGCTTGACAAATTGCACTAATTTGATTTTTTAAGAAAAAAACCTAAAATTTTCAACTTTTCATAAAATCCTGAAAATTTACAATTTTTATAAAATAGTCCAAAAATCCCTAAAGCTTCCCAAAACCCGAACTCCCAATTCGCCGCCAACCGTCGCACCTAAGCACACCCCTTTGGTCGCCAGAGCTAGGCGGTCATTTTCCCCAACACGGCATCGCCAGAAACGCCGAACGCGAAATCGACGTTCGGTGTTTTTGGCGACGCCGTGTTGGGCGAAATGACCGCCTAGGTCCGGCGACAAATGGGTGTGCTCAGGCGTGGCGATCGGCGATGGAAGCAACGACGTTTGTGAAGTTTGGAAAATTTTAGGGATGTTTTGTAAAAATTTCAAAATTTCGAGATTTTATAAAAAATGAAATTTTTTTAATTATTTTTTTATGTTTTTAATTTTGAAATAAAATAAGATAAACATGCCACGTGTCAAGCATTAATTGATTAACAATATTTAACACCTTTTAACGGCCAGACACCTAAAATTATAATATTGTAAATTTTAGGCACCTAAAATTATAAAGTTGAAACTTTGAACATCTATTTTTACGAATAAAATACTTTAAGCACCTAAAGTTTTAAAAAAATACTTTGGACACTTATTTTTCTTTTAAGCCATTAATATAAATGAGTTTTTGAGTATCCATCTAAACTAAAATTGCGTTTCGGGTTCGACCGTGAACCCGTTATATTTAATAGACCACATATTCGACCTAAGAATTGTTTTTTCTAAACGTATATAATATTTTCTACCTAAACGACTGGTTAACCAGTGAAATATCTCAAATCAAATATTTTTAAGACCCCTAACTAACACATACCCATGTATAATTATAAGAATTCAATCATTAACTCTTTGTTACCATCAAAATAATTGATTTAGGCGTAACATTTGAGTAGAAATTGTTATAACTAAATCATGAAACTTAATATTTAGATATATCATGTCAAATCATCAAAAACAATAAATTGAATAAATTGAATGTGAAAGCGTATCTGAATTCTTTAATGGATCAAAAACCTTGAATCTTTTAATGGATATCGCCTAAAAGATGGTTGTGATCTTCCAAGAAGATATGTTACCCATTGCCATTCAAACTCCCCAATAGGGACAAGAGTAATACAAGTTACCTTATTTCTTGGGGACCTGCGGCTGTCCTTCCTTGTTTTTTTTTAAAAAAAAATTAATTTTAGGGGTTTAAAAAATAACACGAAAAAAAATTGAAGTCGCCACTGATCATTCATAAACGGGTAGTCCGGACACCATAAAATAAAACCAGAGATGTTTTTGGAAACTTGGGTTCGAGAGTCGGTTACGGATGGGAAGGTTTAGCACTCTCACGCCGCCCAAAATTGGTACCTAATGGTTTGTAATACATTTATCAGAAAAATTTAAAACTCGACCTGATTTAATTAATAATTCCCAAATGCATGGTCATACGATACAGACAACTGAACTCGCAATCCACGATACCAAAGAAGATGACGCCCAAATGTTTTGGACGACACTCCCACTAGAATATCAAGACTATGAGTACTAACATTAATTAGTGCAACAATTTAAACATAATAATTAATTATGCATGGGCAATATATACGAATTTAAACAAATGACAACATCAGCAAAGTAGAGAAAGAATGAACACATATATATGAAAAAAACATGGCAAAAATAATGACATATTGCTATTTATTTCAATTCATAATGATGATGATGGCAAAAAAAAACATAAATGAACGTTTGTTTTGTTTTTTTTTTATTTTACCGTCACATAATGATGATGACAAAACATTGATGACACATGATATTTTGAACAATATATGTGTATATAAATATGCACACGTAAACGAATATACGAATTATTAGCAACAACACAAGAACAAAATATAAAGCATATATCATACAAGGAAATAAATGCTTGAATGTAAGTACATAAGATAAGGGACTGAAATTAAAAAAAACATAACTAAAATTAAATGGAAAAAAAATTAAAGGTAGAAATTAAGATAAATGAAAATAAAGTGCAGAAATGAAAAATATAAATGACTGAAATTAAATAAAATGAAAGAAAGGCGCATACATTAAACAATCAAATTGATTAGGGGTTCAGGGGTAATTAAGCCTTTAATAATCTGATTTAATTATTAGTCTAGGACCAAATTAAAGGCGGAAGAAAATAAGAGGGACCCGAAGCGAGATTTTTCCATGCGGAATGACCTCTCATGTAATATGCCTGGCACGGAGGGGTTTATTATGCTATAATTCCATTTTTAAATCGTTACACGAGTATAAAACTTATTTTAAAACCAAAGATCATGTTTTTGCTATTCTTCTTCATCCTCTTCTCTTGTAACACCCGAGTTTAGGGGTCGGGAGTTGAGGGTCTGAATCGGGTTCGAGTCGTTGGACTCGTTTTAATTAAAATAGACTTTGGTTTTATTTTAAGAGAGTTTGGATTTCATTAATGACATTTTAGTAATTTTCAAAATAAAGGAAATAAGATGAGTAAAAGAGGATTTTTGAAAACCTTTCTCATCTTCTTCATTCCTCCATTTCCACGACAAAACCTCTCCCTAAAACCCCAATCAGTATTCCATTCATTTCTCCATCAAATTCAAGTGTTTTCATCAAGGTAAGACCATTTTTGACTTCTCCTCTTTATTCCGAACAACTCTATAGTTTTAGTTTTCATAAACATCACCTTTGGAGATTTTGAAGTTTTCAAACTTTGGGGAAAAAGGAAGAGGCTTTAGTGGGTTTTTGTTGGTTTTTCATTTTATAAAGTTTATCTATGTTGAACTCTTGCCTTTTGATACAATATAACTGAAAATGGTGGGGTTTTATCAAAAATCCCGAAATGAATTTTTGTGGGTATTTTAAAAGGGTCAAAACTTGAGTTTTTGGTGTGGTTTTGTGAAGGGGAGTTGGGCAGATGTTATGGTAATACTAGAGGGTTGTTTTGAAGGTGTTTAATGATGTTTTGAGTGTTGGAATCATTGGTTTTCTACTGGGTTGTTGGGGAGTACGATAATGGGAATTTTTGGTGTTGGCTTTGGTTTGAAATTGTAAGAATTTGGCTTGTGGTTGTAGTTTGGGGTTGTGACAGTGCTTGTGAATGATTTGGTTGAGTAATGTGTTGTTTTTGATTGGTTAGAATCAAGGGAAACCGTTGAAGAAGCTTCAGGAACGATTCCGGAAAGTGTGGAGGCTTGATTCGACTTTTCTCGGTTTGCTTAAGGAAGTGTAGTGAGTGGAATCATTTAAAATGGTTTTAAATTGGTTCAAGTGTGTGGTTATGGCATTGGGTTGTGCTTGGTAGGCCAATCCAAGGTAGAGGTTAAGTTGGTAGCTTAATCTCTTGCGTGCTTAATGAGTTTTGCTTAATGTGCATAATGTAGACTTGTGAAGCATGTGTTGATTATGTATGTTGTTATACACACTGATGTATGTGGTGTTTGATATGTTGAAATGCATGATGGATTATCATGGCGTGACTTGTATAGAATGATTGACACTAGTTAATTACCAGGTATAAATGATCGATCATTAGGATGAGTGTGCACACGGTTGAGTCAAATTCGCACGTGGTCTTGGTGACGTATAGTCATCAAGAAGGAGTACGATGATGTAATATTCCACCGGAAAATATATATTATTACGTGATTATGAGTGGAATCTCATCCATAAGGGCATGTGATGATGAGTTTAATCCCATCCATAAGGAGTACGTTGGAGGTGAGAATCCCAACGGAAGTTATCCGTATATCCGAGTAAGCTAATAGTTGCCAATATACTTGTTCATGTGTGGTTGTTGTTAAGATAATTCTTATATCTTGTTGAGCATAACATGAGGTAAGATGCCATGTTCATGCATTCTCATGATGTTAGCTATGTTGCTATGTTGGTGCATATGAATGCTTGTAAATTTTGCCTTAAGAAGGATATGCTTGAACACTGCATTGTCGTTGTTTTTGTTTTAGAACACCCTCACTAAGCTTTTAGCTTACGCTCTCGTTTCGAGAATGCAGATCATTAGCGTGGAGTTAGCAAGGAGCAAGGAAAGGGGCATCCAAGCTTGTGGTAGTTGCTCAAGTATGGTTTAGTAAATAACGTAGTAGCTTAGCAATGAGAATGCTACATGTTTTGTAGGAGCGTTGATAGACTCCTTATGTTGGTTTTAAATGTTGAAGCATGTTTATGTTTTTGTGTTGAGTGGATCGATGGATTGATCAAGACCAAGAGGGGGGTGAATTGGGATTTTAAAACTTTGTTGGAGTGAAAGGATAGCTAAAAATGAAGAACAAAAGATTTTAGAGTGGTTCAAGTTCCAAATCAACTCTACATCCACTACCTTAGCTACCACTAAGGATTTGCAACAATCCACTAATTTGTTCTTCCCCTTTTCAAGGCTTAGGAGATAACCTTTACACAACCGGTCAAATTTTCTACCCAAAATTTGACCAAACCTTCACAAATAAACAAAGAAGAAATTGGACAAGAAATATATCTCTCAAATACAATATTGCCCCTTGAAGTACAACACTCAACCCAAATTTGAAGATAGAATAGGAATTGAATACAACTCAATTTGGGGTTTACAAGAAATTGGAAAATAGGCACACTTGAGGTTGGATTTTTGCTTGGATGTTTATCTTTGATGCAATAGTTGTTGCTGGTCATCAATGAGCTTCAATTTATACCTTCTCTATAAATTCTAGCCGTTTGGGTGGTTAGGGTATTGATTATAGCCGTTGGGACCCTCTCTTTCCACCATAAATGCACTTCTGCAACTATCCGTATCGGTACACGAAGACCCGTATCGATACTTGTCTTAAAACAGAAAGAGTCGTTGCACATAATAAAGAGGGCGTATCGAAACGCATGTAAGCGTATCGGTACGAGACATGGACCGTTTCGATACGAGGGTACACCGTACCGATACGGGACAACTGCCATTTTAAATGTTAGTTACCTAACGACTGACACCAACGGTCGAAAACATTTAAAACACTTCGAATTAAAAATTCAGTTAAAACTGTATCGATACGGGTTAAGCCGTATCGGTACACCACTCAAACTCCTTCAGTTTTTGCAGAGAGGCGTATCGATACAGATTGAATATGTTTCGATACGCTGTTTCGATACGGTTAAGAGCGTAGCGAAACACGTCTTTCTAGTAGCCAACTTTGTAAAAAAGGTATCCGGCTGGAGGCGTATCGATACACTTGGATGATTTTCAATACTTTGGCCTTGGAACACTTAGAAAATATTTGGAGTTTGAGTTTTTCAAATCAGTTTAAAGTGTTGGTGATTTATAAATCATTTAAGGGATTTAGAAATCTATTTCAAGTTTTCAATTTAGTCCTTAACATACTTAATTATATCAAAATCAAACATAGGCTTTACAATCTCCCCCATTTTTGATATAACAAAACCAAAACTTGAAATTTTTGATACTTTGAAAAACTTTGCAAAATAACCCCCTTAATATTAGCTAGGTAACTTTTAAGTTTGAAAATCAAAATTTTTAAGTGTGAGCTTCCCTCTCCCCCTTTTTGTTAGATAAAAAAATATTTGAGACATAATGTAAAGTGAATAAATAGACAAAAGGTATAAATAAGCAAGAAACATAATATCATTAAGTTCAAATAAAGGATAACATCAACTTAAAATCCAAATAATAGAAAATCAAAGCATAGGTTTTAGAATAATTCAAACTTAATCCTAAAAACATAAATCAAAGTTGCATAAAATAAATATCCTAAATGATATGAATGGTATGCAAAGATAGGCTACTATGCATCTCCATTGCCTTCTTCATCATCTTCCTCAATTGGATCATAATTCCTCATAGTTTGACGCCACTCGTCATGGAAAGCGGTGAGAGAGATATTCATTGAGTTGTGATCGCCTTCAAGCGAAGTGAGTCGAGTCTCCACGTTCTTCATCCGATCTTCAAGGCTTGTAAACCTTGTATCAATAGCGGTAAATCCCGAATTCATAACTTAATCGATTGAAGTCATTCCCGTGCGCAAACCCGTGAATTGCTCATTGAGATAAGTCATGAGGGAGTCCATAGAAGGTGGAGGAGGAGCTTGAGGAACTTGTTCAACTTGAGGATTAGCAAATTGTTCCGCGGCCTCACTAGGGAGCTCGGATAGACGTAGCCAATTACCATTAAAGTAATGGAACTTACCCTTTGCAAGAGATCGTTCATCGATAGGATCGGTGAGGGGAGTTGGGTAGTCATGCGAGCAATCAATCTCCTTTTTTCGGAAGAAGTAACTTAGGGCCGTACCATAGGTGAAAGAAGTGACAAGTGTGGTGTGGCGATGTTGCACGAGATAGACAATCTCCGCAAACATAATACGAGCAAGGTTCAGACGTTTTCTCTCACAGAAACATCGAATCCAAAAATCATCTACTTGGCGGATAGTGGAATACTTCCCTCCCGAGGGCCTAAACCACCAAGAAACCATCAAATGGAGGATCTGATCCTGAGCATTTAGGGCGGCGACGGAACCACTTAGAACATGGCCAAGGGCATTCTTATCATCATAGCCTTCATCCTCCAACTTGAACACATCACAAATAGATTGAACATCTATAGCGATCTTTTTACCCATAAGATGAGAACTAACGGCCGTAACAACACCATCTCGATTGGCACAACATTTGGCATTAGCATAAAAGATCAAAACTAAAATTCGAAAGTAAAATCCGGGAATAGTGAGAAAATCCATAAACTTCCATTCTTGGAGTAAAGGTAGATATTCAAATTTGAAGCGCTCCGAGTTTAGAAAAGGAATAGAGATTACCCTATCCGGATGAATCTTATAGTTTTGAAATTGGCGAAAATAGGTGAGAGCTCCGGGGGTTTGAAAAGATTGTTGATAGATATGAGTGAGATTCGGACGTGCACCACCTTTGGTATTGGATCCTTCACCGGCTTCACTAGTGTGTGTTCTCTTTTTAGGAGGTGCCATGAACTAGATAAAACAATGTATGCATTAAGATTTCTTCATTCAACTCATTAAAAACCAATAATCAAGGTTAAAAAAAATTAATAAAGAAAAAAAATTGAAAAGAGATTTTGGTTTGAGAAGACAAAATAAAAACAAAACAAGAGAAAATTTGAAACGAAAATTTAAAAAAAATTAAAAGAAAAAGAAAGAGTTTTACCTTGATATTGATTAGAGAGGAATGGGAGAAGAGCTTAGCACCCAATTGATGAAAAGCTTAAGAGCTTTGCTTGATTTTGAAAACCCTCTAGAGAATTTTGAGTTGTGGTGTGAAAATATGAGGGAAAGAGAGGCTATTTATAGAGTGAAAACGGCTAGGGTTTCTAGGGTTTTGAGAAAATTCAATTTTGGTAAAAGTTGAACTCTTAAATGCCAATTGATAGCTATCTGCGCAATCGCATATCGATACGCCTAAGGGTGTATCGATACGGGGGTAAAAACATAATTCCATTTAAAATGACCGTTGAAGGATCGTATCGAAACGGATGCAATCCGTATCGAAACGATTGTTGCTCGTATCGAAACGAGTTTAATCGTATCGATACCCGTTTTAGGCAAAATGAAGTCTGGGAATCTAATACAGTACTCGTATCGATACGCTTAAGGCCGTATCGATACCCTATGCCCAAAAATACATTTTAGGCTTGAAGAACAACCAAAAGCTCCATTCTAACATCTCCTAAAAGAATGCAAATGATGAATGAGCAGTTCTAAGCACGTTTTAACAGAATCATACTCCCCTAGCTATAAGCATGGATATTTTCAAGAGCTACAACATTAACATGCAATTTCACAAGATCAAGCAATTTAAGCACAAAAAGGTCCTAAAAGGTCAAGATAGGCTAGTTAGACCTAACTCTCTCCTAAGGGACCAAAAACGCTCTTTATCTAAAGGCTTTGTAAAGATGTCCGCTAGTTGGTTTAAGGTGTCAACATACACTATAACAACATCTTCCTTAAGGACATGATCTCTAATGAAATGATGCCTTATTTCTATATGTTTTGTTCTAGAGTGTTGGATGAGATTTTTAGTCAAGCATATGGCACTAGTGTTATCACACTTAAGGGGTATGGTTTCAACTTTAATACCATAATCTAAGAGTTGTCGCTTCATCCAAAGGACTTGAGCACAACAACTCCCTAAGGATATGTACTCGGCTTCGGTGGTAGAAAGAGCTACACTATTTTGTTTCTTAGAGAACCAAGATATGAGCATACTACCTAAGAATTGACAAGTTCCCGAAGTACTTTTCCTATCGATTTTACATCCCCCATAATCCGCATCCGAATAAGCATGAAGGTTGAAGGTGGAGTCTCTAGGGTACCAAAGACCTAAACAATGAGTATCTCTAAGGTACCTAAAGATTCTCTTAACGGCTATAAGGTGAGACTCTCTAGGACTAGCTTGAAACCTAGAACACAAGCAAACACTAAACAAGATATCCGGTCTACTTGCGGTAAGGTAAAGCAATGATCCAATCATAGAACGGTAAAGCTTAGAGTCAACACACTTACCTCCTTCATCTTTGTCAAGCTTTGTAGAAGAGCTCATAGGTGTGGCTTGAGGCTTTGCATTCTCCAAGACAAACTTCTTGAGCATATCCTTGATGTGCTTTGCTTGATTGATGAAGGTGTCATCCTTCCTTTGCTTGATTTGGAGTCCCAAAAAGAATGAGAGCTCCCCCATCATGCTCATCTCGAATTCACCTTACATTAACTTAGCAAACTCCTTGCAATGACACTCATTAGTAGATCCAAAAATGATATCATCAATATAAATTTGTACTACTAATATGTCCTTTTTATACCTTTTTATGAAATGTGTAGTGTCCACCTTACCTTTTTCAAAACCTTTTTCAATTAAAAAGTTTGAAAGTCTTTCATACCAAGCTCTAGGAGCTTGTTTTAAACCATAGAGAGCTTTAGTAAGTTTGGAAACATGATTTGAAAATTTTGAGTCTTCAAAACCCGGTGGTTGTTCCACATACACTTCCTCATTTATAAAACCATTCAAAAATGCGCTTTTAACATCCATTTGAAAAAGCTTGAAATCATGATAACATGCATATGCAAGCAACATCCTAATTGCTTCCATTCTAGCTACGGGTGCATATGTTTCAACAAAATCTATTCCCTCTTCTTGAGTGTAACCTTGTGCTACTAATCTAGCTTTATTTCTCACAATATTACCACTCTCATCTAGTTTGTTCCTAAAGACTCATTTAGTTCCTATAGTAGATTGATTACTAGGCCTATCAACTAATTTCCAAACATTACTTCTCTCAAATTGATTTAACTCTTCTTGCATAGCCATAATCCAAAAGTCATCTTTTAATGCTTCTTTTATATTCTTAGGCTCTATGCATGAGATAAATGCAACATGGTTCATAAGTTTAAGAGAAGATCTAGTGGTTACCCCCTTGGATGGATCACCCAAGATTTCACCACCTTTGACATAGTTGAACTCCCTTGGGTAGCTCACTTCCTTTTCCCCAAGAGCCAAGTCCTTCAAGGCTTCAAGAGGTGGATCTTGTGTATCCTCTTCTTTTGTTGGAATCTCATCCTCCTTTGAAGTTTGTCCTCCATCAAAGGCATTAATGATTCCTACATCATCATCATCACAAGAATCCTTCCTTGGAAGGAGGTTATCATCGAATACAACATGTATAGATTCTTCTACTACTAAAGTTCTCTTGTTAAATACACGATAGGCTTTAGAGGTTAAGGAATATCCTATGAAAACAGCTTCATCACTTTTTGCATCAAATTTACCTAAGTTGTCTTTTCCATTATTTAAAACAAAACACTTGCAACCAAATGGATGAAAATAGCTAATGTTAGGCTTTTTAGATTTTAAAATCTCATATGGTGTTTTCTTTAAAAGTGGCCTAATCATTACTCGGTTTACATTGTAGCCAGCAGTGTTTGTGGCTTCCGCCCAAAAATATTTAGGTAAATTGTTTTCACAAAGCATGGTTCTAGCCATTTCTTGTAAAGTTCTATTTTTCCTCTCAACTACCCCATTTTGTTGAGGAGTTCGAGGAGCCGAAAAATTATGGCTAATACCATTTTCATTTAATAACTCTTCAAACCCTAGATTTTGAAATTCGGTTCCATGATCACTTCTAATATGAGAAATTCTAAGTTCAAGATCATTTTGGGTTAATTTTGAAAATGTGATGAATTTTTCTAAAGCCTCATCTTTAGTACTTAAAAATAGAACCCAAGTAAATCTAGAAAAATCATCAACAAGCACAAAAGCATAAGATTTACCACCCAAGCTCATAGTCCTAATAGGCCCAAATAAATCCATATGAATAAGTTGTAAACACCTACTTGTAGAAACGTCATTAATGGATTTAAAGGATGAATTATGTTGTTTACCCTTAGAGCATTCATCACAAATTTTATCATTTGAGAACTTAATTTTGGGTAAACCTCTAACTAGATCCAGGAAAACTAATTTTTCTAAAACACTAATGTTAGCATGTCCTAGTTTCCTATGCCATAGCCATGCATCATTTTCATTTTGAGCTACTAAATATGCATGGGATGTATGTATGTCATCTAAATGCACCATGTAAATGTTACCTATGCGATGACCTATGAGCATAATATTATTTGATTTAATGTCAACAATTTTGCACCCATTTTTATCAAATAAGACATTAAATCCTTTATCACATAATTGGCTTATGCTCAACAAATTATGTTTAAGACCATCGACATACAAGACATTTTCAATAAGAATGGTTGAGTGATTACCTATGGAGCCAATACCTTTAATGTGGCCTTTGGAGTTGTCACCAAATGTCACCACTCCTCCACTTTTTGGCTTTAAGTCCATGAATCTACTATTGTCTCCGGTCATATGCCTCGAGCATCCACTATCAAGGTACCATGAATTTTGACTTTGTGCTTTGGCCTTGTAGCAATGCTCCCCCTACAAACAAAGATATTAAACTTTTGTTTTTGGTACCCAAATCATTTTGGGTCCACGAGTGTTAGCTCCCAATAGCTTGGTTCCCTTAGGAATCCAAGGTGACATAGCAACAATATTATTAGATTTGACAAGTTCCTTAGGAACCCATACACTTCTAATCTTTTTATTTCTATTATGTCAAGGGAAGCTACTTTGTTTGTAGTTATTAGTCTTTTTCCTAGGTTGGTTTGTTTTAGATGATTCACCTTTTTCATGCTTCACATTACCAACATTTTTAAAAGACTATTTGAGCTTGTTAAGCTCATCTAACACCTTTTGGTGTTCACTATTGCATTGAGAAAGAAGATTATTTAGGTCTACGTTTTCATCTTGGAAGAATTTAAGTTCATCTTTCAAACCTAAAATCTTTTTCTCAAATTTTAAGTTAGCTTGAGAAAGTGAGTCATTTTTATCATTTAATTCCGAAATAATTTTCTTATTCCTAATGACCGACTCTTTGTATTTCTCAACTAACTCATCATAAACCTCTTGCAACTCATCATATGCATCATGTAATTCATCAAATGTAAAGTCAAAAGATGATGAGTTAGAGGTTACCATGGAGGAATCTTCCTCAAGTGCCATGGGGCAAAGGTTGGCCACTTCTTGTTAGTCATCCTCGGATGACTCCTCATCACTCCAAGTAGCAAGCTTGGCTTTGAGCTTATTTTTCTTCTCAAATCCCTTCTTCTTGAGTTGAGGACACTCCGAATGAATGTAACCAGGCTTTTTGCACTCGTAGCAAATGATTTGATCCCTCTCTTCTTCTTTGTTTTTACCCTTGAAGTCCATCTTTCTTTGAATCTTCCTTCCTCGGTTGGACCTCATGAATCGAGAGAACCTTTTGGCTATCATAGCCAATTCTTCAAGGTCATCCTCCTCACTAGAAGAGCTCTCCTCATTTAATGAAGATTTGAGAGCCACTCCTATCTTCTTCTTCTAGCTTCTCCACTCTACTCTCTTCTTTTTTCTTTTCATCTTCCCTTCCTTGCTTCATTATCTCATGAGTAAGAAGAGAACCCACTAGCTCATCAAGTTTGAGTGTCTTCAAGTTTTTAGCCTCAATGATGGCGGTTCTCTTCCCATCCCAAGATTCGGGAAGTGAGTAGAGTAGCTTCCGGACAAGTTTGTCTTCTGGGATTGTCTCTCCAAAGCCCTTAAGCCCGTTGACGATGGTTGAGAAGCGATCGAACATCTTGGACACCATTTTGTCGGGCTCCATCTTGAAATTATCATAACTAAGATTGAGAATTCCAATCTTGGTCTCCTTCACATCATTGGTTCCTTCATAGGTAGTCTTTAGAGTATCCCACACTTCCTTGGCACTCTCAATGGAGGAGACTTTGGAGTAGATGTAGGGACCGAAAGAACAAAAGAGCATGTGAAGAGCTTTGTCATTTATTTGGATCTTCTTCCTCTCATCTTCACTCATCTCAATCTTCTTCTTTAGAACCATCTTTCCTTCATCATCACTCTTCAATGGAATGTAGGGACCATCTTCAATGACATCCCAAACCAAGTAATCGTTGGACTTGATGAAGAGGCGCATCCGGTTCTTCCAAAATGGATAGTTGTCGCCATTGAAGAATGGCAATTTTGTAGTGGATTGAGACTCGTACATGCTAGATCCGGAGGTAGATGCCATGGCTTGATTTTTGGATGATCACACTCTTCCTAGGAACTCCTCTTGTGGGTGTTAAACCTTCAAAGAGGTAGGCTCTGATACCAATTGTTGAGTGGATCGATGGATTGATCAAGACCAAGAAGAAGGGTGAATTGGGATTTTAAAACTTTGTTGGAGTGAAAGGATAGCTAAAAATGAAGAACAAAGGATTTTAGAACGGTTCAAGTTCCAAATGAACTCTACATCCACTACCTTAGCTACCACTAAGGATTTGCAACAATTCACTAATTTGTTCTTCCCCTTTTCAAGGCTTAGATGGTAACCTTTACACAACCGGTCAAATTTTCTACCCAAAATTTGACCAAACCCTCACAAATAAACAAAGAAGAAATTAGACAAGAAATATATCTCTCAAACACAATATTGCCCCTTGAAGTACAACACTCAACCCAAATTTGAAGATAGAATAGGAATTGAATACAACTCAATTTGGGGTTTACAAGAAATTGGAAAATAGGCACACTTGAGGTTGGATTTTTGCTTGGATGTTTATCTTTGATGTAATAGTTGTTGTTGGTCATCAATGAGCTTCAATTTATACCTTCTCTATCAATTCTAGCCGTTTGGGTAGTTAGGGTATTGATTATAGCTGTTGGGACCCTCTCTTTTCGCCATAAATGCACTTCTGCAGCTATCCGTATCGGTACACGAAGACCCGTATCGATACTTGTCTCAAAACAGAAAGAGCCGTTGCACATAATAAAGAGGGCGTATCGAAACACATGTAAGTGTATCGGTACGGGACATGGACCGTTTCGATACGGAAGAGACCGTATCGATACCTTTTTCTAAACTTTGCTCACTGGAAGTTTCTATTTCGATACGGGGGTACACAGTATCGATACGGGACAACTGCCACTTTAAATGTTAGTTACCTAACGACTGACACCAATGGTCGAAAACATTTAAAACACTTCGAATTAAAAATTCAGTTAAAACCGTATCGATACGGGTTAAGCCGTATCGGTACACCATTCAAACTCCTTCAGTTTTTGCAGAGGGGTGTATCGGTACAGATTGAATCTGTTTCGATACGCCGTTTCGATACGGTTAAGAGCATATCGAAACACGTCTTTCCAGTAGCCAACTTTGTAATAAAGGTATCGATGCGGCTGGAGGCGTATCGATACACCTGGACGATTTTCAATACTTTGGCCTTGGAACACTTAGAAAATATTTGGAGTTTGAGTTTTTCAAATCAGTTTAAAGTGTTTGTGATTTATAAATCATTTAAGGGACTTAGAAATCTATTTCAAGTTTTCAATTTAGTCCTTAACATACTTAGTTATATCGAAATCAAACATAGGTTTTACATTTTGTGATATGGATTGTAAACCAGGTTGTTGAGGTAGTTGTTTGATGTTCTGAAAGCATGTAACCTTGCCTCTTGAATGTTTAAGTGTTTTCTTTAATAGTATGTATCTTTTGGCTAATTAGACCCTTTATGTATGTTTGGATGCAAGTTTCTCTTAAGTATGCTTGTCTTGGTGTTTGATGCTCTGTTGATTGTTTAAATTGTTCCGTATGCTTATTCATGGTTGCCTAGTGTTGTATGAGAGTTGGTATGATGTTAGTCGAGTCGTTAAATGCATCTAGAGTTAAGTCCTTGTGCGTTTTGCAGCTAAATTGAGGCTTGCAGTGTAGGGCGTATCGATACTCCCAAGGGCTGTATCGATACGGTCCTACACTTTGGGCCTTAGTTTAAGCTTAGCGTACCGGTACACGGGGGTGTATCGATACGCCAAAAGCTCTCTGGAAATTTGAGAAATTGACGAGATTTTGGCGTATTGGTACGAGTCTTGGGTGTATCGGTACGATCCTTTTTGTTTCACTGTGAGAAGTTAACCGTTGAGGGCGTATCGGTACGGTCTACCAGCGTATCGATATGGTCTTCCTGGTTTGACTTGAGGGTGTTGACCAAGTCCAGGCGTATCGATACTGTCCTCTAGAGTATCGATATGGCCTGTTGTAAATGCTAAAATGGGTTGTTTAATTACTTGTTTTTGTATGTTTGGTATTCGTGTGTCCTTCCCGCTGCATGTCATAACACATAGGATGTATTAAAGCATTTAGACAAGATAATGTTAAAAGAAATTTTCTAGGGTTGCTAATCGAAGTGGAGCCCTAACAGGTTAAGCTTCGCTATTCCCCCTGTAACTGACTCCGACCGGTCTGTCGTATAGCCCGGGATGATGGGGTTACATCGCTATAGCTTCTGGTTTTCTCCCCTCCCCTCTCGGCTTTCGGCCGCAACTCACGTCGTCGGCGATCCTAAAATGTCCATTCTTTTTTGTTTTTTTTTCTTTTCGAATCTAAACCTCGTTTAAGATCTAACCCTAAGGTCATCATTTGTTTTTCATCTCTACACTTTCATTTTGAAAACTCTAAACCCATTTGATGACCACCCTACAACTCATCATACACGGCTGCAGAAGGATCGGCGGCTAGTCATCGGAGTACGAAGCAACTCGGTTCGAAAGAGGTAACCCTTAATATTCCCTTTTTTTGTATTCGAATATCTGAAAGAAAAAAATATAACGATAACTGAGATGAAAAAAAAGTTACCTCTAAAACTGAGTCTTTTTTATTTCCTTGTTCGAAAAGTAGTAAAATTTTCTCTTTTACATTCGTATATATTCAAAAGTTTACAATGATTAACTTTCACTGTTTCTGACATCGAATATTTTTTCATTTCCGGCCACTTGTTGGCGGTGGCATCATGGTCGTTGGCGTCGCGGAGATGAACGGCTGGATTTCATCTCAGGAATGGATGGTCGAGATGGTGTTTCGACGGCGACGTGGCGCCCTTCAAATGCGGACACGTCGCAGACGGATCTCCAAAGGCCTCAGCGTGCCGTGCACGCGCACGTGGGGAGGCGAACAGCCAGCACGTGCACTACACGCGCGATCCGAGAGCATCTCTGGTTCGTTCTCAGCCGTTGGATCAAATTTTGATACGTGCACTACATGTTGCCCTAAACATCCACTGTATGAATGATACGTGAGCCTGTCGACTGAGGTGAAATCTTGCTTGGAATTCTTCACAAAGTGTCTGGTTCTAACGGGACTTGTATGTCAGGTGTCTGACATTGAAACTTTTTTGAACCGCCTTATACGAGTTTTCAGCTTTAATTTCTCTTTTGGTTCTAAAAACCCATTTCGGGTTTTCATCTTGAAACCCATTCTTTTTCACTTTTTTTCTTTTTTCTTTTTTCTCTTTTTGCATCCTTTTTAGTTAAACGTAGTATTTTTTAACCGAGTCAGAATTTATTGGGTTTTTCAACTCCCTCCCATCCATTTCTGTTAAGATCAGTGCTCCTCCAGAAAAGCCTTCTTGACAATGTACGATCCTTCCCAATTAGGTGTCCATTTTCCGCGGGAGTCACTATGATTTGACAATATCCTTTTAAGCACCATATCCCCTCTCGCAATTCCCGTGGGTGAACCTTCTTGTCGTAAGCCGACATCATCCCCCTTTGATACATTTGACCATGGCAGATGGCTCTCAACCTTTTTTCTTCAATGAGATTCAGCTGGTCATACCTGGCTTGTATCCATTCGGCTTCACCCATCTTTAATTCATTTAGAATTTGAAGCGACGAGATTTCAACTTCGATAAGTAGTACTGCCTCAGTCTCATAAACAAAAGAGTAGGGTGTTGCCCCGGTTGATGTGTGTATGGACGTCCGGTAGGCGAAGAGAGCAAATGGTAGTTTCTCATGCCAATCTTTAAAGTTGTATATTGTTTTTGATATGATCTTCTTGATATTTTTATTCGCTGCCTTGACTACCCCGTTCATCTTGGGACGATAGGCAGTTGAGTTATGATGCACTATCTTTAATTGCTCGCACACCTCAGCCACCATCATATTGTTTAAGTTGGAGGCATTATCGGTGATGATCCTCTCTGGTAGTCCATATCGGTTAATGATTTCTTTCTTTAGGACCTTGCAGACTGTTTCCCTGGTGATGCTGGCATAAGAGACTGCCTCTACCCATTTGGTGAAGTAGTAAATGAAGACGAGAATGAAACGATGCCCGTTGGAAGCCTTCAGGTGAATTTTCCCTATAACGTCCATCCCTCACACTGCAAAGGGCCATGGTGAGTTCATGGTGTGCAAAGGCAGCGGTGGAGAATGGATTTTGTTGGCATATATCTGGCATTTGTGACATTTCTTGGCATAGTCGATACAATCTCCCTCCATTGTGGTCTAGAAATAGCCATACCTCATTATTTTTCGGGCCATCGAGAAACTGTTGGCATGTGTCCCACATAACCCATCGTGTACTTCAGCAAGAATGTTTTTTTGCCTCTCGCACATTAACTCATCTTAATAGCACTTGGTCCCTACCTTTCTTGTATAGGATTTCACCATCCAGGACATATCCGACTGCCATTCTCCTGATAGTCTTCTTATCATTCTCGTTTTCTTCTTTAGGGTAGGCTTGGAATTTGATATATTGCATAATATCATAATACCAAGGGTTTCCGTCTGCTTCCTCTTCCAGGTTGCAACAATGAGCTGGCATTTCAAATATTTGCATTTCAACTGGCCTCATTTCTGCCCTCGTGCTCGTTTTGAACATTGCGGCCAAGGTTGCTAGAGCATCTGCCATTTGATTGTCTTCTCTTGGAAGGTAGGTGAAACTGATCTTCTCGAATTCTTTTATGATCTCTTGAATCAAATCATAATACTTAATTAATTTCGGGTCTCTAGTTTCTCATTCTCCTCGGAGTTGGTAGATCACCAAGGATGAGTCACCGAAAATTTGAAGCACCTTGATCCTCCTCTTGATAGCTGCGGTCAATCCCATGACACATGCCTCATATTCAGCTATGTTGTTTGTGAAAAAGAATTCCAATCTACTCGTGAAAGGGTAGTAGACATTTTCTGGTGAGATCAATATCGCTCATATGCCATGACCTAAGGCATTGGATGCCCCATCAAAGTGGAGCTTCCATGAACTTTCTCCTGGGAGTACATCCCCTCCAGTTGTAATACACATCAGGTCTTTGTCTGGAAACTTGAAATTTAGAGGTTCATAATCGTCGGATGCACGACTTGCTAAAAGGTCAGCTATGGCGCTTCCCTTTATAGCTTTCTGATTTACATACACAATGTCAAATTTTGACAATAACATCTGCCAACGGGCCATTTCCCGGTTAAGGCTGGTGCTTCCATCATGTACTTCAATGAGTCCTTCTTGGATATCAACCAGGTGGTGTGATACAACATATATTGTCTGAGTCTTTTTGTAACCCAAACTAGAGCGCAGCATAATTTCTAAACTGGCAGATATCGTGTTTCACAATCGATGAACATCTTGCTTAGGTAGTAGATGGCTCTTTCTCTCCTTCCAGACTCATCGTGCTGTCCCAGGACTCATCCCATTGAGTTTTCATACACCGTTAAATACAAAATCAATGGTCTTCCTGGAACTGGGGCCACTAGGATCGGGGGATTCGTCAAGTATTTCTTAATCTTTTCTAGAGCTTCTTGACACTCCGTATCCCATACCCCCGGGTTATTCTTCTGAAGTAGTCTGAAAATCTGATCGCATTTGTCGGTTAATTGAGAAATGAACCGAGATATATAGTTAAGCCTTCCCAAGAAGCCTCGAACCTTCTTTTGTGTTTGAGGTGGTGGAAGATCGTGGATAGCTTTGACCTTGACAGGGTCGATCTCAATCCCTCTTCTACTAACCAAAAACCCCAAGAGCTTGCCGGACGTAACTGCGAATGTGCACTTTGCAGGATTGAGCTTCAATTGGTACTTTCTTAATCTTTGGAACAATGCTCTCAAATTCTGGATATGTTCCTCCTCCGTCTAAGACTTAGTGATCTTGTCATCCACGTAACCTCAATTTCTTTGTGCATCATGTCATGAAAGAGGGTCACCATAGCCCTTTGATAGGTCGCCCCAACATTTTTCAGTCCGAAAGGCATTACTTTGTAACAAAATGTGCCACATTCAGTCACAAATGTAGTCTTCTCCATATCTTCTGGGTGCATTTTTATTTGATTGTACCTCGAAAAACCATCCATGAATGCCCTGCCGTATTGTCAACCAAGGTATTATTGCGGGGTAAAGGAAAATTATCCTTCGGGCTCGCTCTATTGAGGTCTCTGTAGTCTAACACTTGTGAACCTTCCCATCTTTCTTTGGCACTGGAACTATATTCGCAACCCATTCGGAATATTTGACAACCTTCAAGAAACCAGCGCTGAACTGCTTTCTCACTTATTCTCTAATTTTTAATAACATATCAGTTCTCATTCTTCTGAGCTTTTGTTGGACCAGCTTACACTCTAGTTTTATCGGCAGCTTGTGTACCACTATGTATGTGTTCAGCACTGGCATATCCTGGTAAGTCCAAGTGAACACGTCTTTGAATTCTCGGAGCAAGGTTATTAGGTCATGCCTAGTTTTGGGAGAGAGGGCGACGCTGATCTTCACTTCTCTACTTTCTTCTTCGGTCCCCAGATTAAGAGTCTCTACTTCTTCTTGGTGGGGTAGGATTTGCTTTTCCTCACTTTCCATCATCCTTAGAAACTCTTCCGAAACTTCGTAGTCCCCTTCATCTTGTCCCTCATCTGACTCTACCAAACACGAAGGAAGCTCAAAATCCACCTCGGTGTCAGATTCAGAATCATTCATACAGTTAATAGTATGTGCCCTGTGTAGATTAAAAAGGAAAAATATTTGGAAGGGAAAGATATTTACATGGAATGAATAGAAATAATAAATGTATGTAGTGGATGATATGTTTTCCATTTGAGAAAACAAAGAAAACATCATCTTATTTTATTTTGAAGTATATTTAACATAGCAACCCTTTACAAAAGATCCCTAATGCCTGCGGGCAAAGGCAAAAGGGTTTGTTCGAATCATTACTATGTTTTCGTCCTAAAAACTACAGGCAAGTCGATACTGCTCCAGTTATTAAGTGACTCCCCCGAAAAGCAAGGACGGATTCTAGTTAAAAGCTTGCTACCACCTCCATCATTGGATATCATATTGACGGACATCCCCTCAATTAGTTCGCTGAACACCTCTTCATCATTAAGCTCGTTTCTTTTTTGGTTTACTTCATGTACTTTCTGCTCAACATTGATAATCCCAACAGACACGAATGTATCTCTCAGATGGGGAAAAGTCATCGGCTTCCATGGGATATCTACTCCCTTGAATCTGGCTCTCCTTCGCTCTTCTTTTTCTCTATACTCCTCTCTTTTCTCCAATATACTAGGCTTATGGCCCAGCCCGTATCTGTCTTTCTTGAAGATAACCTTCTTCGCACATAGACTCCCTTGCAAGTTTTTTCCCAGACCTTTTCCAGTTTTAGCTCCTCGTCCCAGAGTCTACCGAACGGTCATCTTGGTGCAGTTAGATAGTTTAGGGCACGTGATCTTGCTCCCTTTTGCGAAAAAGTGGTGTTGATAAATTCCAAGACCCTAAAGGAACATTCTATAGCATCCTCGTCAGGTGGGACGTAGGGGGTATCAGATGTAACTGAAGCTATTATGTCTTGTTCTGCTCCAATACTCACCAGTTCCCCTTCAATTATAAACTTCAATTTTTGATGTAGCGATGAAGGAACATCACTAGCAGAATGAATCCAAGGCCTTCCCAGCAAGCAATTATACGTCGGGTGGATGTCCATCACCACAAACTCAATGACATATTCTGTCGGTCCGATCAGTAAGGGTATCTGTATTTTCCCACCACTTCTCTTTGATTTCCATCAAAGGCTCTCACAGAGTTTTGGCATGGTTTCAGATGGGAACTATCTATGGGTAGCCTGTGCAGGGTTGTCATCGGTAGCACATTCAATGCAGACCCATTGTCAATGAGCACCCCGGCAAGACGTACCCTTTGTAGTGGGCGGTGATGTTTAAAGCCTTGGTAGACCCCATACCCCCATCCGAGATCTCGCAATCACTGAACATGATGTAGTTGTCCACAACAATATGTGCCACTATGCGGGACAACTTGTTCACAGAGATATCATTCGGAACAATGGTTTGATTTAACACATTCAACAATGCATCACGATGCTTTTCTGAGCTTAGTAGAAGCTCAAGTACCGTGATCCTTGCTTGTTGTTTGCAAAGTTGTTCGACGACGCTGTATTCATTGTGCCTTAAGAATCTTAAAAAATCTTGTGCTTGGGCTTCTGTCACCGGCTCATTGATCTGTATAGGAGGTTCTTCCCCAAACATCTTCTCGGGCTCAACTAACACATTCTTCCCTTTGTCTTTTACTACTTCCATTGTTTCTGGTGAATAACACCTACCGCTTCGAGTGAAATGTCCCATTCATTTACAAATTCGGCTTTCGGCTCCGTCGGTCCCTCCTGTTGAGTGAGTTTTGCGCCTTCAGGTGATCCTTCCTCATTATGCGACTCTGAACCTTCCGACACTAAAACATTGATGGTATAATTCCATGGAACTTTTTGTGCGTCTTTGAATTGGAAAGGGGTCGGAGCTGAGATGATAAGCTTAGGGGCCACCTTTGAACTTTCCCATTGAACCGAGCCGCCTTCTTTTGGTTTGGATGAAATGACGAATGGTCTGCCCACCCCGTATTTGACATTAGGGTGATCTGACGTGCAGACATCCAATTTCTTCTTTCCTTCAACTTTCTCGAAAAATTCAATTTCTTTGTTGTTCATCATTCCTTGGAACAACTGTTTAAACTTCTCACACTGTTAGATTTCATGCCCTCCTTCTTAATGAAACTTGCAGTAGGGCCCACATCCTTCTTGCACTAGTTCTATACCCCGATCTATTAGGCGTGACATACACAACTACTGGAATACCCATCGAAGAGGGGACATGACTTTAGAAATTTTCACTTTAGCTCTTCTATTGCGTTCATCCTCAATTGCTTTCACACTACGACCTTCGTGGTTTCGCAAAGAATTAGCAGCCACGTTTGGTTCATCAAATGACAAAACTCTTATGTTTATCATATTTTGAACAACCTTCTTAAAGGAAATACAATACTCTATCGTGTGACCGGGGCAGCTGCGTGATATTCACATTGCGCCTTCTCATCATACCAGGCGGAGAAAGGGGGTTTGTACGGAGTAAGATAATATGGTCGGACCAAATTAGCTTCATACAAATGTGAGTATAATTCAGCATAAGACATAGACAAAGGGGTGAATGACAGCTTCTCTCTCTCCTTCTTGGGAGCCCTCTCTTCCATCTTGTTCGAGTTTTTCACATTCCCAGTGGAAGCTTGGGGTTGTGAAATGGTAATGTTTGCTGGTAGCATTCACCTCATTGTCTTTCTTTTTGTAGTTTCTTCGGGTATTTTCACCACTGTCGATTCTCTCACTTTTTATTGCCACTTCAATTGATTCTCCTATCCTCACCAAATCAGCAAAGGTTTGGGTGGTGTTATTTATCAGACGATCAAACAATGATCCTCTCAATGTATTCACAAACAAGGGTGTAATCTCATGTTTGGGAATAGGTGGTTGAATTTGGGCAGCGACATCACGCCACCTTTGAGCATATTGTCGAAGACTTTCGCTTGATCTTTGCTCCATTCCTTCTAGCATAATTCGATTCGGGGTCATATCGGTCACATGCTTGTTTTGCTCAACAAAAGCTTTTGAGAGATCTTTCCACGATTTGATATTTGCTCGGCTGAGTTGGGTGTACCATCAAATAGCTGAGCCGGTCAGGCTATCCTGAAAACAATGGATCAACAGTTTTTCATCCTTCACGAAGGCTGCCATTTTCCTGCAGTACATAGTTATATGGGCGGAAGGACAAGTATTTCTGTCATACTTGTTAACATTAGGTGTTTTAAATTTTGGTGGAAGAACTAAATCTGCCACGAGGCTCAAATCACTAGCCTCATTCTCATGTTCGCTTCCCCTTCGCATAGAGTCGAATCTTTCCTCGAAGAGTTGAAACATCTCCTCATTTTTCTTCTCTATCTCTGCTCTGATCCTTTCTATCACGTTCAGGTCTGTAATTTCATCTTCGCGACCCACTTCAACAACTATGGGTTGTTTTGTAGATGCCCCAGATTGGTGTTCTTTTGACAGTCCAATAGTATTGATGTACACTCTCTTCTCGGGAGCAGGTGTGCTCGATTGAACCTTAGCGTAAGATGTTGTTTCTTCCGTCTCTTCACCAGTACTATTAGAGACCTTTCCTTTGCCAGCCATTTTCTCAAGTAGCGCAGTTATCTGAGCCATCATCACCGCTCGTGACTGAGCAATTTGATCGGTGATGTTTTGTTCAGCCTAATTAAACCGGGTCTCGAGGTCCTTCTGACCCTGTTCTAGGCTATTTGTAACACCCCAATTTTGGGCTTAGAAGTTTAGGGTTTAAACCAGACCGGTCTGAGAAACGGTTCGAATATAAAAGGGAGTTTTAGGGAAAGCCTAGTTCGGGATGCTTTTAAAATATAGAAAAGTATCTAAAAATCCTCATTTAATATATATAAGAGAGTGGTGAAATCAATTTTACAAAATAAGGTTTGGAAATACTACATTTCGGTGTAGTGACCAAATTGTGATTTTTGCAAAGTTTAGTAGTGACTGTTTTGTAAAGGATTGAAACTTTGAATATTTAAGGAGCTAATTTACCCAAAATATTTTTGTAACCCCCGTAGCCCGGCCTAGACGGTTGACCCGAACCACGAAGATTACACGGGGAAAACCAAAGTCAACCCGAAAGTCAACCTTGATTAACGACCCTTTTTTTTCTTTTTAATCTTGTCTAGATACTCATTAACCCTAGATGTGATCCCACAAACAACATACTCAAGGATCACAACCATCAGAGATCATTCAGGGACCCAATTACACAAAACACAACTTTAGGGACCAAATTGTAAATTCTGGAAACTTTGAGGCCTTAACCAGATTTTAAGTTACCAACTTAAAATTAATCATGTTTCATGCATCTCGGCCAAATTTCAGCTCAAACGGACATCTCAAACTCATACAATTGCTCATTCAGGACCAAAATGCAAACATTTTGAAACACATAACTGCCACTGTCAGCCCCCAACGGTCAACCGTTCCGAAACGGGAGACAGCCCGTTTCGAAACGCGGGGCCGTTCCGAAACAGGCATAGCCCGTTTCGAAACGGGGGTCTGGCAGAAGCCTTTCCGTTTCGGAACGGTGTCACCCGTTTCGGACGCCTGGGCTGCTTCGAGGCACCCGTTCCGAAACGGTTCACCCTGTTCCGAAACACCCTGCACAAAATGCAGAAATTTACCTACTTAAACATGCAATAGGCCAACCAAACATGCTCCAAACGTTACCAAACTTTGCCAACATGCAATTTAACATAAAAGAGGCATACTTGCATCAACAATTCAACAAAATAACAACATATACAAAAAGCCCCAAATCTAAAGGCATGCTTCCTACACAAGCAACCACTTAAGCACAAACTTTCCAAACCAAGCTCATTTATGCCAATACATGATCCAACAACAACATTAACATAAAAACATCCTTGTTCAAACATAATCGAACACATACACGTTAACCCCGAGAGATTCTACCCCCATTGCCTTTATTAACTATAGCTATTCACCGAGACATACATCTCACTTGGAGTCCACCTTGAATCCCTTGCTCCTTGCTGTCCAAACTTCAAGAATCTGCATTGATGGACAAAAAGGAGCGTAAGCACATAATGCTTAGTGAGGAATGCTCAAACCAAAACACCATCAATGCAGCGGGTCACAAAACACTTTTAAAACAAACCCGATTTATTTACCAAAGCCATGTTTGAAACCCTTTTCAACAACAAGCATCAAAACCATGCATTGCGCATACATGAAAACCAACCCTTAGCTTAGCAAGCTAAGAAAACCTTTTTAAAGCACAACCACAAATCATCCATTTAGCCAAACCATGCATAAACACCATATGCAAAGCTAAAACAAAGCCTTGGAATACACTCTCATTCCATAACATACCTTTCTTAAACTTGAGAGCCATTTCAAGCAAGAAACCTTTTTAAAACCATTACTCAAGCAATCCATCACATGCATTTACCAAGGCAAAAATATAAACCATACTATCATCATCACATGCCTTTTAAAACAAGTCTTCCAAGACTCCAATGCATTAAAGATATATCATGCTCACATGCATCATTTATCAAATGATAATCAACACTTGTTCAACTTAACAAGTAAACATGCATTTACAAGCATTATACAATTTCCATGCAACCATGCATCTTTTCAAGCATCTCATGCTTCACATGCAATTATGCATCAATTCAAGCATCTCATGCTTCACATGCAAATATGCATCATTTCAAGCACCTCATGCTTCATCACAATCAAGAATATCATATTGGCCTTCAAGTGATCAATCACATCCACTTTTCAACTCAACATCCAATCGGATACGCGGATTCCGAGCGTTGTCCCTACGCTCCCTACACCCTACCAATCCAAGGTCCTCGAATGGGCAACACCTCCATTATGACCTCAACATCCTAAGGTTCCCATGTATGGACTTTTAAACACCATACAACCTTAGCTTTTCCCGAGGTTCCCATGTATGGACAACCATACAACCTCAACATGCACAAGGTTCCCTTGTATGGACTTTCAAACACCATACCACCTTTGCATCACCGATTGGTAGTTGTAGAAATCACTAACGAGATCTGGGACACCCTATACAAGATCCACACATGGACTTAACACTGCCATTGTGATCTCAACAAGCACAAGGTTCTCACATATGGACTTTTAAACACCATATAACCTTTGCTCAACCAAGGTCCTCGAATGGGCAACACCTCCATTATGACCTTAACCATCTCGTTAGGATACTTGAAGGGAGTTTCCCGGTCCACTCTTGACCACTCCACCTCCAAGGCGACTTAATTCACGGTGCACCCAATCCTATAGCCGGCTAACTATATCCGATCAAAGAACCAAAAACCACTTACATCACTTGCCAATATAACCACCTTACCACATTAGTCCAATGTTCCACATGCATAACCATTATGCAAAACCATTACCACATTAATCAAATGATTCACATGCATAACCAATATGCAAAATCATTACCACATTAATCAAATGATTCACATGCATAACCAATATGCAAAACCATCATTTACCAACATTAATTCACTGTTTTAAAGCATTAGACAAAGCCATCGAACAACATGCAACACCATGCATCAAAACCACATTTTCAATGTATAAACCAAGGATCTCTTACCTTGAGCATCCTTCACATATGGCTTTCAAAACCAGCACTAAACCATGCTAAAATATGCTTTCAAAACAGAATTAAACCATGAAAAACACATGCATTTCAATCATCAACCACAATTGCTTAAAAGCCACTTCATATCACAAATCAAGTAAGAAATCCATTTACTTACTCTTGAGCTTAGAAAAGTTGTTTAGACTTAAACTAAGCTCCCAAACCTTCAAACCTTTGTTTAAAAGCCGAAAACCCAACTTCACTCACCGATAACCAAAATAAAGCTAGCCACCAAGCCTTCCAAGCATCCGAAACCTTCCGCAACACCTCTAAAGCTCACGGATCAAACTCCCCTGTTTCAAGCACACAAAAACAGCACATTAATGCATCATTATGCATTAAGAACAGCAGCCACACAACCAAACTCGCTGCTCGACACAAATCCAACAATTCGGCTACCAAACACAACCGAAATCACCTCCAAACATTTCCAAAACTTAACCCAGCCAAGATCCATCACTTCTAACCATTTTTAAACATCATTTAACATCCAAAATGATCACAAACACGTCCTTATACTCCCAGGTATAACAGATCACCAAAAACACTCCAAAAACAACCAAAAACTCAAGCAAAACTTAGGAAATTCAACCTATCCGGGATTGCATTAATTAAACCTCAACTTCTAATCAACTTAGCATTCATTTAACATCATTTTGACACTTCAAAACACTGCCCAAACAGATCACACGAAAATTTCACCAAAATCGCCAAATCTTGCATTTTAAGCCAAAATCAAGATTTCAATTGAAAAGCCTTTAACCAAAACACAAATCAAGGATTGAGAACTTGGGAATTTCAGTAAAGAACTGATAGTTTAGAGGAGAGAGACGTTCTTACCTCCAAACTTGAATTTCTCCTTTTTAGAGCCAAAAAGCTTGATGAAACAACTTGCAAATTGAGAGGTTTTGTTGATGAGATGATTAGGAATCAAATGAGAGTTGAAATGAGAGATTTAGATGCCAAAATCAGAGAAGAAAGATCTGGAGAATTGTGTTTGGGTTGAGAGAAAATGAGAGAAAAGGAAAATGGAGAGAAAATGAAAAGTTAGTTAAGAAATGGTAAAAATGATTTCCCTCCTTTTTCATAATCTTTAAAATCAGAATAAAGCCTTAAAATATCTTAGAAAAATCTGGAGAAATTCTTATTGGAATAATAGCTCCTTAAAGATTCAAAGTTTCAATCCTTTATAAAACAGTCACCGAACTTTCAAAAATTACATTTTGGTCACTAGCCAAAATGTCAACTTTCCGAACCTCATTTTCCAAAATTGATTTCACAGTTCACTTTTATATATTAAAAGATGATTTTAGAACATTTTTCCATATTTTTAATGCAACCCGAACTAGGCTTTCCTAAATTCACTCTTATATATTCGATCAGCACTTTGACCGAACCGGTCAACGCCCAAAACTTCTGAGCCCAAAACCGGGGCGTTACAATTTTTCTCCAGATTTTTCCTTAATTTGGGTGATTTAATTAATGATTTAATTAAATAAAAGAAAGGTGAAAACTACTTTTTGACTTTCTTAACTACCTTTCTCTAATTTTCTCTCATTCATTTTTCTCTCAAAATCCTATCATCCAAACACCTTTTCTCCAGCAAAATTCACATTGATTCTTACTTCAATTGATGAGATTTTCATCAATCATTGGTTCCTAATCAATCTTGCAACAAATCCTTTTGATTTCCACATTGCATTTTCATGGAATTTTGCCCAAATCAAGGAGAAATCATCTTTTAGAGGTAAGATTGTTCTTCTCCTCTAAATACTCAGTTCTTTACTGAAATTCCCAAGTTGTCAATCCTTTATTAAAGTTTTAAAAATGGTTTTAATGTTAGAAACAAGATTTTGGCTTAAAACTCAAGATTTTGGAAGAGATCTTGAAGATTTTCGTTGTAATTGATTGAGCTCTATTTTGAGATAGTTCTCTAATGTATTTTGGATGTTAAATGATGATTAGAAATGAGGTTTTATCAATCCAATCCCGAATAGGTTGTGTTTCCTAAGTTTTTGCTTATTAAAATGGTGGTTTTTGAGGTGTTTTTGGTGTTCTGTTATAGCTGGAGGTATAAGGACGAGTTTAGAGTTGTTTTTGATGTTAATTGATGTTTAGAAATGATTAGAAGTGATGGATCTTGGCTGGGTTAAGTTTTGGAAGAGTTTGGAGGTGATTTCAGTTGTGTTTGGTGGCCGAAATGTTGGTTTTAGGTAGAGCAGCGAGTTTGGGAGTGTTGGCTGAAGATTTCAATGCATGATGATGCATTAATCCTCTGCTTTAATGTGTCTAAAATAGGGAAGACATCTTCGGACACTTTTGGAGTTGATCCGGAAGCTTAATCGGCGTTTCGGCAAGCAAGCGAAACGAAATCGGTGAGTGCGTTTGGGTTTGAAGTCCATGAGGACAAAAATACAAGGTTTGGGGATTTAGAAGAGGTTTGAAACACCTTCCTAAGTCCGAAAGTAAGTATGGCTTGATTGATCTCTCTAAAGTGGTGTTTGGCCCGAAAATGCTTTTACATGCTCATGGTTAGAGATTGTGAAATTCCTACTGTTTTTATGCATGTTTTGGAGCATGAGATTAAGCTTGTAAAGATGTCATGAGATGGCATGTTGCATTGAATAGATTTGAGCTTTTGGTTTGAAGCAATGTATGATTTATGATTTGAAATGTGGTGAGAAAACCTTTGAGTTTTATTGCATGAAAAACAGTAGGTGTGATGATATTTTAACACATTATATTGGCATAGATGTTGAGAAACTTACCGGATATAATTGATCGATCAATAGGATGAGAGTGCACTATAAACTAAAAATTCGTACGTGCTCTTTGGTTAAGCCAAAGGGAGATTTTCCGATGATGGGCATTCCATCGGGTAGGACTTGGTGAAATACCCAAGCTTTGTGGCGATGAGAGATTTCGCCATGTGAGTACGGTGATGAGAGAATCCACCGGAAGTTGTGTTGCTAGACAAGTGAGTACGGTGATGTGAGATTCCACCGGAAGAGTCTAGTGTAGAAATATGTCCACAAATCCGGGTATTAATGGGATGCTAAATGCCAATATAAATGATGAAATGGTTTTTGTTACACATGTACCTTGATGAAATGATTTATGCTATGAGATATGCATATGTGTTTTGTTTAGAAATGCTTTGACAATACAAGCATGTGAATGGCCTTGCCATGAGTTTTGCATTGGTTTTAATGCATGAGATAGAATGAAGGTACATGTGTTTTCAATGATTTTTGCTTGAAAGTTTATCAAGCATGAGAAAGAGATGAGCATGTGGTTTAAAAGCTTTGATGAAAGTGTTTTCTAAAATTGCATTATTGTGTTGGTTTCTTTAGAGCATGCCTCACTAAGCAATTATGCTTACGCTCTCCTTTACCAATAATGCAGATAATTGAGGTGTTTAAGGGCACCAAGGAAGCTAAGTTTGCCCAAGGGAATCCAAGCTCATGTATGATGAAGTTTTCATACACTATTAGTTTTGATAAATTCGCAATGGGAACTTAAGATTTGTTTTGGGAGATGTGTTGAACTCCCTAAGATTTTGGCATGTTGCCTTGGTTGGTTTGAATTGTAAATGGCCTTAATTGCTTGTTTGGAGGTTTGATTTCCCTAATTGGATTTGATAATAGGAAGCATGCCTCTAGATTTGTGAGCTTTCATGTTCGATGCTATGAAGGTGGTTAGGAGTTCTAAACATGTACCTTATATGTTTGATGACTTGTTGGTATGTTTGGGGAGTCCTTTGGTTGTGTTTGAATGAGTTTATGCATGAAAAACCAGCAATTGCTGTAGTTTCTGGGCAAACTGTATCGAAACACCCTCTAGTGTTTCGAAACGGGGGCCTAAAATGGCCTTCGTATTTCGAAACGCTAAAGGATGTTTCGAAACGATTTGGCTACTGGAATGCCTCGTTTCGGAACCAGTCTCGGAACAAACCCGCGTATCGAAACGGTCAACGCTGTTTTGATCCAACGTTTCGATACAGCAGGTGAGTGTTTCGAAACAGGTGACCGTTGGGCACAGATTTGAATGGTGCTGTAGTTTGCAAGCTTTACATTTTAGTCCCAAATGTTTAAGTTGATATTGCATGAGTTTGAGATGTTCTTTTAAGACGAATTTTGGCAGAGAAGCATGTAACGTGACTAATTTCATATTGGTAAACTTAAAATCAATAAAGACCTTCTAATTTACAGAAATTACAATTTGGTCCCTAAACTTGTAAAAGTGCAATTGGGTCCCTGTATGTTATCCGATCGTTGTGCCTTTCTCAAATATGTTTTGTGAGTACCCACTTAGAGTTAAAATGTATCTAGACAAGATTAAAAAGAAAAAAAAGGGGTTGTGAATCAAGGTTGACTTTCGGGTTGACTTTGGTTTTCCCCGTGTAATCTTCGTAGTTCGGGTCAACCGTTTAGGCCGGGCTAAGGGGGTTACATTTGGTGGTACCAGAGCTTGGTTCTCGTATAATTGGGGTTGTGATGTGGATGTTGTATGTGTAATTGCATGATGAGCCTTTTGGGTGAAAGAATGTTGTTTGAATAGTGATGCATGGTTTCAATTGTGATGTGGCTGTGATGTTATGCTATGTTGGAGTGTGTTAGGAGATCCCATTGCCATATCAAAACTAATGAAATGAATTGTTTTCGAAAATGAGCTTGAGTACTTGGATTGCTTACCTTATTGTACCTAATTGTGTTCATTGCATTTTGTCAGTGCATTGTTTTCTTTGTAAATGGGGCCACATAGAGAGATGAGGATGAATACAAGAGCTATGGCTCAGAATGACAATGATGAGAATGCTGAGAATGTTGTGGATTTACCTCCTTCTCCTGGTGGTGGACCACCTGGTGGTGATGGTGGTGCTGGAGTTGGAAATGCTGGTGCTGGTGCTGGTGCTGGGGTTGTTGGACCTGAAGGTGTGCAGGGGCAAGCTGCTCCTGACATGACTGTGTTGATTCAGACTATTGCTGGAGCCTTTCAGGCAGCAGTAGCTGGAGCTCATGGAGCTGCGCATCAGGATGATGCCAATGTGAGATTGCCTTTGGAACTTCTTCGCAGTCTGGGAGGGACTGAGTTCAGAGGTCTATCTCCGGAAGGATCTGAGTCTTGGTTGGAAAGCACCAAGAGGATTTTGGGTCAGATGAACTGCAATAATGTGCAGAAGCTGGGTTGTGTGGTGTCACTGCTGCATGGTGATGCTTATACGTGGTGGACGACCACTATCTCTAGGATGGAAGATGATGAGGTGACTTGGACGTTCTTCCTGAGTGCATTTAAGCAGAAGTATCTGGGTGTGCGATACCTAGATGAGAAGAAAAGAGAATTTATGTCTCTTGTGCAAGGTAGCATTGACGGTGGCTGAGTATGAGATCTAGTTTGTCCGCCTCAGTCAGTATGCACCTGAGCTGATCCCTAATGAGCGAGAGAGGTGCGAACAATTCCGTTATGGGTTAGTAACGGATGTGAAGACTTTTATGCTTGCGGCTGACTATACATATTTCGATGTCTTGGTCACTAGAGCCAAGGACATTTAGTCGAATCTTGGTTTGACTACCCAAGTGGGTGGATCTAGCTCTGGGAAGAGAGCGGCTGAACGCGATTATGGTAGAGATCACAACAAGAGTCATAAGGATAGGAGGCCGCACTTTGATGCTAGGCGTGGAGGTGGTAACCTTGGTAGAGGTCAGTAAGGACCTAATGCTGTTTTTAGGACTCCTAAATGTAACCGTTGTGGTAGACGGCATGGTGGCGAGTGTTGGGGTAACCCTGGTACATGCTGGAATTGTGGAAACCGTGGACATTTGAAGAAGGATTGGCCTCAGACTTTGAAGGAGGGACAAGCTCCGGTGAGAGAAGCTGAGCCACAGAGAGGCCGTGGGCGCGGTCGTGGTAATTTTCAGCGCAGAGATGATGGTGGCAGGAATGTAGCTCATGTTGTGGTCGTTCAACCTGAGGGTGGCGGTCAGGCTCGAGTGTATGCTCATCGAGAGGGAAGGAATGATACGGATGTGATCGTAGGTACCTTTACTTTGCAATCCTTATCATTACTTTCTTTGATTGATTCTGGATCTACACACTCGTACATATTGCGTGAACATGCTCAAATGCTTGGTTTACCTGTTGATTCTTTGGATGTTGGTATACGTGTGACTAGTTCCTTTGGTGAGTCGGTTGTGACGCGGAAATTGTATAGAAGATGTCCCTTGAAAGTGCAAAACCATGTTTTTCTTGTTGATCTCATGGAATTGCCATTCTATGGTTTTGATGTAATCCTTGGTATGGATTGGCTTGTTGAGCATCGGGCTATAGTGGATTTTGAAAGCAAGCGAGTTTCGCTGAAACTTGCGGATGATTACGAAGTGGTGGTGGTTGGTGAGAATGTGAAGTTTCTTGCCAATGTGGTGTCTACATTAGAAGCGAGTCGGATGCTGAGGCAAGGTTACGAGGCCTACCTAGCCTTTGTGATGAATCCTAGTTCAAAGGAGTTGCGCGTTCAGGATATCAGAACTGTACGAGAGTTTCCTGGAGTGTTTCCGGAGGAGCTACCTGGATTGCCGCCTAGTCGAGAGGTGGAGTTTGGAATTGAGCTGTATGAAAACACATCTCCAGTGTCCATTGCTCCCTATCGCATGGCACCGAAGGAGTTGAAGGAGTTGAAGACGCAGCTTCATGAGTTGCTTGACCGTGGTTTCATTCGGCCTAGTGTGTCACCGTGGGGTGCACCGGTCTTGTTCGTGAAGAAGAAAGATGGCACTATGAGAATGTGCATCGATTATCATCAGCTGAACAAGTTGACTATCAAGAATAGGTATCCTTTGCCGAGGATCGATGATCTTTTTGATCAGTTTCGGGGAGCGGCTGTGTTCTCCAAGATTGACTTAAGGTCAGGATACTACCAGCTTAAGGTGAAAGATGTGGGTGTGCCGAAAACAGCCTTTAGAACGAGGTATAGGCATTATGAGTTCCTTGTAATGTCGTTTGGCTTGATGAATGCTCCTGCAGCTTTTATGGACATGATGAATAGAGTGTTCCATGAATACTTGGACAAGTTTGTTGTGGTTTTCATTGACGATATCCTTGTGTACTCTCGTACTGAGGAAGAGCATGAAGGTCATTTGAGGGGTGTCTTGCAAGCGCTTCTGGAAAATCAACTTTATGCTAAGCTGAGCAAGTGTGACTTTTGGTTGAAGGAGGTTGTGTTCCTTGGTCATGTGGTTTCGGCTGAGGGAATTCATGTTTATCCTCAGAAGATCGAGGCGGTTATGAATTGGAAGCCTCCTAAGTTTGTTCATGAAGTCCGTAGTTTCCTTGGGTTGGCAGGATATTACCGGAGGTTTGTGGATGGATTTTCGAAGATTGATGCAACTTTGACGAAGTTGTTGCAAAAAGATGTCAAGTATGAGTGGACAGAAGCAAGACAACAAGCTTTTGAGAAGCTTAAGGCAGCTTTGACGCAAGCTCCAATCTTGGTTCAACCTGAATCAGGAAAAGAGTTTGTGGTATACAGTGACGCATCCTACGTTGGTTTGGGGTGTGTGCTAATGCAAGAGGGTAAGGTGGTGGCTTATGCATCGCGACAGTTGAAGGTGTATGGACGCAATTATCCTACGCATGATATTGAGTTAGCTGCAGTAGTTTTTGCTTTGAAGATCTGGAGACATTATCTTTATGGTGAGAAGTGTACTATGTACACGGATCACAAGAGTTTGAAGTATTTGATGTCTCAGAAGGAGTTAAATCTTAGGCAACGACGTTGGGTGGAGTTGCTTAAGGATTACGATCTAACGATCGAGTACCATCCGGGAAAAGCTAATGTTGTGGCGGATGCCTTGAGCAGGAAGGTGGCGGTTGAGTTAAGGGCTATGTTTGCCAGCTTGAGTATTTCGCAAGATGGAGGTATTGTGGCTGAATTGCAAGTGAAACCATCTCTGGTTCAGTTGATAAAGGATAAGCAGTTGTTGGATGATTCTTTGGTGCCACATGTTCAAGATATTGCTGAGGATAGACCATCAGATTTCTGTTTTAATGATGATGGAGTTCTATGATTTGGAAGTCGGATAGTAGTGTCGAATGATGTGGAGTTGAGGCGTACTATTCTGACTGAATCTCATAGTAGTCCTTTTCCTATGCACCCTGGTAGTACAAAGATGTATCGTGATCTGAAGGATGAGTACTATTGGGTGGGTTTGAAGAAAGATGTTGCAGAATATGTGAGTAAGTGCATGGTTTGTCAGTGGGTTAAGGCTGAGCATCAGTTTCCTTCAGGGTTGTTGCAACCGTTGAGGATTCCTGAGTGGACGTGGGAAATAATTACCATGGACTTTGTGTCTGGTTTGCCTTTGTCGCCATCGAAGAAGAATTCGGTGTGTGTGATTGTGGATCGCCTTACAAAGTGTGCGCATTTCTTGCCTGTGCATACTACATATACCTTGGATTAGCTTGCTGAGTTGTACATTGTTGAGATTGTGCGTTTGCATGGTGTACCAAAGTTCATAGTGTCAGATAGAGATTCGAGGTTCACATCGCATTTTTGGGAGTGTTTGCATCAAGCTTTGGGTACGCGGCTGAATTTCAGTACCTCTTATCATCCACAATCGGATGGTTAGTCTGAGCGTGTTATCCAAGTGCTTGAGGATATGTTGAGGTGCTGCGTGATTGAGTTTCAAGGCTCTTGGGAGAAGCATTTGCCTTTGGTGGAGTTTGATTTTAACAATAGCTACCAGGCAAGTATTCAAATGGCACCTTATGAAGCCTTGTATGGGAGGAAGTGCAAAACTCCTCTTTGCTGGGCTGAGACGAGTCAGAAGTTGGTCTCGATGCCGGCTTTGTTGAAAGGTACCACCGAGAAGGTGAAGCTCATTTGTGAGCGGTTGAAGGCAGCTTCTGATTGACATAAGTCTTACGCGGATTTGAAGCGTAAGGAGATCGAGTTTGCGGTGGGTGACCGTGTGTTTTTGAAGGTTTCACCTTGGAAGAAGGTAATGAGGTTTGGCCGGAAGGGTAAGTTGAGCCCTAGGTATATTGGACCATACGAGGTGATTGAACGTGTGGGTCCTGTTGCTTATAAGCTGAGGTTACCACAAGAGTTGGAAAAGATACATGATGTGTTTCATGTCTCTATGCTTCGGAGGTATCGGTCGGATCCTTCGCATGTTATGCCTGTAGAGGAAGTTGAGTTGAATCCAGACTTGACCTATGATGAGGAGCCGGTTGAGATTATGGATTCGGACAGTAAAGTTCTTCAAGGTAAGACCATTGAGTTGGTTAAGGTGTTGTGGAGGCATCGTGGTGTTGAGGAAGCCACGTGGGAAAGAAAAGATGACATGAAGAAGCAGTTTCCTTACCTTTTTCCTCCAGGTAAATTTTGAGGACGAAATCTCTTAAGAGGGAAGAGTTGTAACACCCCAATTTTGGGCTTAGAAGTTTAGGGTTTGAACCAGACCGGTCTGAGAAACGATTCGAATATAAAAGGGAGTTTTAGGGAAAGCCTAGTTCGGGATGCTTTAAAAATATAGAAAAATATCTAAAAATCCTCATTTAATATATATAAGAGAGTGGTGAAATCAATTTTACAAAATAGGTTTGGAAATACTACATTTCGGTGTAGTGACCAAATTGCGATTTTTGCAAAGTTTAGTAGTGACTGTTTTGTAAAGGATTGAAACTTTGAATCTTTAAAGAGGTAATTTACCCAAAATATTTTTCTCCAGATTTTTCCTTAATTTGGGTGATTTAATTAATGATTTAATTAAATAAAAGAAAGGTGAAAACTACTTTTTGACTTTCTTAACTACCTTTCTCTAATTTTCTCTCATTCCTTTTTCTCTCAAAATCCAAAAACTCAAGATTTTGGAAGAGATCTTGAAGATTTTCGTTGTAATTGATTGGGCTCTGTTTTGAGACAGTTCTCTAATGTATTTTGGATGTTCAATGATGTTAGAAATGAGGTTTTATCAATCCAATCCCGAATAGGTTGTGTTTCCTAAGTTTTTACTTATGAAAATGGTGGTTTTTGAGGTGTTTTTGGTGTTTTGTTATAGCTGGAGGTATAAGGACGAGTTTAGAGTTGTTTTTGATGTTAATTGATGTTTAGAAATGATTAGAAGTGATGGATCTTGGCTGGGTTAAGTTTTGGAAGAGTTTGGAGGTGATTTCGGTTGTGTTTGGTGGCCGAAATGTTGGTTTTAGGTAGAGCAGCGAGTTTAGGAGTGTTGGCTGAAGATTTCAATGCATGATGATGCATTAATCCTCTGCTTTGATGTGTCTAAAACAGGGGAGACATCTTCGGACACTTTTGGAGTTGATTCAGAAGCTTAATCGGCGTTTCGGCAAGCAAGCGAAACGAAATCGGTGAGTGCGTTTGGGTTTGAAGTCCATGAGGACAAAAATACAAGGTTTGGGGATTTAGGAGAGGTTTGAAACACCTTCCTAAGTCCGGAAGTAAGTATGGATTGATTGATCTCTCTAAAGTGGTGCTTGGCCCCAAAATGCTTTTACATGCTCATGGTTAGAGATTGTTAAATTCCTACTGTTTCCATGCATGTTTTGGAGCATGAGATTATGCTTGTAAAGATGTCATGAGATGGCATGTTGCATTGAATAGATTTGAGCTTTTGGTTTGAAGCAAAGTATGATTTATGATTTGAAATGTGGTGAGAAAACCTTTGAGTTTTATTGCATGAAAAACAGTAGGTGTGATGATATTTTAACACATTATATTGGCATAGATGTTGAGAAACTTACCGGATATAATTGATTGATCAATAGGATGAGAGTGCACTATAAACTAAAAATTCGTATGTGCTCTTTGGTTAAGCCAAAGGGAGATTTTCCGATGATGGGCATTCCATCGGGTAGGACTTGGTGAAATACCCAAGCTTTGTGGCGATGAGAGATTCCGTCATGTGAGTACGGTGATGAGAGATTCCACCGGAAGTTGTGTTGCTAGACAAGTGAGTACGGTGATGTGAGATTCCACAGAAAGAGTCTAGTGTAGAAATGTGTCAGCATATCCGAGTATTAATGAGATGCTAAATGCCAATATAAATGATGAAATGGTTTTTATTACACATGTACCTTGATGAAATGATTAATGCTCTGAGATATGCATATGTGTTTTGTTTAGAAATGCTTTGACAATACAAGCATGTGAATGGCCTTGTCATGAGTTTTGCATTGGTTTTAATGCATGAGATAGAATGAAGGTACATGTGTTTTCAATGAGTTTTGCTTGAAAGTTTATCAAGCATGAGAAAGAGATGAGCATGTGGTTTAAAAGCTTTGATGAAAGTGTTTTCTAAAATTGCATTATTGTGTTGGTTTCTTTAGAGCATGCCTCACTAAGCAATTATGCTTACACTCTCCTTTACCAATAATGCAGATAATTGAGGTGTTTAAGGGCACCAAGGAAGCTAAGTTTGTCCAAGGGAATCCAAGCTCATGTATGGTGAAGTTTTCATACACTATTAGTTTTGATAAATTCGCAATGGGAACTTAAGATTTGTTTTGGGAGATGTGTTGAACTCCCTAAGATTTTGGCATGTTGCCTTGGTTGGTTTGAATTGTAAATGGCCTTAATTGCTTGTTTGGAGGTTTGATTTCCCTAATTGGATTTGATAATAGGAAGCATGCCTCTAGATTTGTGAGCTTTCATGTTCGATGCTATGAAGGTGGTTAGGAGTTCTAAACATGTACCTTATATGTTTGATGACTTGTTGGTATGTTTGGTGAGTCCTTTGGTTGTGTTTGAATGAGTTTATGCATGAAAAACCAGCAATTGCTGTAGTTTCTGGGCAAACCGTATCGAAACACCCTCTAGTGTTTCGAAACGGGGGCCTAAAATGGCCTTCGTATTTCAAAACGCTAAAGGATGTTTCGAAACGATTTGGCTACTGGAATGCCTCGTTTCGGAACCAGTCTCGGAACAAACCCGCGTATCGAAACGGTCAATGCCGTTTCGATCCAACGTTTCGATACAACAGGTGAGTGTTTTGAAACAGGTGACCGTTGGGCACAGATTTGAATGGTGCTGTAGTTTGCAAGCTTTACATTTTTGTCCCAAAAGTTGAAGTTGAAATTGCATGAGTTTGAGATGTTCTTTTAAGACGAATTTTGGCAGAGAAGCATTAAACGTGACTAATTTCATATTGGTAAACTTAAAATCAATAAAGACCTTCTAATTTACAGAAATTACAATTTGGTCCCTAAACTTGTAAAAGTGCAATTGAGTCCCTGTATGTTATCAAATCGTTGTGCCTTTCTCAAATATGTTTTGTGAGTACCCACTTAGGGTTAACATGTATCTAGACAAGATTAAAAAGAAAAAAAAGGGTTGTGAATCAAGGTTGACTTTCGGTTTGACTTTGGTTTTCCCCGTGTAATCTTCGTAGTTCGGGTCAACCGTCTAGGCCGGGCTAAGGGGGTTACACTATTTACTCTATCTTCCATTATTTTTGTTTGAAGGCAAGTACCATATTGGTGCGGAATGATTGCAACTTAGTTTTCTGCCATATTATTTCCCACAATTAATTTTTTATTGCTTTAACCATTAAATGCAATGTATAGTGTAAAAAAGTGAATGAATGATGTATGAAGATGAATGCAATAAAGGCGTTGATTCTTAAACAGTCCTTAGAAAGACTTTCATTAGCAGAAGAGGTCTTGATTACAAAAACTAGTGATAACAAGCTACAAATATCGGCTAGCTTCTACGCCTAGAACTTCGACTTCTTGAAGTAGGGCTCAAACTTGGGCTCCCAAATCTGTCTCCGGACAAATACGTGCATATAGTTTAGTTTCCGCTCCTACCAAACCTTGGATGTACTGACCTACTCCATGTGCTTGTGCCATGACATCTATCATAGCTCTGTGCTGGTCCCTAATTAGCTGACCGACTTGTTGAAGACCCCAAACTATTCTACTGTTATCTTCTTGTATGACCCATTCGAATGAGGCAAGTTGCTCCCTACATCCTTGCAGAGCCGCTTCCAGCTCGGTCACTTTTTCCCTTAGTACCTCGTTTTCTTCCTGGGCAAAATTCAGGGCGATGTTACCCTGATTATGATAGTCATACAAAAGCCCTTCTAATTGCCCCACCTGAGCTCCGAGTTCTCCATTTTGGATTATTAATTCTTGAGAAGGTTTGACTGATGACCAACTCGTGTGTAATTGCATTTACTTCGGCTATCTTTTGCTCTGCCAGGCTTTGGTTGTCTTGATGAGCTAATCCCAGTCGTGTTAACTGAGCCATTAGATTCTGAATCTGTTCTTGACTAAGGGCTAGCTTCTGATTAGCACCTTCTAATTCCTCGGTCTTTTTCGTGACTTGTTTCTGGCTTGCTTCGTATTTACGAGCATAACTATCAGTCTTCTTCCTTGTTGTCACTAGCTTGTTAGCCAATTCTTTGGCGGTAGTGCCTAAGCTGCTCTTTCGCAAGTTTTGCTTTAACTCCATCCATCCATGCCATAACTCTTCGTGATCATCTTGCAGTGCTTTCTTCTTTAGTAGTTGCTCTTCTCGGTTCTTGCATTTTTCCAAATCGATTGATGCTAAATAATTTGCACCTTCAAGGTCAGAGATGCATTTTTCCAGAGCACGTACCTCTCTCTGGTGTGCCCTTCTAGCTTTTTCTATGTCGGAAGGAGCATCTCTCATATGTTCCTCCATAGGTCAGACGTTTTCCCGATTTGGACAGAGGATGGTATCATTGACCCGATTGAGCCTCCAATGTTCATATGCTAGGGTAAAAGGGCTTCCATCATTGTAAACGTCAAATTTGTGTAAGCTCTTCCAAGCACGGCTCATCTTCAATACTTTTGCTTTGTATCCACTATCCTCGTGCGGGAAGCTAGAGGCATTTAAACCATAGATAGCAGGGATGAATTGCATTGAGCCTGTAACCCCCTTAGCCCGGTCTAGACGGTTGACCCGAACTACGAAGATTACACGGGGAAAACCAAAGTCAACCCGAAAGTCAACCTTGATTAGCGACCCTTTTTTTCCTTTTTAAACTTGTCTAGATGCACATTAACCCTAGGCGTACTCTTGAGATAAGCATACTAAAAAATCACAGCAATCGGAAAACAAAAAGATACTCAATTGCACAACATACGAATTTAGGGACCAAATTGTAATTTCTGGAAATTAAGATGACTTTACTAATTTTTAAGTTACCATTATGAAATTAGTCATGTTTCATGCTTCTCTGCCAAATTTCACCTCAAACGGACATCCCAAACTCAAGCAATTGCATAAACGAAGTTCAGGACTAAAACGTGAAGATTTCAAAACATAAAACCATAGAATTCAGTGCCCAACGGTCAAATGTTCCGGAACGGGGGTTTACCGTTCTGAAACGCGGGACCGTTTCGAAACCTGTTCCGAAACAGGGCTTGGCAGTAGAAAAAGTGTTTCGGAACGGCTCTACCTGTTTCGAAACACCAAGGTCATTTCATACCCCTGTTCCGAAACAGTAGTACCCGTTCCGATACGGGCTGCCCAGAAATGCAGAAATTTTCTAGTTTTACACACATTCGACCCATCAAACACACCCCTATGACCCCTTAATCATGGCAACAAGTCATCATGCATAAAAGGAACATATTTGCATCAACAAATCATATTCATGGCATCAATTAGGGAAAATCTCAATCTATAGGCATGCAACCTATTACTCCAAACCAACCAAACATCAAACCAACAAAACAAACACCATAAAGGCCAATTAAATATCCAAAACATCATAGGCATCATGCCAAACTTAGGGAGTCCAAAACATCTCCCAAAAACACAACCTAGGTTCCCATTGCCAAATACCAAAAGCTAATAATGTTGTAAAAATAGTCACCATACATGAGCTTTGCCTTCCCTTGGATTCTTAACCTCCTTGCTGCCCTTTAAGCACTTCAATTCTCTGCATTATAGGTTCAAGAAAGAGAGCGTAAGCACAAATGCTTAGTGAGGCATGCTCTAATGAAACAACACAATAATGCACTTTTACAAAACACCTTTCACAAGGCCTTTTCATTCATAAAATCATTTTCATGCAACAATGCATTAACCACAAGCATCTCATGCTTTATAATCATCAACATATCTTAACAACAAGCACCTCATGCTTCGTAAGCATTAACATGTCATATTGGCTTCCAAGTGATACCATAACCATTTTCCACATAAAACACAATCGGATACGCGGATTACAAGCGTTGTCCCATACGCTTCATACACACTACCAAACACACAAGGTGGAGTTTACCGGTACATTCACAACCCCTCAACACCCGTGATGGAGTTTAACGGTACAATCACAACCCTTTCACATCACTCTTTGGTAGTTGTATAACATCACTAACGAGAACACGGGACACACAACACAAGATCCTCACATGGCATTTTAACCACCATTATGATCTTAGACATCTCGTTAGTGTACTTGGATGGAGTTTACGGTACCATTACAACCCCTCAACATCCAAGGCGACTTTATTCACGGTGCACCCAATCCTATAGCCGGCTAACTATATCCGATTCAAGTACTTTAAAACCAATACATCACTTTATTCACCACTCCCTAAAACCACCTTTTATATTCGAACTGAAATTTAGACCGGTCCGGTTCAGACCCTAAACTTCCAAGCCCAAAATTGGGGTGTTACAACTCTCCCCCCTTAAGAAATTTTGTCCCCGAAATTTACCTGGAGGAAAAAGGTATGTAAACTGCTTTATCATGTCATCCTTCCGTTCCCACGTGGCTTCCTCAGCACCACGATGCTTCCAAAACACCTTTACCAACTCAATGGTCTTGCCTCGAAGAACCTTACTGTCCGATTCCAGAATCTCCACCGGTTCCTCATCATAAGTCAAATCCGGATTCAACTCCACTTCCTCCACAGGCATAACATGCGAAGGATCCGATCTATACTTCCGAAGCATAGAGACATGAAACACATCATGAATCTTTTCCAACTCTCGCGGTAACCTCAACTTGTACGCAACAGGACCCACACGCTCAATCACCTCGTATGGTCCAATGTACCTAGGGCTCAACTTACCCTTTCGACCAAACCTCATCACCTTTTTCCAAGGCGAAACTTTCAAAAACACACGGTCACCCACTGCATACTCAATCTCCTTACGCCTCAAATCCGCGTAAGACTTTTTCCGATCAGAAGCTGCCTTCAATCGCTCACAAATGAGCTTCACCTTCTCGGTAGTTTCTTTTAACAAAGCTGGCATAGAAACCAACTTCTGACCTGTTTCAGCCCAACAAAGAGGAGTTCTGCACTTCCTCCCGTACAAAGCTTCATAAGGTGCCATTTGAATACTTGCCTGGTAGCTATTATTATAGGCAAACTCCACCAAAGGTAAATGTTTCTCCCAAGAGCCCTGAAACTCAATCACACAGCACCTCAACATATCCTCCAGCACTTGGATAACACGCTCAGACTGTCCATCCGACTGTCGATGATAAGATGTACTGAAATTCAATCGTGTACCCAAAGCTTGATGTAAACACTCCTAGAAAAGCGATGTAAACCTCGGATCTCGATCCGACACTATAGACTTTGGCACACCATGCATCCGTACAATCTCAGCAATGTACAGCTCCGCAAGCTTGTCCAAAGTATACGAAATATGCACAGGTATGAAATGCGCAAACTTCGTCAGACGATCCACAATCACCCACACCGAATTCTTCTTCGATGGCGACAAAGGCAAACCAGACACAAAGTCCATTGTAATCTTTTCCCACTTCCACTCATGAATCCTCAATGGTGGCAACAACCCTGAAGGAAACTGATGCCCAGCCTTAACTCGCTGACATACCATGCACTTACTCACAAACTCAGCGACATCCTTCTTTAAACCCACCCAATAGTACTCATCACGAAGATCACGGTACATCTTAGTACTACCAGGGTGCATAGCAAAAGGACTACTATGAGCTTCAGTCAGAATAGCACGCCTCAACTCAGCATCATTGGGCACTACTATCCGACTCCCAAAGCATAAGACTCCATCATCATTAAAGCAGAAATCTGATGGTCTATCCTCAGCAATATCCTTAACATGTGGCACCAAGGAATCATCCAACAACTGCTTATCCTTTATCAACTAAACCAAGGATGGTTTCACTTGCAACTTAGCCACAAGACCACCATCACGCGAAATGCTCAAACTGGCAAACATAGCCCTCAACTCCACCGCCACCTTCCTACTCAAGGCATCCGCTACAACATTAGCTTTACCCGGATGGTACTCGATCGTCAAATCGTAATCCTTAAGCTACTCCACCCAATGTCGTTGCCTAAGATTCAACTCTTTCTGAGACATCAGATACTTTAAACTCTTGTGATCCGTGTACACAGTACACTTCTCACCAGACATGTAATGTCTCCAAATTTTCAAGGCAAAAACCACCCCAGCTAGCTCAATGTCATGCGTAGGATAATTGCGCTCATGCACCTTCAACTGGCGCGATGCATAAGCCACCACCTTACCCTCTTGCATCAACACACATCCCAAACCAACGTAGGACGCGTCACTATACACCACAAACTCTTTCCCTGATTCAGGTTGAACCAAGATAGGAGCTTGCGTCAAAGCTGCCTTCAGCTTCTCAAAAGCCTGCTGCCTCGCTTCCGTCCACTCATACTTAACATCCTTCTGTAACAACTTCGTCAAAGGTGCATCAAACTTTGAAAATCCATCCACGAACCTCCGGTAGTATCCCGCCAACCCAAGGAAACTACGGACTTCATGAACAGACTTATGAGGCTTCCAATTCATCACTGCCTCAATCTTCTGAGGATCAACACGAATCCCTTCAGTAGAAACCATATGACCAAGAAACACAACTTCTCTAAGCCAAAACTCACACTTGCTCAGCTTGGCATAAAGCTGATTCTCCAACAAAGCATGCAACACAATCCTCAAATGCCCCTCATGCTCCTCCTCAGTACGAGAGTACACGAGAATATCATCAATGAACACCACAACAAATTTATCCAAGTATTCATGGAACACCCTATTCATCATGTCCATGAAAGCTGCAGGAGCATTCGTCAAACCAAACGACGTCACAAGAAACTCATAATCCCCATACCTCGTTCTGAAGGCTGTCTTTGGCTCATCCACATCCTTCACCTTCAACTGGTAATACCCTGACCTTAAGTCAATTTTAGAGAACACAGCCGCTCCCCGAAATTGATCAAAAAGATCATCAATCCTCGGCAATGGATACCGATTCTTGATAGTCAACTTGTTCAGCTGACGGTAATCGATGCACATTCTTATAGTGCCATCATTTTTCTTCACAAACAAGACCGGTGCACCCCAAGGTGACACACTCGGCCGAATGAAACTGATCAGTGCTTAAAAGTTCTATATTTTACCCATCATTTATCCTTATTTTTGCTGCACTCAAGCATGTTTAACTGCATTTTAGGTTAAGTTTTGCATCAACATCACATTTAGATAAAACTGCGCAGATACTGCTAAATTTGGTTACTTTTGCAGGTATCTACCATGACAGCATCCAAGGTAGCAGTCGTGACAGCACCCAGGGCAGCAGTCGTGACAGCACCCAGAGCAGCAGCCGTGACAGCATCTAGGGCAGCAGTCGTGGCAGGCGCTGGGCAGCAATGCAGAAATGCTGGAACTAGCAGTCAAGGAGGACGATGCTGCCATGGTCGCCGCCGTGACAGCAAAGGACGACAGCAGTTTTGAGGAGAAGAAGCAAAGTGGGCCTCGACAGAAAGAGAAAATTCAGCATGTCTGTCGTGTAATACCACTATATTTTTCCGAGCCCTAGATCAGAATGAAGGCCAAGCTCAAGGTTCAAGGAAGATATCCCAAGAAAGAAGGAAGGACGAATTAAAGACATTTGTTCTAAAGATTTAGTCTTTATTAGAGTTGTACTTTGATTTAAAGTTGTATTCCTTCCATATTAGAAAACTTGAACCCAAGGCCTATATAAAGGCATGTAATTCGACCTAGGAGGAATAACCTATTCTCTAGCCTTATTCCCAAAACCCTAGCCGTTTTCTTCCTCTCATCATGTTCTAAATTCCCCTTAGGGCCACGAGTTGTTTTGTAAAGTAGTTGCAAGGGTTGCTTTTGTTTTAGGAATTTTCAGTTCAATAAAATAAACTTCAAGTTCTCTTATTCTGGTTATTAACATCTTGCAAGAGTACCGAGAGAGCATTGCGAGGTTATTTATTTACTTAATATAGGGAGAGTTAATTATACGAAAGGGATAAGTGCGAGTTCTCTAGTTTATAGTTTAACTATCTCGGACCTAGGGATAAGACGAGGTTAAGTGGCTAAAGAAGAATTCAACAACATCGGTGTTCATCCTTCAATTCACGCCGGGAGGTATCATCAAAGACGTGATCATCGACAGACTTGGACCTAGGGATAGGCCAAGGCACATCAGGGATTCTTGCCAAACTTGAAGTACTGAGTTGGGTAATCGCTGCCGCGATAACCAACGGACCGCTGCCGCGACAGGTACTGCCGCGACGGGGACGACGACAGCACTGATATTTCTCGACTTAGCAATACCTGCACTACTGAACAATTCAATACCAGCCCATTCTCTCTATCTTGATTTCTTTAACCTTATTTTCCAGTTCTCTTTATTATTTCGTGACAAACAATTTAAACTATTTCTTTTCCCCTTGTGTAGATAGCGAAGGAAAGGGTTAGCCCAGTCCCTGTGGAGACGATATTCGATACTCTAGTATCACTTTATTACTTGCGACGTGTACACTTGCACTCATTGCGATAGACACTTTTACACGCAACAAGCCAAAAACTTGTTATATCCTCCTAGGTCGAATTACATGCCTTTATATAAGCCTTGGGTTCAAGTTTTCTAATATGGAAGGAATACAACTTTAAATCAAAGTACAACTCTAATAAAGACTAAATCTTTAGAACAACTGTCTTTAATTCGTCCTTCCTTCTTTCTTGGGATATCTTCCTTGAACCTTGGGCTTGGCCTTCATTCTGATCTAGGGCTCGGAAATATATAGTGGTATTACACGAAAGACAGGCTTAATTTTCTCTTTCTGTCGAGGCCCACTTTGCTTCTTCTCCTCAAAACTGCTGTCGTCCTTTGCTGTCACGGCGGTGACCATGGCAGCATTGTCCTCCTTGACTGCTAGTTCCAGCTTTTCTGCATCGCTGCCCAGCGCCTGCCACGACTGCTGCCCTAGGTGCTGTCACGGCTGCATCTCTGGGTGCTGTCACGACTGCTGCCCTGGGTGCTGTCACGACTGCTGCCCTGGGTGCTGTCACGACTGCTGCCCTGGGTGCTGTCACGACTGCTGCCCTGGATGTTGCCACGGCAGATACCTGCAAAAGTAACCAAATTTAGCAGTATCTGCGCAGTTTTATCTAAATGTGATGTTGATGCAAAACTTAACCTAAAATGCAGTTAAACATGCTTGAGTGCAGCAAAAATAAGGATAAATGATGGGTAAAATATAGAACTTTTAAGCACTGATCACACCCCCAAACTCGAATCTTTGCTTGTCCTCAAGCAAATGCAACCTAACTTAACATGCATGCATATATATATATATATTTATTATTATTATATATTTTTTTTGTTTGGCTTAAAATAGTGAACTTTCCCTTACCCTTCATTCGTTCTCTATTGACGGCAGCACCCTGTCAGATAACTTAGGATTTGTCCGGATTCTCACTATAGTCCTCGTGCAGTGTGTGCATGCTTGTGAACAATTATATGCCAAGACTCTCTTAGTTTCACTAGAATATTTCAGGCTCTAACTTGAATTTTTATGCCAAAGTTTATCTTTTTGAAGGCACTTCTTATGCTCCTTTGATTTTTTTGTTTTGACTTGATTTTATTATTATTATATTTAAGCTAAAGTTTCACTAGAGCCGGTTTCGGGCACCTCTAGCTAACTTCCTAGAGCCGGTTTCGGGCACCTCTAGGGTTATTGAGTCTATTTTGCTAAACTTCTTTCCTAGAGCCAGTGTTAGGCACCTCTAGGGGCTATTCAAGTGCTAAGCTTCTTATTCTAGTTAGCTAATAGAGTTCTAGGCAGTATAACAGTCACAAATGGTGTTTTAAGTTTCAGAACTATAGAAAGGCTCTAAACTGCTCGTAAGACTATCCTAAAGGCGCTGCCACGACAGAGCTGTCACGACAGGTAAGTTCAGTTCAAAGACTTAAGCCAAAATTTTCAATTTTTTTTGCATAAAATAAATGCGACACAATTAAAACTAAATGCAATATTATATTAATAATTAGGAGGACTGCCTACCCCCAAACTCAAGGGTTGCATTGTCCTCAATGCATGACACAAAAGATGAAAAACAGAAAGAGAAAAAAAATGACAGAAAAGTTAAACATCACAAAAAGATAATATATATAGCAGGCGACAGAGAAAAAGGAAAAGAAAACTTAAGTTGTGCGGCTGTCGTCGCTGCTGCTAGAGCTTTGGATGAGGAGCTATCGGCGGGCAGTCTCTTTGAACTTTGTCGGAGGAGCTGTGGGTGCTGCCCTGAGAGTATGAGTGCTGCCGCAGCAGGAGTGGAGGCAGAGCTTCCTCGGGTTGCTTGTATCGTTATTGCAAGGGTTTTTCTCTGTTTACCTAATAACAAAAACAAACTAAAAACTAATATCAAATTTATAATTTCTAAATAATAAAGATAGAATAAGATAAAGATAAAATACAATAAAATAAATTAAGTTAAATTAGGAGTGCCTTGAGGGGCATCTCCTAAAGTAATTGCTCCCTGTTCTATTGATGCTTGAGGGGTCGTTTCCGGTACTTCTTGAAGTCCATTCGAACCCTCCATCTGGTGATTATTCTCATGTTGCGGGCTCCTTTCTTTCTCTTCCCTTTTTAGTCCATGAAGTCCTCCCTTCTTGGTAATGTTTCTGAGGGCATGAATATATAATTAGAAAAAATCAAATTGACATTCGACCACAAACTTACCTTGTTTTCGTTGAATGTTATTGTAGTTGAATGTAGCCCTTGCTGTCGTGTCTGCTGCTGTGGCAACCAGTTATTTTGACAGTCCGTTGTCAGGTTACTTTGCAGGTCAATGGGACATTGGTAAGTGCCATCACTCTCTATACCAAATTCTGTTGACCACTCGTAGGTCTCCATCAGCAGAGACTTTGATGATTCTGTGTCCACCGGTGTTGGTTCCTCTAATACATGCAATGGAATTGGTGAGTTTTTAAAGAATTCAACATGTTCGTTTATTACCTGCTCATATTCCATCGGCGAGACATTGTCATTGGGTAGCTCTTTTAGGTGGTCGTGCGAGTGCCATGACAGGGATGGATGTGTGCAATCTTGGTCGGGCATAACCGAGGTAGTGGATTGAGAGTTTTCCTCGGATGTGGTTGCTGCCGTGGCATTCTCTTGAATTTCACTCAGCGTTGTCGCGGTGTTGCTCCATTCTGGCTCCTCGATCATTGCCATGGCAAGTTGTTGCTCAGACTCATCATATGTTGGGTATTCCTTTACATGGGCATCCTCGTCACCTTGCCTCAGGATTTCAGGTTCATCTGTGGCATGAATGAGGGCCGGTCTGCTCAAGATTTCATCCATCTTGGCAATACTTGCGTCCATAGAAGCTGACAATTCTTGAGTGAGTGCCATGAAGGCTTGCAGTGTGTCTTCTAAGGATTTTGACTGCTCTTGAGGATGATGACATTGCCAGGGCAGGTCGGGTTCTGCAGCAAAACTGTTATGGTATAAAAAATTTTGCGAGTTTTGATCGTACCATAAAAAATTTTGCTGCTGCGGCATCGGTATTTGTTTTCGCTGTTGCTGTTGTGGCAGCATATCTTGTTCTTGTTGGTTCCATCGTTGGTTGTCCATATATTCACCGAAAAATAGGGACGACTTTCGAATGCATGATTACCTTTACGGTAATTGCAAGAACTTTCCCACATCAGCTCTCGAATGGTTTTTCCTGGCATGTTGACGCTCCTTAAACCTGTATTTCACCTCAGTTTTTTTTATAAAAATAGAAAAAGAAAAAGAAAAAAAATAAAAAAGAAAAGAAAAGTGCAGAAGCTAGGGTAAGAGTGTGTTGCCAGTCACTGGCAACGGCGCCAAAAACTTGTTGCGTGTAAAATAGTCTATCGCAATTGAGTGCAAGTGTACACGTCGCAAGTAATAAAGTGATACTAGAGTATCGGATATCGTCTCCACAGGGACTGGGCTAACCCTTTCCTTTGCTATCTGCACAAGGGGAAAAGAAGAGAGATTAAATAAAATATTTTAGAGTTGTCACGAAAATAAAGAATTCAGATTGAGAAAACAGGCAGGAATTGAATTGCTCAGTAGTGCAGGTATTGCACTGTTCAAGGACTTCTGTTGTGTCTGTCATCGTGCCTGTCGCGGCAGCACCTGTCGCGGCAGCACCTGTCGCGGCAGCAGTCTGTTGAAGTCGCGGCAGCGAATAACAACTCTGTACTTCAAGTTCGGCAAGAATCCCTGTTGTGACTTGTCCTATCCCTAGGTCCAAGTTCTTTCGTTGAACATGTCTTGGATGATACCTCCAGGCGTGAATCGAAGTATGAACACCGATGTTTGTGAATTCTTCCTTAGCCGCTTAACCTCGTCCTATCCCTAGGTCCGAGATAGTTCAACCATAAGCTGGAGAACCCATACTTATTCCTTTCGTATACTTAACTCTCCCGATATTAAGTAAATAGATAATCTCATAATGCTCTCCCGATACTCTTGCAAGATGTTGAAAACCAGAATAAGCAATCTTGAAGTTTTATTTCATTGAACAGAAAAATCCTAAGAACAGAACAACCCTTACAACTACTTTACAATATCAACCCTTTGCCCTAGGGGAGGTTTAGAACATGGCGAGAAGGGGGAAAACGACTAGGGTTTTGGGAAGAAGGCTAGAGATAGGTTATATCCTCCTAGGTCGAATTACATGCCTTTATATAGGCCTTGGGTTCAAGTTTTCTAATATGGAAGGAATACAACTTTAAATCAAAGTACAACTCTAATAAAGACTAAATCTTTAGAACAACTGTCTTTAATTCGTCCTTCCTTCTTTCTTGGGATATCTTCCTTGAACCTTGGGCTTGGCCTTCATTCTGATCTAGGGCTCGGAAATATATAGTGGTATTACACGAAAGACAGGCTTAATTTTCTCTTTCTGTCGAGGCCCACTTTGCTTCTTCTCCTCAAAACTGCTATCGTCCTTTGCTGTCACGGCGGCGACCATGGCAGCATCGTCCTCCTTGACTGCTAGTTCCAGCTTTTCTGCATCGCTGCCCATCGCCTGCCACGACTGCTGCCCTAGGTGCTGTCACGGCTACTGCTCTGGGTGCTGTCACGACTGCTGCCCTGGGTGCTGTCACGACTGCTGCCCTGGGTGCTGTCACGATTGCTGCCCTGGGTGCTGTCACGACTGCTGCCCTGGATGCTGCCACGGCAGATACCTGCAAAAGTAACCAAATTTAGCAGTATCTGCGCAGTTTTATCTAAATGTGATGTTGATGCAAAACTTAACCTAAAATGCAGTTAAACATGCCTGAGTGCAGCAAAAATAAGGATAAATGATGGGTAAAATATAGAACTTTTAAGCACTGATCAGAAACCACGATCAAGCAACTCCTGAAGTTGCGTCTTTAGCTCCTTCAACTCCTTAGGTGCCATTCGATAAGGAGTAATGGACACTGGAGTTGTGTTTTCATACAGCTCAATTCCAAACTGCATTTCGCGATTAGGAGGCAATCCAGGCAACTCCTCCGGAAACACACCAGGAAACTCTCGCACAGTCCTGATATCTTGCACTCGCAACTCCTTAGAGCTAGGATTCATCACAAAGGCTAGGTAGGCTTCACAACCTTGCCTCAGCATCCGGCTCGCTTCCAATGTAGACACCACATTGGCAAGAAACTTCACATTCTCACCCACCACCACTACCTCATAGTCATCCGCAAGCTTCAACGAAACTCGCTTATTCTCGAAATCCACCACTGCTCGATGTTCAACAAGCCAATCCATACCAAGGATCACATCAAAACCATAGAAAGGCAATTCCATAAGATCAACATGAAAAACATGGTCTTGCACAACCAAGGGACATCTTCTATAAAGCTTTCGTGGCACAACAGTCTCACCAAAAGAACTAGTTACACGCATACCAACATCCAAAGACTCAACAGGCAAACCAAGCAATTGAGCATGTTCACGCAATATGTATGAGTGTGTAGATCCAAAATCAATCAAGGAAAGTAATGACAAGGATTGCAAAGTGAAAGTACCTGCTATCACTTCCGTGTCATTTCTCCCCTCCCTCTGAGCATACACTCGGGCCTGGCCACCACCCTCAGGCTGAACAGCCACCACATGAGCCACATTCCTTCCACCATCCTCTCTGCGCTGGAAATTACCACGGCCGCGCCCACGACCTCTCTGTGGTGCAACAACTCCAGGAGCACGTCCCTGACCACCACCGGCAAACATAGGACACTCCCTCCTCATGTGATCCGCCGAACCACAGTTCCAGCACGAATTACCGGTCACCACAACAGGAGCCTGCACCTCTTTCGCTGCCCAAGGACAATCACGCCTCAAATGACCACGCGATCCACACGCCCAGCATGTGTTCGGATCAGCTCTCGCACTGTCTCCCTGAACAGGCGCACCTTGCCCTCCACCACCACGCCTAGCCGAAGACTGATACCTCCGATCACGTCCTCTCTTGTTCCGCCCACCACCGGAACTATACTCAGCAGCTCGCTTACCCGAGCTAGAACCAACACCTCTAGAAGATAAACTCAGATTCAGCTCAATATCTTTCGCTCTACTAACCAACACATCAAAGTCAGTGTACTCAGCGGCCAGCATATAGGTCTTTACATCCGTCACCAAACCATAACGGAAACGTTCACACCTCTCCCGCTCATTAGGGATAAGCTCAGGTGCGTATTGACTGAGACGGACAAACTGAACCTCGTACTCAGCCACTGACATGCTTCCTTGAGTAAGAGACATGAACTCCCTTTTCTTTTCATCCAGGTTTCGCACACCCAGATACCTCCTCTTGAACGCGTTAAGAAAGAACGTCCAAGTTACATCAGCTTCCTCCATTCCGGAGACAGTGGTCGTCCACCAGGTATACGCATCATCATGCAACATCGATACCACACAGCCTAGCTTCTGCACATCATTGCAATTCATTTGTCCCAAAATCCTCTTGGTACTTTCCAACCAAGACTCGGAACCTTCAGTAGACAAACCTCTGAACTCAGTCCCTCCCAGACTACGCAAACGTTCCAAAGGTAGTCTAGCATTAATATCACCCTGATGCCCAGCTCCATGAGCTCCAGCTACTGCCGCCTGAAAGGCTCCAGCAATAGCCTGAATCAGCACTGTCATGTCAGGAGCAGCTTACCCCTGCCCAGCTTCAGGTCCAGCGACCCCAGCACCAGCATCAACGCCAGCTCCATCACCTCCAGCACCACCACCACCAGGAGGAGGAGGTAAATCCACTACATTATCAGCATTCTCTCCGTTCTCATTCTGAGCCATAGCTCGCGTATTAACTCTCGTCTCTCTACGAGGTCCCATTCACTAAACAATGCACTAACACAAATGCAATAAACATAATCAGGTTTAGCAAGGTAAGTAATCCAAGTACTCAAGCTCACTTTTCAAAACAAACCATTTCATTAGTTTTGATATGGCAATGGGTCCCTCTAACATGCTTCAACATAGCATAGCATTATAATTGCAACATACTTACAATTCACACATCAACTTTCACTTAAAAAGCATAGCATGCAATCATACATACACCAACCACATAATCATTCCCAATTACTCGAGAACCTGGCTCTGATACCACCAAATGTAACCCCCTTAGCTCGGTCTAGACGGTTGACCCGAACTACGAAGATTACACGGGGAAAACCAAAGTCAACCCGAAAGTCAACCTTGATTAGTGACCCTTTTTTTCTTTTTAAACTTGTCTAGATGCACATTAACCCTAGGCGTACTCTTGAGATAAGCATACTCAAAAATCACAGCAATCGGAAAACAAAAAGATACTCAATTGCACAATATACGAATTTAGGGACCAAATTGTAATTTCTGGAAATTAAGAGGACTTTACTAATTTTTAAGTTACCATTATGAAATTAGTCATGTTTCATGCTTCTCTGCAAAATTTCACCTCAAACGGACATCCCAAACTCAAGCAATTGCATAAACGAAGTTCAGGACTAAAACGTGAAGATTTCAAAACATAAAACCATAGAATTCAGTGCCCAACGGTCAAGTGTTTCGGAACGGGGGTTGACCGTTCCGAAACACGGGACCGTTTCGAAACCTGTTCCGAAACAGGGCTTGGCAGTAGCAAAAGTGTTTCGGAACGGCTCTACCTGTTTCGAAACACCAAGGTCATTTCAGACCCCTGTTTCGAAACAGTAGTACCCGTTCCGATACGGGCTGCCCAGAAATGCAGAAATTTTCTGGTTTTACACACATTCGACCCATCAAACACACCCCTATGACCCCTTAATCATGCCAACAAGTCATCATGCATAAAAGGAACATATTTGCATCAACAAATCATATTCATGGCATCAATTAGGGAAAATCTCAATCTATAGGCATGCAACCTATTACTCCAAACCAACCAAACATCAAACCAACAAAGCAAACACCATAAAGGCCAATTAAATATCCAAAACATCATAGGCATCATGCCAAACTTAGGGAGTCCAAAACATCTCCCAAAAACACAACCTAGGTTCCCATTGCCAAATACCAAAAGCTAATAATGTTGTAAAAATAGTCACCATACATGAGCTTTGCCTTCCCTTGGATTCTTAACCTCCTTGCTGCCCTTTAAGCACTTCAATTCTCTGCATTATAGGTTCAAGAAAGAAAGCGTAAGCACAAATGCTTAGTGAGGCATGCTCTAATGAAACAACACAATAATGCACTTTTACAAAACACCTTTCACAAGGCCTTTTCATTCATAAAATCATTTTCATGCAACAATGCATTAACCACAAGCATCTCATGCTTTATAATCATCAACATATCTTAACAACAAGCACCTCATGCTTCGTAAACATTAACATGTCATATTGGCTTCCAAGTGATACCATAACCATTTCCCACATAAAACACAATCGGATACGCGGATTACAAGCGTTGTCCCATACGCTTCATACACACTACAAAACACACAAGGTGGAGTTTACCGGTACATTCACAACCCTTCAACACCCGTGATGGAGTTTAACGGTACAATCACAACCCCTTCACATCACTCTTTGGTAGTTGTATAACATCACTAACGAGAACACGAGACACACAACACAAGATCCTCACATGGCATTTTAACCACCATTATGATCTTAGACATCTCGTTAGTGTACTTGGATGGAGTTTACGGTACCATTACAACCCCTCAACATCCAAGGCGACTTTATTCACGGTGCACCCAATCCTATAGCCGGCTAACTATATCCGATTCAAGTACTTTAAAACCAATACATCACTTGCCAATATACATCAATTATCATCCATATTCCACTGTTTTTAAGCATCTAAAACAAAGACATTTAACAATATGCATCACTATGCATCAATCCACATTTTTAACAAATCAAACCAATGATCTCTTACCTTGAGCATCCTTCAACAAATGGCTTTCATTACCAGCATTAACCATGCTAAACATGCTTTCAAAAACAGAATTTAAACATGCAATTATCAACAAATGCATCGAACCAATCCATGGCTCATCCAAGAGAGTTTTTCCGAAAACTTACTCTTGAGCTTAGTTAAGTTGATTAGACTTAAACTAAGCTCACAAACCTTCAATTATTCAATACAAGGCTGGAAATCAAACTCCACTCACCAATTCCGTTTCGCAAGATTGCCGAAACGCCGTTCAAGCCCCCGGATCAACACCACAAGGATCCGAAGATGTCTCCCCTGTTTTAAACACATCAAAGCAGAGGATTAATGCATCATCATGCATTTAAATCTTCAGCCATTACACCTAAACTCGCTGCTCTCACCAAAACTCACATTTCGGCTACCAAACACAACCGAAAACACATCCAAACACTTCCTCAACATTACCCAGCCAAGATCCATCACTTCTAAACATTCTTAGACATCAATTAACATCCAAAAAGGACCTAATCACGTCCTTATACCTCCAGCTATAACAGAACACCAAAATCACCCCAAAAACCACCATTTTCACAAGTAAAAACTTAGGAAAATCAACCTATTCGGGATTGCATTGATTAAATCTCAATTACACATCATTAAACATCCAAAATACATTAAAAAGGGCATCTCAAAACAGAGCCCAAACAACCTCCACGAAATTCTTCAAGATTTGATCAAAATCTCAAGTTTTAAGCCAAAATCAAGATCATAACATTAAAACATTTAATAAAACCTAATTTAAGGATTGAGAACTTGGGAATTTCAGTAAAGAACTTTGCCACCGTTGAATTCTCCGGCTCCACTCCCAATAGGTCAGTACATAGGGATAACCATTGACCGTCAGCAACACCGGTAATAACCTCGCCGTCCGTAGGCAACCCAAGATGACATGCAACATCTTCTAGTGTAATTGTCGCCTCGCCACACGGAAGATGAAAGGTGTGCGTCTATGGCCTCCATCATTCTATTAAGGCGTTAATCAAAGGACGATTCAACTTCGTACCATCCGCTATAGTAGCGACGTGGCCAAAATTGGCTTCCTCAATAAATGACATTATTTTCGGATTCGACGCGACCGTGATACGATTAATGTATAATGTTAATGTGCATTCGTAGTTCTTGAAAAAATAAGAAAATATTAAATATTAAATAAAAATTAAGACGCGAAATAAATAAATAAAATAAGGAAAAAATTAATATAAATTTTAAAATATAAAGAATATTACCTCAGGAGTCCCCTGCCAATAGTCGAACACGTGTCGTTGGTCTAGCCGCAATAAACCCACCATTTGTATCGTATATAGAAAATATTAGAGAAGAAGAAGAAAAAGAACTCGCGATTTGTGATTTGTGTGTGGGGTAGGATGTAGGGCTGGCAATTTATTGAAGGAATCGCGCCCAATGGGAAACGATAATAAACAGAACTTGTATTTTACAAGACACGAATTCCATTGAAAAGACGCGACATCTGAGCAGACTCGTATACTGAACGGGCAATAAGGATCTCGCGTTCTGTAAAAAGCGAGTTAGAGAAGAACCCGCACTTCACAGGACACGAGGTCACGAGTTTTTCACTCACAGTAAGTTTTTTTTATCATATTTATTATTTAATATTATTAATATATTAGATTAATAATATATATATATATAATAATATATTTATAATAAATTAAGTTAGTTTTTATTTTTATAAGTTTTATAATATATTTGAATATTTCTTTTTTGAATATTCCCAATAATATTTATAATAAAGTTAGTGGTAGTTTAATAAAATAAGTTTTATTTATAGTAATATGAATAATATAATTTAAATGATATATTTCCATTTAATATCGGATTTGAATATTCCTTTTTACAATAAAAATTGGATTTGAATATTACCATAATATAAGTTTTTTTATCTTATTATTATTTATAGTAATATGAATAATATAATTATAAATGATATATTTCCATTTAAAATCGGATTTGAATATTCCTTTTTAGAATTGAAAGGATTTGATTATTTCTTTACAATTGAAATGATAAAATCGCATTTGCAACCAACCAACATTTATTAAAGAAGCTGAAACTTGTTCTGACAGTGATGATCATCATGAAGGCGATGCTAATGACCGGTCCTCGTGAATCTTGTCTTGCACCCAATGCCCGTCTTGAATCTTGGAGGTCTATTGGATATTGTCACTTGCCTGCCATTCAAAAAGACCTCGAATTTCCCGATATTGTGATTTTTTGTTGTCGATCCTCGTGAACAAAAATACCGAATAGTTAACATCTGCTCAACATATATATGCAACTATAAATAACAACAAATCACAATATCGGGAAATTAGTTTGGGAATAAATTTTCCAGTTACGTGATTTGTTGGTAGTAGTAGTTACAATAGAAAACTTCACGCGCAGATTGAGAAGGCAATTTTTTCCCGACTGAGTGTTCCTTCCCTTCCTTGATCAGCTGGGTATTTATAGAAGCAGAAGTCACTGATGACGTGGCAAACTCGCACTCTACGAAACGCGAGTTCTGTAGAAAATCGCTCTTCATAAAATATGCGGTCACTAGCACGTCAGGAATCCGATTCCTGTCAAAGTTGCTCTTTGCATAACGCGATTTTCCTTGGGAATTGGCGGATTTTGCAAGACGCGAGTTGGGTCTATATATACTCAAACGTTGCTGAATATTTTCACTTGTATTGATTTGCAAAGTTTGAGTATTCAAATGATTAGAAAATCCGTTGGGTAGAAGATGTGGTGCAATGTATCGTATGTGTTTGTGCAACATGATCGAAAAATCACAATATCTGACAACTTTTGTTGTCCTGTCCAGGGAAACATTACATGACAAGGGTGTGTAAGGGGACATTTGCTGAGTCAAGAAGATGATGTAGTGGCTCATGGTGGATCAATGACCGACAAATCACAATATCTGGAAATGCGTGGTGGTGTGCCACGAAAGTGATCGTTACCGCGAAATCATGGCGGGTGCAACTTGAGGTTTTCTGTCTAGGGTTCTCTCCGATGGCGGGTGCCAGTTACATTTGATAATGCGGGTCAAATCTTCTACCATTTTTGGTGTTTTCAAAGCTATGTTAAGACCCCCACATGTAATGTTGTTGGTGACATTTGTATCGTGGAAGATGATGATTATCGCGTACTTACGAAATCCAAGAAGCTATAATCGTTTCTCATTTGGACATATTATATTGGTCGTAGTATACCAAAGACGTAATAGTTTCTCGTCTCGGCATATTATATCGATCGACATCGACATATATATACCGAGGCAAGCCAAAAGCCGCGTTATATAAAACTCGCATTCTACAAAACGTGAGTTCTCTTGACACGTCAGGAATCGCACCTACTGGCACTAATACTCGCGTTTTTTCATTCAAATTAAATTTACTAATGTGGTGTTTTTCATTTCGAATGAAATTTACTCATGTGGTGTTTTCATTTACTATAAAAACCCACGAATTGAAGTTTTATTTTCTCATGTCTATTTCACCAAAACATCCAACTAAACTCTTTGCTCCTCTCATGGCTAAATTTTTCACAACATTTTGTTTTCTCGATACCTATTTCAACTCAACAATCACTAGCAAAATGTGCCTTGACGATTTATGGCAGTTGATATCAAACGAGGTTAGTAAATGCATTGACAAGCAAATATCTTACATGGAATGTAAAATCCCAACACCGACGACAGCTGAAACGCACTACATTCTAAAGCTTACCAACAAAACTGACGTTCGTAACATGTATGACCAGCTCAATTCTGTAGAAGCTAAATACATCCATTTAAATGTTAAGTTCGATGAGGTCAACGCCGACGAAGGTAGTACGTCTGCACCCGTAGAAGTTGCTCCGCTCGCACTCGCAGCAACCACTGAACAAGCTCCATCTTCACCGGATGTTAATGCATCTGCCGAGGAGTTGAAACTTTTTATGTATAGGCGCAGACAAAAAAACAACAACAGATGATCGAAGAACTTAACATAAGTTCAGACATTTCAACTGACTACGATGATTTCGATTAACCTTTCACTCCTGAAATCATCGTCGAATTATGTTTTATGAGTTGGTTTTTCATCCTTTATTAATGTTCTAAGTATTTACAATGCTGCAATTTATCAACCTTTATTTATGTGAATCATTATTCAGTAGAAATCATCTTCAATTATATTTTCCACCATGTTACAGTATGAGGATACAATTTACTTCAAATATTCAAACAACATCACTTACCTCCCATTGCCTCAATTATTCAAACATGTAGTCAATTTTGTTTGATATAAGGGTACAAAGTACCATTATTATTCAACCAGACCGAAATATTTGCTTTTTCAGACGTGTTAGTCCAACTTTGTCAGCGTCTGACTCGATAATGAACTCGCGTTCCGCAGAATGCGTGAACCAAAGGAACTCGCTTTCTGTAAAACACGAGATCCACGAATATGATAGGATCTCGCTTTATGCACAAAGCGAGTTCTTTGCTTTCCTGACACGTCTGTAAAACGAGATTCTCCGGGATTTTTCGAATGAATAAGATACCATAAGTCGCTTTGTTCCCTTATATGAAGCTGAATGCAATACTGATATTGTATAGCATTCACAAAACATGTCTTTCAAAATTTTCAAGTCTTTCAATTGCTGGAAAAATGTCGAGACGAAGAGGTGTTGCTGCTCCAATATACTACGATGGCGAGATAATCGCCGATGCCTCACTCGACGTCATTTTTCATTCCGCGAATACTGTAACACTAACGATTTCGAGGAGATTATCATACAAGAAGTTGATTAAGGAACTGGAAAGCACTTTCCCGCATGGCCAAAACCAAAATCTGTCCGACTTGAAGTATCGTCTGCTGATCTCTATAGATTCGTTAACGTACTCCGTATGTTGCATTGTGGACAATAATGATGTGGAGTTGATGCTATCTACCCACTTGGAGTATTCATTAGGAGGGCCCCTAGAGCTGTATGCATCGTTTTTTTATTCTAATCCTGCTATCGAAATCCCAAGCTGGAGACGGGTGAATTTCGACTTCGATCCGAATACCAATGTTGATAGCCCGACGGCCAGTTTACGAAATAATTTCAACCTGCTAACTACATACAGTCCATGCAACGAGTTCTGTGCATCGTTGTCTGTTGTGCCAAGACATTTTTACGTAGCTAGTTTCGGATTCGACTTGAACCAACCCCGAATGATGAATTCGATGCGCTAAGACCTACAACGTACAATCCGTACAACCCATATACTATGGGGGAGGCAGCGTCATCATCCCACATGAGGTCCGACCATGAAGCATTCAACCCCTTTGATGATTCCGCATATGGATGATACTCAGCGTATGTCCCTAGCACAGAGTACGTTCAACCATCTATGGGAGACATTCTTGTGTTAGTGCTCTCGATTTTGATCTTGGAAATACGGTTCATGAGCGGTCTCGCAAATGACGACCAGCATACTCGCTTGAAAGGGTAGTAACCGACGACGTTGAACTATATCGGTTCGAGGGGGATAATTCTGATGAAGAACTGCGACGATTAAGGGCCTTTCTATGAAGAACCAGAAGACGTGATCATTCCACCAATGTCCTTAGATTTAGAAGGCAACGAAGAACACCCGACAACAAGCAACATTCCAGTATTGGCTACATCTATTTCTTATTACCAGCCACCATCCCACTTCACAACAGTTGATATGGATGCGTTGGACGTTCCAAAATTTTCACAATACCAAACAATTGATGGCAGAATCAAACCGTGCTGATGGTGAACTGACCATTGGGATGACGTTCTTTACAAAAGAACTGGTGGTGGCCACAATTAAGCAGTACAACATTCGTCGGGCTGTTACGACGACTTTGGAGAAAACCCAAGTGAGTTTCTACAAGGCGGTGAACGCCCACAAGAATCAAGGTGTAAGTGGAAAATTTGTGTATCTCAATTGAAGAAGGCGGGCGGCCTCTGAAGAATCAAAAAACTTGAAGTGCCCCATACATGCACCGTTACTAGCCTAAGTCAGGATCACAAGAACCTTGATGTGCACATCCTCTATGAAACCTTCATGCCACTGGTAAAAGCAAATCCCCAGGTGACGGTTCGCGTCTATCAGGCTGCAGCTCAACAAGTCCACCGCTACTATCCTAAATACCATAAAGCATGGTATGCAAAGAACCAGGCCGTAGAAAAATTGTTTGGCCAATGGGAGGAATCTTACAAAGAGTTACGCCCGTGGCTAAACCTAATGCAGAAACACATACACGAAACGATTGTAAAACTCAATATGGTTCCGGTATACAACAATGATCGTGTCGTTTGAGGTGCTTGTCAATTCCACCGGCTATTTTGGACATTCCCGCAGTGCATTAATGCTTTCAAGCACTGCAAACCGATGGTTCAAATTGATGGTACATGGTTGTACGAGAAATATACGCAGGTCCTACTTCTGGCGGTTGTACAAGACGGAAATCGGAAAACCATTCCTGTAGCCTCCGTAATAGTCGAAAAGGAGGATCTCGAGTCTTGGTTGTTCTTCCTTAAGAACCTACAAAAACATGTTCTTTCTCCTGTAATGCGGGCAAGGGATGATGGGATATGTCTTATTTCTAACAGAGGCACATCGATCTTGTGGGAAATAGAATGTTTGGGCGATTGTTGGAAGCCTCCCTACATTTACCACCGTTTCTGCTTGCGACACATTGCGGCGAACTACTTGCAGAAGTACAAGGACCATGATGAACGTGCTCTGGTGCTTCGAATGGGTACGTATTTTAGGTTATTTTCATTTACGTTATCTTTGCATGTGTTGTTCGCCCCTAACTATTCAACTGTCATTCCCTAGGCAACTCACATTACGTACAGGAGGTAGAGGAACTGTTCAAAGAACTGAGAGCCATAAATAAAAATGGCGCAAACTACCTTGCCAAAATCCCGAGGTAAAATGGCTTCGATCATATGATAGAGGTAAACGATATGGTCACATGACAACGAACTTGGCTGAGGCGGTCAATTCATCACTCAAGGGAGTGCGACATTTTCCTATCACTTCCGTTGTCAAAGCGGCCTACTAACATTTGGCTACCCTATTTGCAACCTTGGGAAGGCAAGCAAATGAGTACATGGCAGGTGGCCACAAAGTCCACCCAGACTTCCGCAAAAAATTTCAAACTCAAGTGCGCCATTCAAATGAGATGATTGCAACTCTCTTCTCGCGAGAAGGGCATTTGTTCCATGTTTCAAAATTTTCGAGGCCGTTGGAAGGAATACAACACAACGCGTACGTGGTAGATCTTAGGCAATGAACCTGCGAGTGCGGAGTATTCTAAACATTCAAATACCCGTGCGCACACGCCATTGCTGCTTGTTCAAACCAACAGATTAACTACATAAAACTACTTGATCTAGTATACTCACTCGAAACAGTATTCAAAGTTTACAAAAAAGAGTTTCCTCCCATCAGAAATGAAATTGATCCTTATGTCGTTGACGTTGAAACGACCATACGCCCAGATCCATCACTAATAAGAGAAAAAGGAACGTCCACGATCGGTACGAATTTACTGTACCGAGGATCTGGTCGAACATAGAGAAAAAACCGGACAAAAGAAACATTGCAGTATATGTAGAAATCCTGGACACATGCGTAACAAGTGCCCTAATCGCTCGGGCCCTCGTATCAACTAAGACAATGTAATTTCTTACTTTCTGCGTCCCTCAACTATCGATTAAAAAAATTAGTCTAAAAATTCTCTTTTCGGCTTGTCGTTCTTACACAAAACCACAATTTGGAACCATTTTCAAGGCAAATTTTATACCATTCTTCATATATCGTGCGTGCCAATATCAGTCTCAAATAGAAGACAAGTTCCACTACAACGCCTATAAGGTCTAAAAAGTGTGATAATTCTCTGATTAAAAACCCTGAAAATTTGGCAGAAGAAGCCTATGAGTCCATCTTACTTTCATTCATTCACAAAACAAGCTACGATACCGTTTTCGTCGCCAATTTTAGTCGGTTTAGAATGGACGAAACTTGGCCATATTGGTGTCAAATGAAAGACATGTTCTAGTACTACGAACCCAAACTGAATGTTTACTAAATATATACGATTAATAAGCCCGAAATATTGCTTGAACATGCATATCAACGCTTGGTTTTCCAGGCCAATTTTTAAAGAACATAAATTCAGCCACCTCTTCAAATTCTCGGGGAACTCGCGTTTCCCAGATCGCAAGTTTCTGTTAAGTTCTTTATTCTAAAAAATGTTGTCACGTATGAAGAACTCACTTTCTGTGTAGCGCGAGTTCGTGTCTCGCTATCCCCAAAACGCGAGTTCTTCGTACGTGGCAAATTTAGGGGTCATTTTTCTAAATAAATGTTTGTGGGGCCATTTTTCTAGATATTGAATAAAAATAGGTTTTTTGATGTAATAATGCCTTCAAAAGCAAACTACATGGGGGAAGAAACACAAAACAAACCATACCTGATTCTTCAAGGTTTAAAGGTGAAGATGATCCACCAAGGTCGATATTCTTTCCGATCTTCTCGATCTGAAGGGAAGGAAGCTTCCAATGATCGACCCTATCGAAAGGACATGGTAACCGACCTTTCTAAAGAGTCAGCAAAAAATAACAAGGAGAAGACATCAGAAAATGGTTCCACGATCCGCACTCTTACACCAGTGCCTATTAATAACTGCATAGATATCCTTGTTTTCATACCTTTTTGCTATAGCATTTGCTTGTTCTTGAGTTCATACCACAACATTTATACTGCATTTAGGTTGCATTTTCTTCTTCTGGGTGCATATTTATCTTTGCTGGTTATTGGTCCATATCGAGGGGTACTGCTCGGAAGGTTGGTTTTGGTTTTGTGGTACGCAGGAAAGGAGTCGAGAGAAAGCCGGTGCCAGGAATTTCTATAGCATGATGGAAGTGGACATTGCCCAGCACGTGAGATACACGTGAGTTGCAAAAACATGTGAACATGCAGAAAAGGACGATCTAACATGTGCAGCAACCGATGTCTACCTGCAGACTGTCCCCCTTGTCCCCTTGTGGCAGACCTTGTCGGTGGATATTCCTTGGGAATATCAAGGCATCTTTAGGGCACCAAATCCTAGAAGCCTCCACTACATAAAGGGAAGAGAAGCTTGGAGCAAAGTGTGTTTTTTTCTGTGTTGCAAAAAGAGAGGCGGAAGAGAGAGAAAAGGAGAGGGAAGTTTCCACCTTCATCTTGAACAGCTTGGTGTCCTCCATCGTTGAAGCTCCAAGGAGTGGCCTCACCGGCCTCGAGAGAGGCGGTGGGCCTAAGACAGTTGGGCAGTCCATGACGGAGAGGGAGTTCACCTTTCTTTCTGTCGCTATAGCAATTTCTTGTTATATCTTTATATTTGGTGATGTTATCGCAATGATACGTTGGATGATATTTCCCAGCCATGAATTGTTTTAGGTGGCTTGGGTCTGATGAATGATTTTATTTTGAGTACTTTTTAATGCATGCTATGGCTTTTTCAGTGTTTATCATGATTCTATGCTTTGCTTATGTGTTTATCATTTCCTTAAAGTTGTAAGAGCTTAGGGTTGTAAGTGCTTTGAGAGATAGGCCCTACCTTAAGCGCCTTCGAGAGTTGGCCGTTCTTTAAGTGTATGTTGGGGTTAGTAATCGAGAGAGCTAGCCCTAGAACCCTCATAAGCAATGGAGTGACTATTGAGAGGCAGACTCTAACCTACCTTATAGATAAGTGATATGTTTCAAGGGCTAAAAAGGATAGTACGTGAAGGGTGGGGGATTGTTAAGAGTTTACGCCGAGAGGTATGGCTGTAGCATTTCTGACTCCCAGTTTCCTAGCTAGAGATTGTTTAGGAGCACTCTTAGTAAATCCCGCCTAGTATGGAAGATAGCTAAAAAGCCTTAGTATCGTTAAGAAGCTTGAGTCAGGTTGTCCATCATTCCCAGCCAGTCATTCCGTAGTGAGTTTCGCATACGAAAGGGGACCTGTCTATTATATTGTTATCTCATCTTTCTCTGCACTGCACTGTTCTGCTTCAGCATTATTATTCCTCATTTCTTTTACTATAGCATTGTCGTCTGCAAAAAGTTCAAGCTTTATTGTTACAACAACCGTGTTCACCTTCAATCCCTGTGGAGACGATACTCACTCATCACTTTATTACTCGTTCGACGTGTATACTTGCATAATTTGCGTACCATTTATAGTCGCTGCACGAACGCAACAAGTTTTTGGTGCCGTTGCTGGGGATTGGCAATTGGTTGTTTACGGTTTTTGTTTTTATCATTTGTTCTTTCTGTTTTGTATAAATTTATTTTAGGGTTTTCATCTTTTTTTTCCAGGTGTCTTGCTAGTGTATGACCAGAAGGCGACCTAGAGGACCCCTGCAATCACCTATTTCTGAGATCGAGCATTTCTTGAGACTTAGGAGACGTGTTCGACGAGAAGAAACTAGAAACATGAACGAAGAAATACCACTACCTCAAGGTAGCGGAGATGTTATGGCAAATGGCTAGGGAGTAGCAGCTCGACCACGAGCTATTAGGGACCATTTGACACCTGTCTTGGACGATCTCTATCCCGGAATAGTAGCTCTAGAAATTCAGGCAGCCCAGTTCGAGCTTAAACCTGTTATGTTCAACCTGTTGAACACTATTGGTCAGTTTGGAGGTATGCCTCACGAAGATGCAAGACAACATATCCGTGCTTTCTTGGAAGTTTGTGACTCGTTCAGACAACAAGAAGTGCACGAGGATGTGCTAAAGCTTAAACTGTTTCCATATTCTTTACGTGATCGTGTTAGAGCATGGCTAAGTGGAGTGCCAGCTAGATCAATGGAGACTTGGACAGATCTATGCAAAAGTTTTCTGCAACGATATAATCCACCAAATAGAAACACTCAGTTGAGAAATGATATAGCTTCTTTTCGTCAAGCTGATGACGAATCCATGTATGAGTTTTGGGATCGATTCAAGGGATTATTGAGGAAGTGGACAAATCATGGTTTTCATGATTGGACTAAAGTGGTTATGTTCTATAATGGGGTAAAAGCTCCCACAAGGATGATGCTAGATGCTTCAGCAAATGGGACCTTGTGAGACAAATCACCGGAGGAAGTATTTGACATTATTGATAGGGTAGCCAACAATGATTACCAGTTTCCGACCACAAGGCTTGGAACGGAGAGGAGAACCTAAGTAGCTCGTGACAGTGAAGCTGATGACTCAGTAGCCACCCAGTTAGCTGCTATCAAAAATATACTAAAGAACCTCCAACGTCCCAACGAAGTCAAGGAAGTGAAGTCCCCAACCTCATGTCTCAGATGCGATGGTAATCACCATCTGAGTGAATGCCCTGACAATCAAGAGTCAGCCAACTATCAAGGGCACAGTAATTCTGCACAGCCAGCGCCACAGCAAAATCCGATTGAAGCACCATCTTCTAACCAGATGATGCCATGGCAAGGTCACAAGGGAGCAACATCTTCATTGAACAATTCGCTGGAGACTACATTCAAAGAATTTATGGCTATGACAAAAGACTTCAAGGGAACCACAAAAGTTTTGCTACAGGATCATGCGGCAAACATCAAAAATCAATGAGCCTTATTGCAAAGTCATAGTTCATCTCTCCGAGCCTTAGAAACACAAGTTGGCCAGATAGCTCAAACATTGCATGCACGTCCACAAGGAAGTCTGCCTAGTGACACTGAAGCCACTAAGCACCATAGCAAGGAACAATGCAGCGCACTCACATTAAGGAGTGGTAAGGAAATTAGCAAAGAAGACAAGTTTGGGGGAAAAGAGAGGGAGGACTCTCAGCCCAACTTGCCTCAGGAAGAAGATAACTTACAAGATCCTCCAGTTGAAGAGAAGGGTGAGGATGTCATAGCAAAAGAAACATCGGAGGAGGAGCCTGCTTTTGATACAACAAAAGATGTAACTCCACCAGTTCAGAAAAATGAAGTTAGACCCCCTCCTCCTTTTCCTCAACGATTTAAGAAGCAGAAAGAAGACCTTCAGTTCCAGAAATTTGTGGATATCCTAGACAAACTACATATCAATGTCCCATTTCTGGAGGCCATTGATCAGATGCCAACATATGCTAAGTTCCTCAAGGATATTGTCACGAAAAAAAGGAAGGTCGAGAAGCAAGAGACTGTCGCTATAGCATAAGAATGCTATTCTATGTGGAGCAAGCTACCACCTAAGAAGAAGGACCCAAGTAGTTTTGCTATCCCATGTTCTAGTGGTGACAAGTTTGTTGGAAGATCACTTTGTGATTTGGGATCAAGTGTTAACTTAATGCCCAAATCGATTTTTCTAAAACTGGGAATTCGAGAGGCACAACCCACCAAGGTTGTGCTACAGCTAGCCGATCATTCTCATGTTCGTCCAGAAGGGAGAGTTGAAGATATTGTGGTAAAAGTGGACAGATTTATCTTTCATGTCGACTTCTTAATCCTCGACTGTGAAGCTGATAGCAACACGCCCATTATCTTGGGAAGGCCATTTTTAGCCACCAGGCGAGCTTTGATCGATTGTGAGAAGGCTGAATTCACGATGCAAGTGGCTGATCAGACAATCACGATCAATATTCATGACACCCTCAAGTATGCAGACAACCCAAGAGTATGCCAATATGTAGATGCTACAGCACAGAATATGATTGATGAGTTTTGCCGTAGCAATGAGATGCAAATGGAGGAGTTTGAAGCACTCTGCAAAGATGATGATTCAGACCAAGAAGAGCTCTCAAGGGAACTAGAGCAGTCTAGTCGACTCGAGGCTAGACCAGGTACGCACTTTGAACCTCTTGATTTTTCAGAATTTATACCTCCTAAACCTTCCATTGAGCATGCACCTTCTTTAGAACTGAAACCTTTTACATCGCATCATAAATATGTTTACTTAGGGAGCAATGAAACTTTGCATGTGATAATTTCATCTAGTCTCACACCTAAGCAAGAAACTAGTTTAGTAAATATGTTGTTACAGCATAAAAAGGCAATAGGGTAGACTATGACTGATTTGAAGGGTATAAGCCTTGCTATTTGTATGCACAAAATTTTGCTTGATGATTGTCACAGCAATTCGGTTGAGCCCCAAAGGAGACTAAACCCAATTATGAAGAAAGTAGTGATGAAAGAGATAATCAAGTGGCTGGACGCTGGAGCAATCTACCTGGTATCCGATAGCTCATGGGTCAGCCCGGTGCAATATGTACCGAAGAAGGGAGGCATGACTGTGGTAAGCAACGAGGAGAATGAGCTATTGCCTACTAGAACCGTCACGGGGTGAAGGATTTGCATGGACTACATGAAGCTCAACAAGGCGACCAAGAAGGACCATTTTCCTCTCCCATTCATTGATCAGATGTTGGATCGACTAGCGGGCAAAGCATTCTACTGCTTCATCGATGGGTATTCTGGGTACAATCAGATTGCTATAGCACCCGAAGACCAAGAAAAGACGACTTTCACATCCCCTTATGGAACCTATGCTTCCCGGAGAATGCCCTTTGGTCTCTACAATGCTCCAACAACATTTCAAAGATGTATGCTAGCTATCTTTTCAGATATGGTCGAGGATTTTTTAGAAATTTTCATGGACGACTTCTCGGTCTCCGGAGATAACTTCAACACATGTTTGGGAAATCTCGCCAAAGTCCTAAAGAGGTGTGAGGAAGCTGACTTGGTGCTCAATTAGGAAAAGTGCCATTTCATGGTAACGGAAGGAACGATCTTAGGCTACAAGATTTCGAAGCAAGGGATAGAAGTTGACAAAGCAAAGGTTGAGGTCCTTGAAAACCTACCTCCATCCACTACTGTCAAGGGAGTAAGAAGCTTCCTAGGGCATGCTGGCTTCTATCGGAGATTCATCAAGGATTTTTCGAAGATCTCAAAGCCACTATGAAGTTTGCTAGAGCAAAATCAACCATTTGTGTTTGAAAAAGATTGCCATAGCACGTTTCAAGAACTGAAGGAGAAGCTTATCTCAGCACCAGTTGTTATTCCAACTGATTGCAACGAGCCGTTCGAGCTGATGAGTGATGCGAGTGACTACGTCGTTGGTGTAGTACTTGGACAACGCCGAGGTAAACTCTTTCATGTTATTTATTACGCTAGTCGCACTTTGAATGATGCACAAATCAATTATATCACTACTGAAAAAGAATTGCTTGCTGTAGTATTTGCCTTCGATTAGTTTAGGTCATACTTGATAGGCACTAAGGGCATAGTTCATACTGATCATTCAGCCATTAAGTACTGAGTGACTAAAAAGGATGCTAAACCTAGACTTATTAGGTGGATACTCTTGCTTCGGGAATTTAACTTAGAGGTTAGAGATAGGAAAGGATGTGAGAACCAGGTAGCTGACAATCTATCTAGGCTAGAAAATGCTATCACACAAGTTAGTGAAACTGAAATTAAGGAGGAATTCCCCGATGAGAAACTGTTAGCTGCTACAGTAATTCTGTGATATGCTGATATTGTTAATTATCTTGTTAGTAGTATTTTGCCTCTTGATCTATCTAGCCAGGGACTCAAGAAATTCAGACATGATGCAAGATTCTACTATTGGGATGAACCCTCCTTGTTCAAGAAATGCCTGATCAGATTATAAGGAGATGTGTTCCAGAAGAAGAATACCACAACATTCTGTACCACTGTCATTCATCACCATGTGGAGGGCATTTTGGTGGTTCTAGAACTGCTGCAAAAGTTCTTCAAGAAGGATTCTACTGGCCTACACTTTTTAAGGATGCACACGAGTTCTACAAGAGTTGTGACAGATGCCAAAGAACGGGGAACATCTCCAGGCGGAATGAAATGTCGTTGCAAAATATTGTGGAGCTGGAAATCTTTGACGTATGGGGAATTGACTTCATGGGTCCGTTTCCTGCATCATATGGAGATCTATATATTTTGCTAGCAGTCGACTACGTGTCAAAATGGGTGGAAGCTGTTGCCACCCCAAGGAACGACTCCAAGACAGTCATGAAGTTTCTTCACAAGAACATCTTCACTAGATTCGGAGCACCCTGAGCCATCATCAGTGATGAAGGAACTCACTTTGACAACAAGCTTATTGTTAGAGCATTACATCACTATGGAGTCAGGCACAAGATTGCTATTGCATATCATCCGTAGACAAACGAACAAGCTGAAGTTTCCAACCGAGAAATCAAGCAAATCTTGGAGAAGGTGGTGAATCCTAAGAGAAAAGACTAGTCCCCAAGTTGGATGAAGCACTGTGGGCACATAGGACAACCTTCAAGACGCCTTTAGGCATGTCACCCTTCAAGCTTGTATTTGGCAAGGAGTGCCATTTACTCGTGGAGCTTGAGCACAAGGCTTATTGGGTAATCAAGAAACTCAACATGGATGCCCAACTTGCTGGTGAAAGGAGATTGCTAGAGCTTAACAAGCTGGAGGAATTCAGAGCCCAAGCATATGAGAATGCTCGCATCTACAAGGAGAAGACCAATAAGTGGCATGACAAACATATTTTGCCAAGACATTTCTCAGAAGGACAACAAGTGCTTCTCTACAATTCCAGGCTAAAGCTTTTTCTTAGAAAGCTGAAATCGAACTGGTCTGGGACATTCATAATACACAAGGTGTACCCTCATGGCGCAGTGGATATCAAGAAGTTGGACGACGATGAAGTCTTCAAGGTCAATGGCTAACGCCAGAAGGTGTACAGTGGAGCCCCTATCCTCAAAGAAAAGTCATACCTAGATCTTCACGATCCTTGAAAGTTTGCATCTCCAACTCTATCTTTTATGCTATAGCTTGTCCATAAATAATACTTTTCTTTATAGTCTAGTTTTATGTTATCTTTGCCTTTAATTTTTCATATCTTTTCACGTGACCCTTGTACAAGGCTTTCTCTTTCCTAGTACAATGTCAGGTACAAAGGCAGGGGAGCACGCCGACTGCAGGGTTGGTAGCAAAGGGAGAAGGACATGGGGTTTGTTTTTGTCCAATTTCGGAGGGACAAAAGAAAAGGGGAAAGAAAAAGATAATGAGGTTTTATCCGAAAAGTGGGGAGTTGAATTAAAAGAGAGAGAAAGAAAAACAAAAAAGCATGAGAGAGAATATTCATCTATTTAATGAGGGGAAACCCTAGCCACATAAAGCCATATTCTCTCTCCAGCCGTCTGCCATTGCATTAACTCCAGAATTTTTTCTCTCTCCCTTAAAGCCGACACACGTCCCCATCACCTCCCCTCTCTCATTAATTCATCAGTTTTCCCCACCTTTTTTCAACTCCCAATACTTTCTTCATTATCCGTCCCTTTACCCTCTTCATCTTCTTCAAACACTAAAAAACTTTCCCTCCATCTTTTCGATTCGCTCCCAAACACAGAAAACCTTCACCATTTTCTTTCCTACATATATTCACTCCTCCCAACTTCTCAGAAAAAACTCCATGGTCCGTTGCAAAAATGCCCCTGAGACCTCTGACCGCCCCACACAACGTCCAGTCCTAGAAATTCACAAATTTCTTGACGAAGCAGCAAAAGAGAGATGGGAAAAGCTCAAGGACAGAAACGTTCTTCCAGAACTAGGGTTCAAATACCCTCAAGAGGAAGAAGATCAGTTCGACCAGTCTATAAAGGACGTCATTGGCACCCACGAATGGAAAAACTTTGCTGCTCATCCTAAGGAAATTTGCACATCACTGGTGAAGGAGTTTTATGCTCACCTGACGAGTCCAACCCAGTCCACAGTTCACGTGCGCGGAGAGTAGATAAAGTTTACTGCTGCAATAATCAACAAGTTCTATGGGCTGAAACATACTGTGGACCGTCACACTTCTTTTGTGATGACAATGGACGCGCAGACGCAACGTGAGGTGCTGGAGGACATCTGCTTTCAGGGAACGGTGTTGGATAATAACAAGTCAGTTGAGAGATGACGCCTCAAACTTGAGGCTAAGGTATAGAATCACTTTGTGAGGCATAAGCTTATACCTACACTACACACTGCTACCGTCCATATCTTTCAACTCTTTCTCATTCATTCCATAATACATGGTAGACAAATTGATATAGGAAAGATAATAGTGGATGAGGTATATGTTTGTTTAAAACGGCCCCGTAACCCCATTATTTTTCCTAATCTAATCACTGCCTAGTGCAAAAGGAAAGACGTCTTCATATACGATCTTGTAGATACATCTGTTTCAGGAAAGACATGTTTGACCCCAGCACTTGTTACGGGACTCCGGGGATTTAACGAAGACATGCCTCAGCAGGCATTGGAGGGTGGAGCTAAAAGTTTTGCTGCAGCAAGAGTGGCAGCATTGGTGGCAACTACAAAGGAACTGAGCTCTGAGCTCAACCTGATGAAGGCACATCAGTGGGTGTACTTCAAATACGCCCAACACCGTGATAGTGCCATAGCATCCTGCTTAAGCAAACTATTGCCGAATCAGAATGTCTCTTTTCTAGTATTTCGATGGAGTTATTGCAAGCCCCCGTCACTGCTACAACACAAACAATGTCTCCCAGTGAACCTAGCTCCGTCCCACCTGCTGCAAAGAGAAAGACTCCGCGAAAGAAAGCACCAGCAACTTCAACTCCCTAGTCAGAGCAAGAAGCATCCTCTGTCCAGCCTACTATCGAAGAAACCGACCCAACAACCTCTCCAGCCAAGAAGAGGAAACGCACCAGAAAGGCAACCAATCCTAAACCTTCAAGACCAGAAAACCCACTCTCAGAGCCACAACACGTACCAAATGATCCTGAGGAAACCCCTCAGAAGGAAGCTGCTACATCACACGCAACTGAGCCGACTCCAGCACAATTAGAGGATGCTACATCATCTAGATTGAAAACTCGCATCAAACACACGGCTGGACGTGCCAGGCCCTCGTCTAGTGCTCAATCAGTCTCATCAGAGAGTGTGGACGATGTGGCTGACCCACACCACTACTCCTCTGAGACGTTGATGGACAACACCAGCAGCACCACCTAGCCTCTGCACCCAGGAGGTACTAACCCTTTTCTTTTCAAATTTTCATTTTTCATAGCATATAGTGTAGATCAGTTTATGCATTGCAGACACTACATTTCTCAAGTTTAGGGGGTGTTAGTGTTCATAGCTAATATTTTGCTTTAGCATATGCATTATAGGATAGAACAAAATTTTTACTATGGCATTCTGTTTAGTCTAGAGACAGCCTATGAACATATTTATGTTGTCTGACAATGAAATTGCTAAGGCTTGAATTAAAGTGGAAAAACACAACTAGTTGAGACCTGTAGAACTGACTTTAGGATCTAGTTGTTAAAAATTTGTTACACAACTGCTCTCTTACTATAAGTAAGTTTGTTAGAAAAATTTTTCAGGAAGAACCCTAGTAAACTATGATATGTAGACTCTAGAGAATTTAAAAGAAAAACTAGATGACCCTGTGCTAAAACAAACGAAGAAATGCTACGGCTATTTGTAGAAGGACACTCCGCTTTGCTATAGCATTTTTAGTGTTTAAAAAAAATTTAAAGCCTTGCTATAGCATATGAGTGAATGAAAGTTGTCACGGAATGACTTTGCCTACTAGCTCGGGGGAGAGAGATTTGCTCCCTGCTCATCTAGAGTTAAGAACGATAGGTGTGATGAGCTGACACCTTTCGTAGCAAAAAACTTATATCTTTGGGAGTCTAAAAATTGGAAAATAACTAGAGAACATAGTTAGGGTATAACTAGGGAGCTTCCTTGAAAATTTGTCTCACCAGCTTAACTATAGGAGGAAGGCAGCCACACACACACATGCACACAACTTAGTCCTAAGGAATGTTCTTAAGGATCTCATGTATGGTTGTGTATATATATTTATATGCCTAAGTTATTTCTGAGGACTGAAATATTGCCACAGAAACCCTCTAGGTCAAATCTTTGCCATAGTAGCTCTTTTGTTCTGTTCTATTCATTGCTTGAGGACAACCAATAGCTTAAGTTTGGGGGTGTGATAACTGCATAGATATCCTTGTTTTCATACCTTTTTGCTATAGCATTTTCTTGTTATTGAGTTCATACCACAACATTTAGACTGCATTTAGGTTGCATTTTCTTCTTTTGGGTGCATATTTATCTTTTCTGGTTATTGGTCCATATCGAGGGATACTGCTCGGAAGGTTGGTTTTGGTTTTGTGGTGCGCAGGAAAGGAGTCGAGAGAAAGTCGGTGCCGGGAATTGATATAGCATGATGGAAGTGGACATTGGCCAGCACGTGAGATACACGTGAGCTGCATAAACATGTGAACATGCAGAAAAGGACGATCTGACATGTGCAGCAGCCGATGTCTACCTGCAGACTGTCCCCCTTGTCCCCTCGTGGCAGACCTTTGATCAGTGCTTAAAAGTTCTATATTTTACCCATCATTTAGCCTTATTTTTGCTGCACTCAAGCATGTTTAACTGCATTTTAGGTTAAGTTTTTCATAAACATCACATTTAGATAAAACTGCGCAGATACTGCTAAATTTGGCTGTTTTTGCAGGTATCCGCCATAGCTGACGGTGAGGGCAGGCGCAGGGCAGAGAAGCAGAAGAGCTGAACTGGACAAGCAGACAAAGAGGACGATGCTGCCATGGTGCTGCCGTGACAGCAGAGGACGACAGCAAGTTAGTGGAGAAAAAGCAAAGTGGACCTCGATAGATAGAGAAAATTCTGCTCGTCTGTCGTGTGAAAACCTCATATTATTCCGAGCCCCAGACCAAAAGATATGTCAAGCCCAAAGTTCAAGGAGAGAAAATCCCTAGAAACAAGGAGGACGGCTGGAAAGTAGATTCCTTGAAGATTTAGTCTTTATTAGAATCATACTTTTAATTAAAGTTGTAATCCTTGTTAAATTAGATAACTTGAGCCCAAAGCTTATATAAGGGCATGTATTTTAACCTAGAGGGCATACCCCATATCTCATATCCCATAGCCGATTACCCCATAACCGACAACCAAAAACCCCTCCGCCGTTTACCCGCCGTCGATATGTTCTAAAACCCCCCTAGGGCCACGGGTTGATTTGTAAAGTAGTTGCAAGGGTTGCTTTTGTTTTAGGAATTTTCAGTTTAATAAAATAAACTTCAAGTTCTCTTATTTTGGTTATTAATATCTTGCAAGAGCATCGGGAGAGCATTGTGAGGTTATCTATTTACTTAGCATCGGGAGAGTTAAGTATACGAAAGAAATAAGAGCGAGTTCTCTAGTTTATAGTTGAACTATCTCGTGCCTAGGGATAGGGCGAGATTAAGTGGCTAAAGAAGAATTCATACACATCGGTGTTCATCCTTCGATTCACGCGGGGAGGTATCATCAAGACGTGATCATCGACAGACTTGGACCTAGGGATAGGCCAAGGCAGATCTGGGATTCTTGCCAAACTTGAAGTACTGAGTTGGTGTGTTTGCTGCCGCGACAATCAACGGACTGCTGCCGCGACAGGTGCTGCCCGCGACAGGCGCGACGACAGAACTGGATTTCCTAAACTCTGCAATGCCTGCACTATTGAACAATTCAATACCAGCCCATTCTCTCTATCTTGATTTCTTTAATCTTATTTTCAAGTATTCTTTATTATTTTCGTGACAATATTTTAATCTATTCTTTTCCCCTTGTGCAGATAGCAAAGGAAAGGGTTAGCCCAGTCCCTGTGGAGACGATATCTGATACTCTAGTATCACTTTATTACTTGCGACGTGTACACTTGCACTCAATTGCGATAGACTCTTTTACACGCAACAAGTTTTTGGCGCCGTTGCCGGGGACTGGCAACACACTCTTACCCTAGCTTTTGCACTTTTCATTTCTTTTTCTTTTTATTTTTTATATTTTTATTTTTCTTTTTTTTCTATTTAAAAAAAATCAGGTGAAATACAGGTCCAAGGGCATCAACATGTCAGGAAAAACCATTCGAGAGCTGATGTGGGAAAGTTCTTGCAATTACCGTGAAGGTAATTATGCACTCGAAAGTTTCCCCTAATTTTTTGGTGAATATATAGACAACCAACGATGGAACCAACAAGAACAAGAGATGCCGCCACAGCAGCAACAGGGGCAGCAACTGCCGATGCCGCAGCAGTAAAATTTTTTATGGTACGATCAAAACCCGCAAATTTTTTTATACCATAACAGTTTCGCTGCAGAACCCGACATGCCCTGGCAATGTCATCATCCTCAAAAGGAGTCAAAATCCTTAGAAGACACACTGCAAGCCTTCTTGGCACTCACTCAAAAAGTGTAGGCTTCTACGAACGCAAGTATCGCCAAGATGGATGCACTCTTGAGCAGGCCGGCCCTTATTCATGCCACAGATGAACCTGAAATCCTGAGGCAAGGTGACGAGGATGCCCATGTGAAGGAATACCCAACATATGATGAGTCTGAGCAACAACTTGCCATGGCAATGATCGAGGAGCCGGAATGGAGCAACACCGCGACAACGCTGAGTGAAATTCAAGAGAATGTCACGGCAGCAACCACTTCCGAGGCAGAAACCCCAGTCAAAGCGGAAACTACCACCTCGGCAGAAACTGTCGCCTCGGCAGAAACTGCCGCCTCGGTAGCAACTGATGCTGAGGCAGCAACCACATCAGAGGCAAATTCTCAACCCACTACCTCGATTATACCTGACCAAGATTGCACACATCCATCCCTATCGTGGCACTCGCACGACCACCTAGAAGAGCTACCCAATGATAATGCCTCGTCGATGGAATATGAGCAGGTAATAAACAAACCTTTTGAATTCTTTGAAAACTCACAAATTCCATTGCAGGTATTAGAGGAACCAAAGTCGGTGGACATAGAATCATCAAAGTCTCTACTGATGGAGATCTACGAGTGGTCAACAAAATTTGGGATAGAGAGTGATGGTACTTACCAATGTCCCATTGACCTGCAAAGTAACTTGACAACGGACAGTCAAAATAACTGGCTGCCGCAGCAGCAGACACGACAGTAAGGGCTACATTCAACCACAACAACATTCAACGAAAACAAGGTAAGTTTGTGGCCGAATGTCAATTTGATTTTTTCTAATCATATATTCATGCCCTCAGAAACATTACCAAGAAGGGAGGACTTCATGGACTACAAAGGGGAGAGAAAGAAAGGAGCCTCCACAATGAGAATAATCACCAGATGGAGGGTACGGATGGACTTCAAGAAGTATCGGAAACGACCCATCAAGCATCAATAGAACAGGGAGTAGTTACTTTAGGAGATGCCCCTCAAGGCACTCCTAATTTAACTTATTTTATTTTATTTTTATCTTATTTTATCTTTACTATTTTAGGAATTAGAAATTTGATATTGGTTTTTAGTTTGTTTTTGTTATTAGGTAAACAAAGAAAAACCCTTGCAATGACGATACAAGCAACCCGAGGAAGCTCTGCCTCCACCCCTGCCGCGGCAGCACTCATACTCTCAGGGCAGCACCCAGAGCCCCTCCGACAAAGTTCAAAGAGACTGCCCGCCGACAGCTCCTCATCCAAAGCTCCAGCAGCAGCGACGACAGCCGCACAACTTAAGTTTTCTTTTTCTTTTTCTCTGTCGCCTGCTATATATATTATCTTTTTGTGATGTTTAACTTTTTTGTCATTTTTATTTTCTGTTTTTCATTTTTATGTCTTGTGTCATGCATTGAGGACAATGCAACCCTTGAGTTTGGGGGTAGGCAGTCCTCCTAATTATTAATATAATATTGCATTTAGTTTTCATTGTGTCGCATTTATTTTATGCAAAAAAAATGAAAATATTGAAAATTTTGGCTGAAAACTGTGATTTGAACTTACCTGCCGTGACAGATCTGTCGTGGCAGCAACTTTAGGATAGTTTTAGGAGAAGTTTAGAGCCTTTCTATAGTTCTGAAAACTTAAACACCATTGTGACTGTTATACTGCTTAGACTTCTTTTAGCCAAACTAGAATAGAAAACTTAGCACTTAGAGTAGAAAAGAGACTAGAATCTCAGGAAACCTAGAGGTACCTACCACTGGCTCTAGGCAGATAACCAGAGAAAAACTTCTAGAGGTGCCTATCACCGGCTCTAGACAGTTAACTAGAGGTGCCTGAAATACTGGCTCTAGTAGAAAAGAGAAGAAATTAGAAAAAAGGGAAATAACTAGAGGTGCCCGATTCTGGCTCTAGTAAGAAAAAGAAAGAAATCAGTCTCGTAAGAAAAACTCTAAACAAGCTAAAGAATAATATTCTAGTGAAAGTAAGAGAGTCTTGGCATATAACTGTTCACAAGCATGCACACACTGCACGAGGACTATAGAGAGATTCCGGACAGATCCTAGATTATCTGACAGGGTGCTGCCGTCACAGGGAACGAACGACGGGTAAGGGAAAGTTCACTGTTTGAAAGCCAAAACAAAAATATTTCATTTTTCTTTTAAGTCTGATTTGCTTGAGGACAAGCAAAGATTCGAGTTTGGGGGTGTGATCAGTGCTTAAAAGTTCTATATTTTACCCATCATTTAGCCTTATTTTTGCTGCACTCAAGCATGTTTAACTGCATTTTAGGTTAAGTTTTGCATAAACATCACATTTAGATAAAACTGCGCAGATACTGCTAAATTTGGCTGTTTTTGCAGGTATCCGCCATAGCTGACGGTGAGGACAGGCACAAGGCAGAGAAGCAGAAGAGTTGAACTGGACAAGCAGACAAAGAGGACGATGCTGCCATGGTGCTGCCGTGACAGCAGAGGACGACATCAAGTTAGTGGAGAAAAAGCAAAGTGGACCTCGATAGATAGAGAAAATTCTGCTCGTCTGTCGTGTGAAAACCTCATATTATTCTGAGCCCCAGACCAAAAGATATGTCAAGCCCAAAGTTCAAGGAGAGAAAATCCCAAGAAACAAGGAGGACGGCTGGAAAGTAGATTCCTTGAAGATTTAGTCTTTATTAGAATCATACTTTTAATTAAAGTTGTAATCCTTGTTAAATTAGATAACTTGAGCCCAAAGCTTATATAAGGGCATGTATTTTAACCTAGAGGGCATACCCCATATCTCATATCCCATAGCCGATTACCCCATAACCGACAACCAAAAACCCCTCCGCCGTTTACCCGCCGTCGATATGTTCTAAAACCCCCCTAGGGTCACGGGTTGATTTGTAAAGTAGTTGCAAGGGTTGCTTTTGTTTTAGGAATTTTCAGTTCAATAAAATAAACTTCAAGTTCTCTTATTTTGGTTATTAATATCTTGCAAGAGCATCGGGAGAGCATTGTGAGGTTATCTATTTACTTAGCTTCGGGAGAGTTAAGTATACGAAAGAAATAAGAGCGAGTTCTCTAGTTTATAGTTGAACTATCTCGTGCCTAGGGATAGGGCGAGGTTAAGTGGCTAAAGAAGAATTCATACACATCGGTGTTCATCCTTCGATTCACGCCGGGAGGTATCATCAAGACGTGATCATCGACAGACTTGGACCTAGGGATAGGCCAAGGCAGATCTGGGATTCTTGCCAAACTTGAAGTACTGAGTTGGTGTGTTTGCTGCCGCGACAATCAACGGACTGCTGCCGCGACAGGTGCTGCCCGCGACAGGCGCGACGACAGAACTGGATTTCCTAAACTCTGCAATACCTGCACTATTGAGCAATTCAATACCAGCCCATTCTCTCTATCTTGATTTCTTTAATCTTATTTTCAAGTATTCTTTATTATTTTCGTGACAATATCTTAATCTATTCTTTTCCCCTTGTGCAGATAGCGAAGGAAAGGGTTAGCCCAGTCCCTGTGGAGACGATATCCGATACTCTAGTATCACTTTATTACTTGCGACGTGTACACTTGCACTCAATTGCGATAGACTCTTTTACACGCAACAACCTTGTCGGTGGATATTCCTTGGGAATATCAAGTCATCTTTAGGGCACCAAAAACTAGAAGCCTCCACTATATAAAGGGGAGAGAAGCTTGGAGCAAAGTGTGGTATTTTCTGTGTTGCAAAAAGAGAGGCGAAAGAGAGAGAAAAGAAGAGGGAAGTTTCCACCTTCATCTTCTCCAGCTTGGTGTCCTCCATCGTTTAAGCTGCAAGGAGTGGCCTCACCGTCCTCGAGAGAGGCGGTGGGCCTAAGGCAGTCGGGCAGTCCATGGCGGAGAGGGAGTTCACCTTTCTTTTTGTCGCTATAGCAATTTCTTGTTATATCTTTATATTTGGTGATGTTATCGAAATGATACGTTGAATGATATTGCCCAGCCACGAACTGTTTTAGGTGGCTTGGGTCTGATGGATGATTTTATTTTGAGTACTTTTTAATGCATGCTATGGATTTTTCAGTGTTTATCATGATTCTATGCTTTGCTTATGCGTTTATCATTTCCTTAAAGTTGTAAGAGCTTAGGGTTGTAAGTGCTTTGAGAGATAGGCCCTACCTTAAGCGCCTTCGAGAGTTGGCCGTTCTTTAAGTGTATGTTGGGGTTAGTAATCGAGAGAGCTAGCCCTAGAACCCTCATAAGCAATGGAGTGACTGTTGAGAGGCAGACTCTAACCTACCTTAGAGATAAATGATAGGTTTCAAGGGATAAAAATGAAAGTACGTGAAGGGTAGGGGAGTGTTAAGAGTTTACGCCGAGAGGTATGGCTGTAGCACTTCTGACTCCCAGTTTCCTGGCTAGAGATAGTTTAGGAGCACTCTTAGTAAATCCCGCCTAGCATAAAAGATAGCTGAAAAGCCTTAGTATCGTTAAGAAGCTTGAGTCAGGTTGTCCATCATTCCCAGCCAGTCATTCCGTAGTGAGTTTCACATACGAAAGGGTACCTGTCTATTATATTGTTATCTCATCTTTCTCTGCATTGTTCTGCTTCAGCATTATTATACCTCATTTCCTTTACTATAGCATTGTCATCTACAAAAAGTTCAAGCTTTATTGTTACAGCAACCGTGTTCACCTCCAATCCCTGTGGAGACGATACTCACTCATCACTTTATTACTCGTTCCACATGTATACTTGCACAATTTGCGTACCATTTATAGTCACTGCACGAACGCAACACCTATATAACGTTGAAGCTTCCATGGCTTGGAGAATCGAAAGTTCCGGTGACAGATTCTCCAAATCGGGCAAGGAAACAGAACTGGAAAAGAAATCTAAAAAAATAAGCTCTTAAATTCGAGAAGGAAGAAAAGACCACCCTCCACCGATGCGATCTCAGGCAACTTCAACCGTCCAAAGCTTGAAGAAGCACGACTCCGATCTGAGGGGAAACCCACTTAGCAAACAGATGACCGATCAACCAACCACCAAAGCAGGATCGAGAAAGAAAATAGCCAGGAACCTTAGGGTTTTGGAAGCTCTCTATCCATATCACTTCTTTAGATCACATCAGCCCTAACCCTGATGGTTTGTTTTTAGACTACAATAGGGGGACGATAATTATCTACTTGCTTCTGTCCATGAGTATGGTTTAGAAAATCGTGGAAACTATGATTTGAAACATGAAAACATCATATTTAGACTTCATTGCCTACAATCATTGAAAACAAGGTTATTAAACCGAACATTTAATTTCTAGGTAAAAGAAAAAGAAACAAAAAACAAAGTCTAAATAAGGCTTATGCTTATAATGTAACGACTCGAAATTTGGGGTTTGCAAAATTATGCCTCGAACCAAATTTATTTGGGCCTTATGTTTAGAAGCTCAAATCAAGGATAGTTGGAATTGAGCTTGGTGATAAATTAAAAGAGATAATATGTTGAAGTTAATTTAAAAAGAAAAGTGGGAATTTTTTTTTAAAGAAAAGAGTAATAAAAGGTGGCTGATGATTTGATGGGAGGGAGACGAAGAGAAATGAGATATTTTGGGAAAGAGAGAAAAAGGAGGGAAACAAAGAAAAATTAAGGGGAGGCTTTGAGACTCAATCTACGGCCCACGGAGCTGCCGTACACGACACCGCCGGTTGTTAGAGTGTGTTCAAAGACCAATCATAAGATGATTGTAAATGAAATTTGTTTTTACCTTTTTTATTCATAAAGAGGCATGACTGATAACTTGAAAAATGCTTAAATTTTAAACTTTTTTACTTAGATATTTGTTTGTTCTCAAGGTAATCTTATAAAATATAGGTGCATTTAGAGCATATAGTTGCATACATCTTTGCTTGTTGGTGGTTTGGCATAATTTCACAAGATTAGATGTTGCTTGAAGTGTATGTGCTGGTGTTGTGATGTGCAGGTTGAAGCAGGTGTGAAGCTGGATAAGGGAGAAAAATGCTACAACAATTTAGATAGTAATTCTGGGCATAGAAAAGGACAAAATAACGCGCACTTTCTAAGAGCCCACATGTGCGAGCCCTTTATTTGTCTGATTCTGCCCCACATGCATAGGGAATATTCCCAGGACTTCGAAGAATATTAGGGCACAAAACCCTAGGAGCCCCCACTATATAAAGGACATGAGACCCTCATTAACGAGAGAGCGTGAAAAAAGTGACAAAAGGCTAGGGAGAGAAAGCAAAGGTGACTCGTTTCCTTTCTTCTTCTTCCTACACTTGGTGTCCTCCATCGTTGAAGCTCCAACGGTTTGATCGTACTGACCTTGAGAGAGGCAGCAAGCCTAGGGTGGTTCGTGGCATTGAAGTCCATCGCGGATCGGGAGTTTTTTCTTCCCTTTCTGTTGCTTTAGCATTTCTTTTATATCATGAAAATGGGTTGTACAAACAAAGATACTTTGGATGTTTATTGCCCAACCATGAACTGATTTTAGGTGGCTTGGGCTGTTTGGATGATATATGTTTTAGTTTCTTTAATGCATGCTTATTTATCTCTTGTTTCTATCTATGCTTTGTCTATGTTGTTAAATGCGTATGGTTGTAAGAGCCTTCGAGAGTTGGCCTTTTTTTAGGTGTGAGTTGAAGTTAGTGGTCGAGAGAGCTATCTTTGACCTTCATAGAAAATGGAGTTGCCTACTGAGAGGCACAACTCTAATACACATTAGAGATAAGTGATGGGTTTCAACGACTAAAAGGATAGAACTTTATGGGTAGGGGGAGTGTTAGAGTTTACGCTGAGAGGTATTGCTCTAGTATTTCCTACTCCCAGTTTCCTTGCTAGAGATAGTTGAGAAGAAACTTTAGTAAATCCTGTCGAGCATAGAGTAAGCTAGAGAGGTAAGCCCTAGTTGAGAGCTAAAGCATAGGTTAACCAGACAACCCAGCCAGTCATTCCCAAGTGATTTTCGCATATGTAAGAGGACCTGTTAAGTCTACTAATTTCAGCATGCTATTTTTATATTTGTTGCTACAACATTTATCCCTCTATTATTATTTGCTACAACATTCTCTATTTACATTTCGTGACTTGTGTGCTTAAACTCAACTCAAAACACCTCCAATCCCTGTGGAGACGATACTCACTTATCACTGTATTACTTGTTCGACGTGTATACTTGCACCATATTTGCGTATCATTTATAGTACACCACATGCACAAACAAGTTTTTGGCACCGTTGCCGGGGATTGGCAATTGGTTGTTTTAGGTTTTGTCTTTGCACTAGTTTGTTTTTCTTTTGTATATATATTTTCTTAAGTTGTTTCGTTTGTCTTTTTAGGTATTGTGTTATTGCATGCCCCGAAGGAGACATTGTGAGCCTATACTACCGTACATTCCTGAAATCGAACATCTCTTTCGTCAACGGAGACGTATACAATAAGCACTTAGAATCATGAATGGAGCTCAACATCAAGGGGATCCTGCTGGAGCAATTGGAGACCAAGGAGAAAATGCTCCAGCAAGACCCAGAGCTATTACAGATCACCTAAATCCTGTCATGGATGATCTTAATCCAGGTGTAACCCCCTTAACCCGACCTAGACGGTCGACCCGAATTAAGAAGATCACACGGGGAAAACCAAAGTCAACCCGAAAGTCAACCTTGATTAACGACCCTTTTATTTTCTTTTTAATCTTGTCTAGATGCACGTTAACCCTAGATATGTTCACAAGGTAATCATATTCAGACATCATAACAATTAGAGAACATTCAGGGACCCAATTGCACAAATTACAACTTAAGGGACCAAAATGTAAATTCTGATAATTATAAGGACTTAACCCAAATAAAAGTTACCAACTTGAAATTAATCATCTTTCATGCTTCTTTGCCAAATTTCAGCTCAAGCGGACATCTCAAACTCATACAATTGCAATAACAAGTTTCAGGACCAAAACGCAAACATTTCAGAACATTCAACCAACAATTTCAGTGCCCAACGGTCGAGTGTTTCGGAACAGGGAAGGCCCGTTCCGAAACGCGGGACCGTTTCGAAACTGGTACCGAAACATGGCCTGGAAGAGGCCAAACCGTTCCGGAACAGTGCCTCCCGTTTCGGAACGCCCAGGCCATTTCAGGCCCCCGTTCCGATACGGTAGAACCTGTTCCGAAACAGGATGCCCAGATTGCAGAAATTTTGCTGGTTTATCATGCAATTGACTTAACGAACATGCTCCAAAAGCAACCAAATTATACCAGGAAGTCATTCAACATACAAGGAACATAATTGTATCAGCCAAACATCAACATGGCAACAATTATGAAAATCCCCAAATCTATAGGCATGCTTCCTACTTAGCAAACCATTCAAGCATCAAAATACCAAAACCATCTCATAAAGGCCAAATACAAGCTCTAACATTATTAACATCATTAAACCAACTTAGGGAGTCCAAAACATCTCCCAAAACAACAACATAGGTTCCCATTGCCAAATGCCAAAAGCTAATAGTGTTTAAGAAACCTTCACCATACTTGAGCTTAGTTCACCACTTGGATTCTTCACCACCTTACTGCCCTCAATGCACTTTAATGCTATGCATTATTGGTTTAAGAAAAGAGAGAGAGCGTAAGCAAAAGCTTAGTGAGGAATGCTCATTTAAAACCACACAATAATGCATTTACAAAACACATTTATAGCCCTTAAATCAAATCATCATTTGTACATGCCCATAAGCATTTAAAACAAGCAATACATGCTTCAAGTCCATAACATGTCATATTGGCAACAAGTGATACATTCAACATAAGATCCATACATGGACTTTTAAACACCATTGTGATCTTACACTTTCCAAGGACCACACATGGACTTTTAAACACCATTGTGTCCTTAACCCCATGGACTTTTAAACACCATGGCAAGGACCACACAAGGACTTTTAAACACCTTTGTGTCCTTAACAAGAATCTCCCAAGGACTTTTAAACACCTTAGAGTTCTTAGATAACAAGGCTTACACAAGGAATTTTAACCACCTTGAACCTTAACCAAGAACCAACCATGGACTTTTAAACACCAAGTTGTTCTTAAATAAACAAGGCTTACACAAGGAATTTTAACCACCTTGAACCTTAACCAAGAACCAACCATGGACTTTTAAACACCATGTTGTTCTTAAATAAACAAGGCTTACACAAGGAATTTTAACCACCTTGAACCTTAACCAAGAACCAACCATGGACTTTTAAACACCATGTTGTTCTTAAATAAACAAGGCTTACACAAGGAATTTTAACCACCTTGAACCTTAACCAAGAACCAACCATGGACTTTTAAACACCATGTTGTTCTTAAATAAACAAGTCTCACACAAGGACTTTTAACCACCTTTGTGACCTTAACCATCACTTGCCAATGTGCATCATTACAACAATATTCCACTGTTTTAAAGCATTTAACAAAGCCATAAACATCATGCATCATTATGCATCAAACCACATTTAACAATGTTCAAAAACAAGAATCTCTTACCTTGAGCATTCTTCAATACATGGCTTATAAAATCAGCAACTAACATGCTAAAATATGCTTTCAAAACAGAATTTAAAACATGCAAACAACCACATTGCATACAACCAATCCATGGTTCATCATCAAGAGAGTTTTTCCGAAAACTTACTCTTGAGCTTAGCTAAGTTGCTTAGACTTAAACTAAGCTCCCAAACCTTCAAAACATTGGTTTCAAAGCTGAAATCCAAAATCCACTCACCGATTCCGTTTCGCCTCTTGCCGAAACACCAATCAAGCTTCCGGATCAACACCACTAGGATCCAAAGATGACTCCCCTGTTTTAAACACATCAAAACAGTAGATTAATGCATCATCATGCATTAATATCCTCAATGAAAGCACCTAAACCCGCTGCTCTCAACCACACTCCATTTTCGGCTACCAAACACAACCGAAAATGCCTCCAAACAACTCCACAACACTACCCAGCCAAGATCCATCAAATCTAATCATCCTTAAACATCAATTAACATCCAAAAAGGATCTAATCAACCCTTATACCTCCAGCTATAACAGATCATCAAGATCACTCCAAAAACAACCAAGAACACAAGCTAAACTTAGGAAATTCAACCTATCCGAGATTGCATTAATTAAACATCAATTTCACATCAATTCAACATTCATTTAACATCAAATTGACAACTCAAAACACTGCCCAATCAGATCATACGAAATTTCATCAAAATCAATCCAATCTTGCATTTAAAAGCCAAAATCAAGAATACATCTATAAAACCTTTTATAAAACATAAATCAAGGATTGAGAACTTAGGAATTTCAGTAAAGAACTGAGAGTTCAGAGGAGAAGGACGTTCTTACCTCCAAACTTGAGTTTCTCCCTTTTCAGAACCAAAATCTTGAAAATCCAATTAGCAAATGGTGAGGTTTTGTTGAAGAGATGATTAGAGATCAAAAGAGGATTATAATCTCATGTTTGGACATCAAAATCAGAAGGAAAAGCTCTGGAGAAAAGTGTTTGGTTTGAGAGAAAAGATGAGAGAAAATGGAAATGAAATTTTAGGAAGTTAGTTGGAAATGCCAAAATATCTTCCCTCCTTTTTAGTTTTATTTAAAAACCTTTAATTAATCATTTAATATCTTAGAAAAATCTGGAGAAACTCCCATTGGGTAAATAGCTCCTTAAAGATTCAAAGTTTCAATCCTTTTTAAAACAGTCTCACAATTTTCGAAATTTACATTTTGGTCACTAACCAAAATGTCACACTTCCAAACCTCATTTTGTAAAATTGATTTCACCAAACTCTTATATATAATAAAAGAGGATTTTAAGACATTTTTCCATATTTTTAATGCAACCCGAACTAGGTTTTCCTAAATTCACTCTTATATATTCGAACCGCGATCCGACCGAACCGGTCTGAATCCCAAAACTCCTAAGCCCAAAACCGGGGCGTTACACCAGGGATTGTAGCTCCCGAAATGCAGGCAGCCCACTTTGAGCTTAAATCCATAATGTTCAACATGTTGAACTCAATCGGTCAATTTGGAGGCTCGCCTCATGAAGATGCTAGACAACACATCAGTGCTTTCTTAGAAGTGTGTGACTCTTTTCGTTAACAAGGGTGCACGAAGATATGCTGAAACTCAAACTCTTTCCTTATTCTTTGCGAGACCTAACACGAGAATGGTTGAGTGGTGTGCCAGCCGGATCATTGGAAACATGGAAAGATTTGTGCAAAAGCTTTTTGCTGCGGTATAATCCACCAAATAGGAACACTCAGTTGAGGAATGATATCGCATCCTTTAGCCAGTTTGATGACGAATCAATGTATGAGTGTTGTGAAAGATTTAAGGGATTATTGCGCAAGTGCACTAATCACGGTTTTCATGATTGAACACAAGTGGTTATGTTCTACAATGGTGTTAACGCTCCCACCAGAATGATGCTAGATGCCTCAGCAAATGGGACATTGCTAGACAAGTCACCCGAGGAAGCTTTTGACATCCTTGATAGAATAGCCAACAACGATTATCAATTTCCCTCATCAAGACTTGGAATGGGGAGGAAAACTAGAGTATCACATGACACATATATGAATGCCTCAATAACAGCCCAATTAACCACTATCACTACCATGCTAAAGAATCTCCAAAAGTCAAATAAGGTGAAGGAAGTAAAAGTGGCATCAACTTCCTTCGTTGCAATGGGAACCACCACTTGAGCGAGTGCCCGGACAATCAAGAATCTGCCAACTATGTAGAGAATTCCAATCGGAATAACAATCTCTACTCGAACACCTATAATGCTGGATGACGTCAGCATCCTAACCTCTCTTGGGGAAATCAAGGGAACTGCAACCATGGCAATTCAAATCAACAACAGAATCTTGTAGAATCACACGGTCCACAGAAGAATATGTCATGGAAAAACAACAAGGGTTTTGCATCTTCATCCAATAACAATTTGTTGGAAGCTACACACAAGGATTTCATGACATCTACTAAGAAATTTATGGAATCTACTAATACATTACTCCAAGATCACTCCATGACTATTAATAATCAAGGAGCTTTGCTACAAAGTCACAGTTCATCCTTGCGATCTTTGGAAACCCAAGTAGGTCAAATTGCTCAAGCATTATATGTGCGATGCCAAGGAAATCTGCCTAGGGATACTGAAGTCACTAAAAAGCATGGCAAAGAGCAATGCAGTGCTCTCACATTGAGGAGTGGTACCCAACTTAACACTGAAGATAAGTTTTAGGGGAACAAGAAAGAAGACTCTGTACCTAAGGAAGTGCAAAAGGAACCATAATTGCAACTAGAAACATCCTGTGAGAAGGAGAAAGATGGGGATTTAGTGAATGAAACTATCGGAGATAGGGAAAATGCTACAACAAAAGAGAAACATGCATCGATAGAGGAAGATGTTAGACCCCCACCTCCCTACCCTCAACGATTGAAGAAACAAAATGAGAATCTCCAATTTAGGAAATTCGTGGATGTTCTAGACCAGCTGCATATTAAGGTCCCATTCTTAGAAGCCATTGATCAGATGCCCACTTACGCTAAGTTTCTTAAGGACATCGTCACCAAGAAAAGAAAGGTTGAGCGATATGCGACAGTTGCTACTGCAAGTGAATGCTATTCTGTGTGGAGCAAATTGCCTCTTAAGAGACAGGATCCAAGCATCTTCATTATACCGTGTTCAATAGGCAATAACTATGTGGGAAAATCCTTGAGTGACCTTGGATCAAGTGTAAATCTCATGCCAAAGTCAGTTTTCATGAAACTCAGCATATAAGATGTAAGGCCAACTACGGTTATCTTGCAATTGGTCGGCCGATCTCATGTTCGCCGAAAAGGAAGAGTAGAAAATGCTTATATTTTACACCTTTTCACTTAGATATTTGTTTGTTCTCAAGGTCATCTCATAGCATATAGGTGCATTTAGAGCATATAGTTGCATACATCTTTGCTTGTTGGTGGTTTGGCGTAATTTCACAAGATTAGATACTGCTTGAAGGGTATGTGCTGGTGTTGTGATGTGCAGGTTGAAGCAGGTGTGAAGCTGGATAATGGAGAAAAATGCTACAACAATTTAGAAAACAATTCTGCGCACAGAAAAGGACAAAGTAACACGCGCATTCTAAGAGCCCACATGTGTGAGCCCCTTTTTTGTCTGATTGTGCCCAACATGCTTAAGGAATATTCCAAGGACTTCAAAGAATATTAGGGCACAAAACCCTATGAGCCCCCACTATATAAAGCACATGAGATCCTCATTAACGACAAAGCGTGAAAAAGTGACAAAAGGCTAGGGATAGAATGCAAAAGCGGCTCTTTTATATCTTGGTTGAAGCTCCAAAGGTTTGACCTTGCTGACCTTGAGAGAAGCAACAGGCCTAGGGTGGTTCGTGGCATTGCAGTCCATCGCGGATCGGGAGTTTCTTCTTCCCTTTTTGTTGCTTTAGCATTTCTTTTATATCTTGGAAATGGGTTGTACAAACGAAGATACTTTGGATGTTTATTGCCCAGCCATGAACTGATTTTAGGTGGCTTGGGCTGTTTGGATGATCTATGTTTTAGTTTCTTTAATGCATGCTTATTTATCCTTGTTTCTATCTATGCTTTGTCTATGTTGTTAAATGCGTATGGTTGTAAGAGCCTTCGAGAGTTGGCCTTTCCTTAGGTGTGAGTTGAAGTTAGTGGTCGAGAGAGCTATCTTTGAACTTCATAGACAATGGAGTTGGTTGCTGAGAGGCACAACTCTAATCCACCTTAAAGATAAGTGATGGGTTTCAACGACTAAAAAGGATAGAACTTTATGGGTAGGGGGAGTGTTAGAGTTTACGCTGAGAGGTATTGTTGTAGTATTTCCTAATCCCAGTTTCCTTGCTAGATATAGTTGAGAAGCAACCTTAGTAAATCTTGCCGAGCATAGAGTAAGCTAGAGTTGTAAGCCCTATTTGAGAGCCAAAGCATAGGTTAACCAAACAACCCAACCAGTCATTCGCAAGTGAGTTTCGCATACGTAAGAGGGCTTGTTAAGTGTACTGATTTCAGCACGCTATTTTTATCTTTGTTGCTACAACATTTATCCATCTGTTATGATTTTCTACAACATTCTCTATTTACATTTTGTTACTTGTGTGCTTAAACTCAACTTGAAACACCTCCAATCCCCATGGAGACGATACTCACTTATCACTGTATTACTTGTTTGACGTGTATACTTGCACCATATTTGCGTATCATTTATAGACACCACACGCACAAACGATGACCATTATTATTTTTAGTTACAGTTCTGTGTTCAGAAATAAACTGAATCATAATAAAGTCCTTAGAATAATATAGTTATTCTAAAATGTCCTTAGTCTTGTATTATTGTGGGCATGAACAACAATAATGCATTAAGACTAATATGTAGTTGATTGATGACAAAGTGTTGTCATTGACATTGAGATGTCAAAATCAATACATAAGTATGTATTAGAGAACGACACACTGGACCGACCCGTTATGAGCATGTTTCTTGGATTATTATGCGAGAGTCACAACATTGCTCATATTGATAACTACATGTATGATTCTTAGAATTGAGATCATCATTATTTGAACATCGCGAGTGACATATTTTGATACAGTCAAACGTGTTTCATAACTGACTACACTATAAATACTGATATTGGATATGTCACAATCTATGTAGAAGAATATGGTTAATCAAGATAGGATTTGTCCCTCCTACATAATAAGAGTAATATCGTCGGTCACTTGATTAAGTGAGACTAGAAATGCATGGTCATGCTCGAATAAGTTGATATGAGATATTATAGTTATTCATTAATAATAGTCTACTCAAGATATCAAGAAATATTATATGGGCAATATAAGTGTGACTATTCCATGACTTGTGCCCAATCTAGATATAAAGGACAAAAGGATGTAATAAATAAATAGAGTTAATCACGAAAAAATTATGTCGAATCATGATTTCTTGTAACTTAGGTGACAATGACATATTGCTAGATGTCACTCATTGTTTGTAATATTAGAAATGTTTTATTATTTACTACTAATGTTACATGAACCTACAAGGTCACACTCACAGTTGAAATGAGCATATATGAAACGAATTATATATGTACAAATTTGTTGTATATGAATTTAGTTAAATTAATATATACTTGATATATATAATTTAACTATTGAGTAAATATTAAAAGAAAAATAATTATTATAATTATGTCTCTTTCAATATATAAATAATATAATTTGGTTTAAATCACTATATATATATTAAAATCCTAATAAAGTTAAATTGAGATAATATAAATTTAATATATATATTAAAATCCTAATTAAGTTTAATTGGGATTATATATATTTAATATATAAATATTAAAATCCTAGTTAAGTTGAATTAGGATTATATATATGTGTGTGTTTATTTATATATTGAGATCCTAATTATGTTGAATTAGGATTTTATATATATATATATATTGAAATCCTAATTAAAGTTGAATTATGATTATACATTGAAATCCTAGTTAAGTTGAATTATGATTATATATATATTTTGAAATCCTAATTAAGTTGAATTGAGATTATATACATTTAATATATATATTGAAATCTTAATATGAGTTAGATTAGGATTTCAAAGTCTATTATAAAGGCATGAAAGATTTAGAAGTCATCAATGCTTTTTGGGAAAAACCCACTAAATAGTTTATAGAGTTTTTATATGCTCGTTCCCTTCTAAATAGTTTAGAGAATTTTTATATGCTCATTTTTACTGGGTGAACTACGTAGAGATCGGAGTGTTATCGTTACGGTATAGGAATCGACATTGTGGAATCGTGATTGAATATATATCTTCTGCAAATTTAGAATTCTAGATTTTAAAGAGGTAATTTTTCACCCTTATTCACCCCGATTTATTCCCCGTACATGGATCTCTGGTGGTAATCGCCGAATATTTTTTCTACTGCACCATGGGGTATACCGGCGTGACCCAACAATGGTATCAGAGCCACTTGTACGATACAGATTCGAGTTTTAATTACTTGGGTGATGTAATTGTATAAGATACATGTTATTTTTCGATTTATTTAGCGAATACATGATATTTGTAATAGCAAATCTATTCAATCACGGTTAATCTGTTAATCTAGTTAAAAAATGTTCCTAAGATTGAGGATTAAGAGTTAATCATCAAGATCTTTGTCGATAGGGTTTTAGATGTTAAGTGTTAACATACGCGTGTTATAGTTATATATTAGACTAATAGTTAGTAAAAACCTAAGTAGCTACGGGAAAATAACAAGAGTTGTTTTAGTAAAAACCTCGTTGATTTTAAAATCCTGAAAAATGTGATAATGTTGATAAAAATCATCAAATCATGAGGTTTTTACACATCAATTAAGATTTTGATCTTAAAATTTCCCTGCTGCTGATCGTGCATCGGCAACCTCGCCAGTAGCTACGGGCCCACCAGAACCCTGCAAGGGGCTTTGCCCTCTTACAACCCCGTAAAGGGCTTGACTCTTGCGTAGGAACAATCTGGTAAGACCTTAATAACAAACCGCGTCGTTATTATGTTTGAAATGCACTCTGTTTGGAATGCATGGTTATAGCCCAATGACCCATTTAGTTTTATTTATAAGGTTTTATAAATACAACATGCATGTCGTGCCTTTGTAACGCCCCGGTTTTGGGCTTAGAAGTTTTGGGCGTTGACCGGTTTGGTCAAAGTGCTGTTCGAATCTAAAGAGGTGAAATTAGGAAAGCCTAGTTCGGGTTGCTTTAAAAATATGGAAAAATGTTCTAAAATCATCTTTTAATATATTTAAGTGAACTGTGAAATCAATTTTGGAAAATGAGTTTCGGAAGGGTGACATTTTGGCTAGTGACCAAAATGTAATTTTTGAAAGTTTTGTGACTGTTTTATAAAGAGTTGAAACTTTGAATCTTTAAGGAGCTATTATTCCAAAAGTAGTTTCTCCAGATTTTTCTAAGATATTTTGAGATTTATTCTGATTTTAAAACATATCAAAAGTGGAGGGAAAGGCCATTTGGCTATTTTCTTAACTAACTTTTCTATTTTCTTTCTCTCATTTTCTCTCAATCCAAACACTTGTTTTCCAGAGAGTTGTTTCTGATTTTCTCACCTAAAATCCTCCTTTCAACATTCTTTTGATTCCTAATCAACATATCTTCAAAACCTCATCATTTGCTAGTTGATTCAACAAGGTTTTTGATTCCAAAAAGTGGAGAAACACAAGTTTGGAGGTAAGAACGTCCTTCTCCTCTAAACTATCAGTTCTTTACTGAAATTCCCAAGTTCTCAACTCTTAATTGAAGTTTTATTAAAGGATTTTAAGTGGTGAAATGGATCTTGGCTTATAATGCAAGATTTGGTGATTTTTGATGATTTTCGTTAGATATGATTAATCTGTGATTTGAGGTGTGTTTTTGATGTTAAATGAACTCTAAATTGATAAGGAAATGAGTTTTGATTAATGCAATCCCGGATAGGTTGTGTTTCCTAAGTTTAGCTTGTGATTCTTGGATGTTTTTGTGGTGATCTTGTGGATCTGATGTTGCTGGAGGTATAAGGATGTTTATAGGTTGTTTTTAGATGTTAAATGGTGTTAATGGATGTTAGGTTTTGCTGGTTTATGGCTGGGCTTTGTTGAGAAGTGGTTTTGATGCAATTTCGGTTGTGTTTGGTGGCCGAAATTGGAGTGTGAATGAGAGCAGTGAGTTTGAGTGCTTTCATTGAAGCTTTTGATGCATGATGATGCATTAAATCTCTGCTTTAATGTGTTTAATCAGGGGAGGCATCTTTGGATCCAAGAGTTGTTGATCCGGAAGCTTGAATTGGTGCTTTGGCTTGAGGCGAAGTGGAATCGGTGAGTGAAATTGGGTTTTCGGCTTTGAAACCAATGTCTTGGGAGCTTAGTTTAAGTCTAAACAACTTTGCTAAGCTCGAGTGTAAGTTTTCGGAAATACTCTCTAGTGGTGGCCATGATTTGATTGTTGTGCAATGTGGTTTATTGCATGTTTTAAATTCTGTTTTGAAAGCATGATTTAGCATGGTTAATGCTGTTTTTGTAAGCCATGTGTAGAAGGAAGCTCAAGGTAAGAGTTCCTTGTTTTTGGACATTGTTTAAATGTGGTTTGATGCTTTAAAATGCATGATGAATATGGCTTGGTTTAATGCTTTAAAACAGTGGATAAATTGATGATAATGATGTATATTGGCAAGTGATGTTTTGAAAAGGTTAAGGTCACTAAGGTGGTTAAAAGTCCTTGAGTGAGCCTTGTTTACTTAAGAACATCAAGGTGGTTAAAATTCCTTGGATGGTTCTTGTTACGGACACAAAGGTGTTTAAAAGTCCTTGTGTGGTCCATTCTATGGTGTTTAAAAGTCCATAGGCCAAGGTGTTTAAAAGTCCTTGGGGTCAAGGTGTTTAAAAGTCCTTGAGGTGATTTAATTCATGGTGTTTAAAAGTCCATGGCCAAGGTGTTTAAAAGTCCTTGGGGTCCAAGGTGTTTAAAAGTCCTTGGGGTGAAAGTTGATGAACTTGTTTTCAAAGAAATGAATTGTATCACTTGTGGCCAATATGACATGTAATGAAATGAAGCATGAGATGCTTGTTAAAGTATGCTTTTGAGCATGTGTAAATAATGATTTGAAGCATGATTTATAAGTGTTTTATAAATGCATTATTGGATGGTTTTATTGAGCATTCCTCACTAAGCTTTTGCTTACGCTCTCTTCCGTTTTCTTAATTCAATAATGCAGAACATTAGAGTACTTGAGGGCAGCAAGGAGGGCAAGCATCCAAGTGGTAACAAAGCTCTAAGTATGGAAGGTTTTTCTAAGTACATTTTAGCTTTTGGTAATTTGGCAATGGGGGACCAATGTATATGTTTTGGGAGATGTTTTGAACTCCCTAAGTATGTTGAATGTTGTTAAGAATGCTGGTTTTTGTGGTTGGCCTTTATATGCTTGTTTTGGAAGTTTATGCTTGAATGGCTTACTTGTGTAGGAAGCATGCCTATAGATTTGGGGCTTTTTGCTTATGATGTTTTTTTGTTGAATTGAAGATGCTTATATGTCCCTTCTATGTTTAATTGCATGCTGGTAAAGTTTGGTGGCGTTTGGTGCATGATTGGATGTTTAATTGCATGTTTAATAATGCTTTTTGAGGCAATTTGTGCAGGGTGTTTCGGAACAGCACCTACCGTTTCGGAACGGGTGCCTTAATTGTGCCCAGGCGTCCGAAACGGGAGGGGCCGTTCCGAAACGGAAAGGCTACTGCCAGACCCCCGTTTCGGTACGCGTTGCGGAACGGCCCCGAGTTTCGAAACGGGCTATGCCTGTTTCGGAACGGGTGACCGTTGGGGGCTGACATTGGCAGTTATATGTTTTGGAATGTTTGCGTTTTGGTCCTGAAACTTGTTTGTGCAATTGTATGAGTTTGGGAAGTCCTTTTGAGCTGAAATTTTACGGAGAAGCATGAAACCTGATTAATTTCAAGTTGGTAACTTTAATTTGGATTAAGTCCTCATATTTCTCAGAATTTACATTTTGGTCCCTAAAGTTGTAATTTGTTCAATTGAGTCCCTGTTTGATCTCTGATGTTTGTGATCTTTTGGTATGATGTTTGTGTGATCACAATTAGGTCTAAAGTGCATCTAGACAAGGTTAAAAAGGAAAAAAAAGGGTCGTTAATCAAGGTTGACTTTCGGGTTGACTTTGGTTTTCCCCGTGTGACTTTCTTAATTCGGGTCAACCGTCTAGGCCGGGTTAAGGGGGTTACAGCCTTTCTCTATTTCTATTGTAGTTCTCTTCTCATCTTACTCCCTCCTATGTAAAACGAGTTTATGAAATTGTAATCTTGTTGAGTGGATCGAAAGATCGATATGAACCAAGAGGGGGGTGAATTGGAAATTTAAAGTTTGTTTGGTGGAAATTGCAAAATAAAAAGATTGACAAGGGATTTTAGAGTGGTTCAAGTTCCAAATGAACTCTACATCCACTACCTTAGCTTCACTAAGGATTTGCAACAATTCCACTAATTGCTCTTCCCCTTTTCTAGGCTAAGGAGGCAACCCTTATAATTTCGGTTAAATTTTCTACCCAAAATTTAACCCAATCCTCACAACAAGGTAACAAAGAATTTGATGGCTAAATAGAGTATCTCTCAATACAAATAGTAGCCCAATTACAAGCACTCAACCCAATTGAACAAGATAAGAATGAAAAATACAATTGGGGTTTCTAGACAATATGGGATTTTTGCACAATTGCTTGGATTTGATGTATGGATGTTTTCTTGAAGATCAATAGTTGTTGCTGGAGCTTTTGGAGGTCTCTCTTATACCTTCTCATTGAATTCTAGCCGTTTGAGTGGTTGGGAACATAAATGGAGCCGTTGGAACCCTCTCTTACCACCATAAATGCACTTCTGCAGCTATGCGTATCGGTACACGGGAAGCCATATCGATACCTGTCTCAGAAAAGAAAGAGTCGTTGTGTGCAATAAATAAGGGGTATCGATACGCACGTAAGCGTATCGGTACTGGGTATCGAAACGGGGGTTTGCCACATCGATACCTTTTTCTCAACTTAGCTCACTGTCGATTTCCGTATCGGTACGAGGGTTTGGCGTATCGATACGGGTCAACGACCATTTAAAATTCGGTTACCAACCAACTGACACCAACGGTCAAAATATCTAAATCGACTTATATTTAAAAAATTATTAAGGCCGTATCGATACGAGGGTTTGCCGTATCGGTACGCCATTCAAACTCTTTAGACTTTTACATAGGGGAGTATCGATACGAGGGTTTGCCGTATCGATACGTGTTCCTCCAGTAGCCAACTTTGGTAAAAAGGTATCGATACGCTTGGAAGTGTATCGATACACTTGGACGTTTTTCAATTGTTTGGCCTTGGAACACTTAGAAAATATTTTGAGTTTGAGTTTTTCAAATCAGTTTTAAAGAGTTGGTGATTTTAAAACTTATTAAGGGACTTATAAAACAATTTTAAGTTTTTCAAATTTATCCTTAAAGATTTAATTATATCAAAATCAAACATAGGTTTTACAATCTCCCCCTTTTTGATATAACAAAACTAAAACTTAAAATTTTTGACACTTTGAAAAACTTTACAAAGTTAACTCCCCCTTAATATAAGCTTGGTAACCTTTGAGTTAAAATCAAAATTTTTGAAGTGTTGTGAGCTAGTTTCTCTCCCCTTTTTGTTAGATCAAAAATATTGAGACAATAGATAAGTGCATAATCAAAGGCAAAGGTATAAATAAGCAACATTAATATTATTGATCATAGCATCAAACATAAAACCCAAACAAAAACAGAAATCAAAGCATAGGTTTAATAATAAACTTAGTCCTAAGAACATAAATCAAAGGTGCATAAAATAGAAAATCCTAAATGATATGCATGAGATGCAAAAAGAAACGTCTAGGCATCGTCTTCGTCATCTTCATCATCAACTCCCATTGGATCATTATCCCTCATGCTATTGCGCCACTCATCATAGAATGCGGAGAGAGAAATATTCAGAGAATTATGATCTCTTTCAAAGGATGTGAGGCGATTCTCCATGCTCGTCATCCTTGTATCAAAGGTTGTTTCAAGGGCGGTAAAACGATTTCCCATGTCCGTGCGCAACCCGGTAAATTGCTCATTGAGGAATGTCATGAGAGCATCCATGGAGGGTTGAGGAGCTTGAGGAGCTTGATCTCCTTGAGGTTCTTCCAATACGGCTGCGGCCTCGGGTGGTAGCTCGGAAAGACGTAACCAATTTCCATTAAAATAATGGAACTTACCCCGTGCAAGAGATCGCTCATCAATGGGATCGGTAAGGGGAGTTGGGAAGTCAAAAGAGCAATCAATATCCTTTTTCATAAAGAAATAACTTAGAGCCGTACCATAGATGAAAGAGGTGATGAGAGAGGTGTGACGATTTTGCACATGATAGACGATTTCACCGAACATAATTCGAGCAAGATTTGGGCGTTTTTGCTCACGGAAGCAGCGGATCCAAAAATCATCCACTTGACGGATGGTAGAGTATTTTCCTCCGGAGGGACGAAACCACCAAGACACCATCAAATGGAGGATCCGATCTTGAGCATTTAGGGCGGTCACGGAGCCACTAAGAACATGCCCCAAAGCATTCTCATCATCAAGGCCTTCATCCTCTAACTTAAAAACTTCACAAATAGATTTGACATCAATGATGAATTTCTTTCCCATGAGATAAGAGCCAATGGCGACAACTTCCCCATTGCGAGAAATACATTTGGCATTAGAGTAGAAAATCAAAACCAAAAGACGATAATAAAAACCGGGAATAGATAGAAACTCCATGAAATTCCAACGACAAAGCAAAGGAAGATATTCAAATTTAAAGCGCTCCGAGTCGAGAAAAGGAATGGATATTACCCTTTCCGCACGAATCTTGTAATTCTCGAATTGACGAAAATATGGGAGACCCGTGGGAGTTTCAAAGGATTGTTCATAGATGGTAGTGTAGTTCGGACGTGCAATCGTTCCAAGATTGGATGATTCACCGGTTTGAGAAACCCTTGATCGCTTCCTCGATTCCTTTGGTGCCATGATCTAAAAGAGAAATTTTGCAAAAAGATTTCTTCAATTTTGGTTAGGAACCAAGGTAAAAAAAATTTAAAGAGATTTGAAGAAAAAAGTTTTGGAAGAACAAAGATTTTTAAAAAAACTTTCAGAGATTTCATAAATCTATGAAACTACGAACAACTACTTGTTCTCTAGACTAACTATTAGTCTCAACATGTTAACATTTAACATTGAAGCAACCTAACATAGTTATGATCAACTCTAAATCATTCAGTGATAATCGAAATAAGTCTTTATTAGGTGTGATACGATAAACGATAAATATCTAAATCGAATCAAACAACATGCATCTCATACATAAACATCACCCAAGAATTTAAGTCTGAATTCGTATGATACAGGTGGCTCTGATACCACTGTTGGGTGACGTTGGCACGCCCCGTGGCGCAGCGGAAAAATTAATCCGACGTAATCCAACCAGGATCCATGTACATGAACGAATCCGAGGTGAAAAGATGAAGAGTTACCTTTTAAAACTCTGAAACTAGAAAACCGACGGTATGTCGGAATAACCACATCAAGTAAAACCAGAATCGTCACAGGTTCACAACGACCTCTACGAAGTCCACCCGAAGAAAACGAACAAAGTTTCCGCCTCCCTAACACTTATGGATAAATTTCGACAGGTTTGAACACCTTCTAGGGAGAAGTCGAAATCCCTCTAGGGATTCATGAGGGAGTCTGAAATCGACCAGGAGTTCAATTGGGACTTGCAATCGAGCAAGGGAACCTTCAGGGATTTGCCAGGGGGTAAGTAGAACACCAGAAAAATATCGAACAGCTTCTCAGAGAGCTTTCTAGGATATGTCGAATTCTAGTGGGGAAACCCTAGGGGTGTTGTTGAAATCTTCAAGAGGAGGAAGAGGGATGATTTGGTTGCTAGCCCTTGTCCCTTTAAATGCTATTCAGAGACATAATTCTAGTTGAATTCCTTAAATCCAAGTTTAACAAAAATTCATAGAATCTAATTCTACTTGAAATTGGTTTATATTAAATATACATTATATTTAATAATGTTAAGTGAAATATATATTTAATTATGTAGAATCTTATTCTACATAAAACATGGATTTAAATATACATTATATTTAATCCAAATATATATATTTTTATTATATAGAATCTCATTCTAACTTTACTAGGATTTAAATATATATTTTTAATTATGTAGAATCTAATTCTACATAAACTTGGAATTAAATATACATTATATAAATTCCAAATATATATTTAAATTTCTAGAATCTTATTCTATAATATTTAAGTCTCTAAATATTTTCCATACTCTAAATAATATATGATAAATACAATATTTATCCAATATTATTCCCATTTAAGGGAGTTGCCGATGTCCCTTATCCCAGAGGGGATTTTTGGCAACCTCCCTAAAATAGGGAGTATGGTTTCCAATTTTTGTTCGTTTCATTAGAAGGGTGTGACCCTTGTAGGTTCATGCAACGTTAGCAGCAAAATTAGAACTGTTCTAATTTTACAAACAATGAGTGACATCTAGCAATACATCATTGGTACCTAAGTTGCATGAAGTCATGGTTTGACTTTCCAAATTCCTGAATAAACTTCCTTTATGTATTTCATCCTTTTGTCCTTTATATCTTAGATGAACACAAGTCATGGGTTAGTCACACTTGCGTTGTCCATCTAGTGTTTCTTGATGTCTTGAGTAGATTATGATAAATGAATCTCTATGATATCTCATATCATAATATTCGAGCATGGCCATGCATTTTCTAATCTCACTCAATCAAGTGGCCGAAGATATTTCTCCCATTATGTAGGAGAGACAAATCCTTTCTTGATCAACCATATTTCACTACATAGGTCATCATGTATCCAATCATCAGTCTTTATAATGTAGTCAGTTACGACACACGTTTGACTATGTCAAAATACGTAAATCATTATGTTGAAATCATGTTGATCTCAAGTCTAAGGATTATACATATGTTTATCATGAGCAATGTTGTGACTGTCACATAATTACCCAAGAAACATGCTCATAGCGGGTCAATCCAGTATGTTGTTCTCTAACAAATACTTATGTGTTGATTTTGACATCTCTATGTCAATGACAATGCTTGTCATCAATCACATATTAATCTTTATATATTATCACTGTCCATACCCGTAATAATATTTGACTAAGGATCCTATTTAACAATAATCGTATAATTGTGTGGACATTATTATCCAAAGGTTAGTTTGATACACAGAAACATACCAAATGATAATAGCGACAATGCCATTACTTGATAAATCTAGTAAAATAGTATGTCTATTCAATCATCATATGATTGGTCTTTAGGCATACTCCAACAACTCGATCGTTAGATCGTAATCCTTAAGCAACTCCACCCATCGTCTTTGCCTAAGATTCAACTCCTTCTGAGACATCAAACTCTTGTGATCCGTGTACACAGTACACTTCTCACCATAAAGATAATGTCTCGAGATCTTCAGAGCAAAAACCACCGCAGCTAACTCAATATCATGCGTAGGATAATTGCGCTCATGCACTTTCAACTGACGCGATGCATAAGCCACCACCTTACCCTCTTGCATTAACACACACCCCAAACCAACATAGGATGCGTCACTATAGACCACAAACTCTTTCCTTGATTCAGGTTGAACCAAGATAGGAGCTTGCGTTAAAGCTGCTTTAAGATTCTCAAAAGCTTGTTGCCTTGCTTCCGTCCACTCATACTTAACATCTTTTTGCAACAACTTTGTTAAAGGGGCAGCAATCTTAGAGAATCCATCCACGAACCTCCGGTAGTATCCTGCCAACCCGAGGAAACTACGGACTTCATGAACAGACTTAGGAGGCTTCCAATTCATCACCGCCTCAACCTTCTGGGGATGAACTCGAATCCCTTCAGCCGAAACCACGTGACCAATGAAAACAACTTCCTTTAGCCAAAACTCACATTTGCTCGGCTTAGCATAAAGCTGATTTTCCAACAGCGCTTGCAAAACAATTTTTAAATGACCCTCATACTCCTCCTCAGTACGAGAGTACACAAGGATATCGTCGATCAACACCACAACGAACTTGTCCAAGAATTCATAGAACACCCTATTCATCATGTCCATGAAAGCAGCAGGAGCATTCGTCAAGCCAAACGACATTACAAGGAACTCATAATGCCCATACCTTGTTCTAAAGGCTGTTTTCAGCACATCCACATCTTTCACCTTTAGTTGATAGTACCATGACCTCAAGTCAATCTTTGAAAACACAGCCGCTCCCCGAAACTGATCAAAAAGATCATCAATCCTAGGCAAAGGATACTTGTTCTTGACGGTCAAATTGTTCAGCTGACGATAATCGATGCACATTCTCATCGTGCCATCCTTCTTTTTCACAAACAAGACCAGTGCACCCCAAGGAGACACACTAGGCCGAATGAAGCCACGGTCAAGCAACTCCTGAAGTTCCGTCTTCGACTCCTTCAACTCTTTGGGTGCCATGCGATAGGAAGCAATGGACACCAGAGTTGTGTTCTCATACAGCTCAATCCCAAACTCCACCTCCTGACTAGGCGGCAAACCAGGTAATTCCTCCGGAAACACTCCAGGAAACTCACACACAGTTCTTATATCCTGAACGTGCACCTCCTTTGAACTAGGATTCATAACAAAGGCTAGGTAAGCCTCACCACCTTGCCGCTACATCCGGCTAGCTTCCAACGTAGACACCACATTGGCAAGAAACTTCACATTATCACGCACAACCACCATCTCATAATCATCCGCAAGTTTCAACGAAACTCGCTTGTTCTCGAAATCCACAACGGCTATATGCTCAACAAGCCAATCCATGCCAAGGATTACGTCAAAACCATAGAATGGCAATTCCATGAGATCAACAAGAAAAACATGATTTTGCACCTTCAAGGGACATCTCCTATACAACCTTCTTCTTACAACTGTCTTACCAAAGGAACTAGTCACACGCATATCAACATCCAAAGACTCAACAGGTAAACCAAGCATTTGAGCATGTTCACGCAATATGTACGAGTGTGTAGATCCAGAATCAATCAAAGAAAGTAATGACAAGGACTGCAAAGTAAAGGTACTTGCAATCATACCCGTATCATTCCTTCCCTCACGATGGGCATACACTCGAGCTTGACCGCCACCTTCAGGTTGAACAGCCACAACATGTGCTATGTTCCTTCCACCATCATCCCTACGCTGAAAATTACCACGGCCGCGCCCACGACCTCTTTGTGGCTCAGCTGCTCTCACCGGAGCCTGTCCCTCTCTCAGCGGCTGAGGACAATCTTTCTTCAAATGCCCTCAGTTTCCACAATTCCAGAATGTCCCAAGGTTACCCCAACACTCACCACCATGTCTTCTACCACAACGATTACACTCAAGAGTCCTTAGGTAAGCATTAGGTCCTTGCTGACCTCTACCAAGGTTACCACCCCCACGCCTAGCATCAAAGTGCGGCTTCCTATCCTTCTGTCTCTTGTTGCGATCTCTACCATAATCGCGTTTTGCAGCTCGACTTGCCAAACCAAGATTCGATTCAATGTCCTTGGCTCTTGTAACCAAGACATCAAAATCAGTGTAATCAGCTGCAAAACATATAGGTCTTGACATCCGCTACCAGCCCATAACGGAATCGTTCGCACCTCTCCCACTCATTAGGGATTATCTTAGGCACATATTGGCTAAGGCGAACAAACTGAATTTCATATTCAGCTACATACATGTTCCCTTGCATGAGAGACATAAACTCTCTCTTCTTTTCATCGAGGTAACACACTCCCAGATACTTCCGCTTGAACGCATTCTAGAAGAATGTCCAAGTCACCTCTTCATCCTCCATCCAGAGATAGTGGTCGTCCACCACGTATAGGCATCACCATACAGTAGTGACATAATACAACCCAACTTCTGCACATTGTTGCAGTTCAACTGACCTAGAATCCTCTTGGTGCTCTCCAACCAAGACTCAGACCCTTCCGGAGTCAAGCCTCTGAACTCAGTCCCACCTAGACTGCGAAGAATTCCAAAGGCAATCTCACATTAGCATCCTCCTGAGGTGCAGCTCCATGAGCTCCAGCTACTGCCACCTGCAATCGCTTGCTCAATTACAAGTCCCGATTGAACTCCTGGTCGATTTCAGACTCCCTCAAAAATCCCTAGAGGGATTTCGACTTCTCCCTGGAAGGTGTTCAAACCTGTCAAAATTTATCCCTAAGTGTTAGGGAGGTGGAAACTTTGTTTGTTTTGTTCGGGTGGACTCCGTAGAGGTCGTTGCGAACCCGTGACGATTCCGGTTTTACTTGACGTGGTTATTCCGACATATCGTCGGTTTTCCAGTTTCCAGAGTTTTAAAAGGTAACTCTTCATCTTTTCACCCCGGATTCGTTCCTGTACATGGATCCTGGTTGGATTACGTCAGATTAAAACTAGAGGGTTTTTAATTTTGAAGAAAATAGTGGGAGTAAATTTATAGTAAAGACCTATCTATAAATTTTAAAATTTAGTAAAACTTATGTAGCATATTTTCTTTGTTGTAGAAATGACAAATAATACTCTATCTCTGCGATCTATCCTTGAGAAGGATAAGCTCAATGGCATAAACTTCCTTGACTGGTTCTGCAATTTGAGAATTGTTCTCAAACAAGAAAAGAAGGAATATGTCATTGAAGAACTTGTTCCTGATGAACAGGTTGCCACTGCTTCCAGAGCTGACAAAGACGAGTTTAAGAAACACATGGACGACATGCTGGATGTCGGTTGTCTTATGCTTGCCTTCATGACCCCTGAGCTTCAAAAGCAACATGAGGACATGATATGATTCAAAATCTCAAGGAGATTTATGAAGGGAAAGCTCGTCAAGAGAGGTATGAGACCTCTAAAGCTCCGTTTCAATGCAAGATGAGTGAGGGATCTCCCGTAGGAGCTCACATCATCAAAATGATGGGTTACATCCAAACATTGGAGAAGCTCGGCTTTCCGCTGAAAGACAAATTAGCTACTGAAGTCATCCTGCAATCGTTGCCGGATAGTTTCAATTAGTTCGTCCTTAATTTCAATATGAATGAAATTAACAAGACACTGCCACAGTTGCTCGGCATGTTGAGAACTGCTGAAATCAACCTGAAGAAGGTAGGACCTAAACATGTTCTGATGGTCCGCAAGGGCAAGAAGAAAGGTAAATCGGCAGCAAAGTCTAAAGGTGATGGTAAGACCAAAACCGACGGAAAGGAAGCATTGAAACCTAAGAAGGGAATCAAGAAGGATGGAAAATGTTTCCATTGCGGCAAGATCGGACATTAGAAGAGAAACTGCCCCACACACCTACAAGAAGTCAAGAAAGCAAAAACGAGTGAGGCATCAACCTCCGAGGCTTCTAAAGAGAAGGCATCAGAATAGACATGGACCTGCGAATGGAAATAAAGCAAGAGTTGCTACATCATCCATTAGGACATGTGTTTTTGCTTAAATAGATTTGTTTTAGTTTTTAAGATTATTATTTTGTGCCTAAGTTTTAGTTATCTTGTAAGGACAAGACATTTTAATTTTGAGATTATTTAAATAAATGTTATTCTTTTAATCTCTTATGGCACAACGAATCAATGATCTTTAAACTAATCAAATCAATAATATTTATAAGATAAATAAAACAAATGACTAATCTCAAACTCATAAAAAATTAAGGTAATTTGATGAGATCAAATTCAAGAATATTTAAAGTTTGATGAACTTTCAAAGAATATGGGATTGTCCCATAATTAAATCCAACAAGTGGACCGAAAAGTCTTTGAAAGAGAATCAAATATGTTAGACATGTTTTGATTCAGAACAAGTCATTTTCGACTTCTTTACGCACTAGAGAAACAACTCTCATACTTAATCGTGTTTTTTTCGAAACGTCATATAAGATATGGACTAAGAATTGTTCTAGAATACCTTTGAAGTTTTAAGGTTACTTACATGTTAAAATGTTTACAAAGTTCGACCTTAAAAACTCCATTTGTTGTTTATCCTAACGAGAAAAAAGCGTTTGTTTCTCAAACGAGAGTTTATCTTGAAAGAGATTAATTCTCACAAAGGGATATTATTTCTTCAACTTTAACGAGAACAAAATATTTGTTGCTCAAACGATAGTTTATCTCGAAAGAGAATACTTATCACTGAGGGATTTCATTTTTCAACGAGAACAAAAATGTTTGTTGCTCAAACGAGAGTTTCTCTCGAAAGAGATTACCTCTCACAAAAGGAAAAAATGGAATTTGGAATGTGAAGAAATTTTAGACAACAAATTTATGAACCAAAGATTGAGAATGTTCCACAAATGATCAAGGAACATTGGAACAAAACACAACCATTGTGTTGATCCTTGAGAGAATACCATATACTTGAGAAATATGGATTTCTCACTATTTGTAGATGGAAACACTCTTCTTTTCGGATCAAGATAAAGACTAGGTCTTATCAGAAAGCAATGGTGAGTCCAAAATTCGAGAAATGGCTAAGAGCCATGAGATATGAGATGGAATCCATGTCTAAAACCAAGTATAGACTTTGGTTACCTAAAAGGGCAAAACCTAAGAGGTATGAATGAGTTTTTCAAAAGGAAAAACTGACATGGATGATAAAACATACAAAGGATGATTCGTCGCTAAAAGTTTTCGACAAACTTCATAGTATAGACTATGATAAAGCATCTTCCTTGTAGTTATGCTTAATCCATCTTAATCTCACTTGCAAGTAGCTACAAACGATGATTATGGAATCAAATAAAGGGATGTCAAAACCACTTTCCTAAGGGAAAACTTGAAACAAATGTGTACATGACACATCCAGAAGGTTTTGTCACTCCAGTAAACACTTGAAAGGTATGTAAGCTACAAAGGTCTATCCGTAGACTAAGGTAAGCTTCTCGAAGTTGGGATATTCGTTTCAGAAGATACAATCAAAAGGTTTGGTTTATCTAGAAACAAAGGGGAGTCTTGTTTTCAAAAGAGCTAGTGGGAGCATTGTTACTTTCATAAGTATTGTATGTAGATAACATACTCATCAAAAGGAACTAAAGATCGCAATCCGTTTTGCATTAATAAAAGATACTGCGAGTTAGCAACATGAGACAGCATCTAACTCTACAATATAGGCTGAATGTATTACAGTCAACATAGCAATAAAGAAGGATGTTTGGATCTAAAGGGTTCACTTCTGAACTAAGGGTTGTTCCCAGCATATTAGATGCTACATAACTCTGTTATGATGGAAGCTTTGCGTAAGAAAATAAAACCCAGATCTCATCAATAAATCCAAACATATTCTAAAGTACTTACATCTTGCAGATGTGAAAGTATGCAACATACGCACAAAGTTGATAACTTTGTCAACTCCCTGACAAAGCTTTTGACACAGCATAAGCATGTCAGTTACACTAAGCCATGTCGTATTAGATACAAGAATTATTGGTCTTAGTGCTAGTGGGAAATTGTTGGAGTATGCCCAAAGACCAATCATATGATGATTGAATAGACATACTATTTTACTAGATTTATCAAGTAATGGCATTGTCGTTATTATCATTTGGTATGTTTCTATGTATCAAACTAACCATTGGATAATAATGTCCATACAATAATACGATTATTGTTAAATAGGATCCTTAGTCGAATATTATTACGGGTATGGACAGTGATAATATATAAAGACTAATATGTGGTTGATGACAAGCGTTGTCATTGACATAGAGATGTCAAAATCAACACATAAGTATTTGTTAGAGAACAACATACTGGATTGACCCGCTATGAGCATGTTTCTTGGGTAATTATGTGACAGTCACAACATTGCTCATGATAAACATATGTATAATCCTTAGACTTGAGATCAACATGATTTCAACATAAAGATTTACGTATTTTGACATAGTCAAACGTGTGTCGTAACTGACTACATTATAAAGACTGATGATTGGATACGTGATGAACTATGTAGTGAAATATGGTTGATCAAGAAAGGATTTGTCCCTCCTACATAATGGGAGAAATATCTTCGGCCACTTGATTGAGTGAGATTAGAAAATGCATGGCCATGCTCGAATATTATGATATGAGATATCATAGAGATTCGTTTATCATAATCTACTCAAGACATCAAGAAACACTAGATGGACAACGCATGTGTGACTAACCCATGACTTGTGTTCATCTAAGATATAAAGGACAAAAGGATGAAATACATAAAGGAAGTTTATTCAGGAATTAGGAAAGTCAAACCATGACTTCATGCAACTTATGTAGCAATGATGTATTGCTAGATGACACTCATTGTTTGTAAAATTAGAACAGTTCTAATTTTGCTGCTAATGTTGCATGAACCTACAAGGGTCACACCCTTCGAATGAAACGAACAAAAATTGGAAACCATACTCCCTATTTTAGGGATGTTGCCAAAAATCCCCTATGGGATAAGGGAAATCGGCAACTCCCTTAAATGGGAATAATATTGGATAAATATTGTATTTATCAGATATTATTTAGAGTATGGAAAATATTTAGAGACTTAAATATTATAGAATAAGATTCTAAAAATTTAAATATATATTTGGAATTTATATAATGTATATTTAATTCCAAGTTTATGTAGAATTAGATTCTACATAATTAAAAATATATATTTAAATATATTTAAATCCAAGTAAAGTTAGAATGAGATTCTATATAATAAAAATATATATATTTGGATTAAATATAATGTATATTTAAATCCATGTTTTATGTAGAATAAGATTCTACATAATTAAATATATATATTTCATTTAATATTATTAAATATAATGTAACTTTAATATAAACCAATTTCAAGTAGAATTAGATTCTATGAATTTTGGTTGAACTTGGATTTAAGGAATTCAACTAGAATTAAGTCTCTGAATACTATTTAAAGGGACAAGGGCTAGCAACCAAATCATCCCTCTTCCCCCTCTTGAAGATTTCGACAACACCCATAGGGATTCCCCACTGGAATTCGACATATCCCAGAAATCTCTCTGAGAAGTTGTTCGATATTTTTCTGGTGTTCTACTTGCCCCTGGCAAATCCCTGAAGGTTCCCTTGCTCGATTGCAAGTCCCGATTGAACTCCTGGTCGATTTCAGACTCCCTCAAGAATCCCTGGAGGGATTTCGACTTCTCCCTGAAAGGTGTTCAAACCTGTCGAAATTTATCCCTAAGTGTTAGGGAGGCGGAAACTTTGTTCGTTTTGTTCGGGTGGACTCCGTAGAGGTCGTTGCGAACCTGTGACGATTCTGGTTTTACTTGACGTGGTTATTCTAACATACCGTCGGTTTTCCAGTTTCTAGAGTTTTAAAAGGTAACTCTTCATCTTTTCACCCTGAATTCGTTCCTATACATTGATCCTGGTTGGATTACGTTGGATTAATTTTTCCGCTGCGCCACGGGGCGTGCCAGCGTGACCTAACACGAGTATCATCCGGGAAAGGCCAATGTTGTGGCTGACGCCTTGAGCAGAAAAGTGGCGGTGGAGTTAAGGGCGATGTTTGCTAGCCTGAGCATATCGTGAGATGGAGGTCTTGTTGCTGAATTACAAGTGAAACCATCTCTACTTCAGTTGATTAAGGATAAGCAGTTGTTGGATGATTCTTTGGTGCCACATGTTCAGGATATTGCTGAGGATAGACCATCGGATTTCTGTTTTAATGATGATGGTGTTCTATGTTTTGGAAGTCGGATAGTGGTGCCGAATGATGTGGAGTTGAGGCGTACTATTCTGACCGAAGCTCATAGTAGTCCATTTGCTATGCACCCTCGCCTCAGCATCCGACTCGCCTCCAATGTAGACACCACATTGGCAAGAAACTTCACATTCTCACCAACCACAACAACCTCGTAATCATCCGCTAGCTTCAACGAAACTCGCTTATTTTCACAATCTACTACAGCTTGATGCTCAACAAGCCAATCCATACCAAGGATTACATCAAAACCATAGAAAGGCAACTCCATAAAATCAACATGAAAAACATGATCTTGCACAACCAAGGGACATCTTCTATAAAGCTTTCGAGTCACTACAGTCTCACCAAAAGAACTTGTGACACGCATACCAACATCCAAGGACTCAACAGCCAAACCAAGCAATTCAGCATGCTCACGCAATATGTATGAGTGTGTAGATCCAAAATCAATCAAGGAAAGTAATGACAAGGATTGCAAAGTGAAAGTACCTGCGATCACATCCGCGTCATTCCTCCCCTCCCTCTGAGCAAACACTCTAGCCTGGCCACCACCCTCTGGCTGAACAGCTACAACTTGAGTCACATTCCTTCCACCATCCTCTCTACGCTGGAAGTTACCACGGCCGCGCCCACGACCTCTCTGCGGTGCAACAACTCCAGGAGCACGTCCTTGGCCACCACCGGCCAACAGAGGACACTCCCTCCTCATGTGATCCGCTGATCCACAGTTCCAGCACGAGTTACCAGCCGCCACAACAGGAGCCTGAACCTCCCTCGCTGCTCGAGGACAATCACGCCTCAGATGTCCACGCAATCCACACGTATAAACATGTGTTTGGATCAACTCTTGCCTTATCCCCCTGAACAGGCGCACCTTGCCCTCCAGCACCTCGCCTAGCTGAAGACTGATACTTCCGATCACGTCCCCTCTTGTTCCGTCCGCCTCCGGAACTATACTCAGCAACTCGTTTACCAGCACTAGGACCAACACCTCTAGCAGACAAACTCAAATTCATCTCAATGTCCTTTGCTCTACCAACCAGCACATCAAAATAAGTGTACTCAGCAGCCAGCATATAAGTCTTTACATCCGTTACTAAACCATAACGGAACCGCTCACACCTCTCCCGCTCATCGGGAATAAGCTCAGGCGCGTATTGACTAAGTCGGACAAACTGAACCTCGTACTCAGCCACTGACATGCTCCCTTGAGTAAGAGACATGAATTCCCTCTTCTTTTCATCCATGTACCTCACACCCAGATACCTTCTCTTGAAAATGTTTTGAAAGAACGTTCATGTCACATCAGCATCCTCCATTCCGGAGATAGTGGTTGTCCACCAAGTGTATGCATCGTCTTGCAACAATGATACCACACAGCCCAGCTTCTGCACATCAGAACAATTCATTTGTCCCAAGATTCTCTTGGTACTCTCCAACCAAGACTCAGAACCTTCAGCAGACAAACCCTTGAACTCAGTCCCTCCCAGACTGCGCAAACGCTCCAAAGGTAGTCTAACACCAGCATCACCTTGATGCCCAACTCCTTGAGCTCCAGCTACCGCTGCTCGAAAAGCTCCAGCAATAGCTTGAATCAACACTGTCCTGTCAGGAACAGCTTGTCCCTGACCAGCTTCAGGTCCAACGACCCCAGCACCAGCTGCAACACCAGCTCCTTCGCCCCCAGCACCACCACCAGGTGGAGGAGGTAAATCCACCGCATTTTCAGCGTTCTCTTCATTCTCATTTTGAGCCATAGCTCGCATATTACCCCTCGTTTCTCTACGAGGTCCCATTCACTAATCAATGCAATCACAATGTAATAAACAAAGTCAGGCTCAGCAAGGTAAGTAATCCAAGTACTCAAGCTCATTTCCAATTAAAAACAACTCATTTCATTAGCTTTGATTTGGCAATGGGTCCCTCTAACATGCTTCACCATAGCATACATCACAATTGTATCACACTTATAATTCACACAACATGCTTTCATTAAACAAGCATACAAAGCATACATACATTCATCACCCACATAACCATTCCCAATTACTCGAGAACTCAGCTCTGATACCACCAAATGTAACCCCCTTAACCCGGCCCAGACGGTTGAACCGAATTAAGAAGTTTACACGGGGAAAACCAAAGTCAACCCGAAAGTCAACCTTGATTAACGACCCTTTTTTTCTTTTTAATCTCATCTAGATGCAAATTAACCCTAGGTGAACACTTGAGACAGACATATTCAAAAGACACAACAATCGGATAACATTCAGGGACTCAATTGCACAATATACAAGTTTAGGGACCAAAATGTAAATTCTGAAAGTTACAAGGACTTAACCAACTTTTGAGTTACCATTATGAAATTAGTCATGTTTCATGCTTCTCTGCCAAATTTCAACTGAAACGGACAACACAAACTCATTCAATTGCATAAACAAAGTTCAAGACCAAAACGCAAAGATTTCAAAACATATAACCGTCAATTTCAGTGCCAAACGGTCGGGTGTTTCGGAACAGGGATGATCCGATCCGAAACGCGGGACCGTTCCGAAACCCGTTGCGCAACATGGCCTGGCAGTGGCAAAACTGTTCCGGAACGGCTCTGCCCGTTTCGAAACGCCTAGGCCATTTCAGGCCCTCTGTTCCGAAACGGTAGCACCTGTTCTGAAACAGGCTGCCCAGATTGCAGAATTTTTGCTGGTTTAATACACAATTGGCCCATCATACGCATTCAAAAGACCCTCAAATTATACCAGCAAGACATTATATACTTAAGGAACATAAAGGCATCAACAATTCGTAAACGTGGCATCAAACAAGGAAAGCCCCAATTCTATAGGCATGCATCCTAATTGAAAACCATTCAAACACTAAAACACCAACAATCCTCATAAAGGCCAATTACAAGTTCCAACAATATCAAAAGCATAAAACCAACTTAAGGAGTCCAAAACATCTCCCAAAACAACAACATAGGTTCCCCATTGCCAAATGCCAAAAGCTAAACAAGTATGAAAATATTCACCATACATGAGCTTAGTTCTTCACTTGGATTCTTGACCCCCTTGCTGCCCTTAAGCACTTCAATGCTCTGCATTATTGGTTTAAGAAAAGAGAGAGCGTAAGCACATAGCTTAGTGAGGAATGCTCATTTAAAACATCACAATAATGCATTAATAAAAACTCTTTTTCAAAACCTTTAGCTCAAACAACATTTCATCATGCACATATGTACATAAACCAAGCATTACATGCTTCAAACCATTGTCATGTCATATTGGCTTTCAAGTGATAATCATAACCATGTTCCAAAACACAAACGACAATTTACAACCAACAATCGGATACGCGGATTACAAGCGTTGTCCCTACGCTTCATACACACTACCAATATCAAGGTGGAGCATGGTACAATCACAACCCCTCAACACCCGTGATGGAGACTATGGTACAATCACAACCCCTCCACATCACTCATTGGTAGTTGTATAACATCACTAACGAGATCACGGGACATACAACACAAGATCCACACATGGACTTTAAACCACCATTGTGATCTTACCATACACAAGGTCCATACATGGAATTTTAACCACCATTTTGACCTTAAAACAAGAACCACCCATGGACTTTTAACCACCATGTTGTTCTTAACCATCTCGTTAGTGTACTTGGATGGAGCATGGTACAATCACAACCCCTCAACATCCAAGGCGACTTTATTCACGGTGCACCCAATCCTATAGCCGGCTAACTATATCCGATTCAAGTACTTTTAGACAAACCACATCACTTGCCAATATACATCATTTAACAACATTAATCCACTGTTTTAAAGCATTTAACAAAGCCATTATCATCATGCATCACTTGCATCAAAACCACATTTATCAATGTACAAAAACAAGGATCCCTTACCTAGAGCATCCTTCAACACATGGCTTATGAAACCAGCAATAAACATGCTAAAATATGCTTTCAAAAACAGAATTTAAACATGCAACAAATCCCTTTGCATTCAACCAACTCATGGCTCATCAACAAGAGAGTTTTTCCGAAAACTTACTCTTGAGCATAGCTAAGTTGTTTAGACTTAGACTAAGCTCCCAAAACCTTCAAACATTGGTTTCAAAGCTGAAAACCAAACTTCACTCACCGATTTCCGTTTCTCCACTTGCCGAAACACCAATCAAGCTTCCGGATCAACACCACAAGGATCCGAAGATGTCTCCCCTGCTTTAAACACATCAAAACAGTAGATTAATGCACCATCATGCATTAATATCCTCAACCAAGACACCTAAACTCGCTGCTCACATCAACACTCACATTTCGGCTACCAAACACAACCGAAATCACATACAAACATCTCTAAAACACTACCCAGCCAAGATCCATCAATTCCAAACATTCATAAACCTCAATTAACATCCAAAAAGGATCTAAACACGTCCTTATACCTCCAGCTATAGCAGAACATCAAGATCACCCCAAAAACCCTCAAAAACTCAAACAAAACTTAGGAAAATCAACCTATCCGGGATTGCATTGATTAAACCTCAATTTCTCATCAATTATACATCCAATTTACATTAAAAACACACCTCAAAACAGTGCCCAACCATTTCATACGAATTTCATCAAAAACTAACCAAATCTTGCATTTTAAAGCCAAGATCAAGAACACAACTACAAAACCTTTATTAAAACACAAATCAAGGATTGAGAACTTGGGAATTTCAGTAAAGAACTGAGTATTTAGAGGATAAGGACGTTCATACCTCTAAATGTGAGTTTCTCCCTTTTTGGAACCAAGATTCTTGAAAATCCAATAAGAAATTGCTAAGGCTTTGTTGTAGAAATGATTAGAGATCAAAAGGAAGTTGAAATCTCATCTTTGAATGTCAAAATCAGAGGGAAATTTGCTGGAGAAAAGTGTTTGGGTTGAGAGAAAAGTTGAGAGAAAAGAAATGGAAATTTTTGAGAAAAGTTAGTTATGAGAGCAAAATATCTTTTTCCCTCCTTTTTCCTTTAATTAAAACCATTAATAAAACCTTTAATATTAAGAAAAAAAATCTGGAGAAACTCTTCTTGGGTAAATAGCTCCTTAAAGATTCAAAGTTTCAATCCTTTTTAAAACAGTCACCAAGTTTTCGAAAATTACATTTTAGTCACTAACCCAAAATGTCACACTTCCCAACCTCATTTTGTAAAATTGATTTCACCATTCTCTTATATATAATAAAAGAAGATTTTAAGATATTTTTCCATATTTTTAATGCAACCCAAACTAGGCTTTCCTAAAATCACCCTTTTATATTCGAACCGCAACCCGACCGATCCGGTCCAAACCCAAAACTTCTAAGCCCAAAATTGGGGTGTTACAAATTTGCGGTGGGTGACCGTGTGTTCTTGAAAGTTTCACCTTGGAAGAAGGTGATGGGATTTGGCCGAAAGGGCAAGTTGAGCCCTAGATACATTGGACCATACGAGGTGATAGAACGTGTGGGTCCTGTTCTTATAAGTTGAGATTACCACAAGAGCTAGAAAAGACACATAATGTGTTTCATGTATCCATGCTGCGGAGGTATAGATCGGATCCTTCGCATATTATGCCTGTGGAGGAAGTTGAGTTGAATCCAGATTTGACATATGATGAGGAACCAGTTGATATTTTGGATTCAGACAGTAAGGTTCTCCATGGTAAGACCATTGAGCTGGTTAAGGTGTTGTGGAGGCATCGTGGTGTTGAGGAAGCCACGTGGGAAAGAAAAGAAGATATGAAGAAGCAGTTTCCTTACCTTTTTCCTCCAGGAAAATTTCGAGGATGAAATTTCTTAAGAGGGGGAGAGTTGTAATACCCCAAATTTGGGCCTAGATGTTTTAGAGTCCGAATCAGACCGGTCAGAAAACGGTTCGAATCTTAAAGGGTGTTTTAGGGAACACCTAGTTCGGGATGCTTTAAAAATGTAGAAAAATATCTAAAAATCCTCATTTAATATATGAAAGAGTATGGTGAAATCAATTTTACAAAATAAAGTTTGGAAATACTACATTTTGGTGTAGTGACCAAATAGCAGCTTTTGGAAAAGTTAAATAGTGACTGTTTTGTAAAGGATTGAAACTTTGAATCTTTAAGGAGCTAATTTTACCAAAATGTTTTCATCAGATTTTTCCTTAATTTGGGAGATTTTATTAATGCTTTAATTAAAGGAAATGAAGGCTAATTAATTTAGAAACTACCTTTGACTATTCATAACTACTTTTCACAAATTTTCCCTCATTTCATTTTCTCTCAAATTCTTTTCAGCCAAACACATTCTCTCCAGCAATTATACTTTGATTTTCACTTCATTTGATTAGATTTCAATCTTCCTTTGATTCTTAATCATTCCTCATCAAATCGTCTTGATTTCTACATTGAATTTTCAAGAAAACTTGACCAAATCAAAGAGAAATCATTCATTAGAGGTAAGCTTCATCCTTCTCCTCTAATGATCAGTTCTTTACTGAAATTCCCAAGTTATCAATCCTTTGTTAATGATTTTTGAGTGGTTTAAATGTTGAAACAAGAAATTGTCTTAAAACTCAAGATTTTGGAAGAGATCTTGAAGATTTTCGTGGTGAATGATTGGGCTCTGCTTTGAGGTGGTTTTCTAATGTATTTTGGATGTTAATTGATGTTACAAATGAGGTTTAATCAATCAAATCCCGAATAGGTTTGTTTTCCTAAGTTTTGCTTGCTAGAATGATGGTTTTTTGTGTGATTTTGGTGTTCTGTCATAGCTGGAGGTATAAGGACGAGTTTGTGGTGGTTTTTTATGTTAATTGATGTTTAGGAATGATTAGAAGTGATAGATCTTGGCTGAGCTTTGTTTTGGAAGAGTTTGGAGATGTTTTCGGTTGTGTTTGGTGGCTGAAATGAGATGTTTGAGTAGAGCAGCGAGTTTAGGTGTGTGGCTGATGATTTCAATGCATGATGATGCATTAATCCTATACTCTTATGTGTTTAAAACAGGGGAGACATCTTCGGACGCCTTTGGTGTTGATCCGGAAGCCTAGATAGCGTTTTGGCGAGCAAGCGAAATGTAATCGGTGAGTGCGCATGGTTTTAGATGTCCTTGAGGGACAAAGAATCAAGGTTTGGGGATTTAGGAAAGGTTTGAAACACCTTCCTAAGTCCGGAAGTAAGTATTTGCTAGATTGCTCTCTTGAATGTGGTGATTGCCCCTAAAATGCTTTTACATGCTCATGGTTTGAGATAGATAAATTCCTACTGTTTTTATGCATGTTTTATAGCATGAAATGATGCTTGAAATGACTTCATGAAGTAACATATTGCATGGTTGAGATTTAAGCTTTTGTTTAAAGCATGGCAAATATTATGGTTTTGAAATGAGATGAGAATGTTTTGAGAATTGTTGCATGAAAAACAGTATGTGAGATGATGATTTGACATAATATATTGGCATAGATGTTGAGATACTTACCGGATATAATTGATCGATCAATAGGATGAGAGTGCACTATAAACTAAAAATTCGTACGTGCTCTTTGGTTAAGCCAAGGGGAGAGAACCGATGATGGGCATTCCATCGGGTAGGACTTGGTGAAATACCCAAGCTTTGTGGCGATGAGAGATTCCGCCATGTGAGTACGGTGATGTGAGATTCTACCGGAAATTATGTTGCTAGACGAGTGAGTACGGTGATGGTAGATGCCACCAGAAGTGTCTAGTGAGATGTCCGCATATCCGAGTATTAATGAGATGTGAAATGCCAATATAAAATATGAAATGGTTTTTGATTCACATGTACCTCTGATGAAATGATTTATGCTATGAGAAATGCATATGAGATTTGTATATGAAATGCTTTGGTGTTACAAGCATGAGTATGGCGTTGCCATGAGTTTTGCATTGGTTTAAATGCATGAGATAGAATGAAGGTACATGTGTTTTCAATGAGAAGTTGCTTTGAATGGTTTTCAAGCATGAGATAGAATGAGCATGTTGTTAAAAAGCTTTTGAGAAAGTGTTTTCAAGATATGCATTATTGTGTTGGTTTTCTTTAGAGCATGCATCACTAAGCAATTGTGCTTACGCTCTCTTTTACCAATAATACAGATAATTGAAGTGTTTCCGGGCATCAAGTAGGATAAGAACATCCAAGGAAGTACAAGCTCATATATGGTGATGTTTTCATACACTTTAGTTTTGATATAATGGCAATGGGAAACCAAGGTTGTATTGGGGAATACGTTTGAACTCCCTAAGTTTGTGGCATGTTTATGTTGGCATTTTTGGGTTGTAAGTGGCCTTAAATGTTTGGTTTGAGGTTGGATTGCTTATGTTGGTTTTGAGATTAGGGAGCATGCCTTTAGACTATGTGATTTTGTGTTTGACGCCACGCTTGTGCTAGAGAGTCCTAAATATGCGCCTTAATTGTGAAATGGTTTGCTGGTATGATTTGTGAATCTTTGAGGCATGTTAGAATGGGTTAAAGGGTGAAAAACCAGCTATATCTGTTGTTTCTGGGCAAGGTGTATCGAAACACCCTCAAGTGTTTCGAAACGAGGGCTTGTAATGGTCTTAGTGTTTCGAAACGATTGAGGTTGTTTCGAAACAGTTTGGCTACTGGAGTGCCCTGTTTCGGTACTGGTCTTGGAACATACTCGTGTACCGAAATGGTCAACACCGTTTCGATACATGCGTTTCGGTACGGTGGGCAGGCGTTCCGATACAGTTGACCGTTGGATGCTGATTTGAATTACTTTGAGTTTTCATGCTTTACATTTTATTCCTAAATGTTATGGATGCAATTGATTGAGCTTGGAATGTCTATTTAAGCTGAAACTTGACAGAGAAGCACGTAACATGATTAATTTCATACTGGTAATCCTAAAATCAGTGAAGTCCCTCTAATTTACAAAAAATACATTTTGGTCCCTAAATGTGTAATTTAAGCAATTGAGTCCTTATATGTTATCCGATCGTTGTGCCGTTCTCTTGCATGATACGTGAGTGCTCACATAGGTTTAATGTGCATCTAGATAAGATTAAAATAAAAAAGGATCGTTAATCAAGGTTGACTTCCGGGTTGACTTTAGTTTTCCCCGTGTAATCTTCGTAGTTCAGGTCAACTGTCTAGGCCGGGATAAGGGGGTTACAAAGGCCATCTTCTTCTTAGCCTCTCGAGGTGGCTGGACTCTAGTCGGTGAGATGTGTGAGGGCTGGTCCAGGGCCTCGAGATTATCATCGCTGCTGCTGCTTTCGGATCTGCCGTGGCAAGGTCCTTCGACAGTCTCGTTCCGCTTCTTCCTTTTCATCGGAAGGAAGTCCTTGGAGATGTTTCGGACAACTGACGGCTCCGAGTCAGAATCTTGCAAGACGGAGGAGGAAGAGAACCCTTCAAAATATTTGGGGCCGATTTCCGGTAGGGGGTCCTTCCTTTTCTCTCCTCTGGGTGTGGCAGAACTTCTGCCGCCATCTCCGGTCATGGCAAGTGTGGGTGTGGAGGCGGCAGAAGGGGTTTTGGGGCTGGAAGCAGGTGTGGGTGCAGCACAGAGGGTTTTTAGGAAAACAGGGAATTGCACATTGGGAAAATTTAAATCAGACTTGATAAAATTTACCGTTGCGGTAGTGAAGTTCCTTAGAAATCCCATCAGGCCGAGCTGTCGTGCTTCCATCTGTTGCAGCAGCGTCAGAATCTGGTTGGAGGTGTCTGCTGGTGGTGCTGTTGTCGTCTGCTCTGGTTTTGCGGTGACATGTTCAGGGGAGCCAAGGTCTGCCGTCAGTTCTGTCGCGGCAGAGGGGTTTACATACGATAGAGGAGTGGCAGCTTTCAACTTCATCAGACTGTAGAGATTCTATTGCGTCCACCTTTTCCCTCGGACTTTCACATCCTCGTTGATTTCTGGCACGTTGTTACCCCGACAGAGCGTGGTGATGAGATGGGGGAAGACTAGGGGGCCTGAAGGTCGGAGAGCACATTCGAGGATTCCGTCTCGTATGTATCGGCCCACGTTGATTTGTCTCTCGTTTAGAATGGAGTGAACAAGAGCTAATATTTGTCGGTCAACAGTGGTGTTATGGGAGGTAGGCATGAGGCGCTTCTTGGAAAAATGGTTCCACCGCTTAGCTTCTAGGGGTAAGCTGGGTTCTCCTCACGGTCCACCGATGCTTCAGGTCTTCGTTCCACTCCGTGCCCTCCTCTGTCACTTCTACCATGATAACATCATAGTCTACCGGTGACAAACTGTTCACGAACCTCTGGTGGGCGTCCTCCTTCTTGCTCACGTACAGCCCATATAACGTGTTGATGTACGCCGGCTCGAGAGAGATTTCTTTGTCTCGGACGGTCACTGTCGTGGCATCCTTATCGGTGAAGGCAACGTAGAATTCACGAACGAGGGTTACGTTCATTTCCTCAGGCTGGGCAGCAAACTTCTTCCACTTGAGGGCGAGGATCTTCTTGGCAGTGAAGCTTTCTAGCCCTAGCTCTCCCGTTTGTTGGGTATAAATGAACCCTCGTTCTTCCCACCTTTCCCTCTTCTGGAAAGAACCGTAGTACCTCTTTGCTGAGTCTGTGGATGCGAACCAGTTGGGTATGCCGTTTTGGCTTGGTGTTGACACTGCCGTGGCAGAGGTGGAGGCAGCGCTACGTCGTGTTCTTCTGCTGGCCATTGCAATGAACTGTAGCAAAATGAAAGAAAATTTTCTGAAATCTAAAATCTGGGAAGCAAGTTGAGAGAATGGAAATGAGATGAAAAATGAAAAGGGAGTGGGGGTTTATATAGAACGAGATTTTTTATGCCCGTTGGGACTGTAATGGCAGGTGCGAATAAAGAGACCAGCTGTTACGCGGTTTCTGACACGTCTATCATGCGTTTCTGTGTCTACTGCGCGTCTGTTACGCGTTCGTGTGTCTGTCGCGACAGCTCCGTGACTGGTCTTCTCCGCCTCTGTCGTGACAGCTGGTGACAGGCTGTGACGATAGGCTTGTCCGTTCGGCTTTTTGGACTATTATGAATGCGTTGGGCTGGTTCATTCCTCCTCTTTGCTTTGCTTCCTTTATTTCCTAAAAATAATTAATTAAATAAACTGAACTAAAATCTTATTTCCTAAAATAAATAAATAAAAATCTTAATTCCTAATAAATAAATAAATAAAATAAAATAAGACTAAGTTAAATTAGGGATGCCTTGAGGGGCATCTCCTAAAGTAACTATTTCCTGCATCCTTGGGGCTTCAGTCCCTTAATAATGCTTGAGCCTTTGTCCATTGACCTTGAATTGGTGCCCATCCTTCATTGATTTGATTGTAATGGCACCATGAGAGAAAACTTGGACAACCTGGAAAGGACCAGACCACCTAGATTTAAGCTTTCCTGGGAAAAGATTCAACCCAGAGTTGAACAACAACACCTGCTGCCCTGGGCCGAACTGTCGTGGCAGCAACTTCCTGTCGTGCCACTTCTTGGTTTTGTCCTTATAGATCTTGGCATTGTCGTAGGCCATTGCTCGAATTTCCTCAATCTTATTCAAGTCTAGTAGCATTTTTTGTCCTGCCTTATCCAAGTCCATATTTACTTCCTTGATAGCCCAATAAGCTCTGTGTTCTATCTCAACAGGTAAATGACAGGTTTTCCCATAGATGAGTTGATAGGGTGACATCCCCAATGGTGTCTTGAACGCTGTTCTATAGGCCCATAGTGCATCATTGAGATGTAGAGACCAATCCTTTCGAGTTGGTTTAACCATCTTCTCTAGTATGTTCTTTACTTCTCTATTGGATATCTCGGCCTGCTCATTGGTTTGAGGGTGGTATGTGTTGCAATTCGGTGCTTCACTCCATATTTCCTCAATGCAGCAACAATTACCCTGTTATCGAAGTGTCTCCCCTCATCACTAATTATCGCCCTTGGAATTCCAAATCAAAGAAGATGTTCTTGTGAAGAAATCTTTGCACAGTCTTGGCATCGTTCTTCTTAGTGGCGATCGCTTCTACCCACTTTGACACATAGTCCACTGCCAGTAGGATGTACAAATTCCCACAAGATGCTGGGAATGGTCCCATGAAGTCGATTCCCCATACATCAAAGATTTTGACCTCCAGCATATTCTGTAGTGGCATCTCATGCCTTCTTGATATGTTCCCAGTCCTTTGGCACTTGTCACAGCTCTTGTAAAAAGCTTGTGCATCCTTGAACGGTGTGGGCCAATAGAGACCGGATTGCAGAACCTTGGCAGCGGTTTTGTTTCCCCCTAGGTTTCCTCAATAATGGGAAGCATGACAGTGGTGAAGCACAACTTTCTGTTCATCCTGTGGTACGCATCTCCTGATAATCTGATCTGCACGGTGCTTGAAAAGAAGAGGTTTGTCCCAATAATAATGTTTTGCATCATTTGGAACATCTTCCTTGCTTGGTAATTAAGCTCATGAGGTAATAACCCACTTACAATGTAATTAACAATGTCAGCATACCAAGGGGTTTCAGAAAGCTTACCTACCGCCATGGCTGTCGCGGCAGTGCTGGTGGCAGCAAACAACTGCTCATCTAGGAAGGTCTCCAATATGTTGGTCTTGTCTGTTGATTGACTCCTTCCCGTCTCCAACCTTGTCAAGTGGTCTGCTACTTGGTTCTCTGTTCCCTTTTTATCCTTGATGTCAATGTCAAATTCTTTTAGCAGCATAATCCAATGTATCAATCTAGGTTTTGCATCCTTTTTCGTGAACAGATACTTTAGTGCTGAATGGTCTGTATGGACCACCACCTTTGTTCCAAGTATATATGGACGAAACTTGTCGATTGAGAACACCACTGCTAATAGCTCATTATCTGTCGTGGTGTAGTTGATTTGGGCATCATTCAGTGTTTTGCTGGCATAGTAGATCACATGGAAGAGCTTATCCTTCCTCTGCCCTAATACTGCCCCGACAACGTAATCATTGACATCACACATTATTTCAAATGGAAAACTCCAGTCTGGTGGCTGTACGATCGAGGCTGTTACCAGCTTCTCCTTCAGTATTCTGAATGCTTCAGTACATTCAGCATTAAAATCAAAGGGGCGATTCTTCTTTAATAGGTGACAAAGGGGCTTGGTAATCTTCGAAAAATTGACTATATATCGTCGATAAAACCCTACATGCCCTAAGAAACTTCAAATCCCTTTGACTGTGGTGGGTGGCGGCAGCTTTTCAATAACCTCTATTTTGGCTCTGTCCACCTCTATGTCGTGGCAGCTCACCTTATGGCCCAGTACTATACCTTCATCCACCATGAAGTGGCATTTTTCCCAGTTTCAAACCAAGTTCGCCTCTTCGCATCTCTCAAGAACCTTTTGTAAATTGCCTAAACAATCCTCAAAGTTGCCCCCAAAGACAGAAAAGTCATCCATGAAAATCTCTAAGAAATCCTCCACCATGTCGGAGAATATTGCCATCATGCACCGTTGGAAGGTTGCTGGTGCATTGCAGAGCCCAAATGACATTCTCCGAAAGGCATAGGTGTCGTATGGGCATGTGAAGGTGGTTTTATCTTGGTCCTCCAGTGCGATTGCTATTTGGTTATAACCTGAGTAATCATCAAGAAAATAGTAGTAAGGTTTCCCCGCTAATCTATCAAGCATTTGATCAATAAAAGGTAAGGGAAATGGTCCTTCCGGGTAGCTTTATTAAGCTTTCGGTAATCCATACAAACCCTCAACCGGTCACAGTCCTGGTTGGGATTAGTTCGTTTTCTTCGTTGGTTACCACGGTTATGCCTCCCTTTTTGGGCACACTTTGCACCGAGCTCACCCACTTGCTATCTGAGATGGCGTATATGATTCCAGCATCAAGCCACTTGATAATCTCTTTCCTCACCACCTCTCTCATAGCCTCGTTTAGTCGTCTCTGGGCATCAATGGTCGGCTTATGATCATCTTCCAAGAGGATCTTGTGCATGCATAACGCCGGACTGATGCCTTGGATATCAGCTATAGTCTATCCAATGGCCTTCTTATGCTGCTGTAGCATTTTGATTAGCCGTTGCTCCTGTTCCTGCATTAACTTGGAAGAGATGATTACGGGTAACGTATCATTTAAACCAAGAAAGACATATTTAAGCTGCCCTGTCAGGGGTTTAAGATCTAGAACATGTGGCTTTTCAATGGAAGGCTTTTGGATTGCATGTTCATTCGAGGTATAATTTAGAGGCTCGAAGAACTTACCTGGACGTGTGCCTATCCAATTTACCTCCTCAGGACCTTCAGTGTCAGATGTTTTTGTGTCTGAGGAGTCACTGTCGCAGTTTCTGCCGTGACAGTCTTCCGGGTGACTGCGGTGGCAGTGACGAAACAGTCTGTCGTGGCACCTCGACCTGATGCATGCTTGGTCAAGGGCTACATCAGAGATTTCCTTGCACTCTTCTTCTGCATCAGCCTGTTTTATTGCTTGGAGAACATTGAGTTTGATTTGATGATCATTCACTCTCATGGTCAGTTCTCCTTTTTCAACATCGATCACAGTTCTGCCTGTGGCTAGGAAGGGTCGCCCCAGGATGATCGGTACGTTTTCATCTGCTTCGTAGTCTAGAACAAGAAAGTCAACAGGAAAAATAAATTTATCCACTCTTACCAAAATATCTTCGATCTTCCCTTTTGGTTGTACGTAAGAGCGGTCTGCCAGCTGCAGCATGACTGTCGTGGGCCTTGCTAATCTAATACCTAATTTCTAAAACACAGATTTGGGCATTAGATTTATGTTAGCACCAAGATCACAAAGTGCCTTACCCACGAACTTATCGCCAATTATGCACGGTATGATGAAGCTCCCAGGATCCTTCTTCTTTTGGGGTGGATGCTTGTGCAAAATTGTCATACATCCTTCTGTCATCTTTACTGTCTCAAATTCCCCAAGTCTGGACCTTTTGGACATTGCGTCCTTGAGAAACTTATCATATCCAGGCATCTGCTTGATGGCTTCTAGCAGCGGTATGTTAATGTGTACCTGCTTAAAAATATCATAAATCTTTTTAAGTTGGTACTCTCGTTTCTGCTTCTGTAACCGATGTGGAAAAGGAGGTGGAGGACGGTAATCTTCAAGGCGTCATTCATATGGAATTCGGATCTGAAGAGGCTTAAGTTTTTTAATATCTTTTGTCTGCTCCTCTGTCCCTTCTACTGTCGCGGCAGGTGTGTCGACAACAGGTTGTCTCTCCTCTGCCGGGACAGTGTTCATGGCAGGTGCTTCTAGGGTCGGATCCTCACTCGGTATGTGATGTGAGCACGTTTAGGCCACCCAACAATGCGACTTTAAATCTTCAGGGAAGTTTGTTTTTTCATTTGTTACATACTGATGTGTAACATTTTTTATGCTATATTATTATTATTGTGTTTACTATGCATATAATATGTTTTTGGTGTGTTTTGAATAAGTTTGATTGTTTAAGTTTTATTATTTATTACGAATGTTTAAATAATATTTATATAACAGTGTTTTGTGTTAGAATGTATTTCCTTTTAATATGTTTATTTTTTTTATGTGTGTGGGTTGTGTGCATGTGCCATGCATAATCATCCGAATGATGCATGTTTGAACTAATCGAATGGTGCAGCTTCTTTTATTTGTGCGGCAATAGTTGAGAAGGAATCAGTTGCAGCCCCAAGGTTGCCGACCCATGCTCCACTAATTAGATGCACTTACAATGTGATTGAATTTTAAATTCAATCTACCGTCCCATTTTTTCTTGCCGCCCACTTTGCATTGCTGTATGAATTGTATAATTCAAATGGCAATTCAATTTGGCAATGCTGCATTATAAAAGTGCCGCCCATACTCCACTCAAAATGCATTACGCGGCTGGCCATAAGAAAATGAATCTCCACTTGTTTATTTAAATGTGTTTATACAGCCAATTACGTGGAGTTCACCAAGCAGCAACCCCTGCAGCCCTCACGTGGAGATGCACTTATAATTAAAGGGCAGAAACAAATTATGGACTTTAAAAATATTCAAGTGCAGCCATTGGAATTCTTTTATTGCGGCAAACACATTTTGCATTTGCTGCTGCCCACTCAAGTCTCAATTTCACGGCCAGAGGTGAAAATGGAATCCATCTGCCGCCCACTTGCTGCCCACTTGGAGATTGTTATTTGAATATTCAAATCAAGCACATTTTTCTTTATGTGCTTAATTATTTGAGCGCACTAAACTTGAATGCACGGCCATAGTGCATTCACCGCCCCTTTAGTGGTTATTCCTTTGAATTTTAAATTCAAAAGGGATAATTATCAGCCACATGATGTAAACGGCAGCCCCTTCCCATACCCCTATATATATGTAGCCTAAAATCTTTGTAAAACAAGACATTTGATGAATAAAAACTTTGTGAGATTTTATCTCAATTTTAGTTCTTTTTAGAACTATTTTCCTTGATACTTCGGGTTCCCAATTGTTAGATAATTGACGGGTCCAAGTACTTTATTCGAATAAATTCAAGATAAGGTTCGGGTTCGTTCAACAGATTGTTCGAGTTCTTCCTTGGAGTTTGTTCATCTATCGACTACGAAGAACAGATTCGATTCGGGTTTGCATAACAGATTATGCAGGTTCTTTCGAGTTCAACGTGTCAAGTCCAAGAACGTTGTTGCTATTGTTGAATGTTTGAAGATATCATCTCCATCCTTAAATTATTTCAGCAACTTTCTTCTTTTTCTCATTTCTGATTTATTTTCTTATTTTCTTTATTTTTGACACCTATATAAAAATCTAGGTTTGTTTCTATTGCAGAGAAAATACGTGCTATTATCCTAGATCCGTGAATGAACGAGGAAAGTTGATTTCTTCAACAACACCCTTGTATCATATGGTATCAGAGCTTTGGTCGGATTCTAGCACCTTCTGCACTACCAGACAAAATATATATATATATATATATATATATATATATATATATATATATATATATATATATATATATATCTATCCAAAAGTAAAAAAAAATCAGAGTTATATATATATATATATATATATATATATAGGAAAATTCAAAAAAAAAGAAAAGAAAAAGAGTGATGAGTTGTGAAGAATAAAAAAAAAAACAAAAAAAATTGTTGAAAGGTTTTGATATGTTGAAGGATGTATCTATCTTACCTTGAAATGCTTTGAAATCACCCGAAATCAACTTTTCTTGTTTGTTCCGGAGATAGGATGGTGGTAAGCATTTCTACTGCGTAAGTTGCTAAATTCTTGTTCTTTTAGCATCCTTTCTTTCATTTCATATTGTTATTTTTTTTGCCAAATTCTCAACTTTCATTTTTTTATTATTTTTTTTCTTTTCTCCTAATCCTTATCTTTTTTTCTAACAATATTCACCCGTTACCCGTTATTTCAATTTGATAACACTTGAAGAATCTGAACATCGGAATCAGTTCCTTTAAAGAACTAAATACGAGAGATCGAGGGAAAAGGCAAACAGAGCGTGTGAGAACAGAAGGGGAGACAAAAAGAGCCATTCAAGTATTCTCTCGAGTGAAACACGAGTGCTGAGTGTTAATTCTTTATTTTCTTGAGTGCAAATTCTTTGGAGTGACTAGTGAGGATTTTTGTTGTGTGATTGGTGAGGACTATTTTTCTTTTGTTTCTAAACTTTAACCCATTTGTTTGTTTGTTTTTGTTTGTTTGTTTGTTTTCTTTGTGTAAAAATGACAGGTTCTGATAAACAACAACCACCGAATCTTCAGATGCAAGCCTTAGAGCGTATGATGCAACGAGTGATGGCAAATGTATTGAAACCTATACATTCTAAATTGGATAGACTAGATGGGGGTGGTTCCCATTCTGTCCATGAAGAGATAATTGATGACTATGTGCAGACATTTGCTACCGATGAAACACTTGTTGACAAAAGAAGTCTGAATGATCAACCATCACAGGATGAACCGCAACGAAACAACCTCTTCCATACGAGATGCAATGTGAATGGCAAGATATGTATTGTGATTATTGATAGTGGTAGTTTTGCTAACATTGCTAGTACTCTCATGGTTGACAAGTTAGGACTGAAGACGACCCCACATCCCAATCCGTACAAGTTACAAGGGTTGAATGATGGTGTTGAAATCGAAGTTACCGAACAAGTTGTTATACCATTTTTCATTGGTAAATACAAGGATGAGGTAACTTGTGATGTGTGTTCTATGGATACTTGTCATTTGTTGTTAGGAAGGCCATGGCAGTATGATAAAAGAGTTTTGCATGATTGTTACACCAATCGATACTCTTTTACTCATGAGGGCAAAAAGGTAACTTTGGCACCTATGATTCCAAGTGAAGTATATGAAGACGAAATTCATTTAAAAGCAAGTATTGCAGCTTGGAAGGCCAACAAAGAGAAAAATGAATGTGAAAAGAAGAAAGCAATTTCACAGGTATTATCTGATTCGACATCTTCTTCTATTTCTTCTTCTAACTTGCAGGTTAATAAGGTGATGCCATGTGAAGTTCCCAATGTTGCTACTGTTGGTATGTCTAGTGCATTTAAATTCTATCCAGAAATTCAGCAACCTTCTATACCACGGTTTGACATTCCTTCCCATTAGATTGTGAACAACATTATGTTGTGATTTTTGATGATCATCGAGATTCTTGTTGTTCTTTGGAGTTGCCTTTGTATGTCGTTGTTTGCAGGATTATGAATGTGCAACGAACATTGTCTAACTTTATGTTGTGCATTATTCGGAGAGGTACAAGAAAGAAGACATTTACATTTGTGTTCTTTGTAAATGAACTTGGTTCGAAACGATGGCGCATGTGCCGAGAAAGACGACTGAAGAAATTCCCTGCCAAGCGAAAGTCGAAATTGTTCCCTTTTGTAATAAAGGTCGATTTGGGGACAAATCGCATTAAAGAAGGGGTATGTCTTTCATCTCCGGCCCTTGTAATTGTTTCCCACTCCTAGTTGTGATTGCTTTACACTGCTCATGTGTGGGTTTTCTAGTGACCTCAGTATCACTAGGGAATCCTCCGTTCTGCCTCGGTTTGATATACTATGATACTTGGCCCATTTGTGTCTCCAGAGATTTTAGGGTAGCCTCATGGTTTGTCATCCTCATCTCTGTCTTGTCTATGAATGACTCAGTTTTCTTGACAAAGTGATCCATGTTTTCCATGTATGCTCATGTCTGTGACATAAATGTCGCCAAGGTCTGTTCCAGTATACTAGGTGTTGATGCTGGCTGTTGTGGCTGCTGTCGCGATAGAATTCTGGGTACCCCTTGGTTTTGGTTGTTCTGCACTGGAGGATTCAGTGCGTTGTTCGTATTGCTCCAGGAAAATTTGGGATCCTTCCTCCAGTTGGGATTGTAATTGTGGGAATCATAGTTTCTTGTCTTGTTATAGTTCCCAACATACATCCTTTCTTCCTGCTGTAAAGGACAGTCTTACGAACTGTGGTTCCCGCTACATGTTTCACATACCATTTCTGCAGAATATACGGCTTTAGAATCTTTCCGCTGTAGATTTTTTACTATCTTTGTGAGGTATGCAACCTGTGATTTCATTGAATTATCAGCTTCATAATCCTTTACAGATATTCCTTGTTTGCCCCCTCTCCCAGCTGTAGGAAATTGCTCATCGTTCTTTGCTAACTTTTTCAATACTATCATTGCCTCGTCTAGTTCCTTATCCAGTAATATTACATTCGCTGCTGAATCTATTCTCAGTCGAGTGTGTGCATTGACAGCGTTGTAGAATTTCACAACCTGATTCCATACGGGGAATCCATGCATTGGGCAGTTCCGTAAAAGAGTTGTAAATCTGTCCCACGCCTCGTGCATTGGTTCGTCATCTTCATGTTGAAAAGTAGCAATCTCGTTACGCAATCTTTCAGATAAATAAGAAGAATTAAAACGAGAAAAGAATTCACGAGAGAGATCTGCCCAAGTTTTTATTGAACCCGGCGTTAATTTATTCCACCAAGTTTTAGCTCTATCTCTCAATGAATGGGGGAATAACTGGAGCCTTAGTACTTTCGGATTTATTCCTGGTAGGCTGAATGATCCACAGATTTCTTGGAACATTTTAAGATGTTCTTGGGCATCCTCAGTTGCAGAACCACTAAACTGGCCAGCGAAATTTATCATGCTGAACATGACAGGTTTCAGCTCGAAGTTTTCAGCTTCCACGTCTGGCAAGGTGATTTCCAGTTCAACATGGTCATTGTACATGTAGTCTCGACAGGTATGTCTTGCGGCAGCGGCAACATGTCGTTCATTCCGGTCATCTTGGGGAGGTCAACAATAACTCTCAGGTTATTGTTGTTGGGGTCATCTATCTCGTCGTTTTGCCTTCCATTCACCATTGCTTCTTGTATCTCCTCAAGATAGTTGTTTCTTGCTATCAAGAGTCGGGCTTGGTTCCTGAGTTGGTACGTGCATTCGATTTCTGGGTCTAGGTCGTACTCAGGTTCTTTACCTCGTCTAGATCTACGCATAAGCAAACAGAAAACCTTGTGAAAAGCACAGGATAAATAACACCACTAAAAAAAGAAAAATAAAAAGAAAAGTGCAGTAATAAAAAGGGTAAAGATATGTTGCTAGTCCCCGGAAACAGTGCCAAAAACTTGTTGCGTGTAAAAGAGTCCTATCGCAAATAGTGCAAGGGTACACAACGCGAGTAGTAAAGTGATACTGAAGTATCGGATATCATCTCCACAGGGACTGGAAATAACTCTATCCTTGAATTTCTGCACAAGAGAGAGAAATAGTTTAATTGAATGGGTGTAATAATTCTGAAAAATAACTAAAGTAAAAGATGAAGAAATTAGATTTAAGAAGTAGGTCGGTATTGATTTGCTCAGTAGTGCAGGTGTTGCACTGTTAGAGAAACTTCTGTCTTCTGTCGTCATTCCGGTCACGGCAGCACCTGTCGCGGCAGAGGTCTGTTGATGTCGCGGCAACGATCAACAACTCTATACTTCAAGCTTGGCAAGAATCCCTGCTATGACTTGTCCTATCCCTAGGCCCAAGTTCTGTTGATGAACACTTCTTGGATGATACCTCCTGGCGTGAATTGAAGGGTGAACACCAATGTTGTTGAATTCTTCTTTAGCCACTTAATCTCATACTTATCCCTAAGCCGAGATGGTTTAACCATAAACTAGAAAACGCGTATTTATTCCGTTCGTATGCTTGACTCTCCCGATATCAAACAAATGGATAACCTCACAATGCTCTCTCGATACTCTTGTGAGATATGAAAAACCAGAATAAATAAACTTAAAGCTTTTATTTCATGACAGAAAATTCCTAAAACAATACAATCCTTGCAACTACTTTACAGAATCAACCCTTAGCCATAGGGGGAGTTTAGAACATGGTGAAGCGGGGGAAACGACAAGGGTTTAAGGGAAGACGGCTAGGAATGAGTTATCCTTTCCTAGGTTGAATTACATGCCTTTATATAGGCCTTGGGTCTAAGTTTTCTAATATGGCAAGAATACAATTTCGAATTAAAGTGCAACTCTAATTAAGACTAAATCTTCTGAGTAGTTGTCTTGAATTCGTCATCTTTTCTTACCTTGAGTTTCTTCCTTGGACTTTGGGCTTGGCTTGCATTCTGCCTCAAGACTCGAAAAAATGTTGAAGTGGTCCGCGATAGACCGGCTTGAAATCCTCTATCTATCGAGCTCCACTTCACTTTTCCAACTCAGCATTCTGTCGTCATGGCTGCCACGGTAGTAGCCACGGTAGCGTTTGCTTCTCGACTCCAGTTTTGTGATCCGCCTCTGCTCCTTTGCTACCCTGAGTCTGCCGCAACAAATACCTGCAAAAGTAACCAAAATCAGTAGCAACTGTGCCATTTTATCTAATTGTGTTGTATATGCAGAAATCTATCCTAAATGCAATGAATTATGCATGAATGTAGCAGAAATATGGGTAATTGAGGGGTAAAATATAGAACTTTTATACACTTAACACATGTCCCTAGGGCAAGGGAACATGACAGTGGCTGAGTACGAGGTCCAGTTCGTACGGTTGAGCCAATATGCTCCGGAGTTGGTGCCGAGTGATAGGCATCGTTGTGACCGCTTCCGGTACAGCCTGGTGCAGGATATGAAGACGTTCATACTTGTGTCCGACTAAACATATTTCGATGTGCTTGTGACTCGAACTAAGGACATAGAACAAAGTTTGGGTTTGTCGTCTCATATGGGTTGATCTATCTCGGGCAAGAGAGCTGCAGATGCTGGCTCTAGAGGTGGGCAGAACAAGAGGAACCGTGACCGTTGATATCAGTCTGTGGCTAGGCGAGGTAACTTTGGGCGAGGTGCGCCAGCTCAGGGCAACATGTCGAGGTTTAAACAGAACACATGTTGGTCATGTGGTTCGCGTTAGCATTTGAGGCGAGATTGTCCTCGTGCGGCTTGTGAGGTACATGCTCTGGTGGCTAGGGAAAATTCTTGCTGGAACTGCGGATCGGCTGACCACATGAGACGTGAGTGTCCCTTATTGGCGAGAGGTAGTCAAGGTCGTGCACCTGTTGCTGCACCACAGAGAGGCCATAGGCGTGGCCGTGGAAACTTCCAAAGGAGAGAGGATGGGTAGAGAGGTATGGCTCATGTTGTTGCGGTTCAGCCAGAGGGAGGTGGTCCTGCGAGGGTGTATGCATATCGCAAGGGACAGAACGACACCGATGTGATTGCAGGTACCTTCACCTTGCAATCCTTGTCTTTGTTAGCATTGATTGATTATGGATCTACGCATTCATACATCTTGAGTGAGCATGCACATTTGCTTGATATACCTGTTGAGATGCTAGACGTAGGAATGCAAGTGACAAGCTCTTTTGGTGAAACTGTTGTTACAAGAAAATTGTATAGGAGATGTCCATTATCTGTTCAGGGTCATGTGTTTTTTGCTGATTTGATGGAGTTACCTTTTTATGGTTTCAATGTGATTCTTGGAATGGACTGGTTGGTTGAGCATTGAGTTGTGGTGGATTTTGATGTTAAGCGAGTAACCTTGAAGCTTGCAGATGATTACGAGATAGTAATCGTAGGCGAGAACGTGAAGTTCTTGTCTAATGCAATTTCGGCTCTTGAAGCGAGTCGGATGATGGAGTTGGGTTGTGAAGCTTTCTTGGCATATGTGATGAACCCTAGTGCGAAAGAAGTACGAGTGCAAGACATACGAACAATATGTGAGTTTCCAGAGGAGTTGCCTGGGTTGCCACTAAACCGAGAGGTTGATTTTAGCATTGAATTGTATGAGAATACGACTCACGTGTCCATTGCCCCTTATCGCATGGCACGTAAAGAGTTGAAGGAGTTGAAGACGCAACTTCAAGAGTTGCTTGATCAAGGATTCATAAGGCCAAGTATTTCACCTTGGGGTGCACCAGTTCTGTTCGTGAAGAAGAAGGATGGTACGATGCGTATGTGCATAGATTATCGGCAACTGAACAAGTTGGCGATTAAGAACAAATACCCTTTACCGAGGATCGATGATTTGTTTGATCAGTTTCATGGTGCTTCGGTTTTTTCGAAGATTGATTTGAGGTCAGAGTATTACCAACTAAAGGTTAAGGATGTGGATGTACCTAAGACATCTTTTCAGACTAGGTATGACCACTATGAGTTTTTGGTGATGTCGTTTGGGTTAACAATGCACCGGCTGCATTCATGGATATGATGAATAGGATGTTCCATGAGTTTCTAGTTCAGTTCGTGGTAGTGTTTATTGATGATATTCTCATGTACTTGCGTACCGAGGAAGATCATGATAAGCATTTGAGGATTGTGTTGCAAGTGCTGTTGGAGAATAAGCTTTATGCTATGCTGAGTAAGTGTGAGTTTTGGCTTAGGGAGGTGGTTTTTCTTGGACATGTGGTTTCAGCCGAAGGTATTCGGGTTGATCCACACAAGGTCAAGGTGGTGATGTGATGGAAAACGCCTAAGTCGGTGACGGAGGTGCGAAGTTTCCTTGGTTTGGTTGGTTATTACCAGAGGTTTGTTGAGGGTTTTCCTAAGGTTGGTGTGCCTTTGACCAAGTTGTTGTAAAAGAATGTTTGCTTCGAGTGGAAAGTTGTTAGGCAGAAAGCTTTTGAGAAGTTGAAGGAAGCTTTGACGCAAATTCCGATCTTGATTCAACCAAAATCGGGTAAGGAGTTTGTAGTTTATAGTGATGCATCGTATGTTGGTTTAGGTTGCATGTTGATGCAAGGTGGAAAGGTTGTGGCTTATGCGTCTAGACAGTTGAAGGTGCATTAGCGCAATTATCCTACTCATGATCTAGAGCTAGCTGCAGTGGTGCTTGCATTGAAGATTTGGAGACACTATCTTTATGATGAGAAGTGTGTGGTTTACACCGTCCATAAGAGTTTGAAATATCTTATGTCTCAAAAGAAGTTGAATCTTAGGAAACGAAGGTGGTTGGAGTTGCTTAAGGATTATGACCTGACAATTGAGTATCATCCTGAAAAGGCCAATGTGGTGGCCTATGCTTTGAGCAGGAAGGTAGCTGTTGAGCTAAGAGCGATGTTTGCTCGGTTGAATTTATCATGTGATGACGGGTTGATAGTCGAGATGTAGGTGAAACCTTCCTTGATTCGGCTGATCTAGGAGAAGCGGTTGCTTGATGATTCGTTGTTGCCTCACGCTCAGGATATAGCTGATGGTAATGCAACAGACTTCTGTTTCAATGATGATGGAGTTCTATGTTTCAAAAGTCGAATATTTGTGCTGGAGGATGTTGAGTTGAGGTGCACTATTTTGACTGAAGCTCATAGCAGTCCTTTTTCTATGCATCCTGGTAGTACTAAAATGTATCGTGGTTTGAAGGATGAGTACTATTGGGTGGGGTTGAAAAGGATGTTGTTGATTTTGTAAGTAAGTGTATGGTTTGTCAGCGTGTGAAAGCCGAGCATCAGTTTCCTTCTGGTTTGTAACAACCTTTGAGGATATCGAAGTACAAAAGGGAAAAGATTACAATGGATTTTGTATCCGGTCTGCCTTTGTCACCATCTCAGAAGAACTCCATATGGGTGATTGTGGATCGTCTTACGAAGTGAGCACATTTCTTGGCTGTGCATACTACGTATACGTTGGACAAGCTTGCAGAGTTATATATTGTTGAGATTGTTCATTTGCATGGCGTGCCTAAATCCATAGTGTCAGATAGGGATCTGAGGTTTACTACAGGGTTTTGGGAATGTTTACATCAGGCATTGGGTACACATTTGAATTTCAGCACTTCGTATCATCCTCAGTCGGATGGAAGTTATCCAGGTGCTGGAGGACACGTTGTGATGCTGTGTGATTGATTCCAAGGTTCTTGGGAAAAACATCTGCCTTTGGTTGAGTTTGCCTATAATAACAATTTGCAGGCAAGTATACATATGGCTCTATATGAAGCCTTGTATGGGAGAAAGTGTAGAACGCCTCTTTGTTGGGCTGAGGCGGGGCAAAAGTTGGTTTCCATACCTGATATGCTTAAGGGAACAACTGGGAAAGTGAAGCTCATATGTGAGCGGTTGAAGGCTGTATCGAATCGTCAGAAATCTTACGTTGATTTAAAGTGTAGGGAAACTGAGTTTGCTGTTGGAGATCGTGTGTTCCTTAAGGTATCGCCTTGGAAGAAGGTGATGAGGTTCGGGCGTAAGGGAATGATTAGTTCGAGGTTTATTGGACCTTATGAGGTTGTAGAGAGAGTTGGTCCTGTGGCTTATCAGTTGAGGTTGCCTCCCGAGTTGCAAAGGTTCCATGATGTGTTTCATGTTTCTATGTTGCGGAGGTATAGATCGGATCCATCTCACGTGATGCCAGTTGAGGAAATTTAGTTGAATCCGGATTTATCCTATGATGAGGAACCTATGAGAATTATGGATTCATGTAGTAAATTTCTTCGTGGGAAGACGATAGAGCTTGTGAAGGTGTTGTGGCGACACCGAGGAGTTGAGGAGGCCACATGGGAAAGCAAGGCGGACATGTTGAGATAGTTTCTGCATCTTTTTCTTTCAGGTAAAATTTCGAGGACGAAATTTCCTAAGTGGGGGAGAGTTGTTACGCCCCGGTTTTAGGCTTAGGTGTTTTGCGAGTCCGGTTGGGCCGGTGGAACCGGTAGTCGGTTGTTTGAATCGTTATGGGAGATTTAAGGAAATCAAGGTTCGGGATGGGATAAAAATATGACAAAATTCCTAAAATCCTCTAAAATGATATTTAAGAGGTTGGTTAAATTAATTTTGCAAAACGGGTTTTTGAAAGTATACATTTTGTGCAGTGACCAAAGTGTAAAGTTTTAAAGTTGAGAAAAAAATGTGTTTTTTCAAAAAGAGTCAAGATCTTAGAATCTTTAGGGAGCTAATTGGCAATTAAGCCTTTTCTCTAATTTGTCATGTGTTTTGAATGTTTTATTAATTATTAAAATGGCTTTAATTGATTTAATTAAAAAGGTGGTTAAGTTGGTTAAGAGAAAATTGACGATCATTTCATTTTCTTCAGCCAAACACTCTCCATTTTCTCTCAATTTTCAAATTTCATTCACTTTCTTTTCCTCTCCTGATTTTTAACTTCTCCTTGGTGATTTCTTTCATTTTCCTTCAATTTTCTTTGAAGCTAAACTTTCCAAATTGGAAGAGAAGCAATGATTGGAGGTAAAATTCGTGCTAACCTTCTAATCTAGGCTCTTTAATGAAATTCCAAAGATATTTGACTCATTATTCATGTTTTTGATTGGGGTTTTGTTATTTGTTTGATTAAATGATGAAATCTTGGTAGAAAAGTGATTTAAATGTGATTTTCAGAGTTGTGTTGATTTTGTTTGTTTGAGATGATTTCTAAATGGGTTTCGAAAGGTTTTTGGCGTTGAAATGGAGTCTTAATCATAATGGTCCTGAAATCCTTGAGATCCTTGGTTTTTGAAGTGTTTTTGGGGTGTAATGTGGAATCCGAGTTGCTGGAGGTATAAGGATGGTTTTAGGTTGCTTTTGGATGTTGTTTGATGCGTAAAATGTGTTGGATGTGTAGGTAGATGGATGGGCTGAGGTTAGGGATCAATCGATTGAGTTTTCGGTTGTATCGATTGGGTAAATTGATGCTTTAGAGCAGGGCTGCGGGTTTCTTTTTGTATGCTGGGTGTTTTGGATGCATTTTAATGCATTGAACATCTGTTTTACTGTGTTGAAAACAAGGGATAGTGTTCCAGAATCAAACAAGGTGATTTTGGAGGCTTCGAAACTGTGATTTGTGTGTCAGCTAGTGTGGTTTCGTAAGTCGGTGAGTGGAACTTGGTTTTCCATAGTGGAAATGTTTAAGAAAAGGTTTTGGGAACTTAGTAAGAGCTTGAAACGCTTTACTAAGTTCGGAAGTAAGTAAAGTGGATTTCTCTCCCGGATTGTGCTAGTTTGAGCCTTTGGTTGCACTTGATTTTAATTGCATTTACCTACTATTTTGAAGCATGTTCTTGAGTATATAAACGTGTTTAATGATGCCATGTGGTTTAAGGATGCACTAGGTAAGTGATCCTTGTATGCATGTGTTGATGCATGAGTTTTGAAGCGTGGTTTAATGCTTCAGCTTATGGCTATCATGAATGCTTTGTAAAAACAATGAGGTTTGCATGAAATGTGGATTATATTGGCAAGTGATGTTGAATAAAGTGTTTTGTAAATGAAATCGGATATAGTTAGCCAGCTATAGGATTGAGTGCACTATAAACAAGTCGCCTTGGATGTTGAGGGGGTTGTGATTGTACCGAAAACTCCATCCAAGTACCCGAACGATTGAGGATTGTTTAAGGTTTCAACGGTTGAGGGTAGCTCCCGTGTGCGAACCTTACGTGTGTCCCGTATCTCGTTAGTGAGTTATACATCTACCGATGAGTGGTGTCGAGGGGTTGTAATTGTACCGAATACTCCACCACGAGTGTCACAACGGTGGATGGTTGGCTCCCATGTGTGAACCTTGAGATGTCGGTAGAGTGTATGAAGGGTTTGGGACAACCCTTGGTAATCCGCGTATTCGATTTGTTTTTGAGAATGTTGCTTATCACTTGAGAGCCAATATAATGGAACGAAATGCTATGGAAATGTTATTGATGCATATTATGAAAAATGCATGTTTTACTTTAAGCTTAGCATAATGGTGTTTATGCTTGGAAGGCTTGATGATGTGTAGCAATGGTTTAATTGCTGGAAAATGTATGAATCATGTTGCATGATGTTTAGCATGCTGATTTCTAAGGCAAGGTGCATGGTTTATCAAAAAAGACATGATGGTCTTGAAAAGAGTGAAAAATTGTTTTGTGCATTGATGATGTTTTTGGTTTTGAGCAATTCTCACTAAGCTTGTATGCTTATGCTCTCTTTGTTCATCAATGCAGATAATTAGGCGATTGGAGGTAGCGTTCTACATGGTGTTTTTCAAGGGACTTCTCTAAATGTATGTCAAGGTTTTTAATTAGTGTAATAAAGGCAATGGAGGCGTCCAATACTTTGAATGTTGGTTGATTTAGTATTTTTTGTTTTTATGAAAGTTTGATATGCATTTTTGGATATGTAAAAGGCCTTTTAACTGTTGGATTATGCTTGGTTTGGGATTTGAGCTTTTGGGGCTTATTTCTTTTAAGAAGCATGCCTTTAGTCTTTTTGATATTGATAATGATGCTATGATGATATTTCTGCCTTGAATTCTTGATTGTTGATATGTATTTGTGTTGCAAGTATGTTTAGTCACATGCCGGGTTAGTTTCGGATGGTTAAAATCGAGTTAAATCAGCAAATTCGAACATTGCAGGTCCAGGTGTTTCGAAACACCCTTGCTTGTTTCGAAATGAGGGCCTGAAAATGCCTTGGGGTTTCGAAACGGGGAGGCATGTTTCGATACATTTTGGCTATATGAAGCCCTGTTCCAAAACGGGTCTTGAAAGATTTTGAAACGAACTCGCGTTTCGAAACGGTCAACAATGTTTCGATAGGACCGTTTCGATACGAGGCCCTATGTTCTGAAACGGGTGGCTGTTAATTCAGTTTTTGGAATATTCTAAATTTCTCTTTCTTTGTATTTTGGTCCATGCTTGTCATGTATGCAATTAAATGAGTTTCAATGGTTATTTTGAGCTGAGTGTCTACAGGGACGCATGTAATGGATTTAATTAAAAGATGGCAACTCGAATTTGGTATTAGTTATTGCAAGATGTTGATTTTACGAAATGGTCTTCAAAATCAAATCTGGCAATAATTGAGATGCGGTCAAGATGTTGTTCTATCCGCTGCTTTGATTGTTCACTTAGGAATCTAAATTGTATCTAGACAAGATAAAAAAGGGTCGTTTATTGAGGTAAACTTTCCCGGATTACTTCAATATTCCCTGTGTAACTCGTTTGGTTCGGCCTATCGGCTAGGCCAGATCGAGGGGGTTACAATGTTTATACGATAAAGTAGTTCACCTTGAAACTTCCAATTCAGATTATCTCGTTATAAAGGACGTCTAATGCATGAGAAAGACTAAAATACCCCTATCAATGTAAGTTGTTTAGAAATCTACAATAGATCTGGTAAAACAATCAATTCGTCTAAAGACCTCGCTTAGCTTGGAAAATTTTGGTAACAAAGCTCAACCCTCGGAATTGTAATATAATTGGAAATTTCTCGAATTCTAAATATTTTTCTCTGAAGAAAGGCCTACAGAAACATATTCATTTGTCTAAATTAATCTAAGTGGCGTAAAAGTTGAATTGATCTGAAATGACTAAAATGATTGAAAATGATGATAAGGTTGAACTAGTTTGAATGTGTATAATGACCAAAAGGACGGAAATACCCTCAGGCACTAGATGCTGAATTAACCATAATGATGGATGTACCCCCGAGACTCGAACCGAATGAATATTTGGATGGAATCGAAAGGCTCAGGATAATTGAAAAATAAAATCTTTGAACAATAAAATGACTGAAAATATCTCTAAGACTCATGATTGCTGGATGTTTGATATATACGTGAATTTGAATGAATACCATATGAAGGCATATTCGATCAGTTTGGAGGAAATACATTGTAATGCCCTGGTTTTGGGCTTAGAAGTTTTGGGTTTTGGACCGGACCGGTCGGGTTGCGGTTCGAATATAAAAGGTGATTTTTAGGAAAGCCTAGTTCGGGTTGCATTAAAAATATGGAAAAATGTTCTAAAATTCTCTTTTATTATATATAAGAGAAAGGTGAAATCAATTTTGCAAAATGAGGTTTGGAAGAGTGACATTTTGGGTTAGTGACCAAAATGTAATTTTTGAAAACTGTGTGACTGTTTTAAAAAGGATTGAAACTTTGAATCTTTAAGGAGCTATTTACCCAATGGGAGTTTTTCCAGATTTTTCTAAAATATTAAATGATTTATTAAAGGTTTTTAAATAAAAGAAAAGGGGAGGGAAGATATTTTGCCATTTCCAACTAACTTTTCCATTTTCCATTTTCCTTTTTCTCTCATCTTTTCTCTCAAACCAAACACATTTTTCTCCAGAGCTTTTCCTCTGATTTTGTCCCCTAAATATCACATTTCAATTCTCTTTTGATCTCTAATCATCTCTTCAACAAAACCTCACCATTTGCTATTTGGATTTTCAAGATTTTGGTTCCAAAAAGGGAGAAAACTCAAGTTTGGAGGTAAGAACGTCCTTCTCCTCTGAACTTTAGGTTCTTTATTGAAATTCCCATGTTCTCAATCCTTAATTTGTGTTTTATAAAAGGGTTTATTGATTTGTTCTTGATCTTGGCTTTTAAATGAAAGATTTGCTTGATTTTGTTGAAATTTCGTATGATCTGATTGGGCTGTGTTTTGAGGTGTCAAATTGATGTTAAATGAATGTTAAATTGATAAGAAATTGAGGTTTTATCAATGCAATCCCGAATAGGTTGAATTTCCTAAGTTTTGCTTGAGTTTTTGGTTGTTTTTGGAGTGATCTTGGTGATCTGTTATAGCTGGAGGTATAAGGACGTGTTTGTGATCATTTTGGATGTTAATTGATGATTAAAAATGGTTAGAAGTGATGGATCTTGGCTGGGTTAAGTTTCGGAAGTGTTTGGTGGTGATTTCGGTTGTGTTTGGTAGCCGAAATGTTGGATTTGTGATGAGCAGCGAGTTTAGTTGTGTTGCTGGTGTTTTTAGTGCATTATGATGCATTAATCCTCTGATGTTATGTGCTTGAAATAGGGGAGGAAGATCCGTGAGCATTAGAGGTGGTGTGGAAGGTTTCGGATGCTTGGAAGGCTTGTTGGCTAGCCTTGTTTTGTGTATCGGTGAGTGAAGTTGGGTTTTCAGCTTTTAAACCGAGGTTTGATGGTTTTGGGAGCTTAGTTTAAGTCTAAACAACTTTGCTAAGCTCAAGAGTAAGTAAATGGATTTCTCTCTTGGTTTGTGTTGTGAATTGGCTTTTAAAGTATTTGTGATTGTTGGATGCAATGCATGTGGTTTGCATGTCTTAAATTCTGTTTTGAAAGCATATTTTAGCATGGTTTTATGCTGGTTTTGAAAGCCGTGAGAGAAGGATGCTCAAGGTAAGAGATCCTTGGTTTTGTACATTGAAATTATGGAATTGATGCATGGTGTTGCATGTTGTTTAATGGCTTGGTTTAATGCTTCAAAAACAGTGGATTGATGATGGTAAATGATGGTTTTTGCATTATGTTTATGCTTGTAAATCAATGGATTTATGTGGTAAGATGGTTATATTGGCAAGTGATGAAAGTGGTTCTTGGTTCTTTGATCGGATATAGTTAGCCGGCTATAGGATTGGGTGCACCGTGAATAAAGTCGCCTTGGATGTGGAGTGGTTAGGTGTGAACCGGTAAACTCCATCCAATTATCCTAACGAGATGGTTAAGGTTATAATGGTGATTGGAATCCCATTCGAGGACCTTGGGTAAGCAAAGGTAATAATGGTGGTTAAAATTCCATTGGTGGACCTTGTGCTTGTTAAGATCAAAATGGTGGTGTAAAGTCCATGTGTGGATCTTGTATAGGGTGTCCCGGATCTCGTTAGTGATGTTATACAACTACCAATCGGTGATGCTAAGGTTATATGGTGTTTAAAAGTCCATATATGGGAACCTTGTGCATGTTAAGGTTGTATGGTGGTTAAAAGTCCATACATGGGAACCTTGTGAAAGTTAAGGTTGTATGGTGTTTAAAAGTCCATACATGGGAACCTTGTGAAAGTTAAGGTTGTATGGTGGTTAAAAGTCCATACATGGGAACCTTGTGAAAGTTAAGGTTGCATGGTGGTTAAAAGTCCATACATGGGAACCTTGTGAAAGTTAAGGTTGTATGGTGTTTAAAAGTCCATACATGGGAACCTTGTGAAAGTTAAGGTTGTATGGTGTTTAAAAGTCCATACATGGGAACCTTGTGAATGGTAAGGTCAAATGGTGTTTAAAAGTCCATTTGGGGACCTTGGATTGGTAGGGTGCATGAAGCGTAGGGGACAACGCTTGTGATCCGCGTATCCGATTGGATGTTGAGTTGAAAACTGGATTTGGTTTATCACTTGGAAGCCAATATATGTTCTTGAATATAATGAAGCATGAGATGCTTGAAATGATGCATGGTTGCATGGGACATGTATAATGTATTATGAATGCATGCTTACTTGTTAGTTTGAACAAGTGTTGGTTATCTATTGAGAATGGTGCATGTGTGCATGAAATCTCTTTAGTGCATTGAAGTCTTGTGAAGACTTGTTTTTAAGGCATGTGATGCAAAGGTTGGTGATGTGGTTCATATGTTGCATTTGTTTAATGCATATGGTAAATTGAATGAGTAAGTGGTTTTAAGGGTTTCTTGCTTTAAAATGATATTCAAATATGAGCAAGGTATGATGTGAAGTGGAAGTGTTTTCCAAAGTTTTGAATTTAACCTTGCATGTGATGTTTATGCTTGGATTGGTTAAATTGTTGATTTTGTAAGTTGTGCTTTGAAAGGGTTTTCTTAGCTCTTCTAAGCTAAGGGTTTGTTTTTCATGTTTGAGCAATGCATGATGTTATGCATGTTGTTGAAAAGGGTTTTCAAACTTGCTTTGGTTTATTGAATCGAGTTTGCTTTTAAAAGTGGTTTTATGACTCGCTGCATTGATGTTGTTTTGGTTTTGGGCATTCCTCACTAAGCATTATGTGCTTACGCTCCTTTTTGTCCATCAATGCAGACATTTGAAGTTGGAGCAGCGAGAAGCAAGGGATTCAAGGGGGAACTCCACTTGAGATGTATGTCTCGGTTAATAGCTATAGATAATAAAGGCAATGGGGGAAGAATCTCTTATATTGTTGTTTAGAGAGGATTTGTATGTTGGACAAGTTTGGTTTATGATTTTGAACTATGTGGTGTAAGCTTGCAACGTTTGAATCTTCTTATGCTTAAGTTGTTATGCTATGCTTCTTGTTTGAAAAGCATGATTGAGTGTTGGATGTGTTGAATGAGTTGGTGCATCTAGGGGTGGTTTTGTATCTAGATTTTGATGCAAATTGGTAGGTTTGATGTTTGGCATGTTGTTGATTTATTGTGGAATGGTTTGGAGCATGTTTGATGGGGTTTAAAGGTGTTAAAACAGGCCAAACTGCTGTTTCTGGGAAGGGTGTTTCGAAACACCCTTGCCTGTTTCGAAACAGGCCCTTGTTTTGGCTAGGGTGTTCCTGAACGGCCTAGCCCGTTTCTGAACACTTTGGCTACTGCCAAGGGGTGTTCCTGAACGGCCTAGACCCGTTTCTGAACACCTGATGGTTTGCAAGCTTTACGTTTTAGTCTCGTTTCTTGTTTGTGCAATTGCTTGAGTTTGAGATGTCCGTTTGAGATGAAATTTTGCAGAGAGGCATGAAACATGACTAATTTCATAATGGTAACTTAAAAATTGGTAAAGTCCTCTTAATTTTCAGAATTTACAATTTGGTCCCTAATTTCGTATTTTGTGCAATTGGGTCCCTTATCGTTTTCCGATTGCTGTGATTTTTGAGTATGCTTATCTCAAGAGTATGTCTAGGTTAAATGTGCATATAGACAAGTTTAAAAAGAAAAAAAAGGGTCGTTAATCAAGGTTGACTTTCGGGTTGACTTTGGTTTTCCCCGTGTAATCTTCGTAGTTCGGGTCAACCGTCTAGGCCGGACTACGGGGGTTACATTTGGTGGTATCAGAGCTGAGTTGCGAATGCTTGGGGAAAGCGGTAAGTTGTTTTAATGTGTGTTTGATGTTACCCTGATGTGTGGTTGAAAGTTGGTTGAAACACGTGTTTCTGAGCAAATTGATGATGTTTTTAAGCATGCTTTGTGGTTATGAATCTTCATTGAGCTCATGTGGTTTGTGCTGATGTCAAGTTGATGTTGCGAGCTGATTTTATGCATGATGAAATTGTAATGGGTATGATATGTTGATGATGTTATGCTGTTGCAAGTGGACGCTGTTTGATGTAAGCATGATCGAAATATTGTTTGATATGCTTGATGTTGAGATATCCATGTTTTTATTAACTGTTATGTCATGTAAAAGGGGAGAATTCGGGATACCCATTGCCTTATTATTATAGCTATTGTGTTATTTTGGAGTTGGAGTTTGAATCCTTGCTTAAAGCTGGTCTGATCAATTTGTTTGTTTTGTTATGATTGCTTGTTGTTAATAGTATGGCAAAATCAATGAGAGAATGGCAGTTGGGTGAGATGGTTGCTGCTTTAGAGCAGGTTGTTAAGGCGTGGAATTCACCTTTTAGTGGAGGTGTTTCGTCTCAGTCTTCAGTGCCTGGAGTTGAGGTAGTAAGGCAGGAGGAAGAAGTTGGTTCTGTGATGAAAAGTTCATCACCTGTTGTTCAGGAGGTGTTGGGAACATCTCAGGCTGTGGCAAAAGTGAAGTCAGTAGACGTGCTGGTGGTGGGATGTGTGGGTTTGTCGAAACAACGTTTACATGATTTGGGAGCTGTGGAGTATCATGGTTCAACACCGGAGACGTTTGAGGCCTGGTTGGCCAGTGTGATTCTGATTTTGGATCAGGAAGGCTGTGATTATGCCTGTAAGCTGGGAAGTGTTGTCTCTTTGATGTTGGAGGATGCATGTGCCTGGTGGACATCTGTGGCGGTGGCATCGCACATCCACGATATTGATTGGGATTTCTTTGTGTCTGCCTTTTATGAAAGGTATCTTGGGGAAAAATTCCCAAGGGTTAAGCAAGTTGAAGGTAGAGCAGATCTGGGGCAAGTGCTGCTTGATCAAGGAGTGGAGGCTCAGCTACCAGTGTGTGACCGTTGTGGAAGGCGCCATGTTGGAGGTTGTTGGGGCGCGGGTGCTTGTTGGAACTGTGGTTCTAAAGAGCATGTGAAGCGAAATTGTTCTCTTGGGGTCAAGTCAGCTTCAGTGGTAGCAAAAGGGTCTCTGAATGGTCGTGGGCACGGCCGAGGCAAAGTTCGAAGGTGGCAGGAAGAGCAGAAAGTTGTGAGGAGTTTGGGAAATGAAATCTGTTGGAAATGTGGGTCTGTTGGACATATGAGGCGTAATTGTTTGAAGTTGGCCCGGAATAGCCAGGGAGCTTTGCCGCAAGGAGATGGTGGTGACCTTAGTATGTTAGCTGATGCTACAGTGGTGCGGCTGGAGAATGATGGTTCTGCGAGGAAGAGAGCTCGTCTGTTGAAGCTTCGGGGCAGTAAAGTGTTTTCAAGTAACCTTGTTAAGTAGCCTTTGCTCTAGTATCCTAGTTTGGTATCTGTTGGTTTTTCTTGCGTAGTGAGTATGGTTTTGTTGTTACCATGTTGAGATAGTTGATGTTGCTGTTTGGGAACATCCTTAGTGTGAAGAGGGCTTTAGTGAGTATCTTGTGGATAATGAGTTGTTAGAATGATAGAATGGGTCAAGTTAGAAGTGAGGTGGAGGGGTTGTTCTTAGACGGATTCTGAGGATGTTATTGGAGGGTGTGAACTGGCATTCATGCACAGTTAAAATCATTGTTATATGCTATATTTTATATGTGCTGGTCCATGCATACATGTGGCATGACATTAGAGGTTTTGCATACATGTACATTAGGCATTAGTAGGGCATATTGGTGACCATGCATACGAATGTTCACACTCGCTAATAACTAATCGAGTCTGTTAGTGTTGTGATAGAGTTAGGTTGGATGATGGGTTTTTAGAGGTTGTTTTGGTGCTAGGAAATGTTAGAAGTTGTGGAGGGTATTAAGCGAGCTGTTAGTAATAGTGAGTGCGGTATAGCATGTTGGTAGAAGGAAAGTGTTTGCTACTTAATGGGCTTAATGGTGTGGCGGTGAGGAGATTGCTGGTTGAAGTCAGAACCGATCAGGTGGTTTTGAATGGCTAGTTGAAGTGGTAGTCCCTTGGTGTTAAGTGATGTTGCAGGTTAGTGGTTGTGTTTTTAAAGTGCTGGGGTAGCTTGGCATGGATGTTGTATTAGAAGGGTTGTTTATGTGGGTGAGAGTTCGTAGCAATCTTCGAGGAGTTGAGAAGATGGTATGTATGTTCAGGTTGGGCGGTGTTCTAGTAAGGCAAGTGTTGTGGTCAAAGCTTGTGGTGGAAAGGCAATGAAAGATGGAAGGCCATTGTTGGTTGAATGAGTTCTTGTGGGAAGTTGTTGGTTGGTTGTGAGTAAGTGAATTTTCTTTTTGAGTTCAGCTGGTGGTGTGTGGAATGGTGGGCGAAGCCAAGGTTGGGGTTAGTGACGTGATTATCTGTCGATGAGTGAGCAGTTCTGGTGAGTCGATGGTAAAGATTGTGGTAGATGTGAAGTAAGGACAGTAATACGTTGAGAAGTTTGGGTAAGCAGTTGTTGCTTAAGAATTTTTGCTTGTTGAGAAATCTTTGAAAGAGGTCGGGGAGGTTGCAAAGAGTATTAGAAGCAGTGAAGGTTGTGTGTTACATAGTGGCTGATTGAATTGGTTGGTGTCACTGTGTGAACAAGTTTTGGGAGTTGTGTGTTAAGGTGGAATATGTTGTAAAAAGTTTGAGGTTCTTCAGGTTGTTGTTGAGGCTATATGCAGTCTGGAAGTGTGAAAGGTTAAGATGTGGTTAACATCTGAGTGTTCTGGAATTTGTGAACAGTATGTGGTGGTGTTGAGTTTGGGTGGAGTTTGTGGAGAGAGTGTTCAGTGGTGGTTAAGTCTGTTGCTTGAGAAGTTTGGTTGTGCTCTTTTCGCCAGTTGAAATTTCGGGGACGAAATTTCCTAAGGGGGGAGAGTTGTAACGCCCCGGTTTTGGGCTTAGAAGTTTTGGGTTTTGGACCGGACCGGTCGGGTTGTGGTTCGAATATAAAAGGTGATTTTTAGGAAAGCCTAGTTCGGGTTGCATTAAAAATATGGAAAAATGTTCTAAAATTCTCTTTTATTATATATAAGAGAAAGGTGAAATCAATTTTGCAAAATGAGGTTTGGAAGAGTGACATTTTGGGTTAGTGACCAAAATGTAATTTTTGAAAACTGTGTGACTGTTTTAAAAAGGATTGAAACTTTGAATCTTTAAGGAGCTATTTACCCAATGGGAGTTTCTCCAGATTTTTCTAAAATATTAAATGATTTATTAAAGGTTTTTAAATAAAAGAAAAGTGGAGGGAAGATATTTTGCCATTTCCAACTAACTTTTCCATTTTCCTTTTTCCTTTTTCTCTCATCTTTTCTCTCAAACCAAACACATTTTTCTCCAGAGCTTTTCCTCTGATTTTGTCCCCTAAATATCACATTTCAATTCTCTTTTGATCTCTAATCATCTCTTCAACAAAACCTCACCATTTGCTATTTGGATTTTCAAGATTTTGGTTCCAAAAAGGGAGAAAACTCAAGTTTGGAGGTAAGAACGTCCTTCTCCTCTGAACTTTAGGTTCTTTATTGAAATTCCCAAGTTCTCAATCCTTAATTTGTGTTTTATAAAAGGGTTTATTGATTTGTTCTTGATCTTGGCTTTTAAATGCAAGATTTGCTTGATTTTGTTGAAATTTCGTATGATCTGATTGGGCTGTGTTTTGAGGTGTCAAATTGATGTTAAATGAATGTTAAATTGATAAGGAATTGAGGTTTTATCAATGCAATCCCGAATAGGTTGAATTTCCTAAGTTTTGCTTGAGTTTTTGGTTGTTTTTGGAGTGATCTTGGTGATCTGTTATAGCTGGAGGTATAAGAACGTGTTTGTGATCATTTTGGATGTTAATTGATGATTAAAAATGGTTAGAAGTGATGGATCTTGGCTGAGTTAAGTTTCGGAAGTGTTTGGTGGTGATTTCGGTTGTGTTTGGTAGCCGAAATGTTGGATTTGTGATGAGCAGCGAGTTTAGTTGTGTTGCTGGTGTTTTTAGTGCATTATGATGCATTAATCCTCTGATGTTATGTGCTTGAAACAGGGGAGGAAGATCCGTGAGCATTAGAGGTGGTGTGGAAGGTTTCGGATGCTTGGAAGGCTTGTTGGCTAGCCTTGTTTTGTGTATCGGTGAGTGAAGTTGGGTTTTCAGCTTTTAAACCGAGGTTTGATGGTTTTGGGAGCTTAGTTTAAGTCTAAACAACTTTGCTAAGCTCAAGAGTAAGTAAATGGATTTCTCTCTTGGTTTGTGTTGTGAATTGGCTTTTAAAGTATTTGTGATTGTTGGATACAATGCATGTGGTTTGCATGTCTTAAATTCTGTTTTGAAAGCATATTTTAGCATGGTTTTATGCTGGTTTTGAAAGTCGTGAGAGAAGGATGCTCAAGGTAAGAGATCCTTGGTTTTGTACATTGAAATTGTGGAATTGATGCATGGTGTTGCATGTTGTTTAATGGCTTGGTTTAATGCTTCAAAAACAGTGGATTGATGATGGTAAATGATGGTTTTTGCATTATGTTTATGCTTGTAAATCAATGGATTTATGTGGTAAGATGGTTATATTGGCAAGTGATGAAAGTGGTTCTTGGTTCTTTGATCGGATATAGTTAGCCGGCTATAGGATTGGGTGCACCGTGAATAAAGTCGCCTTGGATGTGGAGTGGTTAGGTGTGAACCGGTAAACTCCATCCAAGTATCCTAACGAGATGGTTAAGGTTATAATGGTGATTGGAATCCCATTCGAGGACCTTGGGTAAGCAAAGGTAATAATGGTGGTTAAAATTCCATTGGTGGACCTTGTGCTTGTTAAGATCACAATGGTGGTGTAAAGTCCATGTGTGGATCTTGTATAGGGTGTCCCGGATCTCGTTAGTGATGTTATACAACTACCAATCGGTGATGCTAAGGTTATATGGTGTTTAAAAGTCCATATATGGGAACCTTGTGCATGTTAAGGTTGTATGGTGGTTAAAAGTCCATACATGGGAACCTTGTGAAAGTTAAGGTTGTATGGTGTTTAAAAGTCCATACATGGGAACCTTGTGAAAGTTAAGGTTGTATGGTGGTTAAAAGTCCATACATGGGAACCTTGTGAAAGTTAAGGTTGTATGGTGGTTAAAAGTCCATACACGGGAACCTTGTGAAAGTTAAGGTTGTATGGTGTTTAAAAGTCCATACATGGGAACCTTGTGAAAGTTAAGGTTGTATGGTGTTTAAAAGTCCATACATGGGAACCTTGTGAATGGTAAGGTCAAATGGTGTTTAAAAGTCCATTTGGGGACCTTGGATTGGTAGGGTGTATGAAGCGTAGGGGACAACGCTTGTGATCCGCGTATCCGATTGGATGTTGAGTTGAAAAGTGGATTTGGTTTATCACTTGGAAGCCAATATATGTTCTTGAATATAATGAAGCATGAGATGCTTGAAATGATGCATGGTTGCATGGGACATGTATAATGTATTATGAATGCATGCTTACTTGTTAGTTTGAACAAGTGTTGGTTATCTATTGAGAATGGTGCATGTGTGCATGAAATCTCTTTAGTGCATTGAAGTCTTGTGAAGACTTGTTTTTAAGGCATGTGATGCAAAGGTTGGTGATGTGGTTCATATGTTGCATTTGTTTAATGCATATGGTAAATTGAATGAGTAAGTGGTTTTAAGGGTTTCTTGCTTTAAAATGATATTCAAATATGAGCAAGGTATGATGTGAAGTGGAAGTGTTTTCCAAAGTTTTGAATTTAACCTTGCATGTGATGTTTATGCTTGGATTGGTTAAATTGTTGATTTTGTAAGTTGTGCTTTGAAAGGGTTTTCTTAGCTCTTCTAAGCTAAGGGTTTGTTTTTCATGTTTGAGCAATGCATGATGTTATGCATGTTGTTGAAAAGGGTTTTCAAACTTGCTTTGGTTTATTGAATCGAGTTTGCTTTTAAAAGTGGTTTTATGACTCGCTGCATTGATGGTGTTTTGGTTTTGGGCATTCCTCACTAAGCATTATGTGCTTACGCTCCTTTTTGTCCATCAATGCAGACATTTGAAGTTGGAGCAGCGAGAAGCAAGGGATTCAAGGGGGAACTCCACTTGAGATGTATGTCTCGGTTAATAGCTATAGATAATAAAGGCAATGGGGGAAGAATCTCTTATATTGTTGTTTAGAGAGGATTTGTATGTTGGACAAGTTTGGTTTATGATTTTGAACTATGTGGTGTAAGCTTGCAACGTTTGAATCTTCTTATGCTTAAGTTGTTATGCTATGCTTCTTGTTTGAAAAGCATGATTGAGTGTTGGATGTGTTGAATGAGTTGGTGCATCTAGGGGTGGTTTTGTATCTAGATTTTGATGCAAATTGGTAGGTTTGATGTTTGGCATGTTGTTGATTTATTGTGGAATGATTTGGAGCATGTTTGATGGGGTTTAAAGGTGTTAAAACAGGCCAAACTGCTGTTTCTGGGCAGGGTGTTTCAAAACACCCTTGCCTGTTTCGAAACAGGCCCTTGTTTTGGCTAGGGTGTTCCTAAACGGCCTAGCCCGTTTCTGAACACTTTGGCTACTGCCAAGGGGTGTTCCTGAACGGCCTAGACCCGTTTCTGAACACCTGATGGTTTGCAAGCTTTACGTTTTAGTCCCGTTTCTTGTTTGTGCAATTGCTTGAGTTTGAGATGTCCGTTTGAGATGAAATTTTGCAGAGAGGCCTGAAACATGACTAATTTCATAATGGTAACTTAAAAATTGGTAAAGTCCTCTTATTTTTCAGAATTTACAATTTGGTCGCTAATTTCGTATTTTGTGCAATTGGGTCCCTTATCGTTTTCCGATTGCTGTGATTTTTGAGTATGCTTATCTCAAGAGTATGTCTAGGTTAAATGTGCATCTAGACAAGTTTAAAAAGAAAAAAAAAGGTCGTTAATCAAGGTTGACTTTCGGGTTGACTTTGGTTTTCCCCGTGTAATCTTCGTAGTTCGGGTCAACCGTCTAGGCCGGGCTACGGGGGTTACATACATAGTTAACAGTAAGAGTAATTTGTTTATGGGTACGTTCCACACTATGGTTTGAGTTCGGGTGTACTCCTCATGTTCGATTGCTCGTTGTAAGTTCAGTGGGTGGTTGGTGATAGCTAGCTATTCTAGTTTTACACCAAGGTCAATTCTGAGAAATGAATGTTTAAGGTGTACCTGCCCGGTTAAGTAATGACACCATGTTGATGGGTTCGATTGTTTCAAAGGGGCTCAGAAACTTGATGAGCAATTGAAATTCTTGAATTCTGTAGATCATCATCTATTACCTTGGCGGTTTAAATTACTAAATTACCCCTAAAGGCCAGAATGACCATTTACCCTCGTAAGCTTTAATATTTGAATCACTCATGATTTATCTGAAATCTTGCCAATCCCGGTGTATCAACTTTTGATGTTTGGTTTGAGTCGTTATTATCGAACTTCTCTTTTTGTAGGGACCCCTGCAATTAGTCCAAATTTGTCAAATGTTCTCCTTCTGATAATGATCAAGTGTCTTAAGGAATGAATTGAACCATGTGAAATGTTTCTTGCACAATTATATTCTCTCTGATCTGAAACTAATCCTATCTCCGATGCGAATCATGAATTATGTCTGGCTAAATTAAATACACATGTATATGATCTGGAATGCATGCTCTTTGATTTCTGATACTCTGAAAATACATGTACGATTACTATCGTTACCCCGCTCAGTCTGTGTTACTAAGTTATTCTAATTGAGGTACTTCTGAGTTATGTTATGCAGTCTCTACAGGTTCAGCGCTTGTAATTCCTTATGGACCCAAGGTCTCCCTTTGGGTAGGTTCCGATGCTTTGGCACGGGTAATTCCTTATAGACCTAAGGCAGCCCCTTAGGTTGGTTGTAGAGCGTTTAGGTGTTCTCCTTTTGTGAGCTCAAGTACACACTCTTGTCAAGTTATAGTATAAAAGATATCGTCTGCACAGGAATTGGAGCAACTCCTATGAATGGTTTCCTGCACATAGATTTAATAAATGTGCCATTAAATCTCAAGATTTTGAAATATAAAAACACAAGTAAAGATAAAGATAGTGATAAGGAGAATGATAGGGGAGATTGGGCGATAAGCTGGGTAAGAAAAGTGTAGCTTAACAGCTTGGGGACTACACTGCAAAGCTTTGAGTATGTTTCGCGCTGTCAGGAATTACTACCTCGGCGGGTAAGGTGGGCGGCAAACTACGACCTTGTCACACGATCGCAGCAGATCACTACCATGGCAGAGGTGTGTACTGCCTCGGCAGGTGGAACGGAGAGAAGTCCTAGCGGCAAGTTTGGCAGTCAATCTGAGTTTGGCAGGATAGTCGACAGTGATCCCTCCTATTTCTACTTTAGAATGCTCGAGATTGCTTAACTTGAGGACTAGTGTGGAACCAAATTAGACAACTCGGTTGGTAATCCCTTCTAGCTGCTAAAACTTGTGGACTAGTGTAGAACCAAGTTAGTCACTCCCTTGTGAGTTGTGACCGTGCTTAACCCTTTCGTGAGCCTTGCACTTTCATGCCCGACAAATAGATTTTCTCTTCAATTGTCTGGTGTGGACTAATTGAACGAAAAAGAAGCATAGATTAAGCAAACTCAGACTTTATTGAAAACAACTCAAAACTATACAACCGTTTCTCAAATTACTTTACATACACGCGCCTAAATCCTTGGAGAGTTGGGTCGCGACCCCCAACACTCCAACCTATCTAGCTAACACCTCATCTACACTCTTATCGGCAAATGTCGTCAATTCCTCACGACAAGCATGCCTCTATACCCTTACATACATTGGGTATATATCTCTTGACCTAAGTTGAGTCCTTCTTGAAGTAGGAGTCCTAAAAGTAAATTACATTAAATATAGACTCTTTGGACGTTGCCTTCTTCAGCAAGTAAGGATAAGTGCTCCTACTTATCGATCTTGAATTAACTCTACTGGTGGTTACAGGCTTCAGGAAGTTGCAAGACTAGGCTCATTGGGCTTAGGAAATTGTCCTCTTAAAATCGCAACCCATTTTAGCTAAGTCGGTGTAACTCCTCCTCGGGCGGCTCTTGGCGGGAATGCTGCTTCGGCAGTGTCCTTGGCGGCAACTTGAGCTGCTTCAGTACGGCTTCTTCAGTTCCAACTTTCTTGGCTTGTCCTGTCCTCTCCTCTACTTTCCTAGCTTTAGCAACTGAAAACCTAAACTAAGCTAAAATAGTAACTTTTCTTTACCAATCATAAGATATTCAATAAAAGCATGGTACAAGAGAAGATGTTGTTATAATGCATGCAATGCACCTAAATATGCCCAAATGAGCTCAAGAACAACAATAATAAGGGTAGGAATGTGTACAAAATATAGGACTCATGGACACTCTATATTGGCTCCTATGCTCATTGGGCCTAGGGAACTGCATATCGGTGTATGGTTAGAGGGTAGTTATGTTGATACTTAGTTCTCCATGTTCCCTCTCTAGCCTCATTAAAACTCTCTTGTTGCCTGAAATATTCTGTCTATAATTCTTGATCTGTAACTGATGGAACACCATAAACTCTCTGGCTGGATTTTCGTAATCTAGGTCCCCTTCTGATTACCTATGTTAGACATCGTGTCTGGTGATCGGGTAGTTAATCAGAACTGAATATGTTACTTTCAAGCGTAACAACTAGACAAATTATATTCTATATCTGAAACTTGATAATGCTTGCTCCTCCATTTTGTTCTGATACATCTGATACTTATGTGTCGCATAAAGCTTCTTTTGATAGTTTATTATTACTGAGCTTTCCCAAGATCATGTTGTTCTTACCACCGCAGGTTAGGAGATTTATCATGGTAATGATCGACATCATTGTTTGGAGTTCTCTCGGCGTCACTTTTGGACTACGGTACCAGTTTAGTTAGTGGGCATGTATGTCATGTATTATCTTACGACGGTGTCTGTAAAATGTTTTCTGAAATTATTGTTGTATGTTTAAACAATTTTCTAGAAGTGTATTTTTTAAAACAATTGTCAACGTTGCAGTTTAATTAAATTTTTAAAGGAAAAATGTCTTTATGTGGAATTTTACTGTGGGTCGCTCTTGTGACCCTAATGTGACTCCTTAGGATCTGTGGTAACGCATAGGTGGGTCTAAGGGGTTAAATTTAGTGGTATCAGAGCTTAGAGTTGCGTCGTTCTGGGTAGATTGGACGATCGTCTGTCATAGGGTGTCTGGTCTGTGCATGCCTCTAGATTATAATCGTATTCCTTCGAGCCAGAAATCCGATGTCGAATCTTTTTTTCCTGTAATAACTGAATCTAAGTATTATGTTCTCCATAGCTCGATCTATATTGGCAAGGAGTGTCTATGACATTCGACTATGATTCAAATTTGCTAGATTAATTCAAATATGGATAAAGAATCTAAAATGGTTCATGCATGTGGAATTAAAGATATGATTCAAATTGGAAATGAATGTTTGAACGCTTGAGGTAACTGATATAAGATTTACATGTAAGGCCATTTGGTGATAATAATTATGTTTGAGAATATCCTGATGGCAAATTGATAAAAGCAGTATGAATTTAAAAGAAAGATGCCCGAATTTTATGCTAAAAATAAGCGATATCTATTCTGAACCATGAGTATGTTCGATCGATTTGAAGAAAGACTTTTTCTTTGAAAATGTTGCGCGGTGTATCGTTATATATCACCCTTGGCTGAAATTCAATGTTACACCATGATTCTAGAAGGCCCTATGTGAGGCCTTGGGTGCTTATTTAAGCTACAGTTATAGTTCACCCGTAAACAAATGGTCAACCTAGAAGAGTAATTCAGATTCTGGAAGATATACCTTTTGGTTGTATAGTTGTTTTCTGTTATCGTTGGGAAAGTTTCTTATCCCTGACAGAGACCGTTTATAATAAAAGTGATGAGGCATGTGTTTGTTTGGCTTCATGTAAAGTTCTGTATGAATTCATATTATATATTGTGATTAGTTGGTCAGAGGTGTAAGATGACATGATTTTGGTTTCAAAGACAATCCGAGTGATTGTGGACACTACCGAATTGATCTGTGATCGTCTGAAGTTCCTAAGAAACAAACATACCCTAATGGAAAAGTTTCAGTATATGAATGGGTGAAAGAGCAGTTTTTGCATTCCTCAGACTTTGGTAAATTTCGAGGACGAAATTCCTCAGACTCTACTTACGTTGAATCAAATACAAAAAAATAGTACGATAACTCAGATAAGTTTGACATATTCGATTGAGAAAATTTATATATTGGAAAGTTCTGTAGTTTTCTAATTAATTTGATTAAGACCCGAATAATATGAATAAGGAACTGATGATTGATGGGAAATCTGAGTTCAGTGTTTATGCGATAAAGTAGATCCCCTTGAAACATCCAATTCAGATTATCTCGTTATAAAGGACGTCTGATGCATGAGAAAGACTAAAATACCCATGTCAATGTAAGATGTTTAGAAATCTACGATAGATCTGGTAAAACAATTAATTCGTCTAAAGACCTCTCTTAGCTTGGAAAATTTTGGTAACAAAGCTCAACCATCGAAATTGTAAAATAATTGGAATTTTCCCTAATTCTGAATATTTTCTCCGAAGAAAGGCCTACAGAAACCTATTCATATGTCTAGATTAATCTAAGTGGCGTAAAAGTTGAATTGATCTAAAATGACTAAAAGGATTGAAAATGATGATAAGGCTGAACTAGTCAGAATGTGTATAATGACCAAAAGGATGGAAATACCCTCGAGCACTAGATGCCGAATTAACCATAATGATGGGTGTACCCCCGAGACTCGATTCGAATAAATATTATGAAGGAATCGAAAGGTTCAGGATAATTGAAAAAAAACCTTTAAACACTAAAATGACTGAAAATACCTCTAAGACTCGTGTTTGGTTGTCGTTTGATATATATATATATATGAATTTGAATGAATACCATATGAAGGCATATTTGATTTATTTGGAGGAAATACATAGTTAACGATAAGAGTAATCTATTTAAGGGTACGTTCGACATTATGGTTTGAGTTCGGGTGTACAGCCCATGTTCGAATACTTGGAAAATATCGCTCGAATATATGTTTGATTGCTCATTGTAAGTTCAGTGGATAGTTGGTGATGGCGAGCTATTCTTGTTTTACACTAAGGTCAATTCTGAGAAATGAATGTTTAAGGTGTACAAGCCCAGTTAACTAATGACACCGTGTTGATGGGTTCGATTGTTTCAAAGGGGCTCAGAAACTTGATGAACAATTAAAATTCTTGAATTCTATACATCATCGTCTATTTCCTCTTTGGTTTAAATTACCAAATTACCCCTAAAGGCCAGAATGACCATTTACCCTCGTAAGCTTTAATGTTTGAAACACTCATGTTTTATCCGAAATCTTGCCAATCCAGGTTTATCAACAGTTAGAGAAGAGAAAATATTGTTCGTTTCGTTCGGATGGACTGCGTAGAGGTCGGAGCGCTATTGTGACGACTCGGATTCGATTTGGTTTATCCTAACTCCCTAAGGATATCAAGAAACCAGATTTATTAAGGTAATATTTCATCCATACTCACCCCGAATTCGTCCCTTGTACATGGATCACTGGCGGAATTCGCCGGATAATTTTTCGTTGCGTCATGGGGTGTACCCGCGTTTCCCAACAAAAGAGAATTTTTTTTTCGAAAAGGAAGTGGGAGAAATATTGAACACAATAAAATTAGAGATCAACCACATATCATTGAACAAGAGATTGAACAACAATAAGTTCCACAAGTTGTTGAGGAACATTCCATAGTTTTGGAAACACAACCACTGCGAAGATCTTTGAGAGAATGCAATGCGCTTGAGAAATATGGATTTCTCTTCAAGTTGCATAGTGATGTTCTATTCATGGATCAAGATGAGCCTAAGACTTATCAAGAAGCAATAGTGGGCCCAAACTTTGAAAAATGGCTAGAGGCTATAAAACTCGAGATGGATTTGATGTCAAAAAACCAAGTTTGGACCTTGGTTGACCCACCTACAGGGGTTATAAGCCCATAGGGTGTGAGTGATTTTTCAAAAGAAAACCGACACGGAGAGTAATGTACAAACATACAAAGGAAGATTAGTCGCTAAGGGCTTTCTTCAAATTCATGGTATAGACTATGATGAAATCTTTTCACTTGTTGCTATGTTTAAATCCATCCGGATCTTACTTGTGATAGTTGAATTTTTTACGAGATATGGCAAATGGAAGATAAAACTGCTTATCTTAATGGAAAACACAAATGAGGGTGTGTACATGACACAACCTGAAGGTTTTATCGATCCAAAAGATGCCGAAAAAATATGCAAGCTACAAAAGTCCATTTATGGATTGAAGTAAGCTTCTCAAATTTGGAATCTTCGTTTTAACGATGCAACCAAAGAATTTGGTTCTATCAAAAATGAAGATGAACAATGTATTTTCAAGAAAATTAGTGGGAGCACTGTCATATTCTTGGTAATGTATGGGGATGACATACTCATAATAGGAAATGACATACCTAACTTATAGTCTGTAAAGATGTTGCTAGAAATATGTTTTTCTATGAAAGACTTGGGTGAAACAACCTACAAATTAGAGGCCAAAATCTATAGAGATAGATCAAGACGACTCATAGGACTAAGTCAAAATACATACATAGATAAAGTAATGAAAGATTCAGTATGAAAGAATCTAAAAAAAGGGATTCTTACCTATGAGATATGGTATTTCACTATCAAAGGAAATGTGTCCTTCAACGCCTCAAGAAATAGAGCACATGAATAAGATTCCATATGCTTCGGCCATTGGATTTATCATGTATGCCATGCTATGTACACATCTGAATTTATCATATGCATTAAGTATGACAAGTCGGTACCAAGTATAACCCGATGAAGGTCATTGGGTTACAATAAAAAAGATCCTTAAGCACTTAAGAAGAACTAAGGATACATTCCTTATGTACGGAGGCGAGGAAGAGCTAAGTATAAAAGGTTATACTGACACAAGCTTCCAACCCAATAAGGATGATTCTCGATCACAATCAGATTTTGTGTCTTGCCTTAATGGAGGCGTTGTGAGCTGGAAGTCTTTAAAGCAAGATACAATAGTTGTTTCTACAAAAGATAGTGTTTGGATCAAGAAGTTCATATCTGAATTAGGGGTTGTGTTGAGCATATTGAATGTTATAAATCTACATTGTCATAACAACTTAGTCATCACACAAGTAAAAGAACTCAGATCTCACCAACGATCCAAACACATACTTAGATGTTACCAACTCATTCGAAAAATTATAGATCGAGGAGATGTGAAATATGTAGAGTACCAACAGATGATAACATTTGTCGATCTGCTGACAAAGCCTCTGGCGCAGTAGAAGCATGATCGTCACACTAATTCACTTGGTATTAGATACATGAGTGATTGATCTTAGTGCTAGTGGGAGATTGTTAGAGTATTCCCAAAGACCAATCATAAGATGATTGTAAATGACATTTGTTTTTACCTTGTTTATTCATAAAGAGGCATTGCCATTATTATTTTCAGTTACAATTCTGCGTGTGTAAATAAACTGAATTATAATAAAGTCCTTAGAATAATATGGTTATTTTAAAATGTCCTTAGTCGAGTATTATTGTGGGCATGGACAACAATAATGCATTAAGACTAATATGTAGTTGATTGATGACAAAGTGTTGTCATTGACATGTAGATGTAAAAATCAATATATAAGTATGTATTAGAGAACGACATACTGGACTAACCCACTTTAAGCATGTTTCTTGGATTATTATGTGACGGTCGCAACTTTGCTCATAGTGATAACTACATGTATGATCCTCAGACTTAAGAGCATCATTATTTCAACAACGCGAGTGACATAATTTGATACGATCAAATGAGTGTCATAACTGGCTACACTATAAAGACTGATATTAGATATGTCACAATCTATGTAGTGGACTATGGTTGATCAAGATAGGATTTGTCCCTCCTACATAGTAGGAGTAATATTGTAGGCCACTTAATTGAATGAGACTAGAATTGCATGACCATGCTCGAATAAGTTGATATGAGATATTATAGTTATTCATTTATAATAGTCTACTCAAGATATCAAGAAATATTAGATGGACTATAAAAGTGTGAGTGTTCCATGACTTGTGTCCAATCTAGATATAAATGACAAAAAGGATGTAATACATAAATAGAGTTGATCACGAAAAGGTTATGTCGAATCATGATTTCTTGTAACTTAAATGACAATGACATATTGCTAGATATCACTCATTGTTTGTAATATTAGAAATGTTCTAATATTTAATACTAATGTTACATGAACCTAAAAGGTGACACCCACTATTGAAATGAGCATATATTAAACTAATTATATATGTACAAATTTGTTGTACATGAATTTAGTTAAATTAATATATATTTGTTATATATAATTTAACTATTGGGTAAATATTAAAAGGGTAATCTTCACCAGTGGTCCCTTTCGTTTAGGGTGTGTTTTATTTTGGTCACCAAAATTCAAAAACGATTATTCTGGTCACTTACGTTTAGAATCGTTTCTATTTTGGTCCCTTGGCCGTTAGTCTCCGTTACTTAAAAAAAATTAATTTCTAATTTAACCCCCAAACTTTCAAAATTTTATTTTTCACCATCTTCCCCAAAAATTATAAAACTAAAACCCCAGAAAATTAATTCAAAACCCCAAAAATTATTTTTCACCATCTCAAATAGGCTAGCAGTAGACTATTAGTTAGCATATTAGTTGAAGTTAAAACTCTAATCATAAGATACGATCATAAAAAACCTCTAGTTTATGAAGCTATTAATTAAAAGGTGGTAATAAATCTACCTTTCAGCTTATTAGTAATACAGAACGATTTAATCCTAGACCTAGATTAAAGCTCTAGAGGTAACTAATAATCGCAGCCATCCATCCATATGTCTAATGTCTAATAATTAGTTCATAAAACTTAAATAACAAAATAACATAAAAGTATTAGCCCCAACATCAATATGTCTTCAGAATCACAGTCTACCATGAAGTTAATCTTGTTGTGTATTGCCTAATGTGATTCATTCATCATATGAAAATACACTAGCATATGCTTTTTAATTTTAGAGGAAAACTTGTGGCTCGACTTTGCATCATTTCAGATGATTTGAGCAATAGCAAGGACAACAGTTTTCCCCCTTTGGTTAATGAGAAATCATGCAGCAGAGTTAATCCAACAAATAGAAAGATGAAAGGGATGTTGTACCTCGCCGCTAACAAAGAACATGATATGAAAGAAGAAAAAAAATGAGTCAACAAAGAACTGAATAAAAAAACCTGCAACTCTGTTGAAATGAGCAGAGAATGCCATCTCCATGCGGATGAACAGTCGTTCGATAAGGCAAATCAGAACCAGTTTCATGCTTAACCACCTTAACAATCAATAAAATTAGAAAAATTTACCATAACGTATTCCAGTGGAAGAAAGAACAAATTAGAAGCAGCAGCTTACAACCAGTTTCATGTATTCCATCTAACTAATAGTCTACTGCTAGCCTATTTGAGATGGTGAAAAATAATTTTTGGGGTTTTGAATTAATTTTCTAGGGTTTTAGTTTTATAATTTTTGGGGAAGATGGTGAAAAATAAAATTCTGAAAGTTTGGGGGTTAAATTAGAAATTAATTTTTTTAAGTAACGGAGACTAACGGCCAAGGGACCAAAATAGAAACGATTCTAAACGTAAGTGACCAGAATAATCGTTTTTGAATTTTGGTGACCAAAATAGAACACACCCTAAACGAAAGGGACCACTGGTGAAGATTACCCATATTAAAAAAAAACAATTATTGTTATTATGTCTCTTTTAATATATAAATAATATAATTTGATTTAAATCAATATATATATATATATATTAAAATTCTAATTAAGTTGAATTGAGATTACTTATATTTAATATATAAATATTGAAATCATGGTTAAGTTGAATTAGATTATATATATTTAATATAAATATTGAGATTCTAATTAAGTTGAATTTGGATTATATATATATATATATATATATATATATATATTGAAATCCTAATTAAAGTTGAATTAGGATTATATATATTTAATATATATATATATATTGAATCCTAATTAAGTTAAATTAGGATCATATATATTTAATATATATATTAAAGTCCTAATTAAGTGGAATTGAGATTATATATATTTAATTTATATATTGAAATCCTAATATGAGTTAAATTAGGATTTCATTATATATATTGAAATCCTAATTAAAGTTGAATTAGGATTATATACATTTAATATATATATATATATATTGAATCCTAATTAAGTTGAATTAGGATTATATATATTTAATATATATAATAAAGTCCTAATTAAGTTGAATTGAGATTATATATATTTAATATATATATTGAAATCCTAATGTGAGTTAAATTAGGATTTCAAAGGCTATATAAAGCATGAGAGATCTAGCAGTCATTAATGCTTTTTGGGTAAAACCCTCTAAATTGTTTAGAGAGTTTTTATATGCTCGTTCCTTTCTAAAAGGTTTAGAGAATTTTTATATGCTCGTTTCAACTGGGTAAACTACATAGATGTCGGAGTGTTATCGTTGCGGCTTAAGAATCGACATTGTGGAATCCTGATTGAATATCTATCTTCTCCAAATTCAGAATACCAGATTTTGAACAGGTAATTAGTCACCCTTATTCACCTTGATTTGTTCCTCGTCATGGATCTCTGGTGGTAATCACCAGATAATATTTCCTCTGCGCCATGGGGTGTACCAGCGTGACCCAACACCGGCATCATTGGAAAGGTCTCGCTGAGACGAGTCCGATGGTGGTCGTCGTGCCACCGTTCACCGGGGTAAAGAAAAATAAGATTCAAAGAAGTTGGTTCGACAGGTTCTAGACGTCGCCACTGCATACGGAGGCCACCATCAGAATCGGCAGCCAGAGAATAGTAGGACTGGAGGTTTCCGCTGTCGTCCAATCGCCGGAAGGCACCGCATGCACCGCTGGCAAGAGTGGGTGTGCGCAACAACTGGCAGGTGCACCCAGCTATAGTGTGCCGTGCCACACAGGATCCTACTACCTAGGTGCACCAGCTCCCTATCGCACTGGATTGCCGTCCGTGGGTGAATAATAGTTTCCATGAACCTGCGCCGCACCGGATCACAAGACCTTGACCAGAGTTGAGCGGGCCGTTTGTAACATCCCAAAAATAGGGCCTAGAAGGATGTTAACATCTTGATGGTAGATTGATTAAGATTTTAGATTTTAGAGTGATTAATTAAACAAATTAAGGATCAAAAGTAGAACATGCAAAGTATGATAGCATATTTCTAAATGATAAAATGAGAAATTTATGACCATTAATAGTAAGGGATTAAATTGAAAAAGTGTGAAAATTTAAGGAGTGCATGTTAAAATTTTTAATGGTCATGGGCTTTAACAAGTGTCATGAATTTAATTATCCATGTGTTGAGGGAGAAGAGCATTTCGGTTAAGGAAGATGCATGAATGCACAATTCATTCTCTTCCTCCCTGAGCTTGGCCGAAAGCTGGAAAGAATGAGAAAAAAAGTCAAAGCTTAAAGACCATGGAGTTGTAAGGAAGAATCAGAGCATGCAAATCAAGAATTCTAATGTTGTTTGGCTCCTATAGATGAAAGGAGGAGAATAGTGGCTTGAAAGCTAGGAAAGGAAGTCCTCGGGAGTATGTAAAAAAGAAATGTGGATTCAGGTATCCTATAACTTTATGATATAAGGTGAGAGTAGTTTAAAGTCTCAGGATCGGAGGAATCCATCTTGAGCACCTTTAATTGCTTTAATTTCCTTGGATTTCTAGATAATTTATGTAACAATATGCAATTAAGCTTGGGATCTGAGGTAAGTACTTTTGTACTTTGTGATAAAATGAGTAAGTTGTTGGTGATTGAATCATATATTCGACTATAGATTGAAAAAGATTTTCTAATGAACATAAAGGTCTTGATGTCGATTTAATAAGCTTGAATTTTATGGTATTTCTTGATAGTCTTGAAAGCTAGAAGTGGTTGTTTTGAATGAATGGTTAAAAGGTTTATGTTGGATCGAATGATGTAAACTTAAAAGAATCTATTGTTATCTATGGTGTTCATTCAAATAGATTGGAAAGGAAGAAATGTCCCTTTATATATAATAATCGCATTGTAGCGGGTATAGTTTAGTGGTAAAAGTGTGATTCGTTCTATTAATCCCCTTAAGAGTTAAGGGGTCCCTCAGTTTGATTCATATTCCGAGAAAAAACTTTATTTCTTAAAAGGATTTAATCATTTCCCTCTCAACAAAATATTTGAGGAAGAATATACATTCTCGTGATTTGTATCCAAGGGCCAATTCAATTATATTTAAAATTAGATTCTATATAATTTTAGAATTATATTATAAATTAAAATTGAAAAATTGGATTATGAAATTACGAAATGATTTTTGTATTAAAAAGCATAAGTGGTAACTCATGATCCATTGATTTACCGATTAAAAATTAAGCCTTGGTGGACTTGTTGATAAGATTGTGAGCAATGCTCATTTTGAATGTAAAATTCACATGAGGTGAATCATGCTTACATTGAAAGGCAATATGTAATATGACATTATATTGATGAGAAGCTATGTTCAAAATGTTATTAACCAGATAAGGAAATGAGAAAGGCCTTGGTCTCGAGTCAGTCGTAGGTACAGTTGGTATGTCATATAGTCTGTCTGACAAGCATCGTAATTTGTCAAATAATTATTCCTTAATCTCAGAATAAATATAAAATAGCGTAGTATAGAGATAAGAAGGGTCGATCCGTAGGGACTTTGAAGCTTCTGATATCCGAAGGATTTGATTATGACTTTTGTGTGAAAATAAAAATATTGGGAGGGGTTGACAAAAATATAAAATGAGTGTAGAGTAAAAGTGAAAATAAGTTCGAGGATAAATGTAGTAAAAATAAATCAATGAATTAATTAACCTTAAGCTTTTGCTCCGCTTCAAAATCAAAATGATTATTGAAAAAGAATTTTCACTATGGATACATGTTGTTTACAGTCTACAAGGTCCCACCCTTGTAACTTGTTTTTCTCTCTTGTAAACCAATAATCTAAAATCAAGTTTTAGATTTCAGTTTTCTGATTAAACTAACCACGACTATCGCCGTTAGAAATAAACAATTTTAAAGTTCTAGAAAAACCCGACTCGGATTATGTTTTCTCGATGAGAATCGAATCCGATCTCAATTTTCCTTTAACGAATCTATTGCTAAGTGTGTTCATAGGAAGTTGAAACCATGACTATCGTCGATTCTTCCTCCCACTTTAAATCTCAACAATAATCAAATCAACATGCACTTTTGAATTGAATGCTGAAAGATTTTAATAGAAAGTCTGATTGTCGATCTAAGTTTTCAAAAAAACTGAGAATGTAAAACGAAGTTGTTAAGTGCTTTTTAATTCTCACAAGGTGAACTGAAGCTTCGCTTTAAGCCCTTGGCTAATAGAAATTTTAGCTAAACATGATTATGGAAGAAATCATACTTAGCATTTTCAAAATAAAATAGATAAAAAGAAAACTAAAAGAACAAGAACGTAAAGAGAAAGGAAGTTTTATAAACTTCAAAGTAAAAACAAGCTAAGAACAAGAGATGATTTTTGAGTTTACCCTAGAGGGGGTATTTATAGTTTTCTAAAAACCCTAAAATAACCCTAAAGTGATAGAAGATACCTAAAGTGATAGAAGATAAATCCTAATCTATTTAAATTAAATACATAAGATAATTTCCAAGTTTAAATTTTAAATCTCGACTGATAAGTTATCAAAACGCGGCTAATAAGCTATCTGACGTCACTGACATCATCTTTTAGAAGATGCTGACGTGGTGTACAGTCAGCCTTTCATGCCCATATTCATGCCCACTAATCGGGCCTTGACTCTAAAAAATAAAAACTGTAGAATTCTGCCTCTTTCTAGTGTGTTTTCCAGAATTACAGACCTACACGAAAAACACATAATAAAATCCAAATCATCACCATATTCCAACCATTAGAGGCCTAATTAAAGATGAAATAGTGACCATTTTATCTACTTATCAAATTCCCATTCACTTATTTGATGCTTGTCCTTAATTATCTCTCAACTAAACATATCAGAGCTCAAGTCCTCATCCTTAATGTCACGAAGTCTCTAAGATTTCAGTATGACTTAGTATCTAAACATGTATGAAATTAAAGAAGCAATCGAAAAATGGCAAGACTAAAAACAATTTTAGCAAAATTTAGACATTCCAATAACCTATTAAAATCAATGAAACAAAACTAGTACCCTCACAAGTATTCACTAATTTTGCTCAAAACGTTTAGAGTAGAATAAATCACCCAAACCAAAACTAATCAAAGAATTACCATAGGCTTGTAACTAAATCCAATCTTCACTACTAAATATGAATATGATGAAAAAATCAAGAGGTCTTTGAAAAAAGGTTGTAATGGGGCTAAGGTTCGGGTAGGATAAAGGCAAAAAAACGGGGTTAAAATTCAAGACAAAGAAAAATTATTGCAAAGAAATCAAAATCATCGCTTTATTCTTTCTTCTTTTTTTCTTCTTTCGAACCTTTTTCTGTACTGTACTTTTCTGCAGTGTTCGAACCAAACTTCACAGTTTTTCTCTTTTTTTCTTACTGCTGTTCGAATCATTTATGCACTAGTTTTTTCTGCACAGTGTTTTTTCTGCACTGCACTGTTCGAACCAATTCGATTCTGATTTTTTTTTTGGAATAACCCCAACTTTGTCATGAAAAGGGTGACAAAAGAGGGTAAATCAAGAAAATTATTCTAGTTTAAACATGCGGTGAATCAAAGAAAAGGATGCGGCTTAAAAATTGGCTCACTAAGGGGGAAAATAGACATGGGGTAGGCCATTTTTTTGGGAAGAGAAGGGGGTTAAAACCTAATGCCTCTATCACACTAAAGCATCATATTCAAAAGTGTAGTCTCGACAAGCATTATGCCACAAGTTCTAGAATGAAAAGAATTAGTTAGGCACACTTAATGAAACAAATAGCAAGAACAAAAATATATTCCCATTAGGCTCAAAACTCACATGAAGTATTATGTGTACCTAGGTAAGCACCATTTCAACTACCAAATCAAGGAATGTCATAAAATGTTTATTTAGAATTACATGTCAAGCCATTATCTATCATGCATCCTAAACACCAATACAAGTAAGATAACCAGTCATAGAGAAAGCAGAGAGACAAGACGAAATAAAGGATATGCAAAAAGAAACTTCAACGAAGTATAATCAAGAGAACACAAAGGCAACCGATCGAATAAGTAAAAGAATTTGATGTGAATCCCACCCCTCACTTAGTCATTATGTCCCATAATGGAATAGTAAGCAAAAGAGAGGGAATAGGATACTCCATGAGCTAATTGTGACCATGAGCACACCCATGTCCTCGATGAGACATGCCTGACCAAAGATAAGAGAATGTTTCAACAATATTGGTTTCAATGGAGTTGAGTCGCTCGTTAACGTTCGGCTGTGGATTGTCTTCCCTGGTGTGCACCATGTTGGGTGAAAGGTTGAAGGAGACGAGATTGAGGGTGAAGAGAAAGTGCGGCTGATAGAAAACAAAAGGAAAAGTGGTTTAAAAAATAGGTCATGTGGGGTTGTAAGGGGAATTGAAATGTGATAGCTTATCACAATCGTGGGGTCCACGGAAATAGTGTGAAAAGGTGATGGGGATGAGTCACGTGAATTGAAACAAATCTTGAAGAGATTTGACCGATGAGGATTTTAAAATTGAAAAGGAATTGGGGCCAAGGGAAATTTGAAAGAGGGGTAAAGGGATAAGGATTTGGAATTGGCCGGTCAAAGCGAACTGAAAAATCAACCAAAGGGTTAGCATGCACCTACAAATATGGGCTTTGCTAACGTGCATCCATTGGTTTAGATGATGCGCACAGGGTTTAAATGGTGGTGACAGATTCAGTGTTGGGCTCGGCAATGATGCACCATGATATTCTAATTCGACCAAAAATACAACAATTTAATATTCGTTTCAAAATACTTTGGCACCTAAAAATTCAAATTTTAAAATAAATTAAAAATAAAATAAGACAAAAATAAAATAGAAAAAAAAAGTAAACGAATAAAAATTTAGCGAAATAAAATGAGTTGCCTCCCATTCAGCACTTTATTTAACGTCGTTTAGATCGACGACCCGATTCAGACTACAGGTTCCTCCAAATCGAATTCTTCGATTAAACGAATCGAAGCATTTTCATAATACGGTTTCAGCCACTAACCGTTAACTTTAAACTGAGCTCTCGAATCATCTTTAATTTTGATCGCACCATGATGAAAGATTTGAACCACTATAAAGTGTCCGAGCCAATTTGATTATAATTTACCTGCAAAAAGTTTAAGTTTGAAATTAAATAACAAAACTTTTTGACCGACGAAAAAAGATTTATAAGCAATGTTGTGATCATGAAAATCCTTAGTTTTTTCTTTAAATATTTGTGCGCTATCATAAGCGTTTCTACAAATTTCCTCAAGTTCTTGGATGTTTAATTTACACGTTTTGCCGATTGCATCCATTTCCATGTTACATAACTGGACTACCCAATAGGCGCGGTGTTCCAATTCAACCGGAAAATGACACGGCTTACCGAAAACAAGACGATATGGAGACATTCCAAATGGGCCTTTATACACGGTTCGATATTCCCATAATACATCAGTTAATTTAACACTCCAGTCTTTATGATACGGCTTTATAATTTTCTCAAGTATCGATTTAATCTCACAATTTGAAACTTCCGCTTGCCTGTTGGTTTGTGGATTGTAAGATGTTGCAATTCGCTGAGTTACGCCAAACTTCTTCATAAGAGCGTCAATAACTCGATTGATAAAGTGCTTCCTATATCGTTTATTATTGCTCGTGGAGTGCCAAACCTGGAAAAAATAAAATCTTTAAGAAAGTTAATTGTGGTTTTAAAAGGGATTTAAAAACATTTTTCCATATTTTATTTGTCTCAAAAACCTTTTTAAAACTATTTTATCTCGAAACTAGTCTAGATTATCGAAACCAGATCAACTGAACCCTCTAGCCAACCCTGGCTAACTTCTAGGCCCAAAATCAGGGCGTTAAAACTCCCCCCCTCTTAAGAAATTTCGTCCTCAAAATTTACCTTGTGGAAAAAGATAAGGAAATTGCTTCTTCATGTCATCTTTCCTTTCCCATGTGGCTTCCTCTATACCACGGTATCGCCACAAAACCTTGGCCAACTGAATGATCTTACCGCGAAGAACTTGTTGTCTGAAACCAAGATCTCAATCGGTTCCTCATCATAGGACAAACCCAAATTCACTCAATCTCCTCAACAGGCACAACATGAGACAGATTCGACCTATACCTCCGAAGCATGGATACATGGAAAACATCATGTATCTTCTCTAACTCGGGATGCAACCTTAACTTATAAGCAACAGGTCCAACACGCTCAAGCACTTCATACGGTCCAATAAACCTCAGACTCAACTTGCCTTTTTGGCCAAACCTCATCACCTTTTTCCAAGGTAAAACCTTCAAAAACATCTTTAGGTGCATAGTGGCTAAATTGAATAGACAAACATAGGATTAAAGAAAAAATATTTAGGGGTTAAAAGCTCATAAAGCAATCGGTTATTCCCTCTCCAAGTAGAAGTCGAAAGGTTGATGTGGATGAAAAATGAATATGGACATTCTTTGGAATGAATGTAGACACTCATGTCGTCCAACTGAGAAGAACCTCTTGATCTTCCAAGCTTGTTCAAGTTGTCATTCATCCACCTGAATGTCATAAAGATAGTGTTTATTACATGTCTCCTTGTAGAATATGAAAAAGCCTCCAAAAAGATGATAAAGAATGACTTGAATGTCTTGATTATATGAATAATGGGGGCCTTCAATTGAGTGATAAAGATAGCTTTTATGGCTTGTGTTCCTTGTAGAATTTGAGCAGCCTCTCCAAATAGTTGATAATGATGGAATTTAGATCCTTGTCTCCCATGCATGCATTTCCCGTAGCTTGCACTGTCTTCAGTAAAACAATCATATCTCAAGCTCTCGATATCGGATTGAGGTGATTCAAAAGGAGTTGGAAAGATAGAAATATGAGAATAAGTTTTAAGAAGACAGAAAAACCCATATTTGCATGGATCCTATCCAAAAATGGAGAACAATTTGACTAAATGTTTGAGACTCCTTGAATTCTTTCTGTAAGTGTTGTTTTAATTCGTGCCTTGAATTCCTAGATGAAATCGATCAACCTTCAAGGGATGTAATGATACTCTTGGTTGAAGTTGAAAAGACTCATCCTTGGTTCAAGATTTATTCACACATACAAGCACCTAGACACAAAGGTAGGTTTGATTCAAACTTTAAATAAAAAACATGCATGAAACAATTAAGAGCTAGTTTGATTAATGAACTTGTTTAATGAATGAACTAGTTTAATCAATGAACTAACTTTATTCAATGAACTCACAAACATGATTAAACTAATATACATTAAGTGAACTAACATGCTTAAATGAACACCAAGCATTATTTATTCATGCATACATGCTGAAATTAAATTTAAATCTTAATAAAAGCTTATACAAACTCATGCACGAGTAGGAGGTTGCATTGTTCAAAAGATGGACAACACTCCAAGCTCAGATTCAAGGCTAGAAAACTCGAAGTGTTGAGATCCTCCGCTCGAGAACAAGTGTTCAAATTTTGCGACTTCTCCTCTGATGTGAACAAGGACCAAAGAAGTTTGGTGCTTGCCTAGATCGCATCAGACCGTATAGATGTACCTCACATTTGCATTTCATTTTAGTTTAGTTAGTTTCATTTTCTTGCATTGAGGACATTGCATCTTTCAAGTTTGGGGTGTTAGTGCCCATAGTTAAGCATTTGCATTTTGTAGTTAGGAACAAAATGTTTGCTATGTCATATTGTTTAGATCAAAGATAGTTTTGTGAATAAATTCAGGATGCCCAATGATAAGTATTTGATCTTTATGGTTATAGATTGAATGTACATGACTGTTGAGATTGGTAGAATTGACTTTTGGACTTGATGCTTTGTGATTAAACTACTTACACGATTGCATGCTTTCTATGCTTAAGGGTGTGGGAAAATTTTTGGTAAAGACCTCTTGCATGCCTTAGTATGGATGATATTAATGAGCTTGAATGATAAATGAAAGCATGAAATACTTGTTTGAACTCCCTTTTTGTTTAGTGCATGTGGTGAATTATGAATAAATGCTTCGACATAAATGTGGAGGGACACTCCTCTTTGCGTTGTTTTTCATGGATATTGTGTTTAAATAAATGGCAGCAACAACATATGAGTGAATGAAAGTTGTCATGGGATTACTCTGCCTACTAGCTCGGAGGTGAGATGTTTTCTCCATATTCATCTAGAGTTAAAGACGGTAGGTGTGATGAGCTGACAACCCTAGTATTAGTACAAAAAACGAGAGAAAAGAAAAGAAAAAAGTTAGAATTATGAGAGTAAAAATGTACTTAAATTGACTGATGCATACTAGGTATAATAGAGAACTTAGCTAGAAATTTTCTAACTCTGTTAAGCATAGATTGGATGCAATTACGCATACACATGCAAAGGATCTAGTCTTAAGGGAATGTTCATAAAATCTCAATTTTGTGTAGCATGTTGAAGCCTATATTTTTCTGAGGACAGAAATTTTGCCATAGCATTGTCTTGATCTAAACTTTTCCATAGCATTTTATTTGTTCATATCTACTCATTGCTTGAGGACAATCAATAGCTTAAGTTTGGGGGTGTGATAACCTTGTAAAAAGTATACATTTCATACATTTTTTACTTAGGTTATTGTTTGGTTTTAAGCTCATTTCATTGCATATAGTTGCATTGAGTCCATATAGTCGCATATAGTGGTGTTTGCTTGGTTTATTTTATATATGTATGAAATTAGTGGTGCTTTGAGGAAGGTTTGTTTTGGTGTGGTGATGTGCAGGATGGTTATGGAGCAGTGCAAGGCAAAGGCAATATGCTACGACATTTTAGACGACATTCTAGGCGCACAAAAAGACAAAAGACGAAGATATTTTGCAACCCTCACACGTGTTTCCACCAGCCAGCTGTGCCACACATGTGAAGGGAATATTCCCTAGGGCACACAAATAATTAAGGGTACAAAACCTTAGGAACCCCACTATATAAAGGACAAGACACCCACATTAAAGGGGAGCTGAAAAATGTGCTTTCTGAGCTAAGAAAGAGAAGAGAAAAGGTTGTCGCTTTCCTTCTTCTTCATCTTGGTGTCCCCCATTGTTGAAGCTCCAAACGGGTTGATCTTGCTGGCTTTTGAGAGAAGGAGCAAGCTTAGCGTGGTTCACGGCAGTCTAAGGCGGCTTGGGAGTTTTCATTATTCTTAGTGTTTCTTTTTGCGCTTGCATTTATTATTTTGAAATGGGGTTTGATGTCGAGAGGCAAAACCCTAACTCACTTTACAAATAAGGATAGAACTTCTGTAACACTCCAAAATCTGATCTAGAGGGAATTAGGTTCCGGTGATCGGAAATCTCATATTGATAAAATCTAAATATTGTATCGGCTAGTTAATTATGGATATTGAACTCTAATCGAGTTAAGTCAATGTTATTGGATCCTATTAAATAATATAGAAACCTAATTTGTGATCAAATTGTCGAAAATGCAAGTTGAAAGGAAAAATCATAGTATAAAGAGAGTTGAAGGGCACTATAGTTAATCTTAGCACAACTTTTCACCCTCGATCTGACAGCCAGACAGAAAGGGTAATCCAGGTAATTATCGAAAACTTGTCCATTGAAACCTTAGAAATCTATATTGTTATTAACCTTCCAATACAAATCTTGGAAGATATGCTTCGAGCATGCATCATTGACTTTGGTGGAACTTGGGAGAAATTTGTACCCTTTGTTGAATTCACCTACAATAATAGTTATCAGGCATCAATCCAAATGGCCCCATATGAAGCATTGTATGGTAGACGCTATCGAACTCCATTGTGTTGGTCGAAGCTTGGTGATGGCAAGATATTGGGTCCTGACTTACATCGAGAAACTGATGAGCGGGTTACCATTATTCATTATCTTTTAAAGGCTTCTTTTGATCGACAAAAGGCATATGATTATCTTAAGAGAAGAGACATTGAGTATGAAGTTGGTGAGAAAGCCTATCTCAAAGTACCACCGTGGAAAAGGTTTTAAGGGAAAATTGAGTCCTCAATTCATTGGACCCTTGTAAGTCATTGAAAGAGTTGGCCGCGTGGCATATCGATTATTGTTGCCCTCGGAGTTAAGTAAAATCCACGATGTTTTTCATGTGTCGATGCTCTAAAAATATCGTTCTGATCCTTCGCACATTGTGGAACCTGAATCTGTAGAAATCCAGCCAAATTTGTCTTACGAGGTAGAACCGGTTCTAATTCTAGTAAGAGAAGTCAAGAGGCCTAGCAACAAAACTGTACCGTTAGTTAAAGTGCTCTGGAGGAGCCACACTGTTAAAGAAGCTACCTGGAACCTAAAGAGACCATGAAACAACAATATCCACATCTCTTCGGTTTAGGAAAAAATTCGAGGATGAATTTTTCTTAAGGGGGGAGTTGTAACACTCCAAAATCCAGTCTAGACAGAATTAGGTTCCGGTGATCGGAAATCTAATATTGATAAAAATCCAAATATAGTATCGGCTAGTTAGTTATGGATATTGGACTCTAATCGAATTAAGTCATTGTTATTGGATCCTATTAAATAATATCGAAACCTAATTTCTGATCAAATTGAGGAAAATGTAAGTTGAAGGGCAAAATCATAGTATAGAGAGAGTTGAGGGACTAATCTTACGATTAGCCCCTTCCTCAATTAAATTTCCACTTACGTGGATCAAATTGGGAACTTTCCTTCAAGTGAAGGAAAGCCATTAGGGCTTGATAATAAAAAGAAAATAATTAGAAAAGATAGAAAGCTTACCTGAGAACATTTTTAAAGCAAACATCTCTCCAAACTTTTCATCTTCATCGTCTCCAACCTAAGCAAGCACCTCCATTGAAACTAGTTTCAAGCTTCATTTTTCTTTGATTTATTGTTATCAATTCATTGATATCGATCGGGTAAGCTATATTCCTTAATTAGTTACTAGATTCCATGTATGTATTGAGTTAATCTTAAGCTAGGGTTTTGACCATCCATGGATATCTCCTCGTTGTCAACTATATTGAAATCGAATATCAATTTCGATATTGTTATATTGGTTTTGATATCGTATTATCGATCCTAATAGTCTCTATATTGATTTCCTATCTCAAGACAACAAAAAAGGAACATCCATCAAATTCACCGAAGGCTAGGAACAAGATAGTTGTCATCCGAGAGCTGTAAGAGGATCGAATTTTAAGGTGAGTGTAGTTAGAGTCTCGAGATTAGGCGAGAAGCCTTCCCAAATCTTTTATTGATGTTTTCGATCATATTGCTATCAACATCATTGAAGAAGTTGCATTGGATTGTTAATCGGATTCATTGGTAAGTGTTGGTAAGTTGTTATTGAATATCGGACATAGTTATTGGCATCGCTATCATGCATTGTCATCGATATGGTTAGTGTTATTGAAATAGTGTAAGGAAATCATCGGATATTAATATTGACATTGACATTGAAACATGTCATATTGTTAATGAAACACGCTTGCTATTGATAATATTGAAGTCATTGGTCATTGAAATTCTCATTGAACATTGAATATGGATATGAACATTGAAACCTTGGATTTCAATGGACAATGGATACAATTGGCATGCCATAGAATTCATTAGCTCGGTGTATGGATGGACTACGGTTCTAAGGCTACATCCTATATTGATTTGGTGAGGCGGAGGGATGCGTATTGATATTTGTCATATTGGTGAGGCGGAGGGATTAGAAAATTCATTGATTTGCGAGGCGTAGGAATTTATGTATCCACTATCTTGATTCAATCCAAGGGTTAATGATGAAATTACTATGTTAACATTGGATTTGGATGCATTAGTATTGACATTGATGAGCATGAGATCATATATAGATATATACTTCATACATTGATGTTCATGTTGTATTTGGCTACCTCACTAGGCAATGCATGCCTAATGTATTTCATATCATGCATTTCAGGTTGAAGAATCGACCCCATTTTGAAGATCGGACAAGTCGTAGCCTGACAAGTCACTACAAGCCAAGTAATGTAAATTCACCTTAAGAACTCCTAGTAAGGTGGCAAACTAGTTGAACTAGTCTTATATGCATGTTTTGTTATGCCTAATATGTGCAAGAGATGAAAAGTGGTTAAGGGCCTAAATATGACTTTTGGTTTAGCTATAATTTGGTAAAAATGACATATTTTGCTCATAAAGTCAAAACCTATTAAACGTATTCATTTGATGATAAAATTTGGCATGTCAATAGTTTATGACATATAAAAGTTGCGTGTAAAGTATCGTGGCATTTTAACACCATTTGGCAGGTCAATTCAATTAAAAAAATAGCAAAAATCCGTCATTACATGTTAGGTCGTATCGATACGGGTGATGGCGTATCGAAACGGTTAGGCATAATTGGACTCTAAGAACAGAGCATTTCGATACGATTAGAGGCAGTATCGGAACATTTTGCTATCAAAAATTCACTATTTCGATACGGGTCATTAGTGTACCGAAACGGGTCAAAGTCAAAGGGAGTCAACCTGTACCGTTATAGGGCTTGCTGTATCGATACGATTTAAAGGACAAGACATGTTTTTTTTACCATCGTTCAACTATTTCGAAACGGCCTTAAGGTGTTTCGATACAGGGTTAGTTATGTTAGTTAAAAGGGCTGAAACAGAAGGTTGCAATGTTCACAGTTTGGTCAGTGAACTTTGAATGATTAAATTGAATGGGTAAATGAACTCTAAATTGTATGAAACTTTGCAGGCCTGTTAATAATGTATTGAATTTCATTGTAGTATAATAAATTGCATCGTAGGACCTCTGATTTATTGAATTTATAGTTTGGTCCCTAAAATTTGTAATAGTTTAGAATTAATCCTAAATGATTAATTATTGCATCATGAGGATTAACTGGACTAAGATGCATTGTGGTAATATGTTATTGTATATTATTGTTTTAATTGTTGTGTAACCCCCTTAGCGCGGCCTAGACGGTTGACCCGAACTACGAAGATTACACGGGGAAAACCAAAGTCAACCCGAAAGTCAACCTTGATTAACGACCCTTTTTTATTTTTAAACTTATCTAAATGCATATTAATCCTAGGTGAACTCTTGAGAAGAACATACTCAAAAATCACAGCAATCGGATAACAATTAGGGACTCAATTGCACAACATACAAATTTAGGGACCAAATTGCAAATTCTGAAAATTAAGAGGACTTAACCAGTTTTAAAGTTACCATTATGAAATTAATCATATTTCATGCTTCTCTGTTAAAATTCATCTCCAACGGACATCACAAACTCAACCAATTGCATATACAAAGATTGGGACCAAAACGTAAGAGTTTCAAAACATTTAACCATCAGATTCAGTGCCCAACGGTCGAGTGTTCCGAAACGGGGAAGATCCGTTCTGAAACTTGTTGCGGAACAGGGTTTGGCAGTGGCAAATCCGTTTCGGAACAGCTCTACCTGTTTCGAAACGCCAAGGCCATTTCAGGCCACCTGTTCCGAAACAGTAGCACCCGTTCCGAAACGAGCTGCCCAGAAATGCAGAATTTTGCTGGTTTCACACACTTTCAGACCATCAAACACATCCATATGACCCTCATATCATACACACAAGTTATCAAACACTTAAGGAACATATTAGCATCAACTAAACACAATCATGGCATCATTCAAGGAAAAACCCAATTCTATAGGCATGCATCCTATATTGAAAACCATGCAACCATCAATTCACCAAAACCAAATACCAAAAGGCCATTTACATGTTCCAAATCATCAAAAGCATTAACCAAACTTAGGGAGTCCAAAACATCTCCCAAAAACACAATCTAGGTTCCCATTGCCAAATGCCAAAAGCTAATAGTGTTAGGAAACATTCACCATACATGAGCTTAATCTTCCACTTGGATTCTTGACCTCCTTGCTGCCCTTAATGCACTTCAATGCTCTGCATTATTGGTTTAAGAAAGAGAGAGCGTAAGCACATAGCTTAGTGAGGAAATGCTCAATTAAAACATCACAATAATGCATTTGCAAAAACACCTTTTCAAGGCCTTTAGTTTCAAAACAACATTTACCATGCAATTATGCATACAAACCAAGCATCTCATGCTTCAAATCATCAACATGTCATATTGGCTTACAAGTGATAATCAATAACATTTTACAACTCAAAACACAATCGGATACGCGGATTACAAGCGTTGTCCCATACGCTTCATACACACTACCAATATCAAGGTGGAGCATGGTACAATCACAACCCCTCAACACCCGTGATGGAGACTATGGTACAATCACAACCCCTCAACATCACTCATTGGTAGTTGTATAACATCACTAACGAGAACACGGGACACACAACACAAGATCCACACATGGACTTTTAACCACCATTGTGATCTTAACACAAGATCCACTCATGGACTTTTAACCACCATGATGATCTTAACCATCTCGTTAGTGTACTTGGATGGAGTTACGGTACAATCACAATCCCTCAACATCCAAGGCGACTTTATTCACGGTGCACCCAATCCTATAGCCGGCTAACTATATCCGATTCAAGTACTTTAAAACCAACACATCACTTGCCAATATACATCATATAGCATCATTAATCCACTGTTTTAAAGCATTTAACAAAGCCATTAAATCATCATGCATTACAATGCATCAAACCACATTTATCAATGTTCAAAACAAGGATCTCTTACCTTGAGCATCCTTCAACACATGGCTTATAAAAACAAGCATCAAACATGCTAAAATATGCTTTCAAAACAGAATTTAAACATGCAAATAAAACACAATGCATTCAACCATCTCATGGTTCATTAACAAGAGAGTTTCTTCGAAAAACTTACTCTTGAGCTTAGCTAAGTTGTTTAGACTTAAACTAAGCTCCCATAACCTTCCAACATTGGTTTCAAAGCTGAAAACCAAAATTCACTCACCGATTCCGTTTTGCAAGCTTGCCGAAACACCGATCAAGCCTCCGGATCAACACCACAAGGATTCGATGATGTCTCCCCTGTTTTAAACACATCAAAGCAGTGGATTAATGCATCATCATGCATTAATATCTTCAACCAAGACACCTAAACTCGCTGCTCACATCAACACTCACATTTCGGCTACCAAACACAACCGAAATCACATCCAAACACCTCTACAACCTTACCCAGCCAAGATCCATCAATTCCAATCATACTTATGCATCAATTAACATCCAAAAAGGATCTAATCACGTCCTTGTACCTCCAGCTATAGCAGAACCTCAAAATCACCCCAAAAACCACCATTAACTCAATCAAAAACTTAGGAAAATCAACCTATCCGGGATTGCATTGATTAAACCTCAATTACACATAATTTATACATCCAATAAACATCAAAAAGACATCTCAAAACACAGCCCAATCACTTAGTACGAATTTAATCAAAATTAAATCCAAATCTTGCATTTTAAGCCAAAATCAAGAACACAACATTAAAACCTTTTATAAAACACAAATCAAGGATTGAGAACTTGGGAATTTCAGTAAAGAAATGAGTATTTAGAGGAGAAGGACGTTCATACCTCTAATTGTGAGTTTCTCCTTGTTTAAAGCCAAGATTCTTGAAAATTCAATAAGCAAATGATAAGAATTTGATGTAGGAATGATTAGAGATCAAATAGAGATTGAAATCTCATCTTAGGTGTTAAAATCAGAGGAAAAATGGCTGGGGAAATGTGTTTGGCTGAGAGAAAAGGGAGAGAAAATGAAGAGGGAAAATTTTGAGAAAAGTTAGTTATGAACTCAAAAATATCTATTTCCCCTTTTTCCTTTTATTAAATATCATTTAATAAATGTTAATATTAAGAAAAATCTGGAGAAAACTCTTCTTGGGTAAATTAGCTCCTTAAAGATTCAAAGTTTCTATCCTTTTAAAACAGTCACCAACTTTTCAAAAATTACATTTTAGTCACTAACTTGAAATGTCACATTTCGAAACTTCATTTTGTAAAATTGATTTCACCACTCTCTTATATATAATAAAAGAGGATTTTAAGATATTTTTCCATATTTTTAATGCATCCCAAACTAGGCTTTCCCTAAAACCACCTTTTATATTCGAACCGAAATCCGACCGGTCCGATTCAAACCCAAAACCTCTAAGCCCAAAATTGGGGTGTTACATGTTGAGTATAAAAAAAAATTTATTGTTTTGTTCATTGTATTGTTCATTAATATCACCTTCCGACCTGGTTCTCGACCAGACAGGGAAGGGGTGTTACATTTGTGGTATTAGAGCTAGAGTTTAGTCGATTCTAGGACAAAACCGAAGCTTGTTGTATTGTTGTTATGTTACTTTGCCACCTAGGAGTTATATATTGTGTATATTGTGACTTTTCGACTAATCTGATCTTTCATATAGATATGTCTTAAACTAATGAAGCTCACATTGACAAGCTTGCCACCAACTCCTCGACACATGGCGAGGAGATTAAAGGAGGGAATCCTCCGAATCCACTGCATTTGCAGGATCCTCCTGCTCAGGGTACCGAGCTTGTAGCTCCTACTGCTCAGGCTGAATGTTACAAGAACATGGCTGATATGTTCAAGCAGTTTATGATTGCTGTGAGGGTTGAGCAAGTCGTGCAACCTATCACTCATGTTGTCCAACACACCCAAGCACCCATTGATAAGCTCTCACAGTATCGAGCTTACACCATCACCGGCCAAGATGACGACAACCATGAAGTTTCTAAATACTGGTTGGACAACACTTTGTGGATTTTGGATAAGCAACTTTAGTGCTCAGACGAGAACAAGCTCGAGTGTCACATCGCGTTGATGGCTGATGAGGCACTTCACTGGTGGGAAACTACCATATTGACGGTCTCTGAAGACACTGTGACTTGGGAGTTCTTCCTTAAAGAATTCTGCAAGAAATATATCAGTGAATTTTACCTTGCTAAGAGATGAAGTATCTTCCTCCACCTCAAACAAGGTGGGTGACCGATCGAGCAGTACATCCACGACTTTTGTAAGTACTGCAGATACGGTGCTGAATACATAAAGAAGGAGGAAGAGAAGTGATGGATGTTCATTGTAGGGCTAAATGATGAATTAGGCCCGATGTTTACTGCATTAAGCATTTCTAATTTCCAAGACCTCATGAATCCAGTTAAGGCCATCGAAGCTGCACAGAAAGCTCAACGAGTTGGTGGGTCTAGAAAGTTTGAGAAGAGGTTTAGGTATAATTCTCGACCTCTGAGATGGAACAAGAAAGGGAGATGCCAAGGCCCCAAGCAGAATGTCTACCCACAACCCTCCCGCTTTGGGAATATTGAGAGGCCTCAGTCTGTGACGCAGTCTTTTGCTAAGGCAACATCCATTGATAGCATCAGAGGTTCAAATTGAGGCAACCAACATCTAGTTTGCAATTATTGTCATAATATGCACCCAGCGGGTCAATGTCGTAAGCAGACTAGAGCTTGTTACTACTGTGGTGAACAGGGTCACTTTATCCGTGACTGCCCTTTGAGTGCAACCAAATCTACTATTACACCGACTACTGCTGCCTCTCATGCTCAATCCTTTCGAGGTAAAGGATTGAATCAAGGATCATCAGGAACCTATGGAAGATTGAGTGGTTCAAGGAAACCATTCAATAAGCAAGATTCTAAAACCCCTTCCCAAATGTATCACATGAGGAGCAGAGAAGATGAGGATGAACATGATGTCATTGCAGGTACCATTGAGATTTATTCATATCCTTTGTATGAATTGATTAACCCTAGTTCTACTCACTCTTTTATAAGCACCATTGTAGTTAAGAAATATAGTATGTCTTTCGAGCCAATAGCGTCGACAATCTTTGTAACCAATCCCTTAGGAGATTGTGTCACCGTAAGGGTAGTGTGTAAGATTTGCCCTTTATTGATCCAAAGGATTCCTTTCCTGGCCAATTTTTTAGCCTTACCCATCCATGAGTTCGATGTTATCCTAGGCTTAGATTGGATTAGTGAGCATCAAGCCTGGGTAGACTATTGCAAAAGGAAGTTTTACCTTCGAGGTCTCGACAAAGAGAGTGTTGTTTTGATGAACGCGAGAAGTCCTTCATTGTGTGCATTGACATTAGAAGCTAAAGATGAATCACAATTGCGGGATATTGACACCGTATGCGAATTCCCTAATGTCTTCCCTGATGAATTTCTAGGTTTGCCCCCAACCCGTGAAGTGGAGTTTAGCATTGAGGTGCAACCCAGATTGTGTCACCGTAAGGGTAGTGTGCAAGATTTGCCCTTTATTGATCCAAACGATTCCTTTCCTGGCCAATTTTTTAGCCTTACCCATCCATGAGTTCGATGTTATCCTAGGCTTAGATTGGATTAGTGAGCATCAAGCCTGGGTAGACTGTTGCAAAAGGAAGTTTTACCTTCGAGGTCTCGACAAAGAGAGTGTTGTTTTGATGAACGCGAGAAGTCCTTCATTGTGTGCATTGAAATTAGAAGCTAAAGATGAATCACAATTGTGGGACATTGACACCGTATGCGAATTCCCTGATGTCTTCCGTGATGAATTTCTAGGTTTGCCCCCAACCCGTGAAGTGGAGTTTGGCATTGAGGTGCAACCTGGGACTGCTCCAATTTCCATCGCCCCATATCGTATGGCAGTTATTGAATTGAAGGAGTTGAAAGCTCAAATTCAAGAATTATTGAGCAAAGGTTTCATTCAACCGAGCTCTTCGCCTTGGGGAGCACCAGTTCTCTTTTTAAAGAAGAAAAATGGTTCTATGTGATTGTGTATTGACTATCGCCAGTTGAATAAAGTAACCATCAAGAACAAACATCCATTTCCTAGAATAGACGACTTGTTCGATCAACTAAAGGATGCCTCTGTGTTTTCCAAGATCGATTTAAGGTCGGGCTATTATCAAATGAGAGTTAAGGAGTGTGATGTACCGAAGACCACTTTTCGTATAAGATATGGACACTAAGAATTCTTGGTTATGACCCTTGGGTTATCTAATGCACCGACAGCCTTTATTGATTTGATGAATCGAGTTTTTAGACCCTATCTTGATAAATTCGTAGTGGTGTTTATAGATGACATATTGATTTACTCCAAGAATGAAGTGGAACGCTGAGATCATCTTCGTATCTTGCTTCAGACCTTAAGAGAGAAGCAGTTGTACGTGAAGTTCTCTAAGTGTGAATTTTGGCTCACCGAAGTTGCCTTTCTGGGACATATTGTGGCAGCTTTGGGTATTCAGGTGGACCCGAAAAAAATCCAAGCTATTGTAGAATGACATCCACCAAAGAATATTGGTGAGGTCAGAAGCTTCCTTGGGCTTGCTGGCTATTGTAGGAAATTCATGAAAGGGTTCTCTATGATAGCCGCTCCTTTGACCAAGTTATTGCTCAAAGAAGCTCCTTTTGTTTGGACCGTAGATAAACAACGGAGTTTCGATCAATTGAAACAAATCTTAGCTCACGCACCAGTTTTAATCAAACACGAGTCTGGAAAGGACTACACAGTTTATAGTGATGCATCGTGTTGAGTGTGCAAATGTTCTATATTTTACCCCTTACTTAACCCATATTTCTGCTGCATTCAAGCATAATTCATTGCATTTAGGTAGATTTTTGCATATGCATCACAATTAGATAAAATGGCACAGTTGCTACTGATTTTGGTCACTTTTGCAGGTATCTGTTGTGGCAAACTCAAGGCAGTAAGGGAGCAGAGCTGGATCACAGAACTGGAGTCAAGGAGAAAACGCTGCCATGGCCACTGTCGTGGTAGCCATGACGACACCATTGGTAAAGTGGAAAAGTGAAGTGGAGGTCGACATATAGAGGAATTCAAGCCGGTCTGTCGTAGACCACTCCTATATTTTTCTAAACCCTGAGGCGGAATGAAGGCCAAGCCCAAAGTTCAAGGAAGAAACCTAAAGCATGAAAATAGGACGAATTAAAGGCATCTACTCAGAAGATTTAATCTTTAATGGACTTGTACTTCAATTTAAACTTGTATTCTTTCCATATTAGAAAACTTGGACCCAAGGCCTATATAAAGGCATGTACTTCGACCTAGAGGAGAATATCTCATTCTTAGTCGTCTTCCCCAAAACCCTTGTCATTTTCCCCCTTGTAATCATGTTCTAAACTTCCCCTAGGGCTAAGGGTTGATTCTGTAAAGTAGTTGCAAGGATTGTACTGTTTTAGGGATTTTCTGTTCAAGCAATAAAACTTCAAGTTTATTTATTCTGGTTTTTACATCTCACAAAAGTATCGGGAGAGCATTGTGAGGTTATCCATTTTTTTGATATCGGGAGAGTCAACATATGAACGGAATAAATACGTGTTTTCCAGTTTATGGTTAAACCATCTCAGCTTAGGAATAAGTACGAGGTTAAGTGGCTGAGGAAGAATTCAACAACATTGGTGTTCACTCTTCGATTCACGTCGGGAGGTATCATCTAGGAAGTATTCATCAACAGCACTTGGGCCTAGGGATAGGACAAGTCATAGCAGGGATTCTTGCCAAACTTGAAGTACAGAGTTGTGTGATCGCTGCCGCGACAACAACAGACTTCTACCGTGACAAGTGCTGCCGCAACAGGGACGACGACAGAACATAAGTTTCTCTTTAGTGCAACACCAGCACTATCGAGCAAATCAATATCGGCCTATTAATTAAACTTGATTATTTTATCTTTTATATTACTTGTTTTCCAATATCACTCTACAATCAATATAAACTATCTCTCTCTCTCGTGCAGCAATTCTAGATTAAAGCTATTTCCAGTCCCTGTGGAGACGATATCTGATACTCCAAGTATCACTTTACTACTTGCGTCGTGTACACTTGCACTATTTGCGATAGGACTTTTGACACGCAACACATCGCACCTCGGGTTAGGATGTGTACTGTAGAGTGCCTAGAAGTCCTATATTTATGCACATTCATGCTCATATTATTACTGTTCTCAAACTCATTTAGTCATATTTAGCTGCATATCATGCATTATACAGTATTTTCTCTTCTTCCATGCTTTTATTGAATATTTTACGTTTTGGCTAAGAAAAGATATTGTTTTAGTCAGTTTTCTATTTTAGGTGCTGGTTGTTGATCAGAGAAAGAGAGGACAGGAAAGCATGGAGTAGAAGGAGGTTTACTGAAGCAGTTCCAGTTGCCGCCAAAGACGCTGCCACTGTAGAATGCCGCCGCCAAGGGCGCCGCCATCGTAGAATGTCGCCCATACGGCAATACACCGACATAGTCAAGATGGGTCTCGTTTGATAGAGGACATTTTTCTAAGTCCATTGAGCCCAATCTTGCATTTTTCTGAGGCTTGGAGCGGTGTATAGAGTTGATTGAAGATCGATAAGCAAGGTGGCTTATACTTACTTACTGAACAACATCCAAAGGAGTCCATATTTAAGTCAGAATTGAATAAAGCATTAAATGTTAAAGCTATTTTATCATCAATGAAGACTTCTACTCCAAAGAGGACTTAACCTTAGGCAAGGCCCTATATATACCCATGTATGTGAGGGTATAAGGGCACATAGAGAGAGGGAGTCGGCTAGATCTAATGTTCTAGTTCTCTATAGGGTTTAGGTTTTTGCTTGTAAAGTAGTTGTGAGAAACGATTGTATTAGGTTAAGTTGTTTTGCAATAAATATTCAAAGTTTGCTTAAGCTATGCACTTCATTCTTTCGATTAGTTCTAATCGTTCAGTTGAGAGAATCCATTTAGGGGGCACAAAAGAGTCAACATCACGAATGGGTTATGCACGGTCACAACGTGTAGAGGCGTGACTAACTTGGTTCCAAAAGTTCACAAGTTTCATCGGCTAAAAGGGATCACCAACCGAATTGACTAGCGTGTGATAGGTTTATGCTGAGATTTCTAGGTATTGCCTACATCACGTGAGCATTCGAGCATCCTTGCCTAGACATAGGGAGGATCACTGTCGACTATCCCGCCGAGCTTGGAATATCTGCTCGACTTGTCGCCAGGACGTCTTCTGTTCACCTCCCAGACAAGCAAAAGTTACAGTGCAGAGATACTCATTGTGGCAGCAAAAGTGCCGCTACGTCGCCCACCAGTACCCGCCGAGGCAGCATTCGAGGCAGTGCAATTCAACCTTAACCTATGCAATGCAGTCTACACAATAATGAGCAGCAATTACCTGGCCCATTCTATCACTCTGATCTCCCCTACTCTAATTAATTGTGTTTTTAGTTTTATTCCTTTAAACAAACCTGAAATTAATTGTGCACTTGCCAGAAGTGTGATTCAATCCTCGTAGGATTCAACATCTTTTATACTATAACTTGACAGAAGTGTGCACTTGCGCTCATAAAAAAGAGAACACCTAAACACCTTACATGTACTGATGCAAGAAGGCAAAGTCATCGCTTATGCTTTGAGACAACTTAAGCCGCACGAAATGAATTATCCTACCCATGACCTTGAATTGGCTGAAGTTGTCTTTGTATTGAAAATCTGGAGACATTACCTCTACGGAGAAAAATGTTATCTCTTCACCGATCATAAGAGTCTTAAGTACCTATTGACCCAAAAGGAGTTGAATCTTCAGCAACGGAGGTGGATGAAACTCCTTAAAGATTACGATCTTGTCATTGATTATCATTCGGGCAAGGCCAACGTTCTAGCTGATGCACTCGGCTGCAAACCATTTCCTGGTAAGTATTGATAGTGAATATGTAGTTATATGTATTGTGTGGTGCATTAACTCATTGTAATATCGCTATATTGTAGCCTCTCGAGCAATTAACGCCCACTTCCGACTTTAGAAGCATCGTTGTCTTGTAGCTGAACTTTAAGTTCAGTCTACCATCATTTCGCGAATCAAGGATTTGCATCAACAAGATCCTAAGCTTCAATCCATTGTTTCTATGCTATCGGAAAACTCAGACTTCATAATTAATTCTGAAGGACTCTTGTGTTTTCATGACTGGGTCTGTGTACCTAATAATGAATCTCTTTGCACCAATATTCTCTCTGAAGCTCATTCGAGTTCTTTTTCTGTTCACCTCGGGTCCGTGAAGATGTATAAGGACCTACGTGAACTCTATTGGTGGCCAGGCATGAAGCAGGCCATAGTTGATTACATTTCCAACTTTCTCACGTGCCAACGTGTTAAGGAAGAACATTGTGCTCCTACGGGATTATTGCAGCCTGTCGATCCACCGAAATGGAAGTGGGAAAAGATCACTATGGATTTTGTTAGTGGTCTACCGTTAACTCCTGCGAAGCATGATGCCATATAGGTCATTGTAGATCGTTTCACAAAATCAAATCATTTCGTACCGGTCATAATGGACTACTACTGTCTTCATAAATTAGTTGACTTATACATCAAGGAAGTGATCCGACTCCATGAAGTACTTAAGTCTATTGTCTTAGATCGAGATCCCCGATTTGCATCTCAGTTTTGGAGAACCTTACAAGGAGCTCTGTGCACTAGAGTTAATCATAGCACAACTTTTCACCCTCAATCTGACGGCCAGTCAGAAAGGGTAATCCAGGTAATTATCAAAAAACTTGTCCATTGAAACCTTAGAAATTTGTATTGTTATTGAACCTTCCTATACAGATCTTGGAAGATATGCTTCGAGAATGCATCATTGACTTTGGTGGAACTTGGGAAAAATCTCTACCCCTTGTTGAATTCACCTACAATAATAGTTATCAGGCATCAATCCAAATGGCCCCATATGAAGCATTGTATGGTAGACTGTGTCGAACTCCATTGTGTTGGTCGGAGCTTGGTGAAGGCAAGATATTGGGTCCTGACTTACTTCGAGAAATTGATGAGGGGATTGCCATTATTCGTGATCGTTGAAAGGTTGCTTTTGATCGACAAAAGGCTTATGTTGATCTCAAGAGAAGAGACATTGAGTGTGAAGTTGGTGAGAAAGCCTTTCTCAAAGTATCACCATGGTAAAGGTTTTAAGTTTTGGCAGGAAGGGAAAACTGAGTCACCGATTCATTGGACACCTTTGAAGTCATTGAAAGAGTTGGCCCCGTGGCCTATCGATTATTGTTTCCCTCTCAATTAAGTAAAATCCATGATGTTTTTCATGTATCGATCCTCCGGAAATATCGTTATAATCATTCGCACATTGTGGAACCTGGATCTGTAGAAATCCAGCCAAATTTGTCTACGAGGAAGAACCAGTTCAGATTCTAGCAAGAGAAGTCAAGAGGCTTCGCAACAAAATTGCACCATTAGTTAAAGTGCTTTGGAGGGGCCACACTATTGAAAAAGCTACATGGGAACCTAAAGAGACCATGAAACAACAATATCCATATCTCTTCGGTTCAGGTAAAAATTCGAGGGCGATTTTTTCTTAAGGGGGGAGTTGTAAAACCCCAAAATCTGGTCTAAACATAATTAGGTTCCGGTGATCGGAAATCTCATATTGATAAAATCCAAATATTGTATCGGCTAGTTAATTATGGATATTGGACTCTAATCGAGTTAAGTCGTTGTTATTGAATCCTATTAAATTATATCGAAACCTAATTTGTGATCAAATTGAGCAAAATGCAAGTTGAAGGAAAAATTTATAGTATAGAGAGAGTTGAGGAACTAATCTTGTGATTAGCCCCTCCTCAATTAAATTTCCACTTACGTGGATCAAATTGGGAGCTTTCCTTCAAGTGAATGAAAGCCATCTGTGGCTTGATAATAAAAAGAAAATAATTAGAAAAGATAGAAAACTTACCTGTGAACATTGAAAGCAAAAATCTCTCCAAACTCTTCATCTTCATTGTCCCCTACCTAACGAAGCACCTCCATTGGAGTAGTTTCAAGCTTCGTTTTTCTTCGATTTATTGTTATCAAGTCATTGATATCGATCGAGTAAGATATATTCCTTAATCAGTTATTGGATTCCATGGATGTATTGAGTTAATCTTAAGCTATGGTTTTGACCATTCATGGATATCTCATCGTTGTCATCTATATTGAAATTAAATATCGATTTTGATATTGTTAAATTTGTTTTGATATCGTATTATTGATCCTAATAGTCTCCCAATTGATTTCCTAGCTCAAGACAACAAAAAGGAACATCCATCAAATTCACCGAAGGCTGGGAACGAGGGAGTTGTCATCCGAGAGTCGAAGGAGGATCGGATTTTAAGGTGAGTGTAGTCATAGTCTCGGGATTAGGAGAGAAGCCTTCCCGAATTTTTTATTGATGTTTTCGATCATATTGCTATCAATATCATTGAAGAAGTCGCATTGGATTGTTAATCGGATTCATTTGTAAGTGTCGGTAAGTTGGTATTGAATATCAGACATAGTTATTGGCATCGCTATCATGCATTGCCATCGATATGGTTAGTGTTATTGAAATAGTGTAAGGAAATCATAGGATATTAATATTGACATTAACATTGAAACATGGCATATTGTTAATGAAACATGTTTGCTATTGATAATATTGAAATCATTGGTCATTGAAATTCTCATTGAACATTGAATATAGATACGGATATTGAAACCTTGGATTTGAATGGAAAATGGATACAATTGGCATGCCATAGAATTCATGAGCTTAGTGTACGAGTGGGATACAGTCCTAAGGCTACGACCTATATTGATTTGGCGAGGCGGGGGATGTGTATTGATATTGTTCATACTAGCAAGGCAGAGGGATTAGACCATTCATTGATATGGAGAGGCGTAGGAATTCGCATATCCACTATCTTGATTCAATCCAAGGGTTAATGATGAAATTACTATGTTAAACATTGGATTTGGATGCATAAGTATGAAATTGATGAGCATGAGATCATATATAGATATATACTTCATACATTGACGTTCATGTTGTATTTGGCTACCTCTCTAGGCAATGCATGCCTAATGTATTTCATCTCATGCATTTCGGGTTGATGAATTGACCCCCTTTTGAAGATCGGACAAGTCGTAGCAAGACAAGTCACTACAAGCCAAGTAATGTAAATTCACCTTAAAAACTCCTAGTAAGGTGGAAAAGTAGTTGAACTAGTCTTATATGCATGTTTTGTTATGCCTAATATGTGTAAGAAATGAAAGGTGGTTAAGGGCCTAAATATGACTTTTGGTTTAGCTATAATTTGGTAAAAATGGCATATTTGGCTCATAAAGGTCAAAACCTAGTAAATGTATTCATTTGATGATGAAATTTGGCATGTCAGTAGTTTATGACATTTAAAAGTTGTGTGTAAAATTTTGTTGCATTTGAACACCATTTGGCAGGTCAATTCGATTAAAAACTAGCAAAAATATGTCATTACAGGTCAGGCCGTATCGATATGGGTGATGGCGTATCGAAACGGTTAGGCATATTTGATCTCTAAGAACAGAGCGTTTCGATACGGTCAGAGGCAGTATCAGAACATTTTGCTACTGGAATTCAGTGTTTTGATACTGGTCATTAGTGTACCGAAACGGGTCAAAGTCATAGGGAGTCAACCCGTACCGATATAGGGCTTGCTGTATCAATACGCTTTAAAGGAAAAGTCAACTTATGTTGACCATCGTTCACCTGTTTCGGAACGGCCTTAAGGTGTTTCGATACATGGTTAGTTATGTTAGTTAAAAGGGCTGAAACCTTCGATGTTCACAGTTTGGTCACTAAACTTTGAACAATTAAATTGAATGGGTAAATGAACTCCAAATTGTATGAAACTTTGCAGACCTATTAATAATGTATTGAATTTCATTGTAGTATAATTAATTGCATCGAAGGACCTCCAATTTATTGAATTTACAGCTTGGTCCCTAAAATTTGTAATAGTTTAGAATTAGTCCTAGATGATTAATTATTGCTTCATAAGGATTAATTGGACTAAGATGCATTGTGGTAATCCATTATTGTATATTATTGTTTTAATTGTTAACTATAAAAACGAAATTTTATTGTACTGTTCACTATATTGTTCATCGGTATCACCTTGCGACCCGGTTCTCGACCAGACCAGGAAGGGGGTGTTACAATTTCAACGACTAAAAGCAATAGAGCTTCATCAGAAGTAGCCTTCTAGGGTTCATACTGAGAGGTATTGCCATATCATCCTGGCTGTCAAGCTTCTTGCTAGAGATAGTTTAGAAACACCCAAGCAAACTCTGTTGAGTATAGTATGAGCTTGAAAGTGTTAGCCGTTCATGAGAAGTAGTCATAGGAGTACTTGACAAACCCAACTTGTCATCCCATTTTAGAGTTTCACACAAGTGCAAGGACGTACAAAGTCTTACCAGTCAACTCCAGTTTTATTACAACTTTTGCTGCAACATTTTCTTCACTTGCTCTTATCAACTCTTTCATTTATATTTAGTCATTGTTTTGTGTGCTTGAACTTGACTTAATTTACCTCCAATCCTTATGGAGACGATCTTACTTCTCACTATTATTACTTATTCGATGCGTATACTTGCACCGTTTGCGTATCATTTATAGTACACCCTTAAACGCAACACTTGTTTTGGCCCTCTACCTCAAGGTGACTGAACTAGAGTTGAATTCTTTGATATGGGAGTTGGAAACTTGTTCGAGTTATGAGGGCGATCCTTGATATAATGATCTAATTCCCCACACGTGATGTAGGCATTCGCTTGTCTTCTACACTATCCCGGTTGATTCTTCTGACAGAAATTACAAGTAGGAACTTGTGCATCTCTTCTCGAATTCCCAGTGTTATTGCTATAGACTGATGGTGCTAAAGACTTGACCATAGACTGAGGCTTAGGCAAGAAGTTACTCTTCAAGGAGAATTTTAAATTCGAAAAAATTCCTCCTTGATCTTTATACTTCTTGGATGGCACTAGGGTTTATTATCGTTCTTTGATCTTTTGTCACTCTGGGAGTGATTTCCTTTTCTTTTTTATGATGCCTTCATCTTGGCTTCAGTAGCAATTCCTCGATTCACCAAATCTTGGAAATTATTAAACCCAGAGCTATGAATATGGGGCTTAGTTCATCGTTGAGTCCGTCAATAAACATCCAGCATTTATCTTCTTCCTTCTTGATGTACTCTGACCCGTATTTACAATACTTGCAGAAATCACTGACATATTGCTTTATCGGTCTGCCACCTTGCTTCAGATAGAAGAAGTGTTTTCGGTGTTCAACAAGATACTCCTCACTTATATACTTTTTCGAAATTCTTTGAGGAAGAATTCCCATGTGACATCATTAGCAGGAGAGGTAAGGGTCGTAGTTTCCCACCATATTAGTGCTTCATCAGCTAAAAGAGCTATAGCACACTCGAGCTTGTGTTCATCAGAACATTGTCACTACTTAGTCAAGATCCTGATTGTGGTCTCCAACCAGTACTCGTCTATTTCCGGGCTTTCATCACTAGCTCCCGTAAAAGTGTAGGCTTGATGTTGAGCTAACTTGTCTATTGGTGCTCTTGTTGATACAACTAGAGGAAGAGCGAGAGGAGTTGGAGGGTTTTGTTTCAAAGTGGTAACCAATTTATTAAATATCTTTTTCATATTGAGGATACATTCTCGTTGTATATGATGAATTTGATGAGCTTCTTGCTATGGTTCAACAACATTCTTAGGTTTCTGTTCCTCCTGATTCATCCTCACACTTCCTCTTTCATTAGAGAAGGTAGCCGGGCTCTCATTATCCCGGCTCAAATGTGTCTCAGACATCTTTAAGGACTAATAACACGAAAAAGAGAGCTCTTATTAGATACAAATCACAAGTACTTATAGAATTTAAGTCATAGGTGGCACATGTAACAAATGATGATGGAACGAGACTCGGTTTAGTTAGAGAATCGACTAAACTCTGTAACGTCTTCAACCCGGCTTAGATGAAAACTGGAATTAAGAACATTACTACAAGGAAAACCGAATATGAGAATCAGAAAATTTCAAATTTCTTTAGCTTGAATACAAACCAACATAGCGATATCTTGTTTCTTATAAACTTTCTTGGATTCTACTTTCTTCGTATTAATACGCTATTAAGAATCATGGTATACACAACATAAAACAATTGAATGCAGAAGCTCTCTCTAATCACTTGTCTATAAGTTGCCTTATAATTACTTAGTAGAAATCAAAATATGAGCTTAGCAATAAACATCGTTCAATTATGTCATAACCTTAGACAGTTATTTTCACTCCTTAAATTTCATTTATTCAGGGCTTTAGCTTGATAGATATCTCAATACAAAACTAACCAACTCATAGTTAACACCAACATAAGTCATTTAATCATGATTCAACTCGATATATATATATATATATATATATATATAGGCTTTAGACCATTGTATAATTATAAATTATTCACTTATAAATTTAAGGTCTCTATCCAAACTTATAGTATCATTTTTACCACTAGTTCAGACAGTATACAATCATCCTTCATAAATAGCTTACTTCACAAGCAATTTAGTAACCACAATTCACCATAGCATGATAATTAAGAATTTATTCAAACTCGTTGGTTCTTAACCCAAATCTACACTTAAATCAAATATAACATCGCTTAGACCATCGTGTGATTATAAATTTAACTTTTTACCATTCAATTGAATAACACCCATGCATAACATATTATCACCAACAAGTGCAATGCTTCTTCTTATACAAGTCATTATATACATACAAACGTAGGAGGATCATTCCATTCAAAGCATGTACACAAATAGACATGTCAAAACAGTCCATTCATTTATATTTTGTCACGAATCAGTCCACTTAAATCTTGTATACAATTAGACATGTTAAAACAAACCATTCATTCTTATATTATCACAAAACAGCCCTCTCAATTTTATACTAGTTTAGGCATGACAAAACAGTCCACACATTCAAGAAATTACTCAAACTAGTTCATTTCCTTGCTATCAATTTAAGCATGGCAAAACAGTCCAAATATATGTTTAGTTCAAGTCAAAAATCAATCCATTAGACATGTATAAACATTTATACATAGAAAAGCAGTCCACTTATATTCAAATCCAAACATTTCACTTCCACATGTTCGAAAAGCTCAAGCATGCCAAAAACAACCAGATTTAAAAGTTTACAATAAAGATTAAACTTGTCATTTCTTTACATACCAAGACAAATAAGTCATATAAACCTATACAACAACCTAAGTGCCACCATCCTAGGAGTTTCTAACAAGAGCTTCGAATTGAGACTCGTAATCCCCAACCACAATAGAGACACTCACATTTGTTTATCTTGCAATGCATGAAATGGGATGCATTAGGCTTTTATAGCATAAGTGAGGTAGTAATGTCAATACAACAATTAATAACAATTGAGATAAAAAAGGATTAAGCCATTCAAGAAAATATTTACAGGTACTTTCTTGTGAATTAAGTTAGCTTAATCTTCTTAATTTACCAAGGATTCTTTCAAAGAATACTTCTTTATAGCTTCACTCAAAGCTTCGATTTGACATACTATTGTACTTCATTATAGTCACCTTTTTGTTCACTAGGAGCTATTCCTTCAAGGCTCACTAAGAGTCAATCATCACAGTACTCACCGAGAGCTTCCAATTCAGTGTTCACTAAGAGCTTTCAATTACATATTCTTTTCGTAACTCCTTTGCATTCTTTACTTAATTAAACATTTCATATCTTTTACAAGTTTTCCTTGGACTACTATTAGCGATGAAGAACACGAATTCAGGCGATACTTAGCTCAGAACACCAAGCAAAGGCTAATATCGAAACACGTCAATGGGGCGTCCCCCGAGCAGTACCTCAATCAAGAGTACCAAAGGTACTGAACTAGAAGATCATTTGATCTTAATAACTAGAGACCGTAGTCTAGCATTACATGCATCAACCAATAGATCCAAGTTCTTCCATAAAATGGCACTTGGAGTGTATCTTATTGGTCAAGTAATCTTACTCGGAGTGTATCTTATCAGTCAAGTAATTTTACTTGTTGCTTTCTTTCAATAGCTTATTGCATAAGCTAAGCTTTCTTACTTTTTAAGCCTTTAATATTTAAGGCACTTAACATTAGCTTTCAATCTTTTATAAAGATCTTTGTTCTCAATAAATTTTCACCTCAAGTTTAAATAATCCGAAAGAAAAAATAAAAAAATAAAAAGTATAGAAAAAAAAATCCCATTTCCCATTAAATGATAAAAGGCCCACTTTTTTAAAATTAAATAAAATACAACAAAACCCACTTTTAAAAGCTCATTTCTTTGAAGCCCATTTCAAAAGAAAAAAAAAGAACAAAGCCCATTTTAAAATTCTAGCCCATCTTTTAGAAAGAGAAAGAAAAAAGAGAGAAAATGATTTTAATGATAAAGGTGTAAAATAAATGTTGGAGGAAAAAGGAAATAAAATGAAAACAAAAAATAAAAATAATAAACATGAAAAAAATAGCAGCAAAAATAGAAAAAAAGGAAAAAACGAGACCACACGCCTAGCGCGTGCGCCGGACGCGCTCGATCCAGCACACAAACCCCAGCCCAGCAAACCATTCTGCCAAGTGTTCAAGGTGGCCGACCGGCGTCTATAGGCGACTGCTGCCGTCGCCGTTGTTATCGGCCGGTCCGCCTCGCCGCCGCCAACCTAATGCCACCAACCCCTCTCTCCCCCGCCGCCTGTGCTCACTAGAATCTGCAAAAAACCGAGACATGAGGTCAACCCTATGCTCGAATCAAGGGGAAAAGTCAGCTTCGATGTTGAACCAAATCAGATAAGGATTGAGGGGTTTTACTAAGAATCAAGTTCTTGGTCTGATTTTGGCTCTAATTTGGGGATTAAACGCGGAAATATGCTTGATTTGCAAGCTCAAGTTGAGTATAAACCCCCCCTTCTCTCCATTTTTCACCACACCATTTTCAAGAAAACACACTTCAAAAAAAAGAAATAGGCTTAGAAAAAATCCGAAAAATTCTCTAAAATATTTTCAAGAGTTGCTGGAAATTTTGAGTTGAAGTTCGAGTTTGGAAGCATTTTTTCGGAGGCAATTAGGAGCATTTCAAGAAGTCCGGATTCGAGTTCTTCGTTCGCCATTTCGGTAAAATTTCTATCTTTCCTTTCAATTTTTATTTTTATTTTTTATGCTTGTTCTTGGTTGAATTTTTGTGTTTGTATTTTTATGGATTTTAGGTTGTGTTCTTGAGATCGGAAAATCGTTTCACGACTCCGGTAACGTTTTCGTTTTAATTTTGGTTTGATCTTTAAAAAAATTGCATGCTTAAAAATGTTGTTAGGATTGTTTTGATCTTTAGAAATGTAGAAATATTTTTTTAGTGTTTAAATTAAAATGCAAGAATTAAATGAGTAAATGTGGTTTAATTGAAAAAACTTAAAGTTAGGGATTTAATATGAAAAAAAAAAACAATAATACATGGTTAGAAATAATAAAGGGGCTTGATTTCTAAAATATATATATATATAAAAAAAGGTTTCTTTCTTGAATTTTTAGTTTTTGTAATAAATGGGTTAAATGTTTTTTTTAAAAAGTAAATAACTTGTTTATTAAAAAAAAGAAATAAGTAATAAATTTTTTTCCAATAAACATAATAAAAAGGGATTTAAAATAAAAGCTTAAAGTTTTTTTAGGGAAAATAAAGTTTAAAAAAATCTTAAAGGGAAATGTTTTAAAAAATGAAGTTTATTTAAAAAGTCTTTTTTAAAAGAAGGACTTTTAAAAATAAAAAATGAAAAGAAATTTTTTTAAAGAGAAATTCCTTTTTTGAAATAAAAAATATAAAAAGGAGAAAAATATAAAAAGTGAAAAAGGTAAAAAAATGTAAAAAGGTTATTGGCTTTTAAAAATAAAAAAATAAAAAGAAATAAAAGTTTTTTTTAAGAAATCATAAAAGGAAAAAACGAAAAAATAATTTGTTTGGTTGTCTTTTTTTTAGAAATAAGTGTAAACTTAGGATTAGATACTAAAGCTTAGATAGAGACATGTTTTGTTGAAAAAATGTTCTTCACAAAGAAATAAAATACACTTAAGCATATTTAAACCTTAAATTAGGAATAAAAGACTTAGACGTTTTTTAGGGTTTTTAAATAATCGAACTTAGAGTAAAAAATAAAATGCTCAACGCACTAAATTTTCATGTTGTTTGAAAAAGTGAAAATAATTTAATGTTGTGTCTTATCAAATGGGAATGACGGGTTAGCGCCAGAAATGTTGGCGGTGATTAAAGTTCATCTCCTGGTCGATAAGGCCGTTAAAATAGACTAAATATTCATTAAACAGACAAGTAAAACCTTTGTGAACTTGCAAATTCCAATTTTGAAAACGATTTTAAAACCAATTAGGTACCATTTTTGGGCGTCATGGGGGATGCTAACCCTTCCCCACACGTAACCAACCCCGAACATGTTTTCTGATTTATCCGTAGACCAAAACCGTTATTTTATTAAAACAAAATGTTTCACTAAAATAACCATGATTTAAAAGTGATCCAATCACACTTTTTTCAAAAAGATTGGTGGTGACTCCGTGTTTTTTTAAGTTTTTTACCAAAAAGTTGAAGCCCGCCCTAAAATGGTGGTTGCGACAGCTTGGCGACACCGCTGGGGAAGTGTTTTTGTTTTTAAAATAAAAAAAAGAGGGTCATGCCACAAATTGGTTTTAAATGATTTTCAAAAAACATATTTTTTAAAATATATGGAATTTACAAGTTCATGATAGGTTCTATTTATTTGTCCGTTTAAACGAATATAACTCTATTTTACACATTTAAGACTTAATTCCAAGCTCTATTCCCGAGCTTTGTCCGGTTCATTTAAGCGGGGGAAAACGCTTTGCTCATGTAAGAATATAGATTCTTTGTATGAGCCTAGCAAGTACCTTCGGGACTTATTCCCTTGTCTTCGTAAGGATATTGATTCTTCGATAAGGCATCGGTGGTGAGTCTTCCTGGGTGGAACTCGATTCATTTGAAGCCTATAATGGGTGAGAATCGAGGGCCTTGCTACCCTTAGTAGGGGACATCAAGGACAGCTCGGGTACCCTTTTAGAATCGAATCAAGTTTGAGAATTTAGAGCCTACCCCTAATAGATGTCATGCGGAAAGCCTAGGGTGTTCAGTCGCATGAATAATCCATGGAGACACATGTCCTGAAATGTTGGAATGCCGGCCCAGAATTATCGTGCATTTAATTCTTTTTTTTATTTGCTTTTTTCTTGCTTTAATCTTTGTTCCTTATCTTGCTTATTTTGTATGCGCATCATTCCATATTTAGGGGTTTTACCGAGAATCAAGTTCTTGGTCTGATTCTGGCTCTAATTTGGTGATTAAACGCAGAAATATGCTTGATTTGCAAGCTCAAGTTGAGTATAAAAAAAACCCTCCTCTCCCTTGTATATCACACAATTTTCAAGAAAACACACTTGAAAAAGAAAAGCAAATAGGCTTAGAAAAAATCCAAAAAAAAATTAAAAAATTTTCAAGAGTTGTTGGAAATTTTGAGTTGAAGTTCGAGTTTGGAAGCATTTTTCTGGAGGCAATTAGAAGCATGTCAAGAAGTCCGGACTCCCCATTCGTACAAACTCAATGCGCGAACCATCCTTAGCTCTTTTCTGTGGAAAAAAAAAAGGCGTCGACCACCACCCCATGTCTGTCGAATACCTGCCACAGACCCTTCCAGTGTAAGGTATCTGATATCTTGCCCACAAAAACTGTCCAGACCTGTCGTCGGCCATTCCCCGCTAGATCGCCCATTTTCCCCCTCTCATAAACATAATTCATAAATCATAGTCCATAAATACATAAATCATATATCCGTAAATCTGATGTTTCATAAATCAAATATTGCATAAGTCATAATTAAAACATATTTTAAAAATCGTAAGCACGTGATGTCAACCATACAAGCCATATATAATACATATAAATAACCACATAAGAGGTAAAACACCAACACATAGAAAAATAATATATAATTTATTTATAACATCGAAAGAAAAAAAAATTAACCTGGATTCAGAGCTGGTACTTGGAGTCTCTATTCAAACATATCTTTAATTCTTTAAAATAATAAATTTATCAAGAAATCCTATTTGCCCAAAAATATTTAATATGCATGAAAAAAATTCGATTTCAAAATTTATGTGAGCCACACAGTCTGAGGGTTTGAACTTAGCTCTTATACCATTAAATGTAACCTCCTAAACCCGGCCTAGAAGAAAAGACCGATTTTAGGAGGTTATCGTTGAAAACTTTTCCCTCAAGTAATAAATTTTAGGTTTAAATAATTTATAAAATAAATTAATTATTAATTAACAATAAAAATCGTAAAATACCATAATTGTTTTCAAAACACAAATATTATAAAAATATTTTGATCATTTAATAAAATATCTGAAATAAAATCTATAAATATATGCTGAAACATAATCCCAAAATATAAGTTCTACAATCTGAAATACGTAAATATCTCAAAACATAAAATAATAATAATCTGATAGTTTAAATTTAGTTCATACTGAATAATAAAATAATTAGATAAAATTGAGATCCTCCAAGTAGCACGTCGCCTAAAGTCCAAAGATATCTCTGTAAAAGAAAACTATGGGGAGTAAGCTAAAGAGTTTAGTGTGTCTCTAAAGTGCAAGAAAACCTATAATCATAAAACATTGTATTATTTTCTTGAAATTCTTTAAAACATAAAACAAACGATACCATATCACAAGCGTAATGCAATGCACCCAACTACATCCGCCAAAAATGAGGAAGGTTCCCATAACCTCCTCCCTACGTCCGCCATCCGAAGTGGAATTCAGCTCGAAGGATGAAACCACTGAACTTTCTCCTTACAAATCTCAACTCATGCTCATACATATATGATGTTTAAAATTCAAGTTTCATAAAAACCAATTCCATAAATCTGATATTCCATAAACATAATTCATAAATCATAGTCCATACATCCATAAATCATAGATCCGCAAATTCGATGTTTCATAAATCAAATATTACATAAGTCATAATTAAATCACGTTTTGAAAATCGTATGCACGTGATGTCAACCATACAAGTCATAATACATATAAATAATTACATAAGAGGCAAAACACCAACACATAAAAAAATAATATATAATTTATTTATAGCACCGGAAGAAAACACGCCTTAAATAGTTCGTAACTAACAAACTATCATGCGACACTTATTCCACGTACACCAAGAGATGCAAGATATAAACTTGTCAGAATCGAATCGAACTGTGATCCATCATTCGAGCTTGCTGCTTGATAGTGTGTGTAGCATGAGATCTGACTATTGGAGGCTCACGACATGGCTTTGATTTGTTCAAGAAAGAAAATATAAATACAAAGTTGTTTGCTTGTGGTTTTAGGAACAACAGATTCATTCGCATAAGGGAAACATGTTAATCTTTTCTCTCTTTTTTGACGAAGTGGTGGGGAATAGTTTAAGGTTTTTGTTGCTGCAACATTGGGGAAAGGAACTTAGGTTCTTAGGGTTTTCAATTATATATATATATGATTAAAGTAAAAAATATAAAATAAATAATAATTAATATAGAAGTGACATATTGATTATGAGTTTTCAAGAAGTTTGCTTTTCACCTTTTTTTTAAAAAAAAAGATTAATATAGAAATAGGACCTCAAACTTCTACATTTTAAAAGAAATTGCTTAATATATCAAATTCTGATTTTTAATTTGTTTTTAACAAAACACTTAAAATTTTCAATTTTTAGGATTTTCAATTAGGGATTTTAAAGTTAAATTTTTAAATTAAAGATCTTTTAAATCTAAGGTTTATAATTTAGGCGTAATTTTTGGACGTTACAATAAGTTAGTGGAATCCATGTGTTACCTAATTAGCTTAAGTGCTGATGAATAATAACATGTTTTCTAAAAAAAATAAAAGGAAATTGATGAGAGAAGGGGATACTAATCGAGTATAGGGAATTAGGAAAGAGATGATGAAATTTGTGACAAAACTCATCTCTCACGTTTCCCCACTCCCACCGAATATCCACCATTGAAGGAGTTGCTTGGAAGCTTGAAAAATTCATCTAGGTAGCCTTCAATTCCTTAGATTCTTCCATAATTTTTTTGGTAAATGTGGGGTGAAAAGGAATTATCACAGGCCTCATTAAAAACCCTCCTAACCTAAATGAGGGAAAAAGAGTACCTATAGATAACCCATACAAACTAACAAGCAATAAACATCCAAAACCTACTGGCAATCCTCCCGCAGGAGCTCAATCACTCCGACTGGAATGTTCCTGAAAATACGAGTCTTAAACGAGTCCTCCGGAGCCATCCTTGCTAGAGCATCCGTATAAACATGTCGAAAGACCACATCTCCATGTATCGCCACAAGATTTCGAATAGAATCAATCAACGAAGACGAGATCAAACGAGAAGACAAATCTGATAAAACTTGATTAGACAATTCCCGATTAAGATTCTTCCATAATTTGTTAAGCCCATCATGCTAGAAGTATTTTATACAAGAATTTCATGATTCTGAGTTAAGAAAATTTTAGAAATGGTCTTAAGTAAGGGAGTTCTTTTTTATAGCTTGGTGAATGTTTAAGATAAGTTATATAGTTAAAATTATTGGTGAATGTTTAAGATAAGTTATATAGTTAAAATTATTGGTGAATGTTTACTAAGAGTTATCAAATTTTAAGATATCCCTAATTAGACAATTCCCGATTATAGAATTAGATATGGTAAGATTGGTTTGATGAACAAATTGTTCTTGAATTGCATGGTCATTTAAGATTTTGGTTTAAGGGGATTTCAGGCAGTTCGAAACAGGGGTGATAATCCTTGATTAATTATTGAGTGAAATGAATGACCATAAGATTAGTTGTCTAAAAGCATGATATATTAGTTGTTGTGGTATTGATTGGCAGGAGAGTCTTCTAAAGATAGAAATGAGAATAATGAACTAAGTATTGATAATGCAGTAATGCAATTTTGACAATGTTTTAGTATGAATAAATTGAGTTATAAAATTGTTGGTCACAAAATGAATTAATCTTGTAGTGCTATGGAATATTTATGAGAATACTTTGTATGCATCGCTAGGATGATTGTATTGCATTGAGATAGAGGCATGAAGTTGTCAATGGATACTTTTGGAGTCTTCAAATAGTAAGGATATTCTTTTAGAGAAGTATGATGATAATGCATGTGGTTAAATTGAAATGACACGTTCAATGTTTGAAATTCTTGTTTTGATTAAGGAGTTAAGATGAGAATGGAAGGATTATTATGTCTTTAGTATGCTCAATGAAATAGTTGGTGTATAAATAATTAGAATGAAATTTAATGCATAGTTTGTATTCTATTTTGTGCCTAGATCAAAAGATAATTGATGTGGAAGAAGTGAGGTTTCAAAAGAAATTGTAGAGCAAATTGTATCGTGGATTCAGGATATCTCGTAACTTCAGGATACCAGATGACTGTAGCTTTTACATTCGGGATGACATGGTGTCGTCCTAATCTATGTTATTTGATATGCATTAATATTTGCATAAGGCTCAAATAGAGCACATGGGATTGGGCTACATTCATGTCATTAAAAGTAGTAAGTTCATGGATAAGAAATGCATTGCAAGCTATATTTTGATGTTTTGTGCTAGTTGAATTAAGTATATAAACCTTGCTTTGAATTTATAATTGATCCTCAAACTTCTCGAAACATAAAACACAATGAAATACGAATCATAGATGTTATAAGCCTTTGAACTCTTAAGCCCTAAGGAGTTAAAAGCTCACTTGTGCCATAAGATACCACCTTTAATCACAAAGCATAAATTATGTAAGTGTTGCCTTTGTAATGGAAGTCATTGGATTCCTTGATATGGTACTGATATTTCGGGACTACGGTCTACGGGTTACGGTTCAGTGGTGACGACCCCGTATATTTGATATATTAGCGTCAGTAGGAGGTAACGGGGGAGATAATAAGAAGATTGGCGACAAATGACTGGATAGAGAAGAGAAGCTAAGTTTGAGGTGCTATGACACTAGTCATTGCTTTGTGCTTTGTGCTAAGTGGAACTCAGATCAATATTATCTATGTCCAAATGTGATCCAAGGCAAATGTTCTAAAAGATATAAACTTAGATAAGAACTCCGATAAGCTTTAACGAGAACTCAGAAAAGTAATGACTTTAACTCAAATAAGCAATGATATGAACTCTGATACGAAATTTGATAGAACTTTGTAAGAATTCTGTTAAAACTTCGATAAGCTTTGTAAGATTAAGATATAAAAGTAAATGAATACTGATAAGGGTCCATAAGACAGACTAAGTTTAAATTACGATTGAGGCTTAAATATTCTATCACTATCATATTCTTTGCTTACCTTGAAGTATGGCATTCATTATTATTGGCATCATGATATGATATCACATGATCGCTACCTCACTTAGGCTATATAAGCCTAATGCATTCATATCATGCATTTGCAGGTGAATCAATCTTATGATCACCAATCGTGTGTAGATGTTGCAAGTCACTCTTCAGAACTTGTGTGAAATATTTATGTTTTTGTTAAGAACTTCTAGAATGGTGGCATATGGTATTGTATAAGCATATTTTGATTAATTCTTGAGATAATGTCTGATATCTGATTTCATGGTTTAATCATGACCTAGTTCATCAGATGTAAACTATGCATTGTTGTAAGCAAATTCTTTGATTCACGTGAGAAGATCGCAAATTGATGTATGCTTGCCCTTGTTAGTGTAAATGATGAAATATGACTTTAGAATTAAATGAATTTATGCCATGTTTGTTTGTTAAGGGTCTTTAAGACCAAAGAAAGAAATGAACCAAATGGTAATGTCTCTCATGTTAGATGAAGTGTTTATAAAGTTATGATCCTTTGAGCCTTAATAGCAATGTATAAGAATGATCGTGTGGTTGTTTTGGATCTTATGATGTATGATTTATTATCATGTTATGATCTCGTTAACTTAAAATTGGAAATTGAATCAACATTGTAGTATAATATAATAATTTAGTTAAGTTAATGCCTTTTTTGTAAGTAAGAATCATAAGATTGAGTTGATGTTTGTTATCAAAAATTTACAAGTGTTCCTTGATGGTTTTGAAAGATAAATATGTTTTTGCTATGTCTTTTTTTAACTAGTATATTCTTATTAGAGATTATCTCTTATCAAATGGAAAATTGTATAAGATCATTCGTATGTGTATAAATGTATGTTTGTTTACATTTGAGTTTTCTAATCGGTGAAGGTAAAGTTCTAAGTAAGATGAGTTCCAACTCTAGGTCCTAAAGGAATTGAACCCTATGTCGATGTCTTAAATATTTTTAAGAAATAATAAGATTTTTAAAAATTAAGCCTCTTTGATATACTTTGAAATTCATGAACTATGCTTTTGTCTGATACTTGATTACGATAATTGATTGAATTCAACTTTCATTTTTTCTGTTCTGTTCTCTCGTAACATCACTTCAACCCAGTTTCCTTACCGAGTAGGGGATATTTCAGCTATGATTAGTCATTTGTAGGGATGAACACGAACAAACATAATATTTGAAAATTTTGTGTCTCAAGATTTTTCAAATACTATTGTTTGTTGTTGTTTGGAACTATATCAGGAGACGGCTAATGCAACCGAAGTCTCGAAGTTGTTGATTTGCGTTGAAAATTCACCATCCCCCCCCCCCCCCCCCCACACACACACATATATTCAAGAACATTTTCCCCATTTCAAATTATTTTGTACAAAGGATCCAAAAAAAACCCATTACTTGAAGGCTTAATTTGTCCAAAAACTTTATATAAACAAGTTGATAAGAAGTTTAAGAGTTTTGCATACCGACATATCTCTAAACCCTAACGTATATACCATAACTTAAACCATAAGTCCAACCATCAACCCTAAAATATAAACCTAAACCCTAAACAATAAATCTTCCTCAACGATAACATCAATCTCATTAAACCCATAAACCACTAAACCCCAAAAATTAACCCTTTTCCCACAAAAGTAATCAACACATAATCAGTAAAACCTAAACCCTATAACCACATGCATTTTAAATCATAAACCTTAAACCATAAACCATTTCAGGAAAACCAATCGAGTTCTAATATATCAATTCTTTTTTTATGTTTGATTGCTTAGTTTAAAAAGTGAATAAAGAATTGTTACTTGAAGGATTTTGTAAAGTTTTTCACTTCAGATTTTCTTATACCTTAAATGTTGTCAAAATATAATTTTTTATTGGTAATTAATATTCCTTCATAAGAACAACTCATTTATTAATATTGTTTTATTCCTTAAACTTATTTAATATATTTTAAACAAAATATTTTTATTTAATATCATATTTCTAAATTTAAGCACACAACATTTAACAAAGTAAACAAAATCTTTATATATAATTTTCATATTTACAAATGTATTTTTCACATTATTAAAATGCAAACTGTCTGGTCAACGAGGAATTATATCATGGGTTCTTTCTAGCACGTGAAACCCAGGACGAGTATTGAACTTATAACGTGAAATCGAAAATATTACATGGTATCCTAACAGTTTCAATTTAAGATTTGCTCTAACAGTTTCAAAATCGACGTTCATTGTTTCAAATTTACCTTCATTTATTGTTCCCGCCCGGATATGTCTTTTCACTTAAAATGTTAAACATGCTTTTAAATGTCATTACCTGCTCCCATATAGCATCTTTTCAATTGTAATATTAAACCTCCCATAAATGTCAAAATGATCCCATATGGTTGGTTAATATTAAAGGAAAATATGACATTAGCGGCTGCAAATTCAAAGTTATAGTATCAGAATTTTACCAGATGCATTCATATATTAAAAATTTAACATAAGAAGATATGGCCAAATAGAGATATATTTCAACCCATAATCTTCCTCACATACTTTTCAAAGCACTGGGGATTCCTCCTATAAATCAAAGCAACACCCTCACAATCTGGGTGAGGATCGTCTTCGTTTGGAGCACACAGTGAATTCAGTATAGCCAGAACAGTGTCCACAACTCTGATAGAAGGGCTCCACCTTCCATGGAGGATGGGTAGTCTAATGCCGCCAGACTCAGTAATTTTTTGGTAGAATAAATCGACATCAAATTTAACAACAATCTACAAAAACATAAAATCGTTATCCATTAATTGCTTTAGTGAAAAAATTAACCAAGAAAAAACAACAATATTGACAGATTAATTACCCTAGGAGGAGACTGAAAGTAGTCAAGTAGGAAGATAATGGAAACGTCAAATTCATGACCTTCGTAAGGACTAGCAGGAGGTGCAACCATTTGAAGTCGATAATGATACAGAGATCCATCAAATTCTTCCATTACTTAAGAGAAATAATTATAATTAAAAACTTTATGAAAAGGAAACCATAAACTTAAAGAACAACGTAGCATAGGAATGCTTACCAGAAAGAAGATGAGGGGCTACTTCAGGAACCTGCCAGGCATTAGTATGCATCTGCCTTTCAACAACAGAAAGCACCCAGGCATACATGTTTGTGCATGATTTCAGTTTAATATGGGGTAGAAGATGGAAAACAAAAGGTGGCAATATTTATAGGGAAAATATGGTAGTTCATATTTCAACCCTAGCGGTTGAGAAGATTACCAACCAATAAGTTGTTGTTTCGTCCAACATTTAATGTTATTAGATATTCTTACATTTTCAGTTGGTCTTAAATAACATCAGTATCGAATATTGACTTAGTAGTTCCGAAAATGACACCAAGAACTCCTTTATTTACATTTATGACTTTGCCAGGTTGGAAGGATTTCAAATTTCAAAAGACGCATCTTTTCAGTGTTAGTATTGAAACTCTATAAACTGTACCAAACCAATGTTACATTATTAAAGAGGTCACAACCTACAATGTACCAATTGTTTTCTTATTTTCAGTTGGAATTTAATTCTACTAGTACCGAACATCTATTAGAGAGCTCGGAAATTGATGTCTTGAACTTCTTTACTCACATTTCAAACGGCGCATGTTCCCAATATATACGCTTCTTTTCTCTTTCAGTCTATAATTAGGGATGTAAAATCATGTAATCGTTCATGTTTTAGGTCAGGTCATGTCAGGTCAGGTCAAATCGGATATGGTTTATGCCAGGTCAATTTAATGGTTCGACTCGGATCAGGTCGAGTCCGGGTCGACTTAGATTTGGGTCATTGTCAGATTGATTTCAAATCAGATTGAGTTCGGGTCAGGTAAGTTTCAGTTCATGCCAAAATAGTTCGGGTTCGAATCAGTTAATTGACAAGTTAATTCAGGTTCGGATGTACTTCAGGCCAGTCTACGTTCAGGTCGGGTCACGTCGTTGACAGATAAAATTCAGGTCGGGTAATATCGGTTTCAGTTGAAGTTCAAGTCGGGTATTACGTGTACAAATAGACATTGGTCTGGTAATTGTGGGTAAATTTTAGATAATAAAAAATTTATAGATTAATATGGACTAAAATATCTCTTAGGATGTCAAAATATGTTACAATTTAATATATATGAACCAAAATATCCCTTAGGGCTAAAATGAAAAAAATAAACGATTGAGGACCTAGAGGGTAATTAAACACTAAGAAAAATAATTGGCGGGAAATGCCAATTGCCAAATGGGGAAAATGGGCGGTAGTTAATCCTGCATATTGTTTTAGGATAGGGGAAATTGAAGTTTTGGTCCATCAGACATTAAAACGGTTTCATTTAAGTCACAAAATTTTACTTGTAGGTTTAATTTAATTCAGTCAAGTCACAATTTAGGTTATAATTGAAATTAGAGCTATAGTTTTAGAATTGTTATAGGGATGTATAATTTATATGGTTTGGACTAAATTACAAAAAGTAAAAGATTTGGATTAAATTAAAAAATAGAAATAAATATGGGTAAGTTTTAGTTAAAAGCAAATTTGTAGGGGCTAAAATGAAAAAACAAAATAATATTATATTAGAAATATTGGAGTAAAATAAAAAAAATTAAAAATAAATAAAGATTATTTTCAGTTAAATAAACATTTATAATGAATTAATTGAACACTAAACTCCTAAACCCTAAATTAAAAAGGTTTTCATTTAAGTCCTCTAAATTAAAAATATTGGACTAAATTACACAAATTAAATATATATAAAAGAGATTAATTTCGGTTAAATACGTATTGTAGGGAATTAATTGAACATTAAGCTAAACCTTAAACCAATATCATACACCAATAACTCTAAACTACACATCGTAAGCTAAAGTGTTAATTTTGGTTAAATACATATTGTAGTAAATTAATTGAATACTTAGCTAAACCTTAAACCAATAACTCTAAACTAAACTAAACCATAAGCTAAAGTGTTAATTTCAGTTAAATAAATATTAATTTCGGTTATATACGTATTTCGGTTAAATATGTATGATATTTAATTTATAAATTATATTATAGGCTATAGTATAAACCTGAAATCTTAAGGCTTAAACCAATATCATTATTGATAAGTTCTCAAATGTGACTTATTTCATTTGCTATTTTTCTAGTTATTAGGATTTCTTGCTGCTTAATACATGTCGTTTTTGTTATATTTTGTGCAGGGACCCAATTCTGGAAATAGCAGTGAAAAGGAGGCACTTCTGCAGTTTTTATTATTTTTCTGTTATGACTAGCATCGTGGGCACGATACTGGGCACGACGTGTCTGACGTGGCAGTGACGTGGCAACTTCTAGAAGATTCTGGACGATCTGGAAGATCTTATCAGTTTATCTGTTTCGTTTTGCTGTATTTAAATTTCAAAACATTTGAATTATTTAACTTTTGTTTATTATTTTAAATTATCTCATCACCTTATCTTTGTAAATCTAAGCCTATAAATACCACCCCTTGGTAAAGGCTTAGATCATCAATCATCAATCAATTAGTTTTTGATCTTCTTAGCTTTGAGCATTTTTATCTTTTACTTTGTAAATATTTTCTAGTTTTAATTCAAGTTCTTTTCCTTTATTTTCTTGTTTCGTTTGTTTTTTGCCATTTAATTACTTTTCTAAAATCAAGTTAAGTATGATAATCAATATCATGCTTAGCTGAATCTTTTAAGCCAAGAACCAGCCAAGTCAATTCGATTCGTGAGAATTGAACTTTGCTTAAATCTTTTTGGGAAATTATTTTTATCTTTCTGCTTAGATAGTTTGGCAATCGGCCTTACTAAAAGTTTTTAATCGTTTTTCAAATCAAAAAGGGCCCGTTGGTCTGAAATCGCTTAAAAACACAGTTGGGAGGAAGGATCGGCCTGTGGCAACTTCGACTTCCTATGAACACTCTTAGCGGCGGTCCGCTAAGGAAAGATAAAATCATAAGCGATTCTTTTTAGACAATTTCTGAGTCGGGTTTTTCCTGCTTTCATTCGAAATATTTTAACGGTGATAGACGTGGTTGTTTCGTGTAAAAGTGTCTATCGCAATGTAGTGCAAGTGTACACGACGCAAGTAGTAAAGTGATACGGAAGTATCGGATATCGTCTCCACAGGGACTGGGCTAATAGCTTCACCTTGAATTACTGCACGAGAGGAAAAAGAATAGTTTAATAAGTTTGTCACGAAATAATAAAGAGTTCTGGAAATTAAAAGTAAAGTAATCAAGATAGAGAGAATGGGCCAGTATTGAATTGCTCAGTAGTGTAGGTGTTGCAAAGTCTATGAAACTCTGTTCTGTCGTCGCGCCTGCTGCGGCAGCGGTCTGTTGGTTATCGCGGCAGCGATTACTCAACTCTGTACTTCAAGCTTGGCAAGAATCCCTGATGTGCCTTGGCCTATCCCTAGGTCCAAGTCTGTCGATGAACACGTCTTTGATGATACCTCCCGGCGTGAATCGAAGGATGAACATCGATGTTGTTGAATTCTTCCTTAGCCACTTAAGCTCGTCCTATCCCTAGGTCCGAGATAGTTCAACCATAAACTGGTGAACTTATACTTATTCCTTTCGTATACTTAACTCTCCCGATATTAAGTAAATGAATAATATCACAATGCTCTCCCGATACTCTTGCAAGATGCTGAAAACCAGAATAAGCAAACTTGAAGTAATTTTATTGAACAGAAAAATTCCTAAAACAAATGCAATCCTTGCAACTACTTTACAAAGCAACCCTTAGCCCTAGGGGAAGTTTAGAACCTGATGAGGAAGGGAAAACGGCTAGGGTTTTGGGAAGAAGGCTAGAGAATAGGATGATGTCCTCTCCTAGGTCGAATTACATGCCTTTACATAGGCCTTGGGTTCAAGTTTTCTAATATGGCAAGAATACAAGTTTAAATAAAAGTACAACTCTATTAAAGACTAAATCTTTAGAGCATAAGTCTTTAATTCGTCCTTCTTTCTTGCTTGGAGTTTCTTCCTTGAACCTTGGGCTTGGAAAAATATAAGGGTGATCCACGACAGATGGGCTTAATTTTCTCTTTCTGTCGAGGTCCACTTCACTTTCTTCCCTTCACTATCGCTGTCATCCTTGGCTGCCACGGCAGCGGCCATGGCAGCATCGTCCTTCACGTCTGCACATCCAGTTCCAGTTCTGCTTCTTCACTGCCCTCCATCTGCTACAGCAGCTACCTGCAAAAGTAACCAATTTCAGTAGAAACTGTGCCAATTGATATATTTGTGATGTATAACTGAAATCTAACCTAAATGCAATGAATTGTACTTGAATGCAGCAGAAATATGGGTTAAATAGGGGGTAAATATAGAACTTTTACACACTCAACACACCCCCAAACTCAAGTTTTTGCTTGCCCTCAAGCAATTCAGACCTAACAAAAAAAATTTGTTTGGCTTAGAACAATGAACCTTCCATTTCCTACCATTTCATTCCCTATTGTAAGCAACACCTTGTCAGATAATTCAGAATTCATTCGGAACCATGCTATAATTCTCGTGTAGTGTGTGCATGATTTGTGAACAATTATATGCCTAGACTCACTTAGCTTACTAGAATAGCTGAAACTTCTAACTTGAATTTTTATGCCAATTTTCATCTTTTTGGAGGCAATTCTTAGGCTCCTTTAGTTTTTATGCAGACTCGATTCTATTTCTCAAGCTTAAGTTTGACTAGAGCCGGTTTCGGGCACCTCTAGCTAACTTCCTAGAGCCGGTTTCGGGCACCTCTAGGTGTAAGAGTCTATTTTTCTTAACTTCTTTTCCTAGAGCCAGTGTTAGGCACCTTTAGGGGCTATTCAAGTATTAAGCTTTTCCCTATTCTAGTTTATCAGTAAAGTTCTAGACAGTATAAAAGTCACAAATGGTGTTTTAAGTTTCAGAACTATAGTAAGGCTCTAAACTGCTCCTAAACTTATCCTAAAGGCACTGCCACGACAGAGGTTGTCACGGCAGGTAAGTTCAGTTCAATGACTTAAGCCAATTTTTCATTTTTTAAGCAAAAATAAACTAAGTAAAAGACACAAATTTTAAACTTAAAAGACTCCATTAATCGAGGGATGCCACCCCCAAACACGAGGGTTGCATTGCCGTCAATGCAAATGACAGGTAAAAGAAAAATAAAAGTACATCACAAAATATAAAAAGGCAGACAGCAATATAAGATAAGAAACTTAAAATTTAGGCGATGTCGTCGTCGTCGCTGCTGCTGCTGCTGAGCTGGATCTGCCGACGGGCAGTGACTTTCTTTATTGGTGCTGGCAGACGGATGGGAGAGGCAGAACTATTCTTTGTTTTGGCCTCCCTTGGAGGTTGAATACGGGTAGGGGAGATATGAGGTGGTCTCTCCACTACCTGAACCTCGGAGCTGCTGCTACTCTTGCTGCTGCTGCTGCTACTGCCGCTGTCAGATTTTTCTTTATCTGCGACTGTTTTCTGCCGCTTCTCTAGTGTGAACTCCTTGGACAAGTTCCTCTTGACAGAGGGCTCGTTGTCAGATTCTGCCCAGATTGAGGAAGAGGAGAAACATGCTATGTAGGCGTCGAGTTCAGCCGAAGGCATCTTTCACTTGGTTCCCTTGGCAGAAGTGTCGGCTGTGCGGCTGCCGCCTGCAGCTGTTGTGGCAGGGGTCGGTGTGGACGCAACAGATGGCGTTTTTGGTATGGCAGCAGGTGTAGGGGTATGGGCAGGGGTGGGAGCAGCAAAATATTTATTGGGGAACGTAGGGAACAGAGCATCTGGATAATTTAAAGAAGTGTGGATGAAAAGTATCGTGGCAGTGGTGAAGTCTCGGATGAAGCTAATGAGGCCGAGCTGTCTCTCCTCCAATTTTTGTATGGCAGCAAGGATCTGGGAGGAGGTGTCAGTTGGAGGTGCTGCTGCTGTAGGCTACCTGGGGTCTGTGGCAGCATGCTCGGTGTCTGTGGGTTCTGTCGGCTCTGCTGCTGTGGCAGTAGGGTCGAAAGACGACAGGGGCATGGTAGCAGTGAGTTCCATCAGGCTAAGTATGTTTCTGTCTGTCCAGCCTTTCCCTCGAACTCATAAACCGTTGTCTGCCTCTGGTACGTTGTGGCCGCGGCAGAGGGTAGTGATGAGATATGGGTAGAAGAGTGGTCCGTTCGGTCGGTATGCGCAATCCAAGATGCCCTCTCGGACATATTTGCCAACGTTAATCGGCCTCTCATACAATATGGAATGGATGAGGGCTAACCTGGGTTGGCCGACTGTTGTATTGTGAGAGGAGGGCATAATTCGCTTTTTGATGAAAGCGTTCGAAAGCTTTGCCTCCGTGGTTAGTTGGACTCTCTTCACCGTCCTTAGGTTTTTCGGATCTGTGTTCCACTCAGTACCCTCTTCTGTGAGTTCTGCCATCACAGCGTCGTAGTCGGCAGGCTCTAGACTCTCGAGAAAATGTTGGTGGCCATCGTCGTTTCGGCCCACATAGAATTCGAAGAGAGTGTTGATATACTCGGGCTCGATCGATACCTCTTTTCCTCGTACGGTGACTGCTGTCGCGTTCCTGCTGCCGATGGCAGCATAAAAGTCTCGGACAAGAGTCACATTCATCTCCTCTGGCTGCTCCGCGAATATCTGCCACTTCAGGGTTCTGATTTTACTGGCTATGAACGGATGCAGCCCCAGGTTCCCTGCTTTGGAAGTGTAAATAAAACCTTTCTCCTCCCACATATCACGGATCTGGAAGGATCGTGGAGTTGATGCTGCCGGAGCAGATCCTGAGGCAGCATTTCGACGGGTGTTTCTAGAAGACATGTTGCAAGGACTGTGGAAGAAAATGAAAGCAAATAAAAATTCTAGAGAAAGCAAGTAGAAAGAGTAGAAGTGAGTGAAAAATGAATAGTAAAATGGGGTTTATATAGGGGGAGAGTTTACTGTCCGTTGGAGCTGTAACGACAGGCGCGAATAACGGGGCCAGCTATTACGCGGTTTCTGACGCATCTGTCACGCGTTTCCGTGTCTGTTGCGCGTCTGTTATACGTTTGCGTGTCTGTCGCGACAGCGTGTTGACAGGCTGGATTTTCCGCGTCTGTCGCGGCAGCTATAACGACAGGCTCCAAAGTTGGGCTTTTTGGGCTGATGGAAAAATGGTGGGCTGAATTCACTTCTCTTCTTCTCATTGTCTCCTTTATTTCCTAAAAATAATAAAAATAAAACTTTAGTTCCTAAAAAATAAAATAGTTCTAATTACCTAATATATAAGTAAGAAATAAAAATAAATAAAAATAAAATTTAGGTTAAATTAGGGATGCCAGGAGGGGCATCTCCTAAGGTAACCACTTCCTGTATTCTTGGGGCTTCAGTCCCCTGATAATGCTTCAATATTTGTCCATTGACTTTGAATTGGTGCCCGTCTTGTAAGGATTTGATTGTAATGGCACCATGGGGAAAAACTTGCACCACTTGGAATGGGCCAGACCATCTAGATTTTAGCTTTCCTGGGAAAAGCTTTAACCTAGAGTTGAACAACAACACAAGCTGCCCTGGGCAGAACTGTCGTGGCAGCAACTTCTTATCATGCCACTTCTTTGTTTTGTCTTTGTAAATCCTTGCGTTGTCATAGGTCATTGCTCGAATTTCTTCTATCTCGTTCAAGTCAAGCAGCCTTTTCTGTCCTGCTTTTTCCAAGTCCATATTCACTACCTTGATGGCCCAGTATGCTCTGTGCTCACTCTCAATAGGTAGATGGCAGGTTTTCCCATAGATCAACCGGTAGGGTGACATTCCCAATGGAGTTTTGAACGTTGTTCTGTAGGCCCATAATGCATCGTTGAGGTGTAGAGACCAGTCCTTCCGAGTTGGCTTAACCATCTTTTCAAGGATGTTTTTTACCTCTCTGTTGGATATTTCAGCCTGTCCATTGGTCTGAGGGTGGTATGCTGTTGCGATCCGATGTTTGACACCATACTTTTTCAAGGCATCAGCTATAACCCTATTGTCGAAATGCCTCCCTTCATCACTGATGATCGCCTTGGGGATGCCAAATCTGGAAAAAAAATGTTTTTATATAAAAACCTTTGAACTGTCTTGGCATCGTTCTTCTGAGTAGCGATCGCTTCAACCCATTTGGACACATAATCTACTGCCAGGAGGATGTATAAGTTCCCACATGAAGTTGGGAATGGTCCCATCCCCCAAACATTGAAGATCTCGACTTTAAGAATGTTTTGCAGCGGCATCTCATGTCTTCTCGAGATGTTTCCAGTCCGTTGACACTTGTCATAATTTTTGTAGAATGTTTGGGCATCCTTAAACAGTGACGGCCAGTAAAATCCAGACTGTAAAACTTTGGCAGCAGTTTTGTTACGACCTAAGTGTCCTCCATACTGTGAAGCATGACAGTGATGTAGTATAGCTTCTTGTTCATCCTGTGGTATACATCTCCTAATAACCTGATCTGCACAGTATTTGAAAAGAAGAGGTTCGTCCCAATAATAATGCTTAACATCATTTGGAACCTCTTCCTAGCTTGATAGTTAAGGTCAGGAGGAGTTATTCTGCTAACTAAATAATTAACGAAATCAGTATACCAGGGGAGTTCAGAAAACTTACTTGCCGCCATGGTTGTCGCGGCAGTGATTGTGGCAGCGAACAACTGCTCATCAGGGAAAGTCTCCAGTATTAGTGTTTCGTCTGCTGGGAGACTCTTTCCCTTCTCTAATCTTGACAAGTGATCTGCAACTTGATTCTTTGTCCCCTTTTTGTCCTTGATCTCAAGGTCGAACTCTTGCAGTAGCAGAATCCAACGTATCAGTCTAGGCTTCGCATCTTTTTTAACGAACATATACTTCAATGCAGAGTGGTCTGTGTGGACTATGACCTTTGTTCCAAGTATATAGGAACGGAACTTGTCAATAGAGAACACCACAGCTAACAGTTCCTTCTCTGTTGTGGTGTAGTTTACTTGGGCGTCGTTCAGTGCTGTGCTGGCATAGTATATGACATGAAAGAGCTTGTCTTTCCTCTGCCCAAGTGCTGCCCCAACAGCATAGTCACTAGCATCACACATAATCTCGAATGGCAGTTTCCAATCTGGTGGCTGTACTATTAGGGTTGTTACCAGCTTTTCTTTTAGAACCTTGAATGCCTCAGTACATTCAGCGTTAAAGTCGAAGGGTCGGTTCTGCTCCAGAAGATGGCATAAGGGTTTGGTGATCTTTGAAAAATTTGCGATGAATCTTCGATAAAAACCAGCATGCCCTAAGAAACTTTTGATTCCCTTGACTGTGGTGGGTGGCGGCAGCTTTTCTATTACCTCGATCTTAGCCCTGTCGACTTCTATGCCGCGGCAGCTCACTTTATGGCCTAGGACTATCCCTTCATCTACCATGAAGAGACATTTTTCCCAGTTTAATACCAGGTTTGCTTTCTCACATCTTTCAAGCACTTTCTGTAGGTTGCCAAGGCAGCTTTCGAAATTGTCTCCAAAGACCGAGAAATCATCCATGAATATCTCTAGGAAGTCCTCCACCATATCGGAGAATATTGCCATCATGCACCTTTGGAAAGTTGCTGGTGCATTACAAAGTCCAAATGGCATCCTCCGAAAAGCATACATACTGTATGGGCATGTGAACGTCGTTTTCTCTTGATCTTCCGGTGCGATGGCTATTTGATTATAACCTGAGTAACCATCAAGAAAACAATAGTAAGGCTTTCCCGCTAATCTATCAAGCATTTGATCAATAAAAGGCAGGGGGAAGTGGTCCTTCCAGGTAGCTTTGTTAAGCTTCCGATAGTCCATACAAACCCTCCAACCGGTCACAGTCCTGGTTGGGATTAGCTCGTTTTCTTCGTTGGTTACCACAGTTATTCCTCGTTTCTTGGGAACGCACTGCACCGGGCTCACCCACTTGCTATCCGAGATGGCATAGATTATTCTAGCATCTAGCCATTTTATGATCTCTTTACGAACCACCTCTCGCATAGCATAGTTCAGACGTCTCTGTGCATCAATGGTCGGTTTATGATCATCCTCAAGAAGGATTTTATGCATACATAATGTCGGACTGATGCCTTTGATATCAGCTATCGTCCATACAATAGCCCTTTTGTGCTGCTGCAGCATTCTTATCAGTTGTTGTTCATGTTCCTGCATCAACTTGGAAGAGATGATTACGGGCAACGTATCATTTAAACCAAGGAAAACATATTTTAGCTGCCCTGGCAGCGGCTTAAGATCTAGATCAGGTGGCTCTACAGTTGATGGCTTTTGGACTATATGTTCATTCGAGGTGTAGTTTAAGGGCTCGAATAACTTACCTGGACGATTGCCTATCCAGTTTACCTCCTCTTGATCTTTAGTATCAGATATATCATATTCTGAGGAGTCGTTGTCGTCTTCACTGCCGTGACAGTCTTCTAAATGGCTGCTGAGGCAGTGGCCAATTGTGATGTCATGGCAGCCCGACCTGATGCAGGGTTGGTCAAAGGTAATTGCAGTGATGGCCTTGCACTCTTCTTCTGCATCAGCATATTTTATTGCCTGGAGAACGTTCAGCTTAATCTCTTGATCGTTTACTCTCATAGTGAGTTCTCGTTTTTCCACATCAATCAGTGATCTTCCTGTGGCTAAGAAGGGTCGCCCCAGGATGATTGGTGCATTCTCATCTGCTTCACAATCTAAGACAAGAAAGTCAGCAGGAAATATAAATTTATCCACTCTTACCAGAATATCTTCAATTTTTCCTTCTAGATGAACGTAAGAGCGGTCTACCAGCTGTAGTACTACTGTTGTGGGCCGAGCTTTTTCAATACCTAATTTCTGAAAAACATATTTGGGCATTAAATTTATACTAGCACCAAGATCACAAAGTGCCTTACCCATAAATTTGTCTCCGATTATGCACGGTATGATGAATCTTCCAGGATCCTTCTGCTTCTGGGGTGGATGCTTGTGCAGAATACTCATGCATCCCTCTGTCATTTTAACCGTTTCAAATTCCCCAAGTCTGAATTTCTTCGACATGGCATCCTTGAGAAATTTGGCATAACCAGGTATTTCCCTAACGGCATCTAACAGTGGAATATTGATATGGACCTGCTTAAAAATATCGTACATCTTCTTAAGTTGGGATTCCTGCTTCAATTTTTGTAACCGCTGAGGAAAAGGAGGTGGGGGACGATAATCAGCAATGCGTCCTTCCCACTGTATTCGGATCTGAGGAGGCTTAGATTCTTCGTCTTTCTCCTTTGTCCCTTCTGCTGTCATGACAGGTTCATCGGCAGCAGGCTTCTTGCCATCTTCCGGGGCAGTGTTCCCGGCAGTTGACTCCAAGGCTGGTTTCTTAACTATTTCACCTTCCTTCTCTGGCCCTGGTAATTTCTTCCCACTCCTAGTAGTGATGGCTTTACACTGCTCATGTGTGGGTTGTCTAGCGTTTTCAGTATCACTAGGAAATCCTCTATTCTGCCTCGGTTTAATATGCTGGGAAACCTGACCCATCTGTGTCTCCAATGATTTCAGAGTAGCTTCATGGTTGGTCATCCGCATCTCTGTTTTATCCATGAATGTCTCAGTCTTTTTGACGAAGTGATTCATGTTCTCAATGTATGTTCCTGTTTGAGACATAAACGTAGCCAAGGTCTGCTCCAATATACTAGTCGTGGCAGGAGGTGGCTGTTTTTGTTGCTGCTACGGTTGCTGCCGAGTTAGTAATCTCGGTCCTCCCTAATTCTGAGTGTTCTGTGCTTAAGGATTCAGGGCATTGTTAGGGTTGCTCCAAGAGAACTTGGGATCCTTTCGCCAGTTGGGATTGTAGTTGTTGGAATTATAGTTCTGATTGTTGTAGTTCCCAACATACATCCCTTCTTCTAACTGTATCGGACAATCTTTCGAACTGTGATTTCCATCGCAAGTCTCGCATACCTCTTCAGCAGAGTAGACAGGCTGTGAATCTTCTTTCAAGAGCTTTTTCATTGCCTTAGTGAGATATGCCACCTGTGATTTTAAAGAGCTGTCGGCCTCATAATCTTTTACAGCTAGAACTCGTTTACCCCCTCTTCTTGCTGTAGGAAACTGTTCCTCATTCTTTGTCAGATTTTTCAAAACTGCCATTGCATCTTCATGATCTTTCTCCAACAGCAGTCCATTTGCTGCTGAATCAATTCTCATACGAGTCTGTAAATTGGCAGCATTATAAAACTTGGTTACCTGGTTCCAAACGGGAAATCCATGCATCGGGCAGTTCCTCAAGAGAGTGGTAAATCTGTCCCAGGCCTCGTGCATTGGCTCGTCATCTTCCTATTGAAAAGTAGCAATTCCGTTACGTAATCGCTCAGATAAGTGTGAAGGATTAAAACGAGACAACAATTCACGAGTTAAATCTGCCCAAGTTCGTATTGAACCCGACGTTAGTTTATTCCACCAAGTTTTCGCTCTGTCCCTCAATGAATGAGGAAATAACCGAAGCCTCAGTATCTCTGGATTAATTCCTGGTAGTCTAAACGAACCACAAATTTCCTGGAACGTTTTCAGATGCTCCTTAGCATCCTCTGTAGCAGCACCACTAAATTGGCCAGCGTTGTTGATCATGCTGAACATAACAGGTTTCAGCTCAAAGTTGTCAACGTCTATATCTGGCAGGGTTGTTTCTAGTTCTACATGATCATTGAGCATGTAGTCTCGACATGACCGGCGTGCGACAGCAACCGGAGGATCGGCAGGTTGGCCGTTCACTTCATTCCCGACAGGATTATTATTATCCTGGGGATTGTCTTGGTCGTTCCTTCTTTCTTCATGCCTTCCGTTCACCATTGCTTCAAACTGTCCTTCTAAGTATTCGTTTCTCTCTACAAGGAACCGAACTCTTTTTCTGAGATTGCACGTACGTTCGATTTCAGGATCTAACTGGTGCTCAGGTTCTTTTCCTCGTTGAGATCTGCGCATAAGCAAACAAAAGACCTTGTGAAAGGTATAGGTTGAACAATCCAAGTAAAAATAGAAAAATAAAAAGAATATGCAGTAAAAGGGTAGGGTAAAGATATGTTACCAGTCCCCAGCAACGGTGCCAAAAACTTGTTGCGTGTAAATGTGTCTATCGCAATGTAGTGCAAGTGTACACGACGCAAGTAGTAAAGTGATACAGAAGTATCAGATATCGTCTCCACAAGGACTGGGCTAATAGCTTCACCTTGAATTACTGCACGAGAGGAAAAATAATAGTTTAATAAGTTTGTCACGAAATAATAAAGAGTGCTGGAAATTAAAAGTAAAGTAATCAAGATAGAGAGAATGGGCTGGTATTGAATTGCTCAGTAGTGTAGGTGTTGCAAAGTCTAGGAAACTCTATTCTGTCGTCGCGCCTGCTGCGGCAGCACCTGTCGCGGCAGTGGTCTGTTGGTTATCGCGGCAGCGATTACTCAACTCTGTACTTCAAGCTTGGCAAGAATCCCTGTTGTGCCTTGGCCTATCCCTAGGTCCAAGTCTGTCGATGAACACGTCTTTGATGATACCTCCCGGCGTGAATCGAATGATGAACACCGATGTTGTTGAATTCTTCCTTAGCCACTTAACCTCGTCCTATCCCTAGGTCCGAGACAGTTCAACCATAAACTGGAGAACCCGTACTTATTCCTTTCGTATACTTAACTCTCCCGATATTAAGTAAATGAATAATATCACAATGCTCTCCCGATACTCTTGCAAGATGCTGAAAACCAGAATAAGCAAACTTGAAGTAATTTTATTGAACAGAAAAATTCCTAAACCAAATGCAATCCTTGCAACTACTTTACAAAGCAACCCTTAGCCCTAGGGGAAGTTTAGAACATGATGAGGAAGGGAAAACGGCTAGGGTTTTGGGAAGAATGCTAGAGAATAGGATGATGTCCTCTCCTAGGTCGAATTACATGCCTTTATATAGGACTTGGGTTCAAGTTTTCTAATATGGCAAGAATACAAGTTTAAATAAAAGTACAACTCTATTAAAGACTAAATCTTCAGAGCATAAGTCTTTAATTCGTCCTTCTTTCTTGCTTGGAGTTTCTTCCTTGAACCTTGGGCTTGTCCTTCATTCTGATCTAGGGCTTGAAAAAATATAAGGGTGATCCACGACAGATGGGCTTAATTTTCTCTTTCTGTCGAGGTCCACTTCACTTTCTTCACTTCACTATCGTTGTCGTCCTTGGCTGCCACGGCAGTGGCCATGGCAGCATCGTCCTTCACGTCTGCACATCCAGTTCCAGTTCTTCTTCTTCACTGCCCTCCATCTGCTACAGCAGCTACCTGCAAAAGTAACCAATTTCAGTAGAAACTGTGCCAATTGATATATTTGTGATGTATAACTGAAATCTAACCTAAATGCAATGAATTATGCTTGAATGCAGCAGAAATATGGGTTAAATAGGGGGTAAAATATAGAACTTTTACACACTCAACAGTGGTTGATTTATTTAAGAACCTTCTTTCGAAGATAGACTTGGGAGGATTGGTTACTCGAGAGAGAAACAAGTTACGACAGGTTGGGCCTCGTAGACTGTAACCGACATGATCCCCGAAATAAAAATCTATTTCAGTGATCGAAAGAATTGAAGGAGCTGGTTCGAGGCTATTTCACATACTTGGTTTTTCTTTTTCTATTTACCTCTGCATTTAAATCTTACTATTTCATTTTCATCCAATATCAAATCACTCCCCCCATTTTATTTACTCATTCTACAGATATTCCTGGAAGTAGTAATCGAAGCAAACTTCAGTCAATAATTCCAGCTAATCTCCTTGTGGATCGACCCTCTTTCCCTATATCTACTTAATTTCTTTATTTTATTTATTATTGAAAGAAGGTTAAATATTTATTTTTGACCGGTTAAACGACGACTTGTCAAAATTGGCGCCGCTGCCAGGGAGATTTACTTTCGGCACTTTTGACTGATTTTGTTTTTTTTATATGACCAGGAAAAACCCAGGTACTTTAGCTCCATAAAACCCGGAAATCGAAGCAAGCGCTCGTAAGAACCACGATGAAACTGTTAGACGAAAGAAAGTACAAAAGCAAAACCAACAACAATCCCATTCGGAATCCATATCTGAACCACCATGCGACCAAACCGAAGAAAGCACAAGTCTGATATCTATACCTACACCCGACCCGATGGCTGACCAAACCATTAGACAGCTCAACACCGCCCCCGCTAAACAACAACCCCTTTGTATCGCCTTTCCTCACGGTGATACCCCTTTCTAACTCAAAACGGGCCTAATTCACCTATTACCCACCTTTAATGGCCTCCCTACTGAAAGCCCACATAAACACCTTGTCGAATTTCACATGGTGTGCAGCAGCATGAAACCGCAAGGAGTTTCGGAGGATCAGATAAAACTAAGGGCATTTCCTTTTTCTTTAGTCGGAATGGCTAAAGAATGGTTATTTTATTTACCTCCAAATTTGATTAAAAGATGGGCTGATCTTTCTCGTGTTTTCCTTGACAGGTATTTCCCTGCAGCGAAAGCGACTGAACCTAGGCGAAGCATTTTGGGTATCCAACAAACGCATGACGAGTGCTTATACGATTATTGGGAAAGATTCAAAAAATTGTGCGTGAGTTGTCCGCAACATAACTTATCTGAGCAAACGCTCCTTCAATATTTCTATGAAGGAATGTTGCCGATGGATAAGAAAATGTGCGATTTAGGCACATCTGTCAACGTCATGTCGTTAAGCGTCTACAACAAAATTTCGGCTGAACCATTGAAAGAAACGCGAGTGACGGTTCAATTAGCCGATCGATCAATCATCTACCTCGAGGGAGTACTAGAAAACGTGTTGGTACAGGTAAAAAATCTTATTTTTCCTGCTGATTTTTACATTATTGACATGGAAAATGGTCGCAGCAACAACGGATCAGAAATCTTGCTTGGACGACCTTTCCTATCAACTGCGCATACAAAGATTGGTGTTCGCGACGACATCTTAACTATGGAATTTGACGGGGAAGTAGTTAAATTTGATATGTATAAAGCTATGAAGTATCCTGATTCGGTCGCAAGTTTAAATTTCGTTGATATTATAGATCCGTTAGCTGATGATTTGATCGAAACTGATTTGTGTTATGACTTTTGTAGGGAATTTGCGGATCTCGAAGATGAAAATATAGGCAAAATCATTTCAACTCTTTCTTCCCTTTCTGATTTTCGATTAATTCCAACTCGATTTAAACATTTTCCCTCAATTTTGCAGGAACCAAAGCCGAAGTTAGAGCAATTTAATTATATATTTTTAGGCGACAACCAAACTTTTCCAATCATCATCTTGAGTAAGTTGTCGAATCGGGAAGGAGGTAGAAGCTTAGTTGTTTTGCGCACAAATAGAAAGATGAAGGAAGGCGTTAAAACGACAAAGGATGGACATCACCGTTTGTTTGAAGACCTTTCTTTTGAAGAACCAAAAATTTAGCAAAGGTCATCGAGCTAAACGACGTTAAACAAAGCGCTAAATGGGAGGCAACCCATTCTTTTCATTTTCGATTAATTTTAATTTCCTTTTTTTAATTTTATTTATTTTCCCTTATTTTTCTTTTTTCTAATTACCTTAATAATTTTTCTGCAGGATTTTTTTTCTTTTTTTTCGCACACAGCAAGCATAATTCAAGCCTCAGCTGAAGTGCACCGTTTCATTAAAATCGGTGCATTTAGCACACTCAATGAGCGTTGCACTTTAGCCCAAGCCCTTTCCTCTTAGCACACCTGTCCAAAATTTTCCCTTTTCCCCCTTTCCTTTCTTTCTTTCCCGCAAATCACCAAACCCTAGCAAAACTCACCCACCCGCAAAACTCACTCAGCCGCAATCCACCACGCCCCGCACGCGACGGCAAGCCCCCAACCCCCGTTCGAGAACCCCACTCCTACGGCTTCCACCGCACCTCCGCCCTCTCCCCCAACCATCAGCCACCGTTCGCGTCTCTCCAACAGCACCGCCGGACCAAGCTCCAGTCGCCGTCCACCTTCCCCGCGATCACCATTACCATCATTCCACTCTATGCCAACGGTGGACTCAATTTCATCACTCACGGGGAGTATCTTTTACCCTTATTTGTTCCTCATTTTCTTTATTTTTATTTTGAATTGGGGGAATTCATTTAAGTGAGGGGAGGGTGCAAAACCACTTGTCCTATGCTTGTTTGATGTATGATCAGTTTAGACTTAACTTTTAGTATATTTCCAATTGCCATCACTTGCTTGCTCTCCAACATGTTTAAATTTTTGAAAATAGGTTTTGATAATCATTTGCAGTTTGACATCTCTCCCTAATTGCCTTACTTGTGTTAGAATTCTCGCCTAGCTTAATCAAATTAGCCCAATTTTGTAAGATTTGAGCCTTGAGCATGCATTCTTCATATTATGCTTGTTTTTTCTTTGCTTAAGAGTGTCGTCTTGAATTTTAGGAATCTAGAACTTGTGGCTTGCTTACGATTTGAGACTACACTAGAATGAGGTGCTTTAAAATGATTTAGGCATTAGGTTTTAACCTCTTCCCTCTCTTTCATTTTAATTTACCCTTTCTCATCGCCTAGTGAGCCTTTGTGAGCCTTACATCCCATTCCTTTGACTTAACCATTTCAATTGATCAAATGCTAGAATCTTTATTAGACATGAAGGAGATACTTTTCAAATAAGGGCAGAATTTTTCCCATAAAAATATGAGAAAAATAGAAAAAAAAAATAAAAGGAAGCAATTGCTTCGAAAAGAAAAAAAGAAGAAAAAAAAGAAAAACAGTTTCAAAAAAAATAAAAGAAAAAAAGAAAAAAAAGAGAAAATATGTGTTTGCTTGCCCATTTTTAGCTCCTCTTTTTGTCTTCACTGCTTAATGTTTGAAATATCTTGCATTGATCATCTTCTTTTTTCCATCTTTCTATCCTTTTTCTAAACCCACATTACACATTGAACAAAAGACCTAATGATTTTTGCACCTCGATTCTATTAAAGTAGTGGAGAATTGAACTTGTTACAAGCCTATGGAAACCTTTATTCATGATTGACTTTGAGTGTTTCTACTTCATCTTTCCCTTAAACACTTTGAGTGCTCTTGAGTGTATCTTTGTGAGGATTAAGACTAGGATGAGTTAGTCTAATGCTTGCTAGGTAATTAGGAGGGTGAAGGGCTGTAATGATTTTCATTGCTTGCATGTTGTTCTTTTTCAAATATTTCCGATGCTTGTGATGGTTTGAGGATTTCATTCTTTGGTTCATGTTTTTTCGGACATACTTGAGGACAAGTATGAGACAAGTGAGGGGGAATTTGATAAGTTCTCAAATGTGACTTATTTTATTTGCTATTTTTCTAGTTATTAGGATTTCTTGCTGCTTAATACATGCCGTTTTTGTTATATTTTGTGCAGGGACCCAATTCTGGAAATAGCAGTGAAAAGGAGGCATTTCTGGAGTTTTTATTATTATTCTGTTATGACTGGCATCATGGGCACGACACTGGGCACGACGCGTCTGACGTGGCAGTGACATGGCAACTTCTAGAAGATTCTAGACGATCTGGAAGATCTTATCAACTTATCCGTTTCGTTTTGCTGTATTTAAATTTCAAAACATTTGAATTATTTATCTTTTGTTTATTATTTTAAATTATCTCATCACCTTATCTTTGTAAATCTAAGTCTATAAATACCACCCCTTGGTAAAGGCTTAGATCATCAATCATCAATCAATTAGTTTTTGATCTTCTTAGCTTTGAGCATTTTATCTTTTCCTTTGTAAACATTTTCTAGTTTTAATTCAAGTTCTTTTCCTTTATTTTCTTGTTTCGTTTGTTTTATGTCATTTAATTACTTTTCTAAAATCAAGTTAAGTAAGATAATCAATATCATGCTTAGCTAAATCTTTTAAGCCAAGAACCAGCCAAGTCAATTCGATTCGTGAGAATTGAACTTTGCTTAAATCTTTTTGGGAAATCATTTTTATCTTTCTGCTTAGATAGTTTGGCAATCGGCCTTACTAAAAGTTTTTAATTGTTTTTCAAATCAAAAAGGGCTCGTTGGTCTGAAATCGCTTAAAAACACAGTTGGGAGGAAGGATCGGCCTGTGGCAGTTTCGACTTCCTATGAACACTCTTAGCGGCGGTCCGCTAAGGAAAGATAAAATCAGAAGCGATTCTTTTTAGACAATTTCTGAGTCGGGTTTTTCCTGCTTTCATTCTAAATATTTTAACGGCGATAGACGTGGTTGATTTATTTAAGAACCATCTTTCGAAGATAGACTTGGGAGGATTGGTTACTCGAGAGAGAAACAAGTTACGACGGGTTGGGCCTCGTAGATTGTAACGGACATGATCCTCGAAATAAAAATCTATTTCAGTGATTGAAAGAATTGAAGGAGCTGGTTCGAGGCTATTTCACATACTTGGTTTTTCTTATTTTTTTTACCTCTGCATTTAAATCTTGCTATTTCATTTTCATCCAATATCAAATCACTCCCCCCATTTTATTTACTCATTCTACAGATATTCCTGGAAGTAGTAATCGAAGCAAACTTCAGTCAATAATTCCAGCTAATCTCCTTGCGGATCGACCCTCTTTCCCTATATCTACTTAATTTCTTTATTTTATTTATTATTGAAAGAGGTTAAATATTTATTTTTGACCGGTTAAATGGCGACTTGTCATTATCATAGACCATAAGTTAAACCTTAAACCTTAAACCATGCAAATTATTCTATTAAACCAATAACTTTAAACTACCATAGCCCTAAACTCTAAACTCTAAACCATATAATCAATAACCTTAAACTACACCATAACCTTAAGCAATGGAACCAATAACACTAAGCCTAAACCCTAACCCCTAAAATATTATCACCAGTCACGTAACACATATGACATTATACTTGTATTCACTATTCACGTATCAATATAGAGCATAGAGTAGGCAATGAATATAGTATACATTATATTATAGACTATATTACAAACCTTAATCCCTAAACAACACCATAAACCCTAAAGTCTAAACATTAGTACAACCCCTAAATCATAAATTGTAAACCTTGAGCCATAGAAATTCATCACATAAACTTTAATCCCTAAACTACATCATCAAATTTAAACAATTAACACTAACCCCTAAATCATAACCCATAAACCTTAAGCCCTAAACTACACCATAAACCCTAAAGGCCTAAACATTATAATACAAACCCATAAACCATTAACACTAATCCTAAAACCTAAACATTGAGCAATAGAAAATCATCTCATAAACTAATAACCCTAACCTACACCTTAAACCTTAAACCATTAACACTAAAACCTAAACCCTAAACCATTAATTTGACAATTTTAACATAAAAATAGAATGAAATTGAAATCAGGGACTAAGTTGACAAATTGACCATAAAAATATATCATAAAACCGGAATTTGGGATTAATTTGACAATTTTAAAGTGGATCAATTTCAGAGTCCAAATAACCTTAAACAAAACCACAAACCATGAACCTTAAACAAAACCACAAACCATTTAAAACCGGAATTTGAGATTAATTTGATAATTAAGGACTAATTTGACTATTTTAACAAATAACCTTAAACAAAATCACAAACCATGAACCTTAAAGATTCATAATTAATCTCATAAACCAAAAACCCTAAACTAAACCAATTACTCTAAACCATAAATTAGGGCTGTAAATGAGAAGAGATAAATCGTGAGCCCCTCGAACATATAATATACATTTTTTATTTTAACTAAATTAGTCTTACGGCCTAATTAAAAGAAATTAAATTCTTAAGTTCAAATTCTAACTGAATTAATATAAATTAGGACTAAATTGAATTAAAATCTAAACTTGGAAGATTAATAAATCAAGACCCAGATCTAAAAGGTTAAACACAACATGACCTAAAAGATAATTAACACATATCCTAAATAACAGGCGAGCTAGCTTCCCTCCTAAATGAGCCACATATTTGGATTAATTTTTTTAAAGCATTTTCCCACGTTCTGCAATTTTTCCCATATTCCCAATACTTAAAAGTATTCTTTGGAAGTATTGTCACTCCCGTTTATCCACAAAAAAACCAAAGCTTTCTCTCTCATTTTGCAAGCCCGAGGTGGGTGGTTTCTGACGGGTTCGGCCTCGTCGAGAGCCGTCCGACCCTCTCGTTCTCTTTCCCTTTCCTCTACATCTGTTTGACCCTTCTCCTTCTCATTTTCTGATGTCGTTTCCTCCTCTGAGCTTGGGTGTTTGTTGAGAGTTTTTTTTCTCTCGTGCCAAAGTTTTCTTTTGGAACGTCATCTGATGGCTGGTTTGGGCATTCCCTCCGGCGAAGGTGGTTCGAGTGGGAATGACAGGAGGCCCTCATGTTCTGTTTCTCACTGCTTTAGACAGTACTTTGAGTCTGCTATTGGGAAGATCGTTTCCTCGACTCCGACTCCGTTGTCTTCCTCTTTGGCCACCAGTCTCTGACGATGCAAGGATCTTGACGCGGTGGCAGGATAAAAAAGAGTTTTGGCAAAAAATAGTCTCCAATGATGTAGGGATATTGATGCGGTGATAGTCTCTGTGTTCTGTTTTTGGCCTTCGTTGAAATAAAGGTAAAGGATCAAACTTTTATATTTTACCCATTTTCTTATTGCTTGCTGATTTCACTCTTTTTATAATGTTGTTTGTTGATGCTTTGGATGATTGATGGTGTATGTATTTGAATGCTTTTCTTCTTTGTTTATATGAAAGTTCAATGATATTTGAGTTATTGTAATGATAACAGATTGGAGATGTTTGTGCTATGGTGCTTGGGCCAAGATGTTGATGATAGCTTAGTAAGGGGCTATGATGAATAGTGGCAAGGTTTTATGGGTAAAAGCTCAAGGCTCGATTTGGGTAGCTGCTAAGATCATGAAGCTAGTGGAGTTGGGGTGATGGAGAGCTCACTTGAGCAGTGGGTTTATATGTTTTTGGTCTTCGAGTTTTTTGAGTTTGAACTTTTCGAGCTCGATCTTTAATTTTTTTCTTTTGAATTCCAATCGAGTTTGATAATTTTATTTATGTAAAAGGCAAAGAAATGATATGTCTTTTTGTTAATGATTTTATTTTTTAGGGTGCCTTCACATCAAGTTACTAAAATTTTCAATCTCATATTTTGATATTATCATAATTAGAATCATGTTATATATATATATATATATATATATATATATATATATATATATATATATATATATATATATATATATATATATATATATATTAAAATTTAATTTAAATTTAAATTTAATTAATTATTACAACAAAATAATAAATTAAATTTATTGATATTTAAATTCATTTTATAGAATTTTATTTCTAATCTAATAAAGTTGATAATCAATAAATGAATTATTTAATAAAATTAATTTAATAGTTGTAATTAAAAAATTAATATAATGATCATAGTTAATAGAAAAATCAAATTTATTAATTTAATTATTGTAATTAATAATTTGTTTTAAATTTTGAAAATTTATTTTTCATTAACTTTATCGGTTACATGTTATTAATTTAATAAAACTTTTAAATATATTTATAGACTATGATTTGAAAATAAAAAAGTAAACATATTTCTTTAATGATCATGGTTAATTTATGTAACTTAAATTGTGAAAATGTATTTTGTCACACTATAATATAATAAAATCAATTCAATATCAGGTCAGATCATTTACATGTCAGGTTGATAACAAGTCAGGTAATATCAGTTATAACTTACAAGTAAGGTCAATAACAAATCAATTCAATAACAAGTCGGATCATTTACATGTTGAGTCAATTACAGACCGGTTTAATAACAGGTTAGGTTGATAACAGGTCGGGTAATATTAGTTATTTACCAGGTTAATCTCGAATTCGAGTTCATATCTGGTCAGATGCATGTCGGGTTCTGTTATCACATTATCAGGTTGAATTCGTGTTCAGCTCGTTCTCAGGTCGGGTGCAAGTCGGGTTCAGATCCAAAATTTCCCTGTTCAGCTCGGGTTCAGGTCAACACCGGTTTGGACTCGAATCATTTTCAGATCACCACCACCTCGGGTCGCAAGCAGTTCTGACTCAAGTCAGTTTTAGTTAGTTTTGTAGGTCGGGTCAGCTTTTCACATCCCTATCTATAATCTCGGTAACTCGTTCTGAAACACCAGCTGCAGATAAGTCTTTTTAATTGTTGCACTGGGTAGACCAATTTTCAATATTAAATTGAAGTTCTGGAAGCCTCTCTACCACCTATACATTAAATGTGTACATTTAAGATTTTTGGTTTAATACCATTTTTTTAAAAATCAATTTTCTAATATTATATATCTTATGAATATCTTTAATTATGAGGAATATCTATATATTAAATGAGACTTTAATGTACTTTATTATTTGGGTTTAATACCCATTGGAATTAGGACTTTCATCTTATGCCTATAAATATAGTGTTTGGAGAAAGAATTGTATACAACCCCACATTTAGAATATAATACAAGTTTCTCTCTTTGTCTCTCATATGTGTTCTTGTTCATCTCTCCTTCTATTATTAATCAAATTACCCAAGGTCCCTAGTTTCATACCCTGATTAGTTGAGTGGTGTATTGTTTCCTTTGTAGTTTTCTTCCTTACGACCTTAAATTATGAGTATTGGTAGCGATGACTACTATTTAGAGACTTTATTTTATAAATCCGGGAGGAGTGTTATTTTTAGGTTTCTCATGTCGACAAACAATGGTATTTGAAAGGCTATGATTGGACATTATTTTGGTGATGCACAACAACAAACATAGTATTTTCAAAACATTTCAAAAAGATTACCCAAAATGCTATTGTTTGATGTATTTTGTTTTACTTGGGAAGGCAACCAAAAAGAGTAGATTCTTGAAGTTGTTGATGTGTGCTAAACTTTGGTCGTTTTCCCTGTTAACATAAAATGTAATATGTATTTCTAATGATTTTGGTTTAATTTTTCCTTTAAATGTAGCGAAATCAGCATCAGTATAACAAATTAAATGTATCGTAAATTTTATAAAACTGCCCTAGTTTGCATACTACGATCATAAATGTCGCAACTCTTATTTGGTTTACTTGGTAGGAACATAAGATTGTAGTGTTTGGTTGGAGGAATATTAGATTAATTGAAGGAAAAATTACCAACTTCTCCTTGTGTGTTATGAATATTTATCTATATATCTATCATGATAAGAAATTAAAGTGTTTTCCAGGTTGGTCTTAAATGACATCAGTACTGAACATTGACTTAGTAGTTCCGAAACCGAGACAAAGAACTCATTTACTTGCACTTATGACTTTGTCGAATTGGAAGGATTTCAAATTTCAAAAGAAGCTTCTTTTTAGTGTCAGTATCGAAACTCTATAAATCGTACCAAACCGATGTTACGTTATTAAAGAACTTCCAACCTACAATGACCATTTATTTTCATATTTTCAGTTGGAATTTAATTCTACTAGTACTGATCATCCATTAAAGAGGTCATAAACCGATGTTTTGAACTCCTTTACTCAGATTCCAAAAGGCGCATGTTCCCAATATATATGTGTCCTTTCTCTATCAATCTCGAATCTTTGTAACCCGTTCTGATACGTCAACAACAGATAAATATTTTCAATTGTTCATTGGGTACAAGTGTTTTCTGATAAGTATGAAAAGGAAGTCCCAAAACCTGATGAAAATTCTGAAACCCACTCTACCAACCCAAAAATTAAAAGTGTCAGTTATGATTTTCAGTTTAATACCATTTTTTGAAAATCATTTTTCTAATATAAATAGTATTATAAATGTCAGGCATATTTTTCCTATTATAAATAGGAGTACCCAGGGTACCAAGTTTCATACCCTGATTAGGCGAGGCGAATGGTTTATATTATTTCCTTTGTAGTTTTCTTCTTTACATCATTATATCAAGAGTACTAGTGGTGATGCCTACTATGCATACACTTCATTTTATAGATCCTGAAGGAGTGTTGTTTTAGGTGTGTCGAAAAACAATGGTATTTGAAAAGGCTATGATTTGTAACACCACAATTTTGGGGCTAGATTTCGCGGAGGTGGATTTTAATATTCGATGAGTTAGTTTGGCATTTTGGGTTTTGACCAGGGAAAATCCTGTAACGCCCCGATTTAGGGCCTATGAGTTTATCATTTTGTTTTAGGATTAGTCCGGGTTAAATTTAGATTTAAAATGATAATTTTATAAAAGATGTCAATATTTATAAAAATGCCATTAATGAATTTGAAAATGGGAATTTTGTGTAAAATGGGTATAATGAAATGAAATTGAAAACGATGTCATCTTCTCCAAAATCCCCCTTTTCCACTAAAACCACTCTAAAACCCTAAACCACTATTCCATTGTTCAAATCACTCATCCAAGAAAGATTTTTGGAGGTAATCTCTTCCTTGTTTCAGTTTTTACATTATCTAGCTTGTGTTCTTTGAAAACCCTCTTTTAAAAGCCATTAAAATGCATTTTAATTTGGTGTTGAGTTTGAGGAATGAGTGTTTTTATGGGTTTTTTGTGTGAGTATGTTTAAGGGTATTTTTAATTATTTTTTGTTGTTTTAAAAATGTTAAAATTATGGCTAAAGGTGGAAAACCTGAAATGGGTATAAAAATGAGATTTTTAGGTTGAAAAGGTTGAGTTTTTGGGTTGGTTTTAGGTTGAAAATGTGGTTGGTGGTTCCTTTGATGTTGGGGGATGTTTCTAGATGATTTTGGATATGTTTTGGTGTTTGAAATGGATTATTTCAGTGTGGGATTTGGTTAGAACGAAAATGGTGAAGTTCGGATGAAATTTGGGATCGAATCAATGTGTTTTGGCTTCAAGATTGAGTTTCCAGGTTGTTGCTAGTTTACAAGTGTATTGGTGTCCTAATAGTTTGATTTGGGTTGCTTAAAACAGAGGAATCAGTTTCAAGTGCTTCGGGTGCGTTTCCGGGGAACTTGGAGGCTTGATCGACATTTTCGGCTTGAGTTGGGTTTCATCGGTGAGTGGTTACTGTTTTTGAATTTTAATTGCGTTCAATGAAGGTTTTGGGGTTTGGGTGGAGTCTTAGAGACTAACCTAGACCCAAGAGTAAGTTCATATAATCTCGTTTGTTTGGTTGATTATCAGCTTTAATGAACATGTGTGTTGTGGTGATGTTTTTGGATTGTTTTTACTCTTCGTTAATGTTGTTGTGTAGTCGTTGTTAGTGTCGAGCCTCACGTGATGGTTTCCGTTACTACGGTGATGTGTAGTCAAACCGGTAGTGCCTAGTAGGAGAGTACGATGATGTGTAGTCCCATCAGAAAACTACTAGTTGAACGGTGATATGTAGTCCCACAGGGTTTTGATTATACATGTGCATACCATGTATTGTGATGATTGTGTTTCATTACGTCTTTCCTTAATGGTTTGCTATAAATATAAGATTTATGTTTTAAAAACTACATTGTTTTTGTGTTTTAGAGCTCCGCTCACTAAGCTTTAAGCTTACGCTCTCTTCTTTTCCAACAATGTAGATCGTTAGTGGCTTGGGAGGCAAGTGGGCAAGGGACGAGTTTCTCGGAGTTCTCGGGTAGCTCAAGTATGGTTTATGTTTTGTAATAATGCTTAGACAATGGGAATATTAGGGTTTTGTATGGAGTTGGTGCTCAAACTCTTAAGTCTGTTGTTGTTAAAGTTGTTAATACGTTTGAATGTTGAAGCATGTGTTGTTATAGCCTTGATACATTTGATGGATGTTAAGCATGCTTTATTGCCTTATTTATATCTTGTTGGATGACTTGAGCTTTGACTTGTGTTGGAATGATCTAAATGATGTTTCTTGCTTGTCTTGCATCATATGTATGATTATATGTTGCTTAAATACTTGTTAAATGTCTTCGTGTTGAGTCCCTTGTGTTTTTTACAGCTAAAAATATGTTTGCAATGCAGGGCGTATCGATACACCTAAGGGGGGTATCGATACGGTCCCTTGTGTTGGACCTTGTTTTGGGTAAGGCGTACCGGTACGCGGGTGCATATCGATACACAAAATACTCTTTGGAAATCTGTGAAATTGACGAGATTTTGGTGTATCGGTACCATCCTGTGGGTTTCGGTACGGTCTTTTAGTTGACCTTGGGAAAGTTGACCGTTGAGGGCGTATCGATACGCACCTTGTTAGTATCGATACGGCTTCCCTAAGGTTGACTTGGGGAGTTGAACAAGTATAGGCGTATCGATACGGTCTTTTAGCGTACCGATACGGCCTGTTGTAAAACTGGAAAATGGTTATCTTAATTGCTTGTTTACTTGTTTGGTATCCGTGTGTGTGTTCCGCTGTTAGACCTATCACATAGTGTATACTAAATGCATCTAGAAAAAAATAAGTAAAGGAAAAAATAGGGTTGCTAATCAGAGTGAGGCCTTAGTGGGTTTCGCTTCTATTTTCCCTGTGAAACCCGTTCGGTCTGGTCCGTTGGCTAGGCCGGGATGAGAGGTTATATTTGGTGGTATCAGAGCCTCGGTTACGAGGTCTCCCGGGAATGGTAAGTCAGGTACGTTGGTTTGTTTGGTTTTCTACTATTGCACAGTGTATGAAAGCATGCTTTAATATTCTTGTTGTTGGTTGAAGTCTAGTTAAGTGCTCCCATTGCTAGGTGTTGTTATTGGAAAAAGATTTTTAGTTTAAAGAGCTGAGAACTTGGATCCTTGCCCTTGATAACCTAATGTTTTATTGTGTGTGATGTGTTTATTGTTTAGATTCTATCTCGTTATGGTAAGACCGAGAGGACGGCCTAGAGCGCGTGATCAGACACCTGAGGATGAGCCCCCTACTTCTCCTGCTCCCGATGGTAATGGAGCGGGTGGCGAAGGTAATGTGCCTTAGGCTGGTGCGCAAGTCGGAGGTAATGGTAATGGACCTCAGGCCGGTGCGAATTTTGGGGTTAATCGAGCCAGGCGGGTCAGGGTCAGGCATGTGCGGACATGACTCAGTTTATTCAGACCATAGCCGGAGCTTTTCAGACAGCTTTGGCCGGTATGCAAGCTGCAGCACCACCTCAGGGTGCGGGGACTGGTTTACCCCTTGAGAGGCTCCGTAGTTTGGGCGGATTTGAGTTCCGTGGTTTGAAACCCGAGGGTTCGGAGGCTTGGCTCGAGAGTACTAAACGCATCTTGGGTCAGATTGAGTGCTCAGACACTCGCAAGTTGGGTTGCATTGTCTCCTTGCTTCAGGGAGATGCATATACTTGGTGGACCACTGTTACTTCGGGTATGGCCGAAGCGGATGCCACTTGGGAATTCTTCAAAAATTCCTTTAAGAGGAAGTATCTCGGAGTCCGTTATCTAGATGAGAATGAGAGAGAGTTTATGGCCTTGGTTCATGGTAGCAAGACAGTGTCCGAGTACGAGGTTCAATTTGTGAGGTTGAGCCAGTATGCTCCCGAGTTGGTTTCCAATGAGAGGGAACGGTGTGAGCCGTTTCGATATGGGTTGATTAGAGACGTGAAGACTTATAAGCTTGCCTCTAACTACACCGAGTTTGATGTTTTGGTCTCTAGGGCCAAGGATATTGAGCAGATCTTAGGCTCTAATGCTCGTGCTATCGGGTCCGATTCCGAGAAGAGACACGCGGATTGGGATAGAGATCATGCCAAGAGGCATAGAGATAGGAGGTATCGACCCGATTCGAGGCATAGGGGTGGTAACTATGGACGGGGCCATCAGGGCCAAGGAGCTGTTGTAGACACTCCGAAGTGCACTCACTAGGTGCGGAAGACGCCATCAGGGCGAGTGTATGGGTACCTTTGAGGTATGTTGGAACTGTGGTTTCCGAGACCATTTGAGGCGTAACTGTCCACATCCGGCTAGGGGCGGACCGGCTCCAGCTAGAGGTTTTTAGCATTAGAGAGGATGTGGGCGCGTTCGTGGTAACTTTCATCCTAGGAATGATGGTCAGAGGAACTTAGCTTATGTGGTAGCAGTTCATTCCGAGGGTGGAGGACCGGCTAGAGTGTATGCACAGCGAGAGGCTGGGAATGACACGGATGTCATCGCTGGTAATTTCTCGTTACAGTCTTTGACTTTTCTTTCTTTGATAGATTCGGGGTCGACCCATTCGTATATTTTGGGTGAACACGCAAGGTCTCTAGGTTTATCGTATGAGTGGTTAGAGGTAGGTGTAAATGTTACTAGTTCTTTCGGTGATACCGTGGTAGTTAGGATGATGTATAGGAGGTGTCCCTTGATGATTCAAGGCCATGTGTTTTCAGTTGACATGATGGAGTTGCCATTCTATGGTTTTGATGTGAATTTGGGCATGGATTGGCTCGTAGAGCATAAAGCTAGGGTAGACTTTGAGACCAAGCGAGACTCCTTGAAGCTTACGGATGATTTTGAGGTTGTGGTAGTTGGCGAGAATGTTGAGTTCTTGTCCATTGTTGTTTCTGCGTTGGAAGCTCAGAGCTTGATGGATTCTGGTTGTCAGGCTTACTTGGCTTATGTGATGAACCCGAATATGAGTGAGGTTAGACCGTAAGACATCAGAATAGTTTGTGATTTTCCGAGTGTTTTTCCGAAAGAGTTATCGGGTTTGCCTCTAGATAAAGAAGTTGAGTTTGCTATTGAGACGTATTCTGATTCTGCATCCGTGTCTATTGCTCCGTATAGAATGGCACCGAAATAATTGAAAGAGTTGAAGATGCAACTTCAGGAGTTGTCAGATAGAGGTTTCATTAGGCCTAGTATTTCTCCGTAGGGTGCTCCGGTCTTGTTTGTGAAGAAAAAGGACGGTAGTATGAGGATGTGTATAGACTATAGGCAGTTGAACAAAGTAACAGTGAAGAACAAGTATCCTTTGCCTCGGATAGATGATTTGCTTGATCAGTTGAGAGGTGCTTTAGTGTTTTCGAAGATTGATTTGAGATCTAGTTACTATCAGTTGAAAGTGAAAGATGTGGACATGCCGAAGACAACTTTCCGTACACGTTATGGGCACTGTGAGTTATTGGTAATGCCTTTCGGTTTGACTAATGATGCAGCCGCATTCATGGATATGATGAACCGAGTGTTCCACGGGTTTTTGGATAGGTTTGTGGTAGTGTTCATAGATGATACCTTAGTGTACTCTAGGACCGAGGAAGAGCATGATGAGCATTTGCGGCTAGTGTTTCAGACTTTGCTTGAGAATCAGTTGTATGCCAAGTTAAGTAAATACGAGTTTTGGATTAGGGAGGTAGTCTTCCTAGGTCACGTGATCTCGGGCAATAGGATTAGTGTGGATCCTAAGAAGATAGAAGCCATAGTGAATTGGAAGCAACCGAAGTCAGTGACAGAAATTCGTAGTTTTCTGGGCTTGGCGGGGTATTATTGAAGATTTGTCGAAGGATTTTCGAAGATTGCGGCGCCCTTAACTAGATTACATTAGAATAATGTCCCGTGTGAGTGGTTAGATGCAAGACAACAAGCGTTCGAGAAGTTGAAGAAAGCTTTGACCGAAGCTCCTATCTTGATTCAGCCTGAACCGGGAAAAGTGTTTGTGATTTACACTGATGCTTCATATGTAGGTTTAGGTTGTGTGCTTATGCAAGAAGGTAAGGTTGTAGCTTATGCTTCGAGACAGTAGAAGGTTCACGAGAAGAATTATCCCACTCATGATTTTGAGTTAGCCGCAGTAGTGTTTACTTTGAAGATTTGGAGACACCACCTTTATGGTGAGAAGTGCACTGTTATACCGACCACAAGAGTTTGAAGTACTTGATGTCTCAAAGAGAGTTGAATCTTAGACAACACATATGGATAGAGCTTCTTAAGGACTATGATCTTATGATAGAGTACCATCCGGGTAAGGCAAACGTAGTGGCCGATGCTTTAAGTAGAAAAGTGGCAGTTGAGTTGCGGGCCATGTTTGCGAGGTTGAGTGTGTCTAATGATGGTGGTTTGATAGCCGAGTTGCAAGTAAAACCGTCGTTGGCTCAGTTGATTCGAGAGAAACGGTTGCAAAATGAGTCTTTGGCACCTCACGTGCAAGATATAGCCGAGGATAGACCCACAGATTTTTGTTTTGGTGAGAATGGGATCCTATGTTACAAGGATAGGATAGTTGTTCCGAAAGATGCCGAGTTAAGGCGTACTATCTTGAATGAAGCACATAACAGTTCTTTTGCTATGCATCCGGGTAGTACGGAGATGTACCGTGGTTTAAAAGAAGAGTACTACTGGATTGGGTTGAAGAAAGATGTGGCCGATTTTGTGAGCAAGTGTATGGTATGTTAGTGGGTCAAGGCCGAACATCAGTTTCCTTCAGGTTTGTTACAGCCGTTGAAGATTCCGAAATGGAAGTGGGAACGTATCACCATGGACTTTGTGTCGAGTTTACCGTTGACTCCTTCGAAAAAAATTCAGTGTGGGTGATAGTCGATAGATTTACTAAGTGTGTTCACTTTATACCTGTTCATACTACCTACACTTTAGATAAGTTGGCCGATATGTATATTAGTGAAATGGTGAGGTTGCATGGGGTACTGAAATCGATTGTATCAGACCGAGATCCGAGGTTTACAGCTAGATTTTGGGAGTGTTTGCATCGTGCCTTGGGTACTTGTTTGAATTTCAGTACTTCGTATCATCCGCAGTCAGATAGTCAGTCAGAGAGAATGATTCAGGTGTTGGAGGACATGTTGAGGTGTTGTATCATTGACTTTCAGGGTTCTTGGGAGAAGCACATACCGTTAGTAGAGTTTGCATACAATAACAATTATCAGGTTAGTATTCAGATGGCACCGTATGAAGCTCTATATGGTAGGAGGTGTAAAACACCTATTTGTTGGGCTGAGGCCGGGCAGAAGCTTGTACCTATGCCCGTTTTGCTTAAGGGCACTACCGAAAAGGTAAAGTTGATATGTGATCACTTGAGGGCAGCTTCAGACCGACAGAAATCGTATGTCGATTTGAAGAGAAAGGAGATAGAGTATGTTGTGGGCGAGAAAGTGTTTTTGAAAGTCTCACCTTGGAAGAAGGTGATAAGGTTTGGTAGGAAAGGTAAGTTGAGTCCAAGATTCATTGGACCTTACGAGGTAGTTGAGAGGATCGGTCTCGTTACGTATAGATTGTGGCTCCCGACCGAGTTAGAGAAGATTCATGATGTGTTCCACGTTTCTATGCTTCAGAAGTATAGATCAGATTCGTCTCATGTAATGCCAGTGGAAGAAATTAAGCTGAACCCCGACTAGTCATATGAGGAAGAGCCGGTTTAGATTCTTGCTACGGACAAGAAAGTGTTGCGTGGGAGGTCTATCAAGTTAGTTAAGGTTTTGTGGAGACACCGAGGTGTCGAAGAGGCTACTTGGGAGAGGAAGGAGGACATGGAAAGACAGTTTCCGTATCTTTTTCTGTCAAGTAATTTCAGGTACAAAATTCCTTAAATGGGGGAGAGTTGTAATGCCCCGGTTTAGGGCCCGAGAGTTTATCATTTTTGTTTTAGGATTAGTCTGGGTTAAATTTAGATTTAAAATGATGATTTTATAAAATATGTCAATATTTACAAAAATGTCATTAATGAATTTGAAAATGGAAATTTTGTGTAAAAAAGGGAATAAAGAAATGAAATTGAAAAAGATGTCATCTTCTCCAAAATCCCCCTTTTCCGCTAAAACATCTCTAAAACCCTAAACCACTATTCCATTGTTCAACTCACTCATCCAAGCAAGATTTTAGGAGGTAGTCTCTTCCTTGTTTCAGTTTTTACATTATCTAGCTTGAGTTCTTTGAAAACCCTCTTTTAAAAGCCATTAAAATGCATTTTAATTTGGTGTTGAGTTTGAGGAATGGGTGTTTTATGGGTTTTTCGTGTGGGTATTTTAAGGGTGTTTTTAATCATGTTTTTGTTGTTTTAAAAATGTTAAAATGATGGCTAAAGGTGGGAAACCCGAAATGGGTATAAAAATGAGATTTTTAGGTTGAAAAGGTTGAATTTTTGGGTTGGTTTTAGGTTGAAAACGTGTCTGTTGGTTCCTTTGATGTTGGGGGATGTTTCTAAATGGTTTTGGATATGTTTTGGTGTTTGAAATGGATGATTTCAGTGTGTGGTTTAGTTAGAACTAAAATGGTGAAGTTTGGATTAAATTTGGGTTCAAATCGATGTGTTTTGGCTTCAAGATTGAGTTTCCGGGTTGTTGCTGGTTTACAAGTGTATTAGTGTCCTAAAAGTTTGATTTGGGTTGCTTAAAATAGAGGAATCGGGTTCGAGTGCGTTTCCGGGGAACTTGGAGGCTTGATCGACATTTTCGGCTTGAGTTGGGTTTCATCGGTGAGTGGTTACTGTTTTGGAATTTTAATTGCGTTCAATGAAGGTTTTGGGGTTTGGTTGGAATCTTAGAGACTAACCTAGACTCAAGAGTAAGTTCATCTAATCTCGTTTGTTTGGTTGATTATCGGCTTTCGTGAACATGTGTGTTGTGGTGATGTTTTTGGATTGTTTTTACTCTTCGTTAATGTTGTTGTGTAGTCGTTGTTGGTGTCGAGCCTCACGTGATGGTTGTCAGTACTACGGTGATGTGTAGTCCCACCGGTAGTGACTAGTAGGAGAGTACGATGGTGTGTAGTCCCATCGGAAAACTACTAGTTGAACGGTGATGTGTAGTCCCACCGGGTTTTGGTTATGCATGTGCATACCATGTATTGTGATGATTGTGTTTCATTACGTCTTTCCTTAATGGTTTGCTATAAATCTAAGATTTATGTTTTAAAAACTACATTGTTGTTGTGTTTTAGAGCTCCGCTCACTAAGCTTTAAGCTTACGCTCTCTTCTTTTCCAACAATGTAGATCGTTAGTGGCTTGGGAGGCAAGTGGGCAAGAGAGGAGTTTCTCGGAGTTCTCGGGTAGCTCAAGTATGGTTTATGTTTTGTAATAATGCTTAGACAATGGGAATATTAGGCTTTTGTATGGAGTTGGTGCTCAAACTCTTAAGTATGTTGTTGTTAAAGTTGTTAACACGTTTGAATGTTGAAGCATGTCTTGTTATGACCTTGATTCTTTTGATGGATGTTAAGCATGCTTTATTGCCTTATTTATATCTTGTTGGATGACTTGAGCTTTGACTTGTGTTGGAATGATCTAATTGATGTTTCTTGCTTGTCTTGCATCATATGTATGATTATATGTTGCTTAAATATTTGTTAAATGTCTTCGTGTTGAGTCCCTTGCCTTTTTGACAGCTAAAAATATGTTTGCAGTGCAGGGCGTATCGATACGCCTTAGGGATGTATTGATACGGTCCCTTGTGTTAGACCTTGTTTTGGGCAAGGCGTGCTGGTACGAGGGGGCGTATCGGTACACAAAATACTCTCTAGAAATCTGAGAAATTGACGAGATTTTGGCATATCGGTACTGGTCCTGTGGGTATTGATACGGTCTTTTAGTTGACCTTGGGAAAGTTGACCATTGAGGGCGTATCAATACGCACCTTGTGAGTATCGATACGGTTTCCCTAGATTTGACTTGGGGAGTTGACCAAGTACAGGCGTATCGATACGGTCTTTTAGCGTATCGATACGGCCTGTTGTAAAATTGGAAAATAGTTATCTTAATTGCATGTTTGGTTGTTTGGTATCTGTATGTGTGTTCCGCTGTTAGACCTATCACATAGGGTATACTAAATGCATCTAGAAAAGATAAGTAAAGGAAAAAAATAGGGTTGCTAATCGGAGTGAGGCCTTAGTGGGTTTCGCTTTAGTTTTCCCCTTGGAACCCGTTCGGTCCGGCCCATTAGCTAGGCCGGGACGACGTGGATACAAATCCTCTTCGGGTATTCCTAAAGTTGCGAATAATTTCTAAAATTACTATTTATTATGTATAAGAGTTTTGTGAAAACAATTTTGGAAAATCAATTCTAAAAGGTTGAGATTTCAGTCTAGTGACCAAATTGCAAATTTTCAAAAGTTGGTGGCCATTTTGTAAAATTAGAAAAAAAATGTGGTTCTAGTTTTTAATTAAACCCAAACCTATTTTAAAAGGGTTTCATAACAAAAAGAATGGCTTTTGAATCTGCCCTATTTTCCATTTTTCACGTTAGTTTCTTAAAACAAGCCACCATTGAAGCATTTTCAATCCAAGGGTTTACCCATCAAGGCTTTGGGAGGTAAACTTGATTTCATCTTGCTTTTCTTTAATTAAACTTGTTATTATTAGCTTTCTATCAATATCAAAAGGTTTACCTCTTTTGATTTAAATGATCAAGTTTGAAATAAAATGGATTTTTAGAAGATTTTCGTTCAAAAGGCTTAGGCTGAGGTTTGGAATGTTTTTAAAGGGTGTTTTGGTGTTTAAATGATGTTTATATGAAGCAAGGACCATAAGGAAACTGAAACTTGAAGTTTGTATGGAGTTTGGTATGAAAAATCTTGAGTTTAAGCTTGATTTCAGGTTTTAATGGCAGCAGTGATTTTGGCATGTTTAAGTTGCTGATTTTGAGGTTAATAGATGAGTTATTGATGGTTGAAATGATGGGTAATGGATGTATTTGTGTTTTGGACGTTTTGGAAATGATTTTGATGAATTTCGGTATTTGATTGTTGGGTATTTGAGAGTAATTGTTGGATTTCAGTGTTGCTGCAAGTTTGGAAGCTTATTTGAGTGTTAATACTCTGTTTTAACTTGTTTAAAAATAGGGGATTCTAGTTTGGGAGCAAATTCGGGTGACCGTTAGCTATTTTGTAGGTTTCGGCTTTTTGGAACGAGTTTATCAGTGAGTGGAATTGTTTTAAAGCATTTGGAAATGTTCAAAGATGATTTTGGGGGTTTAGATTGGGCTTGATATGCCAATCTAAACTCAAGAGTAAGTGGTTTTACATTTCACCATGTTTTTGATATTGTGTGTTATGCTATAAAATATCGGTAAGACTCGTGTTTGTTGCCTATTGTTTTTCCTACCTTTAAAGCCTATGTTATGTTGTGAGCATGCTTATGTTGTTGTCGTAAGATTGTAAGATATATGTGTTGGAAAAGGCATGCTTGTTATGAAAACGTTGGTTGGAGTAAGATGTGGTAAGATAGGCTTGATAGCCTTATGAGTTTGGTAAGTTGGACCTTTGTTAGAATATTGGCATAAGTTAGAATCTTTACCGGATATAGTTGATCGATCAACTAGGATTAATGTGCACATGTAAGACTTGTAAGACAAACTCGCATGCGTGTAAGACAAATCCGTAAGTGTAAGAAAATTCGGCCGTGTTAGACAAATTTGTATGTGTAAGATTAGCTTGGGCGTGGTGATTGAGTTTACTCTCATCGACGTCCTGTAAGACTTGTAAGATTGTAAGAAATCTGTATATCCGGGTATTTTTGTTAATTATGCCAATATGCTACTTTTCTCCTTTGTACGACCTTTGTTGCATTATGGTAAGTTGGGTTAAGGTTTGGTAAGGCCTTGTAAGAGTAAGTTGTGTTTTGTATGAATGGTTGTTGGTAAGATGATATTGTTGGTTAATGTGTTGTTGTAAGATGATGTATGCCCATTTTGGTTTGGTAAGGGTTTTGGTTTTCAAAGCTCTAACTGATTTTTAAATTGCATTGTTGTTGTTCGGTTTTGAGCTCCGCTCACTAAGCTTAAATGTTTACGCTCTCTTTTCCAACAATGTAGATCGTTAGAGTTCCGGGCAGCAAGCAAACAAGGGGAGCAAGGCCATTTCTTTTCCACTTTAGCTCAAGTATGATTTTTGAGTTTGTAATAATACTACTAGAAATGGGGATGCTATGGTTTATGTTTGGGTTTGATGTTATGAAGATTTTTTGTTTGAGACAAGTTTGTTATGACCCCAAGACGTTGTGTGAACATTGGTTTTGTTGTTTTTATGCTTATCTTGTGTTTTGACCACATATGCAAATGTGAATCTTCATATGTCTCGTTCTTGTTTAATCCAAGTTTTTTTGTGCTCTTGTTTGGCTTTGTTAAGTTCCTTTGCCTATAATTGCACGGTATGTTGATCCTTTGTTGAATGTGTGTTGTTGGATCTTGATTAGCAAGCTTGGAGGTGCCTAAAAAGTGTTTTAAAACCAATCTGGAGGCAAGTGTTTCAAAACGGGCACCAGCGTTTTGAAACGCCTTTGCATTTTTGCCTTGGCGTTGCAAAATGGGCTTCCTTGTTCCAAAACATTTGCTCTCTGGAAAATCATGGTGAAGACTCGTTCCGAAACATGCTCTTTGTTTTCGAAATGGTGGTCGTTATTTTCGGTTGAAGGCATCTTCTAAGTTTGTTTTTCTTGCGTTTGGGTCCTCGGTTGATGTGTCATCAATCGGAAGAGTTCGGATTGTTGTTTAGAGCTGAATTTCATCATGTGAGCATGAAATTGACTTAATCTCAAAGTAATAACCTTAATTTCATGTTAGGTTCCCGTTTATGCTAGGTTTACATTTTAGTCCTTGTATGCTTGTTTATATGTTCGAAGTTTGTTTCTTCGTGTTCTTATCCGCTGCGTGTAATCCTCACCTAAGTTTTATATGTGCATCTAGAAAAGGTAATTTTTAAAAGCTTGTTCCTCTTTTAGGGTTGCAAACCGGAGGAAAACCTTCAGGTTTTTCATCGGGTAGTCTCGTGTGACCACCTTGGGTCGGTCTGGTGGCTAGGCTGGGTCGAGGGAGTTACATCTGTTGGTATCAGAGCTAGATTATGCATCTTTCGGGAAGGTAAGTGAGGTAAGTTGATGTGTTTGCGTGATTGTTGGGTGATTTATCCGTTGGATGCTTTGTACTGTGGTTGTTTTTCCATGATTGGTTGAAAGCATGATCTGATGCTATGTTGTTATCGTTGGTTAGAAGTTTGTTAAGCAACTCATTGCTAGGTATTATTGTAAGAAAATGTTTTTGGATAAATACTTGAGAAATTTGGACCATTGCCCTTGCTGATCCAAACCTTTGTGTGTTATTATTGTTGTGGTTGTTAGATTTCTTGTGTCTTAGCTATGGCGAGACCTCGAGGCCGGCATAGAATGGTTCGTCAAGAACCACAGGCTGCAGCTCAGGCTGTTGAGGATCCTGTTGAGGATCATGTTGAGGCTCATGCTGAGGAGCCAGTTGTTGAGGAGGAGTTGCCCCCACTTCCGCCTGGAGGAGGCGAGGCCGAAGTTGAGGGTGTAGTACCACCAGTTGGACATGGTCAGGCTAGGATTGATTTAGCTCAGTTAGTTCAGACTATTGCCGGTGCCTTTCAGGCAGCTGTGACCGGTATGCGAGCTATTGCACCACCTCAGGGTGCAGGGACTGGTTTGCCCCTAGAGAGACTCCGTAGTCTGGGGAGAGTGGAGTTTCGTGGATTGTCGCCTGAGCGGTCAGAGGCGTGGCTAGAGAGTACCACGCCTATATTAGGTCTGATGGAGTGCTCGGACGCTAAGAATCTTGGTTGTATCGTTTCTCTGCTTCAAGGAAATGTATATGTCTGGTGGACCACGACTACATCTTGTATGCCTGAGGGTGAGATCACTTGGGAGTTCTTCAGATCCGTTTTTCGTAAGAAATACTTGGGTCCACGGTTCTTGGATGACAAGAAGAGGAAGTTTATGGCTCTCGTTCAGGGCAATATGTCAGTTTATGATTATGAGATACAGTTTGTACGGCTGAGTCAGTATGCTCCTGAGTTAGTGCCTAATGAGAAGGAATGATGTGAGCGCTTCCGTTATGGGCTGGTAAAGGATGTTAAAACTTACATGTTAGCCTCTGACTACGTGGATTTTGATGTTTTGGTCATCCAGGCCAAAGACATCAAGAAAAACTTGGGTTTGTCTTCTCGTGCTAGTGGTTCTAGCTCAGGGAAGAGGCACAACCAGTGGGATAGAGGTGATGCCAAGAGGCACGAGGATAATAGGCATCATTATGATCATAGGCGTGGGGGTGGTAACCCAGGCTGTGGACATCAGAGCCAAGGAGTTGTTGCTCGTACTCCAAATGTGCTAGATGTGGGAGGCATCATACGAGTGAGTGCTGGGGTGTGCCTGGTACATGCTGAAACTGTGGATCTCGCGATCATTTGAGGCGTAACTGTCCTCAGCCAATTAGAGCAGTTGATCTTTAGAGAGGCCATGGGCGCGGTCGAGGTAACTACCAGTCGATGATTGAGGCTCCGAGGAATGTAGCTCATGTTGTTGCAGTCCAGCCAAAGGGCGGTGGACCAGCTAGGTGTATGCACAGAGAGAGGTCGGGAACGACACAGATGTTATTGTCGGTAATTTCATGTTACAGTATATTTCATTGCTTTCCTTGGTTGATTCTGGTTCTACACATTCATATATTCTGAGTGAGCATGCGAAATGGTTGGACATCCCTGTTGAGATATTAGATGTAGGAATGCATGTGACTAGCTGTTTTGGTGAGATTGTTGTGGTTAGACGGATGTATAGGAGGTGTCCGTTGATGATTCAAGGTCACGTATTTCTGGTTGATATGATGGATTTATCGTTCTATGGTTTTGATATTATTATGGGTATGGATTGGCTTGTTGAGCATAGATTTAGGGTGGACTTTGAGACAAAAAAGATTACATTGAAGCTTGCGGATGACTATGAGGTAGTTGTAGTAGACGAGAACATTAAGTTCTTGTCGAATGTTATTTCAGCTCTAGAGGCTTATAGGTTGATGAACTTTGGTTGTCAAGCATATTTGGCCTATGTGATGAATCCTAACATGAGCGAGGTCAGACCGAAAGACATTAGGATAGTTTGTGATTTTCTAGAGGTATTTCCGGAAGAATTGACTGGTTTGCCTCCTGATAGAGAGTTAGAGATTGCTATTGAGACTATCTCCGATTCTGCTCCAGTGTCGATTGCTCCGTATCGTATGGCCCCAAAAGAACTGAAAGAGTTGAAGAATCAGATACATGAGTTGTTAGACAGTGGTTTCATTAGGTCTAGTATTTCGTCGTGGGATGCCCCAGTAATGTTTGTAAAGAAAAAGGATGGTAGTATGAGGATGTGCATCGACTATAGGCAACTGAATCAGCTAACAGTAAAGAACAAGTACCCTTTGCTGCATATTGATGATTTATTTGATCAGTTGAAAGGGGCGTCAATATTTTCGAAGATCGATTTGAGATCAGGGTATTATCAGTTGAAGGTGAAAGATGTTGATGTACCGAAGACAGCTTTTAGGACTAGGTATGGACATTATGAATTTCAGGCAATGCCATTTGGGTTAACTAATGCACCAGCAGCTTTCATGGATATGATGAATAGGGTGTTTCATGAGTACTTGGATCGGTTTGTAGTAGTGTTTATTGATGACATTCTTGTGTATTCGCGGTCCGAGGAAGAACACGATGAGCATTTGCGGTTAGTGCTACAGACATTGTTAAGTAATCAGCTTTATGCCAAGTTGAGCAAATGTGAGTTTTGGATTAGAGAAGTTGTATTTTTTGGCCATGTTGTGTTAGCCGAAGGAATTAGAGTTGATCCTAAGAAAATAGAAGTTATTATGGAATGGAAGCAACCGAAGACCGTAACCGAAATTCGAAGTTTCCTAGTTTTAGCTGGTTACTATATGAGATTTGTAAATGGTTTCTCTAGGGTGGCTGCCCCGTTGACAAAATTGTTGCAAAAGGGTGTTAGATTTGAGTGGAAAAATGCAAGACAACATTCCTTTGAGAAATTGAAAGAAGCTTTGACTAATGCTCTAGTTTTAGTTCAGCCAGTGTCAGAGAAAGAGTTCGTAATCTACAGCGATGCTTCGTATGTGGGCTTAGGTTGTGTCCTGATGCAAGAAAGAAGAGTTGTTGCCTATGCTTCTAGACAACTTAAGGTGAATGAGAAGAACTACCCTACACATGACATAGAGTTGGTCGTAGTTGTGTTTGCATTGAAGATTTGGCGATATTATTTTTATGGTGAGAAGCGCGCAGTTTACACGGATCACAAGAGCTTGAAGTATTTGATGACACAGAAAGAGTTGAATTTGAGATAGCGAAGGTGGTTACAATTACTTAAAGACTATGATCTTACCATTGAGTACCATCCAGGTAAAGCAAATGTGGTAGTCGATGCTCTGAGCAGAAAAGTAGCAGTTGAATTGTGAGCTATGTTTGCTAGATTAAGTGTGTCAGAGGATGGTGGCTTAGTGAATGAATTGCAAGTGAAGCCTTCTTTAATTTAGTTGATTCGTGAGTGTAACGCCCTGGTTTTGGGCCTAGATGTTTTAGACGTTGAATCGGGTCGGTCAGGAACGGTTCGAACCCTTGAGGTTGGTTTAGGAAAAACCTAGTTTGGGATGTTTTAAAAATATGGAAAAATATCTAAAAATCATCATTTATTATATAAATGATTATGGTAAAAACAATTTTACAAAATGAGCTTTGGAAATATTACATTTTGGTATAGTGACCAAAATGCAATTTTTGCAAAAGTTGACTAGTGACTGTTTTGTAAAGGATTGAAACTTTGAATCTTTAAGGAGCTAATTTTACCATTTGTCTTCATCAGATTTCTCTTTAATTTGGGAGCTTTTAATAATGAATTTATTAAAGAAATAAAAGGAAATCAAGGTTGACTTTTCATAACCAACTTTACGATAGTTTTCTCTCTTTTCATTTTCTCTCAACTTCCAATCAGCCAAACACTTTTCTCTCATCAAAGAACCTTTGATTTTCATCTTGTTTGCTGAGATATCATCTTCCAAAAGATTTCCTATCTTTGTTTTATGAAATCCTTTTTTATTTTGCTTTGGATTTTCAAGAAAACTTGCCCAAATTAAGGAAAGATCAACCATTAGAGGTAAGCTTCGTTCTTCTCCTCTAACGATCAGTTCTTTACTGAAATTCCTAAGTTATCAATCAATTTTTAATGGTTTTTGAGTTGTTTTAATGTTATAAACATGAAATAGTTGTTAAATTGAAGATTCTTGGTGAGATCTTGGTGATTTTCGTATTTCTATGTTAAGCTCTAATTAGAGGTTGATTTCTAAAATATTTTGGATGTTATTTGATGTTGAGAATGAGGTTTTAACAAATTAATCCCGAATAGGTTTGGGTTCCTAAGTTTTAAATGCTAGATTTGTGGTTTTAAGGTGTTTTTGGTGATATGCTTTTGTTGGAGGTATAAGGTTGTGTTTATGTTGATTTTTGATGTTGATTGAGGGGTTAGAAAAGGTTAGAATTGATAGATCTTGTATGGGCTTTGATTTGAGAAAGTTTGGAAGTGATTCTGGTTATTTCGGATAGCCGAAATGCTAGTTTTGAGTAGAGCAACGAGTTAGAATAAGTGGCTGATGATTTTAATGCATGATGATGCATTAATCCTCTGCTCTTATGTGTAATGAACAGGGGAGACTTCATCGGACGCGTTTGGTGTTGATCTGGAAGTGTCGGAAGCCTAAAAATCGTTTCGGCAAGCAAGCGAAACGATATCGGTGAGTGAAAATGGTTTTAAAAGTCCTTGAGGGACAAGGAAACAAGTTTTGGGGATTTAGGATTGGTTTGAAACACCATCCTAAGTCCAGAAGTAAGTATGTTTAGATTTGCTCTTGAAATGTGGATGATGACCCTAAATGCTTTTGACATGCTCTTGAATTGAGATGGACAAATTCCTACTGTTTTATGCATGATTTATAACATGAGATGATGTTTTATATTGATCCCATGAGATAGAATAACATTTCAAAGAGTTTTGAGATTTTGATTAAATTCTATGCATGAATTGTGGTTTTGAAATGAGATGAGATTGATTTAGAAATGTTGCATCAAAACAGCAGGTGAGATGATGATTTTAATGTGATATATTGGCATAAATGATGAGATGATTACCGGATATAATTGGTCGACCAATAGGATGTAAAGTGCACTCTAAACTAAAATTCGTACGTGCTCTTTGGAGTCGGGCAATGGGAGTAGTGCCATCCTGATCCAAAGTGAGAGTCCGATGATGAGAGATTCCATCGTGGTAGGTCTTGGTGAAACACCCAAGCTTTGTGGCGAAGATAGATACCGCCATGAGAGTCCGGTGGCGAGATCCCACCGGGATAGGACTTGGCCTCGAGTCAAGCTATCTGCATATCCAAGTAAAGATAGAATATGAAATGTCAATACATGAGAATGAACTTTGATTCACATGTACCAGTGGTTGAAATGATTTTATGCTATGAAAAATGCATATGAGATTTTGAGATTATGAAATGCTTTTGTATATCAAGCATGTGTGGCTTTGCCATGAGATTTGCATTGGTTGAATGCATGAGTTAGATAGATGGTACATGTTGTTTTCAAAAGATGTTTTGTTTTGAAATGGATTTCAAGTATGAGATAGAAAGAGTATGGTTTTAGAAATGGATTTCAAGATAGAGTTTTAAAAGCTTGCATTGTTGTGTTGGTGTTTCTAGAGCATGCCTCACTAAGCTATTGTGCTTACGCTCTCTTTTACCAACAATGCAGATAATCGAGACATTTTGGGCAGCAATGAGGCTTAAAGGAATCCAAGGAGTAGATAAGCTCAAGTATGGTGTTATACTTTTACTTTAGTAATGATATATGGCAATGGGATTTTATTGATTTGTTTTGGGAGATGTGTTTTGGACTCCCTAATGTTGATGCAAGTTATATGTGTCCTATTTGGTTTGTAGAAGGCCTTTTGGTTTAAGCTTGCTCCTTTGTATGACTTGCAATGCTTGTGATGCTATGTCAAATGCTTGTTACGTGCTTAGAATTGCATGCTTATATGTTAGGGTTGATGCTATAAACATGTCCATATGATTTGGTGATGATTTGTTGTTGTTACACATGATTTTGGGGCTGTTTTTGGGACAGATCTGGTATGTGTATCGATACTCGAGCTCGCGTATCGATACGCATAAGCCAAATTTGTGCCTTTTTGTACAGGGGTATCGGTACGGATGGGAAGTGTATCGAAACAGTAGGCCAAGTTTGAAGGGCGTATTGATACACGGGTGAGCGTATCGATACCTTTTCTGAGAGTCTGGTCACTGTCTCCCCACGTATCAATACGGTCCCTGGGCGTACCGATACGCGACCGTTAAAATCAGTTATAAGCATCTTTTAAAGCTTTGAAATGTTGCATTTTAGTCCCTGATCTTCATGTATGCAATTGGATGTGTTTGATTGGTCAGATTGGGATGAAATTTGACAAAGAAGCATGAAATGTGACTAATTGAACAATGGTAACTTTAAAATTAGAAAAGTCCTTGTAATTCGCAGAAATTATATTTTAGTCCCTAAATGTCCAATTTGTGTAGTTAAACCCCTAAACGAATTCAGATCGTTGTGTCGTTTCTTCATATGCTCTTTGATGATCACATAGGATTTAATTTACATTTAGAAAAGATAAAAAGGAAAAAAATGTCGTCAATCGGGGTCGGCTTTAACGAGTTGGCTTTGGTTTTCCCCGTGTAATTACCTCGGTTCGGGTCAACTGTCTAGATCGGGCTAAGAGGGTTGCATTTGTTGGTATCAGAGCCATGTTTGCGAATAATTAGGGCGTTGGTAAGTGGTTGGTAAGTGTAAATGTGAGTAGTTATGAATTCTGTGAAAGCATGTTATGTAATTGTGCAATGTTTGAGCTTTATTGAGATGAAATGTATGCAAGTTGATTGTTTGAGATGAAATTGTGTTGTTATGTTATGTTTGGGGTATAGATGGGGAAACTCATTGCCATATCATTACTATTGGAAAGAATTGTTTTGAAAATGAAACTTGAGCACCTTGGATTTTCTTGCCTTATATTTCCTAATTAAGTTTTATTGCATTTTGCTAGTTGCATTGTTTTGAATGGGGCCACGTAGAGAGCTTAGAATTAATACGCGTAGCACGGCTGAGAATGAGATGAAGGAGACAGACGAGCATGTTGAGAATTTGCCACCTCCTCCTCCTGGTGGTGGTGGAGCGGGGGGTGATGCTGCTGGAGCTGGGGTAGGGGTTGCTGAACATGAGGGAGCACGTGGGCAAGCTGCTCCTTATATGACGGTGCTGATTCAGGCTATTGCTGGGGCCTTTCAGGCAGTAGTAGCCGGTGCTCATGTAGCTGCACCTCAGGCTGGTGCTGGTGCGAGTTTGTCGTTGGAGCGACTCCGCAGTCTTGGTGGGGCTGAGTTTAGAGGACTGGCAGTTGAGAGTTCCGAGTCTTGGTTGGAAAGCACCAAGAGAATCCTTGGACAAATGAATTGCAATGTTGTCCATAAGTTAGGGTGCATTGTATCCCTGTTGCACGGTGATGCTTATACGTGGTGGACGACCACTATAGCGGGATTAGAAGATGCTGAAGTGACTTGGACGTTCTTTCTGAATGTGTTCAAGAGGAAGTACCTGGGTGTTCGTTACCTGGATGAGAAAAAGAGGGAATTTATGTCCCTGGTACAAGGAGGCATGTCGGTGGCTGAATATGAAGTACAGTTTGTACGCCTCAATCAGTATGCACCTGAGTTGGTCCCTAATGAATGAGAGAGATGCGAGCGTTTCCGGTATGGTCTGGTGGCAGATGTGAAGACGTACATGCTTGCATCAGATTATACTGATTTTGATGTTCTGGTCACTCGAGCCAAGGACATTGAGCTGAACCTTGGTCTGACGAGTCGAGCATGAGGATCTAGCTCAGGGAAGCGAGCTGCGGAACGTGATGCTGGAAGGGATCGTTTTAAGAGGCCTAAGGATCGAAGGTCTCACTTGGATTCTAGACGTGGGGAGTTAACCCAGGGAGAGGTCAGCAAGGACCGAATACTTTCATTCGTACACCTGAAGGTCATTTTTCTAAGTAACACTGACTGGGGTCATTTTTGTAAATAACTATTAAAAAAGTTTTTCATATAATAATGTCCCTGTACGTATTTAATTGTTTGTGAATTTTTATGGTAGGGAACTTATATAGAATTTCATCTCCACTAAAGGTGAGATGTTTTTATGTTAATATTCCTGATAAATAAAAATTGAAAAGTGAATATTTTAATAGAAAAGCCTTTCATGCCACGTACGTAGGCGTAACGTATAAGTATTGTTCAAAACACCACGTTGACCAGTGAGGAACGATGCAGGACATTTAAAATATTGGTATGCTGCACCGAATCAAAACTCCAAGAGAGTTGATATTTTGTCTCTCTACCGATAATATGGGAGCGCGTGGCCACAAACCCGGGGAGGCTTTCCACGAAGGAACCTGGTGGAGTACAAAGTATATCCGCATTGTTTATATATATTATCGGCAACTACTCATCTTAGGAAAACTTCAGCCCCCGGTCAATAAAGATAGGAAAATTCTACAACGGGCGACGAACATTGATGAACACCACTAACGATGAACACCGATGAACACTATAAATTAATTAATAAAGATTTAAAATTTCAAGGACTCATCATACAATTAATAATTACTGTAAAATTTTCAATTAAATTATTATATATATATATATTAAAATTTTATTTTTTAAATAAGCGTAAACTATATATTTAGTACCTCACCTATTTCCGTATTTCTATTGAACCCTAATTATTTAAATATTATTTCAATTTGACCATATTCTTTATAAAAAAATAATTTAACTCTTAACCCTCAACCTAAAACCCTAAACTATTAAACCTTAAACCTTAAACCCTTAAACTCTTGAATCTATACCCTAAACCATATGCCCTTAAAAATAATTTTATTTAATAATTGTCTTTGATGCAAAACATGCTTAAAAGCAAATAAATAGCCATCTGCTGCCTTGTAATAGACTATAATATGAAGCATTCAACGCTTCCAGGAGACACCAACAGTCTTTCCTCGGCGACCGGTGGTCTTGGTGTGCTGACCACGGACACGAAGGCCCCAGTAGTGTCTCAGACCACGGTGGTTCCTGATCTTCTTCAAGCGCTCCAAGTCATCTCTCAACTTCATGTCGAGAGCATTAGACACAACTTGGGAATATTTCCCATCCTTGTAATCCTTCTGCCTATTCAAAAACCAGTCTGGGATTTTAAACTACCTAGGGTTCGCCACAATCGTCATGAGGTTGTCCAACTCCTGCGCAGTCAATTCACCGGCCCTCTTGTTCATGTTAAGGGTTCACCACAATCGATACTTATTAAATAAAATCATTTTAAGGGTATATGGTTTAGGGCATAGGTTTAAGAGTTTAAGGGTTTAAGGTTTAATAGTTTAGAGTTTTAGGTTGAGGGTTAATGGTTAAATTATTTTTTATAAAGAATATGGTCAAATTGAAATAATATTTAAATAATGAGGGTTCAATAGAAATACGAAAATAGGTGAGGTATTAAATATATAGTTTACGCTTATTAAAAAATAAAATTTTAATATATAAAAAATAATTTAATTGAATTTTTTTAAAGTAATTATTAATTATTTGATGGGTCCTTGAAATTTTAAATCTTTATTAATTAATTTAATGGTGTTCATCGGTGTTCATCGTTAGTGATGTTCATCAATGTTCGTCGCACGTGGTAGACTCATCCATAAAGATATCACAAAATGTCAATCCAAACCTACAATTATGGAATAACACGCTAAATCTTTTAAACAAATTAAAGTTCTGAATCCAATAAATTAATTTTTTATATTACGTTAGTCTAATGAGATAAGATTTTATATCTTTTATGTAAGGTTAGAGGTTCGAATATTGACATTGTGAATAGAGTAAACTAAGTTGGAAGGTCATCCTCGTAATAGACTTCTGCGGTACCCGATCCAAATTAGTTAGCTAATCTATTGGATATCAATAGTTAAACCAAAATATATATATTAGTCAACTAATAAAATCAATACCGATATTAACGGGTTGGTCTAAGTGATAAGCAACTTATTATCGCTTAAGTAGGTCTCGAACTTGTGTATGAAAAAAATTCTCTATTAGAAAATTCAACCAAGAAAACTCTAAAAAACCGAAAAAGCAACAACAAAAAAATAAAGGGTTAATCCATACATTTCGAAGCCCCCAATCCTCCATTGGTGATGACTCTCTCCAATCTTCCATAATTCGGTCCCTTAGTTTTTGCATACACAAATAAGGGCAACAATAAATAAATACAGATAATTGTAAAAAAAAATACAATCCAACGGCAACGGTCATGACTCAATCCAATCCTCCGTAACAATTTTATATGGTTGTATTAATGGCTGAAATTTTAAAATTACATATTAACGAAAAAATGAATCTACAATGAATGACATACACTACTAATGTTATATATTAATATACACCATTAATTTTTCTTATTTATTTTTTTAATTTTAAATAAATTTTCTTACATAAATTTTAGGACCCACCACAAAATTTAATTTTAATTTAAAATTAATGTTAAAATTGTCTTTTTCAAATTGGCATACAAAAATTTAACCCTCAACTTTTAAACTTTGTTATAATTTAGTTACCATCTTCATCACCACTATTTTTCTATTATTTTTTTAATTTAACTTTTTTCTCTTATTTATTTTTTAAAATTTTGAGCTTTGTTATAATTTAACCCTTAACTTTTAAAATTTGTTATAATTATTTACATTTTGGCCCTCATTCTTTTTTTAGGATAAATTTGGCCCTCATCCTATATATTTTTGTCAAATTACTCATTCTTTAATTATCATGTTGATTAGACCGTTAAAAATTTAACAATGATAATATGACATATACACGTGATAATACATTTTAAATGACATGTAATCTAACTTGTTACATACTTACATGTATGATAAAATTTTATTAAATTTTAAAGGCTTAAGGGCTAGAGAACCCCCTAAACTTTCAAAAAAAAATCAATTAAGCCCTTAATGTTTTTTTTTTCACCCAATGTCACCCTCAAACTCAAAAAATTAACTAATCTGACCCTTTAACTAAGGGTTTCCGTCGTTGACCGTTACGATGCTGACGTGGCAGTTTACGATGATGACGTTGTAACACCCCTCGCCCCGATTAGGAACGAGGAATATTACGGTCGTTGCTAAACATACTTATAACCGATGCGCAGTGGATCGTGCTATTATTTTTTTTTTGTTATGCAAATACTTGTACCAGTAATCCAACTTACTTATCAATTCAAACACTACTTTACAATTCAATCGAATGGAACTACTTTTATCATAACTCAATTTACTTAACCATTTCTTATAATTTTATTTTAACAAAGACATATTAATTTATCATTTAATTCAATGAAATCGAATCACACAATGGCACATACATAGTTGATCATAGGGATGGGCACGGAACCCGGACTCGACGGGTTCCGACCCGACCCGGCCCGATCGGGTCGGGTATTTTTATGAAAAAATCGGGTTCGGGTCGGGTTTTTGTGTAGGGTGAGGTCAGGTCGGGTCGGGTTCGGGTTTTAGGGTGAAAAAATCCTACCCAACCCGACCCGGGACTAATAGTGTAATTTTCCCCTAAATTTTTTAGGGATATTTGTAATAATACTCCTTTTTATATATTTTTTTATAATTAGGTCCTTAAAATTGATTTTTTTATTTACAATTTAGTCCTTAAATTTATTATTTTTTACAATTAAGTCTCTTAAAATTATCTTTTTACAATTTAGTCCCTAAAATTGATTTTTTTTATATAGGTCGGGTCGGGTCGGGTCGGAGTCGGGTTTAAGGTATTTATTTTCGGGTCGGGTCGGATTTTTTAAAAGATATGGTCGGGTCGGGTTCGGGTTAATATTTTCGGGTCGGGTTCGGGTGGGCCAAAAACCCGGCCCGACCCGACCCGTGCCCATCTCTAGTTGATCAACTTATATTCCATAATGGATTCAACTTACAAAACATTTCCATAATCTATCGGCTTACAAACCATGGTCATATGACATTTTGCTGTCTTTCATCCACCTAGGATGATTCCTAAAACATAGAGGCTAAGGTGACTTTACGATCATCTATACAAAACTATTCTAAAATATTAGCAAGCATCTAGACAAAATATATGATGACTTAATATTATAGCCCATATTTACCCCATTATATACAACAAAAATAAACGGAAATACAAATTAATTCATTTACATACACCGCATATAAAGTTTTAGTATTAAAATTATACATGTCACTTGCACTAAAATGCTGACCACTAAGCCACCACACAAAAGGACAACATAGATGATGCAAGGCATACTTTCAGTCGGCAGGAGATTTTACAGGTTCGAGGTAGGAAGGCTGAAGATCACTAAGACTTGTATTGATGGAAAGAGAGAAAAACAGAGTGATAAGTACTTACAGTACTTAGTGAGAAAACTCCTACACTAACGTCTTTTAAAGATTGGTCATTTAAATGTGTAGCAATTCCCAAATTATCATCAAAGATAAGACTTCATATCTAACATCTCATTCGAATACCAATAGCAACCAAAGGCCAAAATAACTTTCATGCATATACAATCGAATCAATCATATTAAAGATGAATTTCTCATTTAATCAGATAATAACATATTGCAAACAACATCAAACTGTAGCAGAGAACCAATTTCAATTTTATTTTAAACATATGCATCATAATTCGATCTATAAGGCAATAACATCATACCAACATTAAACATTATTAAGCTTTTTCACATATAACGAATTATCAAGTCAATTTTCTTCAGTTCGATTGCCTTGGTAATATAGCGAGTTAGGTATTCGAGTCACATATGACAGAGGGGTGAATAATCACCAAACAGAGGGGTACATAGTACTAATTTCATGTTATCGTGTTACATATTAGCAATGTGTACATTACACCAATCAGAGGGGTACACTCACGTACCGATTTCAGAGGGGTACACTCACGTACCAAATTCGAGCTCTAGACTCTAGGCATGTCGTACTACCTAGACTGACCATATAACCAATGACTTGTTACTCATATAATTAAATTCTCAATTTCAAAAATTATTAAGTAATTGCACCATCAATTATTCAGTCTTTATCAATTGATTCACATGTCACATAATTTCAGATCACAATGCATATATATATATATATATATATTACAATCCTTAAACATACGATTTCAATCATATGTCGTAACATTCCAAATCATCGATCATGTTATATCAAAATACTCATCATTTCACATATGAACATAAATCATGTATATGTTTTGATCTTCATATAAATTTCCAGCAGCCAAATCACATATTACTCAGCTCAATCTCACTCATATTATCACAACCATACACCAATCAAACACATTAACACAGAAATTCAATCAATAGTATCCAAGAATTTGATCATACATATAATCAAACATCCAATTTTCTTTAATCCTTCTTACCATTTAACTATTTACCAAACCATTATTAGGTCCAATTTCATGCAATTCTAAGATAACAATTAAATAAATTATTATTTGAGATACTAATCTCAACTCTAGAGTTTGTTTCACTCACAGACGCCGAGTTAATCTTGGATTCGTATGGTTTTCCTTCGATCCTTGGTCGATCCAACTATTGAATTCTCTTCAATTCCTTATTCTCTCGGTTCTAATTAATCATTCACAAACAATGCAGAACTGATCAGTATCCAATTTAACAACCAACTATTCGATTAAATTCATTCCGCAATTGACTTTAATGTATTCTCCAATTCTGGACAGATTCGAATCTAATTATTAAATTGGCCATATTTTCAATCCGTAATTCGGATTTTCAATTAATCTATACCTTTTTAAAGCTAGTAATATTATCTTCAAGTCCATATAATTTCTGCATTTAATTCCTATCCAAATGATACATATTTTTATTCAAAGATTCGACTCGCATACACGTCGGACAGCTTGTACTACTCGTACCATTTTAGCTCCATATTTCCTACACAATTCGAAATACAGTACCGTTTGTTTTTAATTAAAATTAACATTCTCAAGTACTTCCTATTAAAATTTCAGGTCAAAATTCCATTCCAATAATTTTTGGTGAATTTTACAAGTTGTTGTCCAGTGTACTAAACTTCCTGGACAGTTTAGTCTAACTTCATTTACATCCTTTAGTCCTCCAACTTCTTTCTAACAATTTGCATGTCATCTTTATTATCAACACTTACTTCTCTAATAATTTAAGGGTCAAGAACATAGGAAGCTCACTAACACTATATATATTCGAAAGTAAGGAAGAAAATTGAACTTACTTGTTGTGGTTGATCTAAATTTCAAGCCAAAATCCTTAGCATGCAAAGCTTCTTCCTCTCTTTTTATTTTCAACAATGGCCGACCCTCTCTCCTTTCTCTCTCAAATTTTCACAATTTTTTCCTTACACGCTAAGGTGTTGGGTATGGAGAGAAGAAAGAGAATGATGATAGTTGACAATTGTGTCTCAATTAAGTGTAGGAATTGTATAAATTGTCCCTTGATTATCTCTTAATGTTGAGCTAAATTAAAGGCAGCCCAAAAATCCTAAATTTTGACATGCAAAGACATTACTTTTACCCTTGTTCGGTTTAGTCACTTGGCAATTAAGTCTTTCATTTTTTGGCTTTCAATTTAATCACTAATCGAGTTAATTAGCCAAGGCACTTCATAATTCTAATTTAATTAGAATTAAACCTCACTTAATTATCTTTTAACATTTAGGCTAGGTTTTAAGGTGTTACAGATGTGGCGGTTCACGGTGCTAACATGACAGTTTACATGTGAATGATGACATGTCTAGAGGGGCTTAATTGATTTTGTTAAAAAAATTGAGGGTTTAATTGATTTTGTTAGAAAGTCTGAGGGCTTATTTATTCTTTAAGAAAAAATAAAACTAAAAAATTATTGGAATTAAATTGAAATATTAAAAATATAAAGAAATATTATGATACTAAAAAATATAAAAAATTATTAAAAATATCAATAAACTTTTAGAGATATAAAGTTACATTTTTTAATATAAAAAGAATTCTTCTTTGACCATAGAAGTGATCTCACTATAAAAAAACTTGGATTTTCCTATGATATTACTTCTTGGATGCATCGAACAAGATGGAGTTTATTGTTTGATCGGATGAAAAAAAAGTAAAATCAAGCACCATATAATCCTTGCATACCGCAAGAGTGTTTCTTAATTTTTCTTATTTTCTAACTTGAATTCCAAGAAAGCTGATTTAATCAAATAAAATGTATGTAACTGTATTGTGATATGAGTTTGCATCATATATATTGAAATGTACTTAAGTTTTTACACAACTTATTAGGTTAGAACATAATTTTAATCTTATTTTGTTATTACAATGGCCGTATGTTTTTTATATTATTTTTATTTTTAGTAATTTTAATATTTATTTTAGAATATTTTAACATTTTTATTATTTTTATATTTTTTATTTTTACTTAAAGATTAAATAAGCCCTCAAACTTTATAAAAAATCATTTAAACCCTCAAACTTTATAAAAAATCATTTAAACCCTCAAACTTTATAAAAAATCATTTAAACCCTCAAACTTTAAAAAAATCAATTAAGCCCTCTTCCACGTCATCACTTTCTTTCAACATGGACCGTCATGTCAGCACTGTCACGGTCAACAATGGATTCCTTCGATCAAAGGTCAGTTTGGTTAATTTTTTAGGTTTGAGGGTGACATTGAGTGCGAAAAATCTTTAAGGGCTTAATTGATTTTTTTCAAAAGTGCAGGGCTTCACGAGCCCTTAAGCCCAATTTAAACTATTAAAGATAATTAAAATTAAAACAAAAATAAAAATGAAAACCTGGAAAAGAATAGAGTTAATCATAAGTTGTGTTGGATTTAAAATTCTAGCTAAGATTCATGAAATCAGTTTACAACTTTCAAAGTAAATTCATTCTAAAATCCAATTGTAGATACCATACAAACAAATAAGATTTTACCCTCAAATTTGAATTCACTTTGAATTAAATCTTGTTCTTTAAAATTTGAAGCACTTTGAACCAATAGATAAAATATTACAGAGAAATTTGACGTGATTATTAAAACTTGTAGAAATCACTTATTATTTAATCAAAGAACACTTTTGATACTAATCAATTGGGTTTTTATTTCATTAGTTTAGGATTTTGAAATTTTAATGTTTAATTTAATATAGATGGTTTGAGGTTTTAAATTTGGTATTTAGTATTTGAAAATGAATTTTAAAAATAATATCAAATGAAAATTTTATTATATTTAAAAAATCACGGAAACACTAAAAATGACATAAAGTAAAAAAATTATAAGTTTCAAATTGATATGAAAACTTAAATTGGGGTTTAAGAAATTTGAATTAGGTTTAGAAATTCGTTTATTAACTTTGTGTTTAGGTGTTGGATTTTCTGTGATGATTTAGTTGTTTGTTTATGCTTATTTTTTGTTAGTTTTTTTAAATAGTTGAGAAATATATTTTTTAAGTAAGAATTGACATGTCATCACCGTTTAAATTTTTAACAGTTTAATCACAATGTTAGTTAAAAAATGAGTTGTTTGACAAAACGATATAAATTAAGGGGTCAAATTTATCCTTAAAAAAATAATGACCAAAATGATAGAAATTGTAAACGTTAGAGAGTTAAAATTATTTTCATGCCATAATTTTATATTGACATAAATTAAATATATAAAGAATAACAAAAATAAAAAAGCAAAGAGACAGTTGATGAGTCTCACATATTTATTTAAAAAGCTTTTATTTAAAAATAATATAATAAAAAATAAAAATTAGTGGTGTATATCAATGTATGCCATTTATCGTAGAATTTTTCTAACGAAAAAATATTTTAATCGTCTGTGTACTTTACCTTAAATTTTAAAATTCCAGGTATATAATTATAGAAACTCAAAAAAAGGGTTGATAAATGGATTTGTTTTTATAGAGAAGTGGCATGAAAATCAGAAAATGTATGCAGGCAGCACTCAGCAGCTATATATGATTTAACGACCCCTTGTTTAGCCTCCCATCTTATTTAAACCACAAATCCGCTCCTTGCAGGCTTCAAGTTTCAACACTTGATTCGCGCCCGCCCCATCTCAAAACCCTGTCTCCGCCTCTTGTTGACCCTTCCAATTTCCCCTTCTTTTTAAATATTTCTGAATTTTCTTTGCTTTTATGAGTTTAGTTCTTGAGGGCAGCCTAGACAGAGAAAACAAGAGAGGCTATTTGATTTCATCTGGGAATTTCGAATGAAAGACTCGGCTGCTCCATGTCAAATATGCCCTTTTCTCTCTCTGAGCTCTGCCTTGCCATGTCCATCTTCCTAACCAAATGCTTTTCTTCTACGCTCCGAAAAAAAAAACAGAGACAAATATATCCTCTTTCTGGACGTTTTCCCCTTCACCAGCCATACTGCCGTGAGAAAGATGCGAGGTTTCAAGATCGGGAATCGGCTTGTCCGAATCTCGAGATGGTTCATCCGTAAAGCCCGGAACTCACATGGCTACTGTCGCCTGACACAACGAGGATCCTTTTGCAATTCAAAGCCTTTCACGAAGCTCGTCAGTTGGGGTCGCCGCTTGACGAAAGGGGCTAAATCCATATGTTCTGCCAAACCTGGGTCGGGTTACGTTCCTCGTGGTCAAGACCCAATCAACGAGAAGCTGATGGAACTTCCCAGAGGACACTTGGCCGTCTACGTCGGTCAAAAGGACGGCGACTTTCATAGAGTTTTGGTGCCGGCTATTTACTTCAACCATCCTCTGATCGGCGAGCTATTGAGAGAAGCCGAAGAGGAGTTTGGGTTTAGCCACCAAGGTGGGATCACAATTCCCTGCCGGTTCTCGGAGTTCGAGAGGGTTCAGACCCGTATCGCTGCCGGAACTGGTGGAAAGAAATCGCCGTGGAAGCGCCACCACCACCATTGAGAGGCTGCACGCTGCTCCTGCTGGTGGTAAAAAAATGTTGATGACGACGATAATTGAGTCTGTTCAGTGAGTGTGAGAATGATGTTTCAGGGATTTTTGGTTTAAAGTAGAATTTGTTTACGTTTTCACATCTTACTTTTTCAGATACTTTTTACTGTAAACGGTTAGGTGTACATATTGTCACGTACCAATTTTTTCGACCCGATCAAGCTACGCATCAAGGGGGCAAAGGGGACTGATTCTAACAAATACCTCCCCGAAACCGAAGCACCAGACCACACCAAGGCACTGGACTCGCCAATGGGACGGAGCAACACATCGAGGGAACGAGTGTGTGCTCACCAAGGGTCGACAATCGAGGGGCGTAGCACGGGGAAGACCGAGAAGGCCACACCTCGGGCGTACATTCCACCACACCGACGAGAAGCATCCGCAACCCATGGGACTGGGTGTGCGGACCAAAGGGCCTAAGGGCCCGCACCAAGGGTGCACACCGAGGGGCCTAAGGGCTGGCACCACGGGTGCACACCAAGGGGCCTACGGGCCGGCACCACGGGTGCACACCGAGGGGCCTAAGGGTCGGCACCACGGGTGCACACCGTGGGGGCCTAGGGCCGCACCATCAGGGCCGATGCACACGCACACAAGGGTGCAGACAGCCGCCCGCGCCGAGGAGCCGAGAGGACCGAGTCCGACGCACCCTAGGGTCCCGACAGCGGCCGACGCTCAAGGACCGAGCTGGCCGATCGCGCCGCACCCTAGGGCCGATCACGCCACGCCCTAGGGCCGATCACGCCGCACCCTAGGGCCGATTAAGCCGCACCCTAGGGTCCCGACGACAGTGCACACGGAGGGGCTGGAGAGGGCCGGTCAGACGCACCCTAGGGTCCGCACACGGGGCCTTGGGCCTCGTCTCCACACAAGCAAGGCCTTCTTAGAGGTTAGGGACCACGAATCCTTTTGGGACAAGGATTCCATCTCCTTGAGGGAGTAGTACATTAGGATATCCTAGTTAGAATAGGATTAGAACTAGAGGGGCTATTTAAGGAGGCTCACCCCCACCTCATTATTCATCTTTTTCTTTCTTTCAGTTGTTCTCTGGCCTTGAGCCATATTTTCGTTAAGTTCAATAAAAGGCGCCGGGCATTCGCCCAGCTTTTCCCCACAACACTTTTCTTTGGCCGTCACCCATTGTGTTAAAACGTCTTCCGCACGGATCCAGGCTCTTTCGCCTAGATCGTCAGGCTTAACTTAGGCTCCACGCCCGCACCAAGGTGCCTAAGGCCGCACGTCCGCCGGGTCAGAAATTTAGGGACGTGACAAGTGGTATCAGAGCAAAGGAGTTTGCTCGGGATGGCCAAGAAAGATGAAATCAGGACAGTACCAAAGGGCACGGAGGCCCAAGTAACCGACAAGAGTACCGACAAGAAAAGGGCCACTTCGAGAGATCGGTTAACAACACTTGAGGACAAGACAGAACGACTCGAGACCAGGGCAAAGGAGTCGGTTGAGTCCCTCGACGCTGTCAACGATCGCTTGGAAAAGTTAGAAACCGAAGTCGGCCCCCTCAGAGATAAGGTCGCAGAAGAGGTGGGAAAACTTCTCGACGAGGCATACGAGAGATTAAACCGACAAGACATCTCCCTACAAATTGCGATGGAGGCAACGAGGGGAGAGTTGTTAGGAGAAATCAAGAAACTCAGTGCTGAATTATCCCTCTATAAGAATGTCGTGCTAACCGGCATGGTAGACCAAACAGTGGGAACGAAACCCAGGATCGACGTGCCGAAACCGAAGGAGTTCAAAGGAGCAAGGGACGCTCAAGAAGTGGACAACTTCGTTTGGAACTTGGAGAATTACTTTCGACTCTCCGGCATCGACGACGAGGAAACCAAGGTAAACACCGCTTCTGTTTACTTAGTTGATTCTGCTCTTCTATGGTGGCGTCACAAGTGTTACCAATCCAAAGGAGAGGCGATCCCCATCAAAATATGGAAAGAATTTCAATTCGAATTCAAAGAGCACTTCTACCCAAAGAACGCTCAAGAAGAAGCTCGGGAGAAGCTTCATCGATTAAAACACGATGGCTCAATTCGGGAGTACGTCAACAAATTCACCGAACTCAGGCTCCAAATTCACAACATGAGTGAAGCCGACGCTCTCTTTATCTTTAAAAGCGGGCTACAACGTTGGGAAAGAATGAAGTTGCACCGAATGGGAATCCGGGATCTTTCCAAAGCATTCGATGCAGCCGACTCCCTTGTAGAATTTGAGCACAGGAAGTCAGACAAGCCAAGGCAAAAGTCGAAGTACGAAGACAACGACGAGGAAGATCGGGATGAACAACCCAAGGGTGAACCGAAGAAACCATCAAACGAAGATTTCAAACTCCGTAAGCCGTGGGTAAGAAACAACAAAAATTTAGTTGTTACACTTGCGGAGGCAATCACATGAAAAAGGATTGTCCCGAACTCGAGAAAGCGGCAGCCATCCAAGGAGATGATAGCGAAGGCGAACCAGAACCCTCTAAAATAAATGCCATTATCAGTTCCATGGAGACTATGAAGAGTTCCAAGGAGAAGGGACTGATGTTTGTGGACATCACCTTGGCAGGCCAAGAACTGAATGCGCTAATCGACACAGGCGCCTCAGAATTATTTGTGTCAGAACACACCGCCGAAGGACTTGGCCTTCGAATTGAGAAGGCAAAAGGATTTATTAAAACCGTGAACTGTCCGTCGACTCCTATCACCGGGATAGAAAAAGGAGTCAAACTCAACATCGGCGACTAGTCGGGCAAAGAAACCATCAAAGTAATTCCCCTTGACGACTTTGATGTAGTAATCGGCATTGATTTCCTTGACCGAATCAGGGCATTCCCTGTCCCGTTCTGCAATTGCTTGTACATACTTGACCCTAAGCGCCCATGCGCGGTAAAGACAAAGCGACAACCCGAAGTTAGGGCAAAGATGGTATCAACCATTCAGTTCCACGGAGAGGAACGAAAGAAAGTATCAACGCCCCGGAAAACAAGGGCACATGAGAAGCCGACCAAAACGAGGCGAGTTTCACTCGAACGCCCGAGGACTTTCCTACCAAAGCGAGAGGTTGAGCCCAAGATCGAGCTTGTGCCAACGACAAGTCCACCCGCTCGGGCAGGTTCACATAAGACAAAGAGGCGAGCTAGGAACCGGGAAAACAGGAAGCGCCGGGACAAGAACTTTCAAGTAGGAGACTTGGTCCTAGCCAGGTTAACCGGAGTATTACACCATCCGACCTCCGAAAAAAGGCTTGTGCGAAGGTACGAGGGTCCATTTAAAGTTTCTAAACAAGTAGGAAGGAACACCTACCAATTAGAACTACCACCGACCATCCAAACGCATCGAGAGTTCAGCGTCAATTCACTCAGGCCATACCATCCGGGTAAGATGGGTAAAGCACAATCCCACCGAGCACTCAGCAAGGTAAAGGTTTCCTTCGCTGATGAAATTGGAGATATCCAAGCAGAAAGGATCATACAACGGCAGGGACAACGGCCAAGTCATGAGTACTTTGTCCTATGGAAAGGACTTCCCGACAGCAAAGGGAGTTGGGAACTAGCCAAGGCCGTATGGCAGTTCAAGAAGCAAACGAGTCATTACCATCTTAGCCGAGCGACAAGGGCGTCGCCGAATACAGTGGAGGAGAATGTCACGTACCAATTTTTTCGACCCGATCAAGCTACACATCAAGGGGCAAAGGGGACTGATTCCAACAAACACCTCCCCGAAACCGAAGCACCAGACCACACCAAGGCACTGGGCTCGCCAATGGGACGGAACAACACATCGAGGGAACGAGTGTGTGCTCACCAAGGGTCGACAATCGAGGGGCGTAGCACGGGGAAGACCGAGAGGGCCACACCTCGGGCGTACATTCCACCACACCGACGAGAAGCATCCGCAACCCATGGGACTGGGTGTGCGGACCAAAGGGCCTAAGGGCCCGCACCAAGGGTGCACACCGAGGGGCCTAAGGGCTGGCACCACGGGTGCACACCAAGGGGCCTACGGGCCGGCACCATGGGTGCACACCGAGGGGCCTAAGGGCCGGCACCACGGGTGCACACCGTGGGGGCCTAGGGCCGCACCATCAGGGCCGATGCACACGCACACAAGGGTGTAGACAGCCGCCCGCGCCGAGGAGCCGAGAGGACCGAGTCCGACGCACCCTAGGGTCCCGACAGCGGCCGACGCTCAAGGACCGAGCTGGCCGATCACGCCGTACCCTAGGGCCGATCACGCCACGCCCTAGGGCCGATCACGCCACACCCTAGGGTCGATCACGCCGCACCTGTAAGGGATATTTCTGAACCCAGGTTACCGTTAGAGCATTTTGAATTTTCGTTATCCCTTTAATTCCGTTGAATTAGCCGTTAAGCTTTAATGAAGTGCTGCGTTTTGGTTAGGCTGTTGTATAGACCGAACGTAGTCGTTTTACGCATGTAGGGTTTAAAGGGCTGAGACCAGGATTGTACAGGGTATTCGAAAGCTGAATGAAATCTTGTCTTATCTCTTTCTTCCTCTTACTCTCTGATCTATTTCTCTTCTTATCTCTGCTCACTGAAAAATTCTTCTTTTTAGCTTGATCTGTTACAAAGGTATCAGAGCCTCACGATCCTCGAGCCATGGTGGAAACCCGTCAACAAGCTGCTCAATCAACGGTGGTCAATCCGACTGCTCCTGCAGACCCCTCATCACCGGCAGACAACTCCGACTGGGTAAAAGTCACGACCAAAATTCAGGAGGATGTTCAACGGTTGGAAACCTCCATCAGAACTCGTTTCCAGGATATGCAATCGGCGATGCTGGCAAACCTACATAAGATGCTTGAGATTGCACTGGGAAAGAAGATTGATGCTGGGGAGATGTTGGCTCAGCATACAGGAGTGTTAGGCTCACCCCAGGCAACACCGAAATCTCCAGTTGTCGAACCAACAACAGTGAGAGTGGAGCAAGCTAAATCGAGTAAGCCAGACACAGTGTTGATTACTGAGAATGACGAGATCCCAGTGGGACAACCAGTAGACTCGATTCAAAACCATGGTGTGCCTCAGATCCAGAATTTCGCCTATAAACTGCTGTGCTCCAGATTTGATGGAGTCGACTTCCAAGGATGGTTAGCTAAGCTAGAACAATACTTCAAGGCTGAGATGGTTCCAGAGTATGCCAAGGTGAGGGTAGTGATGTTGCACCTTGAAGGAAAGGCCCTGCAGTGGCATCAGTTTATCACGAAAAACCGAGGAGGCTTGAATCAGGTCAGTTGGTCCGATTACCTCAAACTGTTAAAAGAAAGATTCTCACCTGAAGGATTTCACGATCCATTTGCTGAATTAATGGCACTTAGGCAACTAGATTCTGTAGAGCAGTTCTATGATGATTTTATTCATCTACTGAATCAAGTACAGTTACCTGAGGAGTATGTGCTGAGCATGTTCAAGGAACACTTGCGAATTGAGATAAGCCCAATGGTCAAGATGTTGAATCCAAAAACATTAATTGACGCCTTCCATCTTGCCAAGCATGTGGAAGCCATGGTATCGAATGTGCAGAAGAAAACAGAGGCACCACAGATGAGAAGTCATGCACCTCTGACTATATCAGTGCCCCCTCGAACGGGGAGCAACATTGTTGGTAGTAACCCAGCTGCAAAGTTTGCAGGATCCTCAACTGTTAGTCCTAATGCTAGCAAAGTACCTAATCAGTCTGGTCATAAAGGGCCTGGTAAGATGCTGTCTCAGGCTGAGATTGAAGAAAGGAGGAGGAAGGGACTGTGTTTTTGGTGTGCTTCGAAATACACACCTGGGCACAAGTGTCCTAGGACTCAATTATACCAGATCATGGTGGAAGGAGTAGAAGAGGATTCAGAAGCTGAGGTGTTCTTGGACTGTGAGGACACTGGTGAGTTAGGACAAGGAGAAGAAAAACTGGAAGGGGCTGTATTGTCTTTAAATGCCATGTGGGGAGCTACGAATTGGGATACAATGAAGTTGGGAGTCTCAATTGAAGGTGCAGAGTGTATTGCCTTACTGGACTCAGGCAGTTCCCACAATTTTCTCAGTTTACCCTTGATCAAGAAGCTGAATTTGAAGGTTGACAAGAGAGAGCAATTGAGAGTAACTGTAGCGGATGGCAACTGTATGACCACTTTAGGGAAGTGTACAAATGTCCAGTGGATTGTGCAAGGATTGATGTTTGAAGCTGATTTCCTGGTTGTGCCAATGAGGAGCTGTGATATGGTCCTAGGGGTGCAATGGCTCTCACAACTGGGCAACATTCAGTGGAATTTTGCAGAATCTAAGATGAAATTTGAGCAGGCAGGTATGGTTGTGGAATTATGTGGATTGAAAGTAGGAGAGCTACAACTGGTGGACAATAAAAGCTGTAGCAAAATGTTAAAGGGGAGAACTGGGCCTGGTACTGCAGCTTTATGGCTAATGAACCCACAGTTAGAAATGAAGAAGAACAGTGAAGTACCAAGGGAGCTGGAGAACTTGCTGCAACAATTTCAGGAAGTGTTTGGAGAGCCAAATGGATTGCCACCTGAAAGAGGACACACACACAGGATTGAGCTGAAAGATGAAAACACAGTGGTGAAGGTCAGGCCTTACAGGCATCCAACTCACCAAAAAGATGAAATTGAAAGATTGGTGGGAGAGATGTTAGGAGCTGGAATTATCAGGGAAAACAGTAGTGCATTCTCTTCTCCTATAGTCATGGTTAAGAAGAAGGATGGCAGTTGGAGAATGTGCATAGACTACAGGAAACTGAACCAAGTGACTGTTAAGGACAATTTTCCTATGCCAGTGATTGAGGAATTGTTGGATGAGTTAGGGAAGGCTACCTTTTTCTCTAAACTGGATTTGAGATCTGGTTACTACCAAATCAGAATGAAGGAAGAGGACATCCATAAAACAGCTTTTAGGACTCATGAGGGGCACTATGAGTTCCTAGTGATTCCATTTGGGCTCACTAATGCTCCTGCAACCTTCCAAGGCTTGATGAACAAGATTTTCAAACAGCAGCTGAGGAAGTCAGTCCTTGTCTTCTTTGATGACATATTGGTGTATTCAGAAGATTGGCACTCACACTTGCAGCATTTAACTGAAGTCTTGATGGTTTTGAAGAGACACCAGCTTTATGCAAAAAAGACTAAATGTAGTTTTGGAGCTAGGGAGGTAGATTATTTGGGTTATGTTATTTCCCAAGGAGTCATTTCAATGGATAAGTCCAAGGTGGACAGTATTTTGCAATGGCCATCTCCCAGAAATATTAAGGAACTTAGAGGGTTCTTGGGCCTCTCGGGATATTACAGGAGGTTTGTGCAAGGGTATGGGTGTGTGGCTCGACCATTGACAGATTTGCTCAAAAAGGGGGCTTGGAGATGGGAAGAGGCAGAAGAGGCAGTTTTCAGGAGACTTAAACAAGCAATCAGTTCAGCCCTAATTCTAGCTCTGCCAAATTTCAGTTTGACTTTCATTGTGGAGACAGATGCTTCTGATGCAGGTGTTGGTGCTGTACTAGTTCAGAAAGGGAGACCCTTGGCCTTTTTCAGCAAGGGCCTAGGAGCTAGGTACAAGGCACTGTCAGTTTATGAGAAGGAGATGGTTGATGTACTAATGGCTGTTAAGAAGTGGACCTCTTACTTAGTGGGGAGACATTTTGTTATTAAGACTGATCATCAAAGTCTTAAATTTTTAGCAGAGAATCAGGCAATTACACCATTCCAACAGAAGTGGGTGGTTAAAATGATGGGTTATGACTATGAGGTGCAATATAGGAAGGGCACTAACAACACTGTGGCTGATGCTTTGTCTAGGAGGCCTGAAACTGCAACCTTGAAGACTATGGCTGTGAGTAGTGTGAGTACAGATGTGATGAACAGGGTAGTTGCTTCTTGGCATAACGATGAGAAATTAGTCAAAATTATTAAGGATCTGGAGAATGGGAGCCACAAACATGCCAAATACAAGTGGATAGGAGGAGTCTTAAAAAGGAAAAAGAAGGTTGTAGTGGGGAATGATGCAGCATTGAGGAAGGAGTTGGTTCAGTTTTTTCATGGGAGTGCAATGGGAGGGCATTCTGGGGCTAGTGCAACCACTCAAAGGCTAGCTGCTATTTTTTTCTGGAAGGGAATGAGAAGAGAAGTGAAGAATTGGGTGAGGGAGTGTGTGACTTGTCAGAAGAATAAAAGTGAACTACATCACCCCAAGGGGCTACTCCAACCTTTGCCTATCCCTGACACTATTTGGTCATCCATCAGCATGGACTTTGTGGAGGGACTGCCAGCTTCAAAGAAACAAGACTACATTTTAGTAGTTGTGGATAGACTGACCAAATATAGCCACTTCATTGCTTTATCTCATCCATTTCAGCTAAAGATATAGCAAAGGTCTTTCTAGAGCACATTTTTCGATTACATGGACTACCAACTGAGATTGTATGTGACAGGGATAGAGTTTTCATGAGCCTGTTCTGGAGAGAGTTGCTGAAAAAGCTGGGGGTGCAGGTCAATGCTTCAACGGCCTACCATCCTCAATCTGATGGCCAGACTGAAAGAGTGAACCAGTGTCTTGAAACCTACTTGAGGTGCATGTCTGGAGAGAGGCCAAGAGAGTGGAAGGACTGGTTACATCTTGCTGAGTGGTGGTACAACACAAATTTCCACTCAGCAATTCGAACAACACCTTACCAGGCCTTGTATGGGCAACCACCTCCTATACACTTACCTTATGTAGCAGGAGAGTCATTGGTGGCAGCTGTGGATAGAGACCTTCAGCATAGGGAAGCTGCCATTCAAATGTTGAAGTTCCACCTCAAGAGAGCTCAGGATCGAATGGAAAGCCAAGCTGATAAGGGTAGAAGGGAATGTGAATTTCAGGTGGGAGACTGGGTGTTTCTGAAATTGCAGCCTTACAGGCAACAAACTGTGGTGCACATGAATTGTCAGAAATTAGCCCCTAAATGGTTTGAGCCATTTCAGATTATTGCTCGAATTGGGAAGGTTGCCTACAAGCTGAAGCTCCCAGATGATTCTAAGGTCCATCCCGTGTTTCACGTGTCTCAATTGAAGAAGAGAATTGGAGCTGAACTCACTCAACCTGAGCTACCTGTTATTGATCATGATGGCAGCATCAGCAAGGAACCTGTGAGGATTTTGGATCGAAGAATTGGGCGAAGGGGAGGTAGAGCAGTTACGGAAGTTCTGGTGGAATGGTCCAACTCATTCCCTGAGGATGCCACGTGGGAAGTTTTCCACATCTTGAAGCAGAGGTTTCTAGATTTTCATCCTTGAGGACAAGGATTTTCAGAAGAAGGGAGTATTGTAAGGGATGTTTCTGAACCCAGGTTACCGTTAGAGCATTTTGAATTTTCGTTATCCCTTTAATTCCGTTGAATTAGCCGTTAAGCTTTAATGAAGTGCTGCGTTTTGGTTAGGCTGTTGTATAGACCAAACGTAGTCGTTTTACGCAGGTAGGGTTTAAAGGGCTGAGACCAGGATTGTACAGGGTATTCGAAAGCTGAATGAAATCTTGTCTTATCTCTTTCTTCCTCCTACTCTCTGATCTATTTCTCTTCTTATCTCTGCTCACTGAAAAATTCTTCTTTTTAGCTTGATCTGTTACAACACCCTAGGGCCGATTACGCCGCACCCTAGGGTCCCGACGACAGTGCACACAGAGGGGCTGGAGAGGGCCGGCCAGACGCACCCTAGGGTCCGCACACGGGGCCTTGGGCCTCGTCTCCACACAAGCAAGGCCTTCCTAGAGGTTAGGGACCACGAATCCTTTTGGGACAAGGATTCCATCTCCTTGAGGGAGTAGTACATTAGGATATCCTAGTTAGAATAGGATTAGAACTAGAGGGGCTATTTAAGGAGGCTCACCCCCACCTCATTATTCATCTTTTTCTTTCTTTCAGTTGTTCTCTAGCCTTGAGCCATATTTTCGTTAAGTTCAATAAAAGGCGTCGAGCATTCGCCAGGCTTTTCCCCACAACACTTTTCTTTGGCCGTCACCCATTGTGTTAAAACGTCTTCCGCACGGATCCAGGCTCTTTCGCCTAGATCGTCAGGCTTAACTTAGGCTCCACGCCCGCACCAAGGTGCCTAAGGCCGCACGTCCGCCGGGTCAGAAATTTAGGGACGTGACAATATATAGAGAATATTTTACTTTTATTTCTATTCTGCCATTTTAATAGTGGGTATTATATTAGACTATAAATAATTATGTGAACATTGTAGTGACTTCAGTGGTAAAAGATAATGTATTTCATTCAGGTGATTCGAGTTCGAGCATTATGTGAGCACAGTACTTTATTAAAAGGTTAAAAAATTTAAACAAATGTTATTTATCTTGTAATTACACCAGAATATTAAAAAAAATAATTATGTCCAGCTGATAATTATGCGATTCTAATTTGCTTCAGACTTTTTTCCCAAGCCACGATCCAATTCATAACAATTGATTGATAAATATTAGAGTAAATATTTGTTCTCTTTTACCGATAGCTAATTTCTGAAATTTTACGAACTTTAACCTTATTTTTAATTTGACATAAGGTTAAAAATAGGTAAAATTGAGGGAATAATCTATTTTAATTAATTATTTAAAGATTTATGGTTGCTTTAAAATTATTTTGGAGAATTGGTCAAAATTTATAGGATCTCGCCACTTACAAATGACGAGGTGAGAGCACGCCATCTTCACATGGCGTTGTCTAATGAGATACTCTTACACAGCTCAATTAGCTAGGTCGTAAGACTGAGATGCCAGACATGCCAAAAGGCTGAGCTGCCAGACACGGAAGCAGCTTTAAACGCGAGACAAAGCTCGCTACCTAGAGGTTTGACGTGCCTGCCTGCCATGCATGCAACACAGGACCTCGTCATCTCTAGGTGGCGAGCTTTGACTCGCGTTTAAATCTGCTTTCTTGCCTGGCAGCTCAGCCTTTCGGCATGCCTGGCATCTCAGCCTTTCGGCCTGACTAATTGAGCCGTGTAAGAGCATCTCACTAGACAACACCATGTGGAGAAGGCGCGCTCCCACCTTGCCATTTGCAGGTGGTGAGATCTTGTAGAATTTGACATATTCTCTCAAATAATTTTAAAGCAACCTTAAAATCTTAAATAAATAATTAAAGTGGATTATCCCACAATTTCGCCTTAAAAATAGGTATAAGAATAATTCTAGCCATTAACGTTTTTAATCTTTGTCATTTTGGCTCTTATTTCTATAGGTTAAGTTTAGCTCTTAGTCTACTTTTTTCTTCAATATACTCATTTTTTAAATAACATTTTAGCTAGACCGTTAAAAATTTAACAATTATGACATGACATATACACGTGACAATATTTTTTACAATACTTTTTTTGACAAATTATAATTCTAATCCTACCTAGAGCGGAGGGAAAGGGTGAAACTCTAAGGGAAGCGGAGTGCTCCTAGTGGGTCTAGAACCCATGACCTAAGAGAATATGAGGGAACAAAGATGAGCAACTTGGCCAACCGACCAAATATGGTTGCTCACATGTGACAATACTTTTAAATGACTTGGTATCTAACTTATCACATGTTTACATGTGAAACATAATTTCATTTTAATATAAAGTATAAAAACAATTAAAAGTTAAATAAAATGCTTAAAAACAATTTAAATTAAAAGTAAAAAAAACATGAAAAAGTTAAATAAATTCTATAGTATTTAGAGGAAACATATTTTTGAAATCTTTAATTTGTTTAAGCAATTTCAGATTTAAAATTTCTGAATTCTTAAACATAATTAAATATGATTTATATTTTCAGTATTTTAAGTTTTTTTTATAAAAAAATTCATAAAAATATTTGATATTAATTTTGAAATTCATGTTAAAATTACCTAAATCAAAGTGTACCTTTTTTATATATAATATTGATTATTGGAAAAAGTTCACCGAAATCCAACTAAATCTATAATTTCAACAATATAAATTGATCCATCACACGCTCCTCTCTTTCCTTTACTTCCGGTCGAGATTTTCAAACCTTAAACTCCATTTATTTGAAAGAAAACACTTCCTTTGTACCTCGCTAACCACTTCCAAAAAAATTATTGTTGCTCTCCGTCCGTCTCGCGACGGGTGATCCACGAAGTTCCATCTCCGCGCCACGCTCTATACATTACAAAATTCAGAGCTCTTCCTCCGGACGCCTACTACACCTCCGGGCCCATGAGCTTCGGAGACCACTGCGCTGGGACAAGACATCTATCAAGTTCGATTGAGCTCGCAGCCTGACAACGAGCTACTACCTGTCAGCCCGTTAATAGCCATCACTAGGCCTGGCACAGTCTCATCAAACATCACTCCATCTACATCTTCAAGGGGATATAAATACCCCCAAGACCAAAGACAAAGGGGACGTCCCTTCGACATCGACCACCCTCTCTACATCATCTACGACTCTCGGCCCCAAGCCTACCAAGGGTGAACCGCCCGATTCTACAGTCCACCATCGCCTATTGTGGCTCTCCGACGAGTGAACCACCAAACCTTGTCGCCAAACCCCCATTCGGTCGCCGTCTCCACATCCTTGTTTGGTTTCGCCCAAAATCGACATCAATAATTGTGCGGTGAGCGTGGAAATCCTTCCGACTAAAAGAATCAACCGCGATGGCTTTCTTGCTCCAAGCTATTTCAACCATAAATCTCCACTTTTCACGGGTAACGCTCTTAGTACATCCTGTAACGACCCAAATTTTGGGTTAATTAAATGGGTCTCAAATATGAGTTTCGAATCTTTAATTTGGTAATTAAAATAAGAAAAATTATTTTGGAAGCTCATTAAATAGATTTTTGGACTAATTCAAATCAGGATTTAAAGTGGAGTCTAGAGTAAAAATAAGGAGGATTGGTGATAGTGGTGTTTGAATTTTAAATAGGTATGGGTGGTTGAAAAATTGGAAGAAGACACTATGAAGAGAGAGAAAATGGAAAAGTGGGAGAAATGGGTAGAGGGAGTTTTAGAGTGATGGAGCTTTCAAGCCTTGTTTCGCCGTCGTGGCTCTCATTCTCGGCACCGTCAGCTCTGCCACGTCAACCGATGGTCACCATATTGCAATCTCTTGCTGGGGTAAAGATCAAGAAGTTTTGGGAGCTTCGAATCGGCATGAATCGTCGTCCAACGCTGTAAGCCGTCACCATCACGGAGTTCCCCGATCGGAGATATGCGAGTCTAGAGCTCGCCGCTCGATTCCAACTACTGGACGCTGCCGCACGCACTGTTGGCCGTGCGTGGCTTCGTCCTGCAGCAGTTTGAGCCATCTAAGCTGAGCTGAGTTGGAGTTGAGCTGTCTAAGTCGAGCTGGGAGTCATTGATCGGGTTGACTTTGAGCAAGAGTTGACTTTTTCCGGGGACCCTACTCGAGGGTTTCTAGACATTCTAAGTCTGTTGGTGCGGTCCGTTTCATCAAATTCGAATTCTGTAAGCTATTTTTATGCGTTTTATCCCCTAAAATAATCCAATAATATGAAATGGCTTACGTAGTCGCATTTGTTTTATCTGAGGAATTTGTGGACTCGAATATTGGATTGAATGAGTTGATTAGAGGAACTTGGATGAGATTTATTGCTTTGGCTTAAGGTTAGTACACCTCAAAATCCTATTGTTTCACGAGCATCATAAATGTGATTAATTTGCGTGTTAGTTTCTGCAAAATAGGTAGACGATGAATATGCATGTCTGGAGGCCAATAGTACGAGACTTGATATCTATGAGATGCATGATAATGTTACGAATATGATGGGATTCATAAAGGCTTTAGAGATTGTGTAGGGTCATTTGAGATGCTCGTATAATTACTTGATGATTGTTTGATTGATTGGTAATCGTGATACCTTGTATACTTGTTCGAATAGATTGATGTGATTTGATGGGAATTATGCTTAAGGGATAAATAATGGATTAAATGATTATAAAATTGGTAATTAATATTAATTGATTGAATGCATTAGTAAAAAAATCCTAATGACTTTCATAAGCTTTAGGGATCGAATAAAGCGTTGTAAAATTTTAATTCAAGGAAATGGTATGAACCCGTGAATAGGGTATCGATACGAGCTTTGGCCATACTAGTTCACGATTAGGGGCCGTATCGGTACGAGTCGAATCATACCAGCACTTGTGGTAATCTAAGATTTTTAGTAAGCAATATCTGTATCGGTACGCATGTGAGTACTAGTACCCATGGGTACCGTATCGATACTCGTGTTCGTGTACCGGCACCCACTGAACAAAATAATCTATAATGCTAATGAAAAGATGAGAATTGACATGGGATATTAATGAGAAAATGTAGACTAATAAGATAATTAATGAGGATGATTAATGTACTCTTCCATACTGTATTAACAAGTTGGTAAACTTAATTGGTGTTGAGATAATCAATCAATGGTGGAAGGCCAAGATGGGGTGAATTGGTAATTAAAATATTGAAGTGAGGCAATTGGAAAATGAAAAATTGATGACACAAGGATTTATAGTGGTTCAAGCTTCTAATAAGCTCTACATCCACTACCTTATCTCCTCACTAAGGATTTCAACCAATTTACTAATGAATTCTTCCCCTTTTCTAGGCTAAGTAGGCAACCACTACAATCGATCAAAGCTTTCTACCCAAAGCTTGATCAAGGTTCACTCTTTTACAAGAAGTTGATAGAAAACTAAAAATTCCTCTCAAAGGTGATATGTTTACCCAAGTACAAGTTCACACAAACCCCCACACTTAAAACAAAAGATTACAATTGAGATTACTCAAGTTGAGTTCAAGATATGACTCTAAAAGCTCTTGGTTGGTTGGATTTTTGCTTGATTACTTTAAACTGTTCAATAGTTGTTGTTTTTGTTGTAGCTTTGGAGACTTGATTTTATACCCCTTCTGTAACGCCCTGTTTTTGGGCCTAGATGTTTTAGATGTTGAATCGGGTCGGTTGGAAACTGTTCGAACCTTTGAGGTGTGTTTAGGGAACAACTAGTTCGGGATGTTTTAAAAATATGTAAAAAAATCTAAAAAATCCTCATTTATTATATAAATGATTATGGTAAAATTACAAAATGAGATTTGGAAATATTACATTTTGGTATAGTGACCAAAATGCAGTTTTTGCAAAAGTTGGCTAGTGACTGTTTTGTAAAAGATTGAGACTTTGAATCTTTAAGGAACTAATTTTACCATTTGTTTTCATCATATTTCTCTTTAATTTGGGAGATTTTAATAATGATTTAATTAAAGAAATAAAAGAGAATTAAAAGAAAATCAAAGGTTGACTTTTCATAACCAACTTTACGATAGATTTTCTCTTTTCATTTTCTCTCAACTTCCAATCAGCCAAACACTTTTCTCTCATCAAAGAAACTCTGATTTTCATCTTGTTTGCTGAGATTTCATCTTCCAAAAGTTTTCCTATCTTTGTTTCATCAAATCCTATTGATTTTTGCTTTGGATTTTCAAGAAAACTTGCCCAAATGGAAGAGAGATCAACCATTAGAGGTAAGCTTCGTCCTTCTCCTCTAATGATCAGTTCTTTACTGAAATTCCCAAGTTATCAATCATTTGTTAATGGTTTTTGAGTTGTTTTGATGTTATAAACATGAAATAGTTGCTAAGTTCAAGATTCTTGATGAGATATTGGTGCTTTTCGTATTTCTATGTTAAGCTCTATTTGAGGTTGATTTCTAACATATTTTGGATGATATTTGATGTTGAGAATGAGGTTTTAACAAATAAATCCCGAATAAGTTTAGGTTCCTAAGTTTGAGATGTTATATGTGTGGTTTTTGAGGAGTTTTTGGTGATCTGCTATTGTTGGAGGTATAAGGTTGTGGTTATGGTGATTTTTGGTGTTGGTTAAGGTTTAGAAAAGATTAGAATTGATAGATCTTGGCTGGGCTTTGATTTGAGAAAGTTTGGAAGTGATTTCGGTTATTTCAGATAGCCGAATTGCTAGTTTTGAGTAGAGCAACGAGTTAGAATGAGTGGCTGGTGATTTTAATGCATGATGATGCATTAATCCTATGCTCTTATGTGTAATGAACAAAAGGAGACTTCATCGGGCGGATTTGGTGTTGATCCGGAAGTGCTGAAAGATTAGAAATCGTTTCGACAAGCAAGCAGAACGTTATCGGTGAGTGCAAATGGTTTTAGAAGTCCTTGAGGGACTAGGAAATGAGTTTTGAGGATTTAGGATTGGTTTGAAACACCATCCTAAGTCCGGAAGTAAGTATGTTTTGATTTGCTCTCGAAAAGTGGTTGATGCCCCTAAATGCTTTTTACATGCTCTTGATTTGAGATAGACAAATTCCTACTGTTTTATGCATGATTTATGACATGAAATGATGTTACATATTGATCCCATGAGATAGAATGACATTGCAAAGAGTTTTGAGATTTTGATTAAATGCTATGCATGAATTGTGGTTTTGAAATGGGATGAGATTGATTTTAGAAATGTTGTATCAAAACAGTAGGTGAGATGATGATTTTAATGTAATATATTGGCATAAATGATGAGAAGATTACCGGATATAATTGGTCGACCAATAGGATGTAAAGTGCACTATAAACTAATAATTCGTACGTGCTCTTTGGAGTCGGGCAATGGGGGTAGTGCCATCCCGATCCAAAGTGAGAGTCCGATGATGAGAGATACCATCGGGTAGGTCTTGGTGAAACACCCAAGCTTTGTGGCGAAGATAGATACCGCTATGAGAGTCTGGTGGTGAGATCCCACTGGGGCAGGACTTGGCCTCGAGTCAAGCTATCCACATATCCGAGTAAAGATAGAACATGAAATGCCAATATATGAGAATGAACTTTGATTCACATGTACCAATGTTGAAATGATTTTATGCTATGAGAAATGCATATGAGATTTTGAGATTTATGAAATGCTTTTGAATATCAAGCATGTGTGGCTTTGCCATGAGATTTGCATTGGTTGAATGCATGAGATAGATATATAGATGGTACATGTAATTTTCAAATGGTGATTTACTTTGAAATGGTTTTCAAGCATGAGATGGAAAGAGCATGGTTTTAGAAATGGTTTTCAAGATAGAGTTTTATAAGCTTGCATTGTTGTGTTGGTGTTTCTAGAGCATGCCTCACTAAGCTATCGTGCTTACGCTCTCTTTTACCAACTGTAACACCCCAATTTTGGGCTTAGAAGTTTTGGGTTTGAACCGGACCGGTCGGATTTTCGGTTCGAATATAAAAGGTGGTTTTAAGGAAAGCCTAGTTCGGGATGCATTAAAAATATGGAAAAATATCTAAAAATCCTATTTTAATATATATAAGAGGGTGGTGAAATCAATTTTACAAAATGAGGTTTGGAAATATGACATTTTGAGTTAGTGACTAAAATGTAATTTTTGAAAAGTTCGTGACTGTTTTAAAAGGATTGAAACTTTGAATCTTTAAGGAGCTAATTTACCTAAGGGAGGATTTCTCCAGATTTTTCTTGATTTTTAAGACTCATTTAATGTTTAATTAATAAAAAGAAAAGAGGGAAAAAGATATTTTTAGTTTCATAACTAACTTTTACCAAAATTTTCCCATTTCATTTTCTCTCAAAATTCCCTCAGCCAAACACATTTCCACAGAAACTTTTCCTTTGATTTTCACACCTAAAGTTGAGATTTCAATTCCTATATGATTCCTAATCATTTCTACATCAAATCCTCACCATTTGCTTAATGAATTTTCAAGGATTTTGGCTCTAAACAAGGAGAAATCCACATTTAGAGGTATGAACGTCCTTCTCCTCTAAATACTCAGTTCTTTACTGAAATTCCCAAGTTCTCAATCCTTAAATTGAGTTTTATTAAAGGTTTTAATGTTGTGATCTTGATTTAGGCTTAAAATGCAAGATTTGGATTTAATTTTGAAGAAATTCGTAATAGATGATTGGGCTCTGTTTTGAGATGCCTTTTTGATGTATTTTGGATGTCTAAATGATGTGAAATGGAGGTTTAATCAATGCAATCCCGAATAGGTTGATTTTCCTAAGTTTTTACTTGTGAAAATGGTAGTTTTTGGGGTGATCTTGGTGTTCTGTTAATGCTGGAGGTATAAGGAAGAGTTTGGGTTCATTTTGGATGTTAATTGATGTTTAAAAATGGTTAGAAGTGATGGATCTTGGCTGGGTTAAGTTTTGGTAGAGTTTGGAGGTGTTTTCGGTTGTGTTTGGTAGCCGAAATGTTGGATTTATGTAGAGCAGCGAGTTGAGTTGTGTTGCTGGTGTTTTTAATGCATGATGATGCATTAATCCTCTGTTGTTATGTGTTTAAAACAGAGGAGAATGATCCGGAAGCAATAGAGGTAGCGTTGGAGGGTTTCGGATGCTTGGAAGGCTTAACGGCTAGCGTAGTTTTGTGTATCGGTGAGTGAAGTTGGGGTTTTCAGCTTTAAAACCAATGTTTCAAGGTTTTGGGAGCTTAGTTTAAGTCTAAGCAACTTAGCTAAGCTCAAGAGTAAGTAAATGGAATTTCTCTCTTGGTTTGTGTTATGAATTGGTTTTTAATGCACTTGAGATGGTTGGATGCAATGTATGTGATTTGCATGTTTAAATTCTGTTTTGAAAGCATGTTTTAGCATGGTTTAATGCTGGTTTTGAAAGTCATGTGTTGAAGGATGCTCAAGGTAAGAGATCCTTGGTTTTGTACAATGGAATTGTGGAATTGATGCATAGTGTTGCATGTTGTTTAATGGCTTTGTTTAATGCTTTAAAACAATGAATTGATGATGGTAATTGATGGTATTGGCAAGTGATGTAAGTGGTTGTTGGTTACTTTAATCGGATATAGTTACCCGGCTATAGGATTGGGTGCACCGTGAATTGAGTCGCCTTGGATGAGGAGGGGTTGTAATGGTACCGTAAACTACATCCAAGAATCCTAGCGTGGGTTGTAATGGCTCTCGTGGGTGGGCTTTGATAAGTGCCACCACGATGGAGGATGGCTCTCGTGGGTGGGCTTGGTTAAGTGCCACCACGATGGAGGATGGCTCTCGTGGGTGAACCTCGTTAAACGTCACCACGATGGAGGATGGCTCTCGTGGGTGGACTTTGTTAAGTGTCACAACGGTGGAGGGTTGCTCCCGTGTGTGAGCTTGGTTAAGGTGATTACAATGGTTGTGGTAGCTTCCATGTGTAAGCCTTGTGATGTGTCCCGGCTCTCGCTAGTGTGTTATACAACTTCCGATGAGTGATGTTGAGGGGTTGTGATTGTACCGTTAAACTCCATCACGGGTGTTGAGGGGGTTGTGACTGTACCGGTAAACTCCACCTTGTGTTGTTCGGTTGTGTGTATGAAGCGTGTGGGACAACGCTTGTAATCCGCGTATCCGATTGTGTCTTGTGTTGTGATGGTTTGTGAATTATCACTTGGAAGCCAATATAATATTCTTGGATGTAATGAAGCATGAGATGCTTGAAATGATGCAAGGTTGCATGGGAAGTGTTTGATGTTCTGAGAATGCATGTATTACTTGTTAAGCTTGAACAAGTGTTTATCTTCTTTTATGAATGGTGTTTATGTGCAAGGAATCTCTTAAATGCATTGAAGACTTGTGAAGACTTGTTTAGAAAGGCATGAAATGTAAATGTTGCTTTGGTAGATCATGTGTTGTGCATTTGTTGAATACATGAGATAGTTAGAGGGAACAATTGGTTTTCCAAAGATTTTGCTTGAATGGATCATTAAGCATGAGAAAAGCATGTTATGAAGAGGAAATGTTTTTCAAGGTATTTGAGTTTAACTTTGCATAAGGTGTTCATGCTTGGAAAGGTTTTAATTGATGGTTTTGCGAGAATGTGCTTTGAAGTGAGTTTTTAGCTTTTCTAAGCTAAGGGTTGGTTTTCATGATTGAGCAATGCATGATTTAAAGCATGTTGTTTAAAAAGGAGTTTTCAAACAATGCTTTGGTTTATCGAATTGTATCTACTTTTTAAGAAGGTTTTGTGATTCGCTGCATTGATGGTGTTTTGGTTTTGAGCATTCCTCACTAAGCATTATGTGCTTACGCTCCTTTTTGTCCATCAATGTAGATAATTGAAGTTGGGACAGCAAGAAGCAAGGGATTCAAGGAGAGCTCCACTTGAGAAGTATGTCTCGGTTAATAGCTATAGATAATAAAGGCAATGGGGGAAAGTCTTTTATATTGATGTGTAATGAGATTGTGTATGTTGGGCAAGTTTGGTTTATGATTTGAACTATGTGGTTTAACGCTTGCAACGTTTGAATCTTCTTATTCATAAGTCGTTATGCTATGCTTCTTGTTTTAAAAAGCATGATTAAGTGTTGGATGTGTTGAAGGAGTTGGTGCACCTAGGGGTTGTTTTGTATCTAGATTTTAATGCAATTTGGTAGTTATGATGCTTGGCATGTTGTTGATTTGTGAGGATTGATTTAGAGTACGTTCGATGGTGTTTAGACGAGTTAAAACAGGCTTTTCTGCTGTTTCTGGGCAGGGTGTTTCGAAACACCCTTGCCTGTTTCGAAACAGGTGCTGGATTTGGCCTGGGTGTTTCGAAACGGGTAGAGGTGTTTCGAAACACTTTGGCTACTGCCAAGCCCCGTTTCTGAACGGTCTATTCCCGTTTTGAAACACTTGACCGTTGGGCACTGTTTTGAATGGTTTTGAAGTTTGCAAGCTTTACGTTTTAGTCCTGATTTTTGTATGTGCAATTGCTTGAGTTCGAGATGTCCGTTTAAGGTGAAATTTAGCAGAGAGGCATGAAACATGATTAATTTCATAATGGTAACTCAAAAATTGGTAAAGTCCTCTTAATTTCCAGAATTTACAAATTGGTCCCTAAATTCGTATGTTGTGCAATTGAGTCCCTTATTGTTTTCTGATTGCTGTGATTTTTGAGTATGCTTATCTCAAGAGTACACCTAGGGTTAATGTGCATCTAGACAAGCTTAAAAAGAAAAAAAGGGTCGTTAATCAAGGTTGACTTTCGGGTTGACTTTGGTTTTCCCCGTGTAATCTTCGTAGTTCGGGTCAACCGTCTAGGCCGGGCTAAGGGGGTTACATTTGGTGGTATCAGAGCTGAGTTGCGAATGCTTGGGGAAATGGTAAATTGTTGTAGTAAGTGTTTGATGTTTATTCTGATGTGTGGTTGAAAGTCGGTTGAAATGTGTGTCTTTGAGCGAATTGTTGATTTTTTATCATGCTTTTTGGTTGTGAATCTTCATTGAGCTAATGTAGATTTGTGCTGATGATATGCTAGTGATGTGAGCTGATTTTATGAATGATGAAAGTGTGATGGGTATGATATGTTGATGTTATGCTGTTGCGGGTGAATGTTGTTTGATGAGAGCATGATCGAAGTATGTTGATTGATATGCTCGATGTTGTGATAATCATGTTTTTATTGATTGTTATGTTGTGTAAAAGGGGAGAAATCGGGATACCCATTGCCTTATTATTATAGCTATTGTGTTATGTTGGAGTTGGAGTTTTGAATCCTTGCTTGAAGCTGGCCTGATCGTTTTGTTTGTTTTGTTATGATTGTTTGTTGTTAATAGCATGGTGAAATCGATGAGAGAATGGCAGTTGGGTGAGATGGTTGCTGCTTTAGAGCAGGTTGTTAGGGCGTGGAATTCACCTTTTTGTGGAGGTGTTTCGTCTCAGTCTTTAGTGCCTGGAGTTGAGGTAGTGAGGCAGGAGGAAGAAGCTGGTTTTGTGATGAAGGGTTCATCACCTATAGTTCAAGAGGTGTCGGGAACATCTCAGGCTGTGGCGAAAGTGAGGCCTGTAGACATGCTGACTGTGGGACATGCGAGTTTGTCGAAACAGCGTTTACATGATTTGGGAGCCGTGGAGTATCATGGTTCGACACCTGAGACGTTCGAGGCCTGGTTGGCCAGTGTAGTTCTGATTTTGGATCAGGAAGGTTGTGACTACGCCTGTAAGCTAGGAAGTGTTGTCTCATTGATGTTGGAGGACGCTTGTGCTTGGTGGACATCTGTGGCGGTGGCATCGCATATCCACGATATAGATTGGGACTTCTTTGTGTCTGCCTTTTATGAAAGGTACCTTGGAGAGAAATTTCCAAGGGTTAAGCAGCGTGGGGGCGTGGCTTCAGATTATGAAGGTGAGAAAAGTTTAAGCAAGAGAGTTGTGGGTACTGACCTCGGGAGCGGTCAGCGTAAGAGGCTACGTGATAGAAGGTTTTGTTTGAATCGAAGTCTGGGTGGTGGTACAAACGTGGGTCAAGTGCGGTATGATCAAGGAGTGGTAGTTCGGTTGCCGAAGTGTGACCGTTGTGGAAGGTGTCATGTTGGAGGTTGTCGGGGCGCGAGAGTTTGTTGGAACTGTGGTTCTAAGGAGCATGTGAAGAGAAATTGTCCTCAGGTGGTGAGATCAGCTTCAGTGGTAGCAAAAGGGTCTCAGAAGGGTCGTGGGCACGACCGAGACAAGGTTCAAAGGTGGCAGAAAGGGCAGAAAGGTGTGAGGAGCTTGGGGAATGAATCTTGTTGGAATTGTGGGTCTGTTGGACATTTGAGACGTAATTGTTTGAAGTTGGCTCGGGGTAGTCAGAGTTCTTTACCGCAGGGAGATGTGATGATCTTAAGGTGTTGGCTGATGCTGCGGTGGTGCGGCTAGAGAATGATGGTTCTGCGAAGAAGAGAGTTTGTCTGTTGAAGCCCCAAGGCAGTGAGATGTTTACAGGTAACCTTGTTAAGTAACCTTTACCCTAGTTATCTTAGTTTGGTTTCGGTTTGGTTTTCCCTTGCGTAGTGGTATGGTCTTATAGCTAGCAAGTTTGGGGTAGTAGTTGGTGTTGTTTTGAAAACAGCTTTAGTGTGAAGAGGGCATTAGTGGGTATTTTGTGGTTAGTGGGTTGTTAGAATGGTAGGGTTGGACAAGTTGGAAGTGAGATAGGAGGTTGTTCTTAGGCGGATCCTGAGGATGTTATTGGTGGGTGTGAACTGACATTCATGCACAGTTAAAACCATTTGTTATATACTATATTCTATATATGTGTTGGTACATGCATACATGTGACATGACATTAGAGGTTTTGCATACATGTACACATGCATTGATAGGGCATATTGGTGACCATGCATACGAACGTTCACACTTGCTAATAGCTAGTTGGGTCTGTTAGTGTTGGGATAGGGTTAGGTTGGATGATGGGTTTTAAAAGTTGTTTTGGTGCTGGGAGAATGTTAGAAGTAATGGAGGGTATTAAGCGAGCTGTCAGTAATAGTGAGTGCGATATAGCATGTTGGCAGAAGGAAAGTGTTTTGGTGCTTAAAGAGTTTAGCGGTATGGTGGTGAGGAGATTACCGGTTGAAGTTAGAATCGGTCAGAGTGGTTGTGAATAGCTGGTAGAAGTGGTAGTCTCTTGGTGTTAAGTGATGTAGTAAGTTAGTGGATGTGTTCTAGAGTGCTGAGGTAACTTGGCATTGATGTTGTAATAGAAGGGTTGTTTTTGTAGATGATGGTTCGTAGCAACCTTCGAAGAGTTGAGAAGAGGTTGTGTTGAGGGCTGTAGAAAAGGGTTGGCCTGGGGTGAATAGAAGTTTCGTAATCTTAATATGTATGTATAGAATGGGCGGTGTCCTGGTAAGGCTATTGTTGTAGTCAAAGCTTGAGGTGGAAGGCAATGGAAGTTCAAGGGCCATTGTTGGTTGGACGGGTTCTTGTGAGAAGTGTTTGGCTAGTCGCGTATAAGTAAATCCCTTCTGTAGTCAGCTAGTGGTATGTGGAACGGCTGGCGGAGCCAAGGTTGGGGTTTTGTGACGTGAATTTCGGATGTTGGGTGAGTAGTCCTGGTGAGTCGTTATGGTAATGATAGTGGCGGATGTGAAGGAATGTCATCAATACGTTGAGAAGTTTGAGTAAGCAGTTGATGCTTAAGAATTTTTGCTTGATGTGGTAACCTTTGGAAGAAGTTGAGCAGTTTTGCAAGGGGTTTTAGAAGCAGTGAAGGTTGTGGGTCACATGGTGGCTGAAACTGGATGGGTTAGTGTCACCGTGTGTACGAGTTTTGGGAGTTATGAGTTAAGGTGGTGTATGCTGTAAAAGTTTGGAGGTTCTTCGGGTTGTTGGGGCTATGCGCAGTTCGGAAGTGTGAAAGGTTAAGCTGTGGTTAACATCTGAGTGTTCTGGAAATTGTGAACAGTATGCGGTGGTGTTGGGTTTGGTTATAGTGTAAGTTGATTTGTGGAGAAGTTGGTTTGGTGGAGTTTTGTGTGGAGAGTGTTCAGTGGTGGTTAAGTCTCCTGTGTTGCTTTGTGGGTTGCTTTGAGAAGTTTTGTTGTACTCTTTTCGCCGGTTGAAATTTCGAGGACGAAATTTCCTAAGAGGGGGAGAGTTGTAACACCCCAATTTTGGGCTTAGAAGTTTTGGGTTTGAACCGGACCGGTCGGATTTTCGGTTCGAATATAAAAGGTGGTTTTAAGGAAAGCCTAGTTCGGGATGCATTAAAAATATGGAAAAATATCTAAAAGTCCTCTTTTAATATATATAAGAGGGTGGTGAAATCAATTTTACAAAATGAGGTTTGGAAATATGACATTTTGAGTTAGTGACTAAAATGTAATTTTTGAAAAGTTCGTGACTGTTTTAAAAGGATTGAAACTTTGAATCTTTAAGGAGCTAATTTACCCAAGGGAGGATTTCTCCATATTTTTCTTGATTTTTAAGACTCATTTAATGTTTAATTAATAAAAAGAAAAGAGGGAAAAAGATATTTTTAGTTTCATAACTAACTTTTACCAAAATTTTCCATTTCATTTTCTCTCAAAATTCCCTCAGCCAAACACATTTCCACAGCAACTTTTCCTTTGATTTTCACACCTAAAGTTGAGATTTCAATTCCTATATGATTCCTAATCATTTCTACATCAAATCCTCACCATTTGCTTAATGAATTTTCAAGGATTTTGGCTCTAAACAAGGAGAAATCCACATTTAGAGGTATGAGCGTCCTTCTCCTCTAAATACTCAGTTTTTACTGAAATTCCCAAGTTCTCAATCGTTAAATTGAGTTTTATTAAAGGTTTTAATGTTGTGATCTTGATTTTGGCTTAAAATGCAAGATTTGGATTTAATTTTGAAGAAATTCGTAATAGATGATTGGGCTCTGTTTTGAGATGCCTTTTTGATGTATTTTGGATGTCTAAATGATGTGAAATGGAGGTTTAATCAATGCAATCCCGAATAGGTTGATTTTCCTAAGTTTTTACTTGTGAAAATGGTAGTTTTTGGGGTGATCTTGGTGTTCTGTTAATGATGGAGGTATAAGGACGAGTTTGGGTTCATTTTGGATGTTAATTGATGTTTAAAAATGGTTAGAAGTGATGGATCTTGGCTGGGTTAAGTTTTGGTAGAGTTTGGAGGTGTTTTCGGTTGTGTTTGGTAGCCGAAATGTTGGATTTATGTAGAGTAGCGAGTTGAGTTGTGTTGCTGGTGTTTTTAATGCATGATGATGCATTAATCCTCTGTTGTTATGTGTTTAAAACAGGGGAGAATGATCCGGAAGCAATAGAGGTAGCGTTGGAGGGTTTCAGATGCTTGGAAGGCTTAACGGCTAGCGTAGTTTTGTGTATCGGTGAATGAAGTTGGGGTTTTCAGCTTTAAAACCAATGTTTGAAGGTTTTAGGAGCTTAGTTTAAGTCTAAGCAACTTAGCTAAGCTCAAGAGTAAGTAAATGAAATTTCTCTCTTGGTTTGTGTTATGAATTGGTTTTTAATGCACTTGAGATGGTTGGATGCAATGTATGTGATTTGCATGTTTAAATTCTGTTTTGAAAGCATGTTTTAGCATGGTTTAATGCTGGTTTTGAAAGTCATGTGTTGAAGGATGCTCAAGGTAAGAGATCCTTGGTTTTGTACAATGGAATTGTGGAATTGATGCATAGTGTTGCATGTTGTTTAATGGCTTTGTTTAATGCTTTAAAACAGTGAATTGATGATGGTAATTGATGGTATTGGCAAGTGATGTAAGTGGTTGTTGGTTACTTTAATCGGATATAGTTAGCCGGCTATAGGATTGGGTGCACCGTGAATTGAGTCGCCTTGGATGTCGAGGGGTTGTAATGGTACCGTAAACTCTATCCAAGAATCCTAGCGATTGAGATAGATGGTGTCACCACAATGGAGGATGTCTCTCGTGGGTGGGCTTTGTTAAGTGTCACCACGATGGAGGATGGCTCTCGTGGGTGGGCTTGGTTAAGTGCCACCACGATGGAGGATGGCTCTCGTGGGTGAACCTCGTTAAACGTCACCACGATGGAGGATGGCTCTCGTGGGTGGACTTTGTTAAGTGTAACAACGGTGGAGGGTTGCTCCTGTGTGTGAGCTTGGTTAAGGTGATTACAATGGTTGTGGTAGCTTCCATGTGTAAGCCTTGTGATGTGTCCCGGCTCTCGCTAGTGTGTTATACAACTTCCGATGAGTGATGTTGAGGGGTTGTGGTTGTACCGTTAAACTCCATCACGGGTGTTGAGGGGGTTGTGATTGTACCGGTAAACTCCACCTTGTGTTGTTCGGTTGTGTGTATGAAGCGTGTGGGACAACGCTTGTAATCCGCGTATCCGATTGTGTCTTGTGTTGTGATGGTTTGTGAATTATCACTTGGAAGCCAATATAATGTTCTTGGATGTAATGAAGCATGAGATGCTTGAAATGATGCAAGGTTGCATGGGAAGTGTGTGATGTTCTAAGAATGCATGTATTACTTATTAAGCTTGAACAAGTGTTTATCTTCTTTTATGAATGGTGTTTATGTGCAAGGAATCTCTTAAATGCATTGAAGTCTTGTGAAGACTTGTTTAGAAAGGCATGAAATGTAAATGTTGCTTTGGTAGATCATGTGTTGTGCATTTGTTGAATACATGAGATAGTTAGAGGGAACAATTGGTTTTCCAAAGGTTTTGCTTGAATGGATCATTAAGCATGAGAAAAGCATGTTATGAAGAGGAAATGTTTTTCAAGGTATTTGAGTTTAACTTTGCATAAGGTGTTCATGCTTGGAAAGGTTTTAATTGATGGTTTTGCGAGAATGTGCTTTGAAGTGAGTTTTTAGCTTTTCTAAGCTAAGGGTTGGTTTTCATGATTGAGCAATGCATGATTTAAAGCATGTTGTTTAAAAAGGAGTTTTCAAACAATGCTTTGGTTTATCGAATTGTATCTACTTTTTAAGAAGGTTTTGTGATTCGCTGCATTGATGGTGTTTTGGTTTTGAGCATTCCTCACTAAGCATTATGTGCTTACGCTCCTTTTTGTCCATCAATGCAGATAATTGAAGTTGGGACAGCAAGAAGCAAGGGATTCAAGGAGAGCTCCACTTGAGAAGTATGTCTCGGTTAATAGCTACAGATAATAAAGGCAATGGGGGGAAAGTCTTTTATATTGATGTGTAATGAGATTGTGTATGTTGGGCAAGTTTGGTTTATGATTTGAACTATGTGGTTTAACGCTTGCAACGTTTGAATCTTCTTATTCATAAGTCGTTATGCTATGCTTCTTGTTTTAAAAAGCATGATTAAGTGTTGGATGTGTTGAAGGAGTTGGTGCACCTAGGGCTTGTTTTGTATCTAGATTTTAATGCAATTTGGTAGTTATGATGCTTGGCATGTTGTTGATTTGTGAGGATTGATTTAGAGTACGTTCGATGGTGTTTAGACGAGTTAAAACAGGCTTTTCTGCTGTTTCTGGGCAGGGTGTTTCGAAACACCCTTGCCTGTTTCGAAACAGGTGCTGGATTTGGCCTGGGTGTTTCGAAACGGGTAGAGGTGTTTCGAAACACTTTGGCTACTGCCAAGCCCCGTTTCTGAACGGTCTATTCCCGTTTCGAAACACTTGACCGTTCGGCACTGTTTTGAATGGTTTTGAAGTTTGCAAGCTTTACGTTTTAGTCCTGATTTTTTTATGTGCAATTGCTTGAGCTCGAGATGTCCGTTTAAGGTGAAATTTGGTAGAGAGGCATGAAACATGATTAATTTCATAATGGTAACTCAAAAATTGGTAAAGTCCTCTTAATTTCCAGAATTTACAAATTGGTTCCTAAATTCGTATGTTGTGCAATTGAGTCCCTTATTGTTTTCCGATTGCTGTGATTTTTGAGTATGCTTATCTCAAGAGTACACCTAGGGTTAATGTGCATCTAGACAAGCTTAAAAAGAAAAAAAGGGTTGTTAATCAAGGTTGACTTTCGGGTTGACTTTGGTTTTCCCCGTGTAATCTTCGTAGTTCGGGTCAACCGTCTAGGCCGGGCTAAGGGGGTTACACCAACAATGCAAATAATTGAGATATCTTGGGCAGGGAGGAGGCTTCGAGAAATCCAAGGAATAGATAAGATCAAGTATGGTGTTATACTTTTACTTTAGTAATGATATATGGCAATGTGATTGTTGAGTGTGTAAAAGTTCTATATTTTACCCCCTATTTAACCCATATTTCTGCTGCATTCAAGCATATTTCATTGCATTTAGGATAGATTTCAATTATACATCACAATTATATAAAAAGGCACAGTTGCTACTGATTTTGGTTACTTTTACAGGTAGCTGCTGTAGCAGATTCAGGGCAGTGGAGAAGCAGAGCTGGAACACAGGACTGACGTCGAGAAGGACAATGCTGCCGAGGCCGCTGCCGTGGCAGCTAAGGACGATAGCAATGGTGGAGGGAAAAAGTAATATGGAGCTCGACAGAAAGAAGAAATTGAGCCAGTCTGTCGTGGAACACTCATATATTTTTCCGAGCCCTAGATCAGAATGAAGGCCAAGCCCAGAGTTCAAGGAAGAAACTCCAAGCAAGAAGAGAAGACGGATTAAAGACATATAATCTGAAGATTAAGTCTTTAATAGAGTTGCACTTTAATTTAAACTTGTATTCTTGCCATATTAGAAAACTTGAACCCAAGGCCTATATAAAGGCATGTAATTCGACCTAGGGAAGGACATCTTATTCTCTAGCCGTCTTCCCCTAAACCCTAGTCTTTTCCCCATTCTTATCATGTTCTAAACTTCCCCTAGGGCTAAGGGTTGATTCTGTAAAGTAGTTGCAAGGATTGCATTGTTTTAGGATTTTTTCTGTTCAATAAAATAGACTTCAAGTTTGCTTATTCTGGTTTTCAACATCTTGCAAGAGTATCGGGAGAGCATTGTGAGATTATACATTTACTTAATATCGGGAGAGTTAAGTATACGAAAGAAATAAGTACGGGTTCTCCAGTTTTTGGTTGAACTATCTCGAACCAAGGGATAGGACGAGGTTAAGTGGCTAAGGAAGAATTCAATAACATCGGTGATCATCCTTCGATTCACGCCGGGAGGTATCATCAAAGACGTGTTCATCGACAGACTTGGACCTAGGGATAGGACAAAGCATAGTAGGGATTCTTGCCAAGCTTGAAGTACAGAGTTGTGTGATCGTTGCCGCGACATCAACAGATCTCTACCGCCGCAAGTGCTGCCGCGACAGGAGCAACGACAGAATAGAAAGTCCTAGACATTGCAACACATACACTACTGAGGAAATCAATACCGGCCTATTCTCTCTATTCTGATTTCTTTAATCCTTTATCTCCAGTGTTCTTTATTATTCCCTTACAAACAATTAAAATTATTTTCTTTCTTGTGCAGCAATTCAAGGTTAAGGCTATTTCCAGTCCCTGTGGATTCGACATCAGATACTTCGTGTATCACTTTACTACTTGCATCGTGTACACTTGCACTCTATTGCGATAGACTCTTTTACACGCAACAAGTTTTTGGCGCCGTTGCCGGGGACTGACAACATATCTTTACCTTACTTTTACTGCACATTCTTTTAATTTTTTTGTTTTTACTTGGATTGTTCACCCTGTGCTTTTCACAAGGTTTTTTGTTTGCTTATGCGCAGATCGAGATGAGGAAAGGAACCTGAGTATCAGCTAGATCCTGAAATCGAACGCTCGTGCAATCTTAGGAATCGACTCCGACTCTTGTTAGCCAGAAATGATTACCTTGAAGAACAGTTAGAAGCCATGAACAACCAAGGGAATCCCCAAGGTCCTGAAGATCCTATCAGAGATGGAGGAAATGGACGACCTGCTGCTCCTGCTGCTGCTGAGGCCGCACGCCGGTCATGCTGTGATTACATGATCAATGATCATGTGGAACTAGAGACCACCATGCCAGACGTGGAACCTGAAAATTTCGAGCTAAAACCTGTCATGTTCAGCATGATTAATTCCGCTGGCCAATTTAGGGGTGCTGCTACAGAGGATGCTAGGGAACATCTGAAAACGTTCCATGAAATCTGTGGTTCATTTAGACTACTAGGAGTAAATCCGGAGATACTGAGGCTTCAGTTATTTCCTCATTCATTGAGGGACAAAGCTAAAACTTGGTGGAACAAACTAACGTCGGGTTCAATACGAACTTGGGCAGATTTAACTCGTGAATTTTTATCTCGTTTTAACCCTTCCCATTTATTTGAGCGATTACGTAACGAAATTGCTACTTTTCAACAGGAAGATGATGAGCCAATGCACGAGGCATGGGACAGGTTTACTACTCTTTTGAGGAATTGCCCGATGCACGAATTCCCTGTTTGGAATCAAGTAATCAAATTCTACAATGATTCCAACCTACAGACTCGCATGAGAATCGATTCAGCAGCCAATGGGTTGTTGTTGGATAAAGATCCAGATGAAGCCATGGTAGTGTTAAAGAATTTGGCGAAGAATGAAGAGCAATTCCCCACATTGAGGAGAGGTAAACGAGTACTAGCTGTGAAGGATTACGAAGCCGATAATTCCCTTAAGACACAAGTTGCGTATCTCACAAAGGCAGTAGAAAACTTGCTGAAGAAAGATTCTCAACCGGTCTACGCTGCAGAAGAGGTATGTGGAACTTGCAGTGGGAATCATAGTTCGGAAGACTGCCCGCTACAACTAGAGGAAGGGATGTATGTTGGGAACTATAACAAGCAAAATTACAATTTCAACAATTACAATCCTAACTGGAGGAAAGACCCCAAGTTCTCTTGGAGCAACCCTAACAACACCATGAATCCTCAAGTACAGAACATTCAAAATCAGGGGGCACCTAGAATACTGACTCGACAGCAACCGCAACAGCAGCCGCAACAGCCGCCAGCAGCCACACCTAGTATATTGGAGCAGACCTTGGCCACATTTATGTCACAGACAGGAACTTACATTGAAAACAATAATCACTTCGTCAAGAAGACTGAGTCGTTCATGGATAAAACAGAGATGCGGATGACTAACCATGAAGCTACTCTGAAATCATTGGAGACACAGATGGGTCAGGTTTCCCAACATATTAAGACAAGGCAGAATGGAGAATTCCCTAGTGATACTGAGGTCGCTAGACAACTCACACATGAGCAGTGCAAAGCTATCACAACTAGGAGTTGGAAGAAATTACCAGGGCCGGAAAAGAAAGCAGAACCAGTAAAGGAACCAGCCCTAGATTTGACTGCCGCGAACGCTGCTTTGGCAGACGATAAACAACCTGCTGCCGCCACACCTGTCACGACAGCAGAAGGGACAGAGGAGAAGGATGAAGAACCTAAGCCTCCTTAGATCCGAATACCGTGGGAAGGACGCATTGAAGATTATCGTCCTCCACCTCCTTTTCCACAGTGGCTACAGAAGTAGAAACAAGAGTTCTAGCTTAAGAAGATCTATGATATTTTTAAGCAGGTCCACATCAATATTCCGCTGTTAGATGTCATCAATAAGATGCCCGGTTGTGCCAAATTTCTCAAGGATGCTATGTCGAAGAAATCCAGACTTGGGGAATTTGAGACGGTTAAACTGACAGAAGGATGCATGACTATTTTGCACAAGCATCCACCCCAGAAAAGAAGGATCCTTGGAGCTTCATAATACCGTGCATAATCGGTGATAAATTCATGGGTAAGACACTTTGTGATCTAGGTGCTAGTATTAATTTAATGCCAAAATCTGTATTCCAGAAATTAGGTATTGGACGAGCACGACCCACGACAATTATGCTGCAGCTGGCAGACCGATCTTACGTGCAACCAGAAGGGAAAATTGAAGATATTCAGGTAAGAGTGGATAAATTTATTTTTCCTGCTGACTTTCTTGTTTTAGATTGTGAAGCAGATGAGAATGCACCAATCATCCTGGGGCGACCCTTCTTAGCCATAGGCAAATCACTGATTGATGTTGAAAAGGGAGAACTCACTATGAGAGTGAATGACCAAGAGATCAAGCCAAATGTTCTCCAAGCAATGAAACACGCTGATGCAGAAGAAGAATGCAAGGCTATCACTGAAGTAATCCTTGACCAACCCTGCATCAGGTCGGACTGCCAAGACATCAAATTTGGCCACTGCCACAGCAGCCATTTGGAAGACTGTCACGGCAGCGAAGACGACATCAGCTCCTCAGATTCTGACATATCTGACACTAAAGATCATGAGGAGGTAAACTGGATAGGCAATCGTCCAGGTAAGTTATTCGAGCCCTTAAACTATACCTCGAATGAACATATCATCCAAAAGCCATCAACTATAAAACCATCTGTTCAAGATCTTAATCCCCCGCCAGGGCAGCTCAAATATGTTTTTCTTGGATTAAATGATACGTTGCCCGTGATCATCTCTTCCAAGTTGATGCAGGAACATGAACACCAGTTAATAGGGATGCTGCAACAGCACAAAAAGGCTATTGGATGGATGATAGCTGATATCTAAGGCATCAGTCCGACACTATGCATGCATAAAATTCTCCTAGAGGATTATCATAAGCCGACCATTGATGCCCAGAGACGCTTGAATGATGCTATGCGAGAAGTGGTACGAAAAGAAATTATCAAATGGCTAGACGCTGGGATAATTTATGCCATCTCGGATAGTAAGTGGGTGAGCCCGGTGCAGTGTGTTCCTAAGAAGGGAGGAATAACCATGGTGACCAATGAAGAAAACGAATTAATCCCAACCAGGACTATGACCGGTTGGAGGGTTTGTATGGACTACCGGAAGCTTATCAAAGCTACCCGGAAAGACCACTTTCCACTGCCTTTTATTGATCAAATGCTTGATAGATTAGCGGGAAAGCCTTATTACTGTTTTCTTGATGGGTACTCATGTTATAAACAAACCGCCATCGTGCCGAAAGATCAAGAGAAAACAACATTCACTTGCCCATACGACACTTACGATTTTCGGAGAATGCCATTTGGACTTTGCAACGCACCAACAACCTTCAAGAGGTGTATGATGGCTATATTCTCCGACATGGTGGAGGATTTCCTGGAGATATTCATGGACGATTTCTCTGTCTTTGGAGATAATTTTGAAAGCTGCTTAGGCAACCTACAGAAAGTGCTCGAAAGATGCGAGAAAGCGAACTTAGTATTAAATTGGGAGAAATGTCACTTCATGGTGGATGACGGGATAGTCCTAGGCCATAAGGTAAGCTGCCGCGACATAGAAGTTGACAAGCCAAGATCGAGGTAATTGAAAAGCTGCCACCACCCACCACAATCAAGGGAATTCAGAGTTTTTTAGGGCATGCTGGGTTCTATCGAAGGCTTATAGCCAATTTTTCAAAGATCACCAAGCCGTTATGCCACCTATTAGAGCAGAATCATCCTTTCGACTTCAACACTGAATGTACTGAGGCATTTAGAATTCTAAAAGAGAAGCTAGTAACAGCCCCAATTGTACAACCACCGGACTGGAATTTGCCATTCGAGATTATGTGTGGTGCTAGTGATTACGCTGTAGGGGCAGCACTTTGGAAGAGGAAGGACAAGCTATTCCATGTAATTTACTACGCTAGAAAAACACTCAACGATGCCCAAGTAAACTACACCACAACAGAGAAGGAACTGTTAGCAGTGGTGTTTTCAATTGACAAGTTCCGATCCTACATACTTGGAACGAAAGTGGTGGTTCACACAGACCACTCTGCACTGAAATATCTGTTTGCCAAAAAAGACGCAAAGCCCAGACTGATTCGTTGGATTCTGCTACTACAAGAGTTCGACATAGATATCAAGGATAAAAAGGGGACAGAGAACGAAGTTGCAGATCACTTGTCAAGATTAGAGAGGGGAAAGAGTCTCCCAATAGACAAGACACACATACTGGAGACCTTCCCTGACGAGCAGATGTTCGCTGCCACAAGCACTGCCGCGATAGCCATGGCAGCAGGTAAGTTTTCTGAACTCCCCTGGTATGCTGATTTCGTTAATTATTTAGTTAGAGGAATATTTCCTCCTGATCTTAATTATCAAGCTAGGAAGAGGTTTCAAAATGATGTGAAGCATTATTATTGGGACGAACCTCTTTTTTTCAAAAATTGTGCAGATCAGATTATCAGGTGGTGTGTACCACAGGATGAGCAAGAAGCTGTGCTTCATCACTGCCATGCTTCATAATATGGAGGACACTTAGGTGGTAACAAAACTGCTGCCAAGGTTTTCAGTCTGGTTTTTATTGGCCTTCACTGTTCAAGGATGCCCAGGCATTCTACAAAAGCTGTGACAAATGTCAACGGACTGGAAACATCTCAAGGAGACATGAGATGCCGCTGCAAAACATCCTTGAAGTCGAAATCTTCAACGTTTGGGGGATTGATTTCATGGGACCATTCCCAGCATCATGTGGGAATCTTTATATCCTCCTGGCAGTGGACTATGTGTCCAAATGGGTTGAAGCGATCGCCACACAAAAAAACGATGCCAAGACCATTAAGAGATTTCTGCATAAGAACATTTCCTCTAGATTTGGCATTCCGAAGGCGATCATCAGTGATGAAGGGAGGCATTTTGACAATAGGGTAATAGCTGCCGCCTTAAGGAAATATGGCGTTAAGCATCGAATTGCGACAGCTTATCACCCTCAGACCAATGGACAGGCCGAAATATCCAACAGAGAGGTAAAGAACATTCTCGAGAAGATGGTTAAACCAACTCGGAAGGACTGGTCCTTACACCTCAATGATGCACTATGGGCCTGTAGAACAGCATTTAAAACTTCATTGGGAATGTCACCCTACCGGCTGATATATGGAAAAACATGCCATCTACCTGTTGAGATAGAGCACAAAGCCTACTGGGCCATCAAGGCAGTGAACATGGACTTGGAAAAGGCAGGACAGAAAAGGCTACTTGACTTGAATAAGATTGAAGAAATTCGAGCAATGGCCTATGACAACGTAAGGATTTACAAGGATAAAACAAAGAAGTGGCATGACAAGAAGCTACTGCCACGATAGTTCTGCCCAGGGCAGCTTGTTTTGTTATTCAACTCTAGGTTGAAACGCTTCCCATGGAAGCTGAAATCTAGATGGTCCGGCCCATTCCAAGTGGTGCAAGTTTTCCCCCATGGTGCCATCACGATCAAATCCTTAAAAGACGGGCACCAATTTAAAGTCAACAGACAGAGACGGAAGCATTATTAGGGGACTGAAGCCCCAAGAATGCATGAAGTGGTTACTTTAGGAGATGCCCCTCCTGGCATCCCTAATTTAACTTAATTTTATTATTATTATTATTATTTATATATATAGTTATTTATTAGGAACTTAGATTTTTTTATTAAGTTTTTATTTTAATTATTTTTAAGATATAAAGGAGACAAGGAGAGGAGAAGAAGTGAACTCACCCCACCATCTCACCAGCAGCCCAAAAAGCCCAAAGGAGAAGCCTGTCGTCACAGCTGTCGTGACAGACGCAGAAAATACAGCCTATCAACACACTATCGCGGCAGACACACAAACGCGTAACAGACGTGCAGCAGACACGGAAATGCGTGATAGATGCGTCAGAAACCGCATAACAGTTGGCCCCGTTATTCGCGCCTGCCGTTACAGCTCCAACGGGTAGCAAACTTTTCATCTATATAAACCCCGTTTTACTATTCATTTTTCACTTCACTTTTACTCTCTCTACTTGCTTCCTCTCTAGATTTTCATTTGCTTTCATTTTTCTACAGTCTCTTGCAACTATGAGTACCAGAAACACTAGAAGAAGTGCTGCTTCAAGCTCTGCTGCAGCAGCAGCCACTCCCAGCCACGACAGAATCCCAAACCGATTCTCCAACGCAGAGTCCAATGACCGATACTACACCTCCTTCCAGAAAAGGGAGATGTGGGAAGAAAAAGGGTTCATCTACACCAGCCGAACGAAGAACGTCGGGCTCGAACCATTCATTGCCCGCAAAATTAGAGCACTTCATTGGCAGATGTTTGCTGAGCAACCTGAGGAGATGAACGTCACTCTGGTCAGAGAATTCTACGCTGCCATCGACAGCAAAGACACGACAGTAGTGACAGTTCGTGGTAAGGAAGTCCCTCTTGAGCCGGAGTACATTAACACCCTCTACGGACTCTACATCGGCAGAAAGGAAGACGGGCATAAGAGGTTCGTGGAGAGCTTGGAGGCAGCAGATTATGATGCTGTCATGGCAGAACTCACCGAGGAAGGAACCCAGTGGAATACAGACCCAAAACATCCACGGACGGTGAAACGAGCTCAACTCACCCTTGAAGCAAAACTGTGGAACGCCTTCGTGAAAAAGAGGATTATGCCGTCCTCACACAACAGCACAGTGGATCAACCTAGGTTAGCTCTCGTTCATTCCATTTTAAAAGAGAGGCCCATTAATGTTGGTCGATATATTCGGGAAGGGATTTTGGATTGAGCACTGCGGCCATCGGGACCCCTTGTCTTCCCCTACCTCATCACAGAAATCTGCCGTGGCCACAATGTCCCTGAAATTTCTGAAGATTTGAAGATTCGAGGTAAAGGGTGGGCGGAGAAAAATATCTTCAGTTTGATGGAGCTAAAAGCTGCAACACCCATCTCCTGTTTCAACCCAACTACCGCGGCAGGCGAGCCAACAGAGCCTGCTGCCGCAACACATAGGCAGCCCAAAACAGCAGCTCCCACAGCAGACTCCTCCACCCAAATCCTGGCTACCCTGCAGAAAATGGAGGAAAGGCAGTTGGGTCTTATGAGCTTCGTCTGCGACTTCACCACAGCAATGGTACATTTCATTAAAAGCAATTTAAATTTTCCAGACGTACAATTTCCGGTTAACCCCGATCATTATTTTTCTGCCCCCACACCTGTCCACACCCCTACCCCTGCTGCCACACCGAGAACACTTTCTGTTGCATCCACTCCAACCCCGGCCGCGACAGCCCCAGGTGGCAGCCATACCGCCACTGCCTCTGCCAGGGGAGAAAAGCGAAAGGAGCCACTGTCCGACCTCGACGAATTCATTGTTGGTTTCTCTTCTTCCTCAATATGGGAGGAATCCGATGGCGAGCCCTCTGTCAAGAGGAACCTTTCCAAAGAATTCACTCAGATGAAGCGGCAGAAACCCAACACCGGAGACGGACCATCCGGCCAAGGGAAATCTGACAGCAGCAGCAGCAGCAGCTTTTCCGAGGAGGTTCAAGTGCTGAAGAAACCACCCCAGATCTCCCTTACTCGCATCCAGCCCCAAGGGAAGCCAAGAAAAAGACTGCCTCTGCCTCTCCAAGTCATCTGCCAGCACCGAAGATGAAGGTCACTGCCCGCCGGCAGATACAGATCAACATCAGCAGTAGCAGAAGTGATGACAACACTTAAAATTTAAGTTCTTTTTCGTATCTTTGTTGTCTGCTATTTGGTTATAATTGTGATGTTTTTATTTTCTTTTCTTCATTCTGTCATCCCTCCATTAATGAAGTGTCTATTTTGTTTAAGATTTGTGTCTAAGTGTTAGTTTAATTTTGCTTAAAAAAACAAAAAAAATTGGCTTAAGTCTTTGAACTGAACTTACCTGTCGTGACAGCCTCTGTCGTGGCAGTTCCTTTAGGATAGTTTTAGGAGCAGTTTAGAGCCTTACTATAGTTCTCATTCTTAAACACCCTTTGCGACTTTTATACTGTCTAGAAACTCTACTGGTAAACTAGAATAGGGAAAAGCTTAACACTTGAGTTGCCCCTAGAGGTGCCTAACACTGGCTCTAGGAAAAGAAGTTAAGAAAAATTAGACTCAATACACCTAAAGGTGCCCGAAACCGGCTCTAGGAAGTTAGCTAGAGGTGCTCGAAACCGGCTCTAGTCAAACTTAAAGTAAGAAAAGAGAATCGAGTCTAAATAAAAACTTAAATGAAAGTTGGCATAAAAATTCAAGTTAGAAGCTTAGCTATTCTAGTAAACTAAGGGAGTCTAGGCATATAATTGTTCACAAAACATGCACACACTACACGAGAATTATAGGAAGGTTCCGAATGAATCCTGAATTATCCAACAGGGTGTTGCTCACAATAGGGAATGAATGGTAGGTAATGAAAGGTTCACTGTTTTAAGCCAAACAAAAAATCTTTTATTTCTTTTTAAGTCTTAATTTCTTGAGGGCAAGCAAAAACTTGAGTTTGGGGGTGTGTTGAGTGTGTAAAAGTTCTATATTTTACCCCCTATTTAACCCATATTTCTGCTGCATTCAAGCATATTTCATTGCATTTAGGATAGATTTCAATTATACATCACAATTATATAAAAAAGCACAGTTGCTACTGATTTTGGTTACTTTTACAGGTAGCTGCTGTAGCAGATTCAGGGCAGTAGAGAAGCAGAGTTGGAACACAGGACTGGCGTCGAGAAGGACGATGCTGCCGAGGCCGCTGCCGTGGCAGCTAAGGATGACAACAATGGTGGAGGGAAAAAGTAAAATGGAGCTCGACAGAAAGAGGAAATTGAGCCAGTCTGTCGTGGAGAACTCATATATTTTTCCGAGCCCTAGATCAGAATGAAGGGCAAGCCCAAAGTTCAAGGAAGAAACTCCAAGCAAGAAGAGAAGACGAATTAAAGACATATAATCTGAAGATTTAGTCTTTAATAGAGTTGCACTTTAATTTAAACTTGTATTCTTGCCATATTAGAAAACTTGAACCCAAGGCCTATATAAAGGCATGTAATTCGACCTAGGGAAGGACATCTTATTCTCTAGCTGTCTTCCCCTAAACCTTAGTCGTTTTCCCCCTTCTCATCATGTTCTAAACTTCCCCTAGGGCTAAGGGTTGATTCTGTAAAGTAGTTGCAAGGATTGCATTGTTTTAGGATTTTTTCTGTTCAATAAAATAGACTTCAAGTTTGCTTATTCTGATTTTCAACATCTTGCAAGAGTATCGGGAGAGCATTGTGAGATTATACATTTACTTAATATCGGGAGAGTTAAGTATACGAAAGGAATAAGTACGGGTTATCCAGTTTATGGTTGAACTATCTCGGACCTAGGGATAGGATGAGGTTAAGTGGCTAAGGAAGAATTCAATAACATCGGTGATCATCCTTCGATTCACGCCGGGAGGTATCATCAAAGATGTGTTCATCGACAGACTTGGACTTAGGGATAGGACAAGGCACAACAGGGATTCTTGCCAAGCTTGAAGTACAGAGTTGTTTGATCGCTGCCGCGACATCAACAGACCTCTGCCACCGCAGGTGCTGACGCGACAGGAGCAACGACAGAACAAAAAGTCCTAGACATTGCAACACCCACACTACTGAGCAAATCAATACCGACCCATTCTCTCTATTCTGATTTCTTTAATCCTTTATCTTCAGTGTTCTTTATTATTCCCTTACAAACAATTAAAATTATTTTCTTTCTTGTGCAGCAATTCAAGGTTAAGGCTATTTCCAGTCCCTGTGGATTCGACATCTGATACTTCGTGTATCACTTTACTACTTGCGTCGTGCACACTTGCACTCTATTGCGATAGACTCTTTTACATGCAACAGTGATTTAATAGTTTGTTTTGGGAGATGTGTTTTTGGACTCCCTGAAGTTGATGCATGTTCTATGTGGCTTATTTTGTTTGTAAAAGGCCTTTGTATTGGTTTTGATGTTATATCTTGCTTTTTAGTTGCTTATGGTTTGTGGTATGAGTATGCTCCATTACATGTCTTGCCATGCTTGTATTGATCCGTCAAATGTCTACCTTGTGCTTGGAATTGTATGCTTGTATACTGGAGTAGTTGTCATAGACATAACCATATGAGTCAGTGATGATTTGTTGAAGTTTTACATGAATTCAAGGCTGGTTTTGAGACACTTCTGATATGCGTATCGATACTCGGGCTTGCGTATCGATACACATAAGCCAAACTTGTGCCTTTTTGTACATGGGTATCGGTACGAATGGAAAATGTTTCGATACGGGTTTGAAGGGCGTACCGATACGCGCGAGAGCGTATCGATACCCTTTATACGAGTTTGGTCACTACCTTCCCGCGTATCGATACGGTCCCTAGGCATACCGATACACGACCGTTAAATTCTGTTTATGGCATCTTGTAAAGTTTCAAAACATTATATTTTAGTCCATGAACTTCAAGAATGCAATTGGATGTGATTGGTTGGTTAAATTGTGATGAAAATTTATAGAGAAGCATGAAACATGACTAATTGAGTAATGGTAACCTTAAATTCAGAAAAGTCCTTGTAATTTGCAGAAATTAGGTTTTGGTCCCTAAATGTCTAGTTTGTGCAATTAAACCCCTAAACGAAATTCGATCGCTGTTTCGTTTCTTCTTATGACCTTGGGTGATCATATAGGACTTAAGTTGCATTTAGAAAAGAAAAAAAGAAAAAAGGGTTGTCAATCGGAGTCGACTTTAACGAGTTGGCTTCGGTTTTCCCCGTGTAATCACCTCGGGTCGGGTCAACTGTCCAGACCGGGCTAAGAGGGTTACATTTGTTGGTATCAAAGCCATGTTTGTGAATAATTTGGGCGTTGGTAAGTTTAAATGTGAGTAGATATGAACTTTGTGAAATCATGTTGTGTAATTGTGCAATGTTTGAGCTTTAATGAGATGAAATGCATGCAAGTTGAATGTTTGAGATGAAATTGCGTTGTTATGCTATGTTTGGGGTATAGATGGGGAACTCATTGCCATATAATTACTATTGGAAAGAATTGTTTTGAAAATGAACTTGAGCACCTTGGATTTCTTGCCTTATGCCTAACTGAGTTTTATTGCATTTTGCTAGTTGCTTTGTATTGAATGGGGCCACGTAGAGAGCATATAATTAATACACATAATGCGGTCGAGAATGAGATGAATGAGACATATGAGCGTGTTGAGAATCTACCGTCTCCTCCTCCTGGTGGACCACCCGGTGGTGGTGGAGCGGGGGCTGGTGCTGTTGGAGCTGGAGTAGGGGTTGCTGAACCGAGGGAGCACGAGGGCAAGCTGCTCTTGATATGATGGTGCTAATTTAGGTTATTGCTGGAGCCTTTCAGGCGGCAGTAGCTGGTGCTCATGTGGCTGCACCCCAGGCTGGTGCTGGTGCGAGTTTGCCGTTAGAGCGACTCCGCAGTCTCGATGGGACTCAGTTTAGGGGGCTAACCCCTGAGAGTTTCGAATCTTGGTTGGAGAGCACCAAGAGGATTCTTGGGCAGATGAACTGTAATGATGTTCAGAAGCTAGGGTTGTAACGCCCTGGTTTTGGGCCTAGATTTTTTTGACATCGGATCGGACCGGTCGGAAACGGTTCGAATCGTGTTTGATGATTTAAGGAAATCAAGAATTGAGATAGGATAAAAATATGTTAAAAAATGATAAAATCCTATAAAATCATGTTTAAGAGGTTGGTCAAATCTATTTTACAAAATTGGCTTTAGAAGTAGTACATTTTGGATAGTGACCAAAATGTAATGTTTCAAAACTGTGGAAAATGAAATTTTAAAAGAGGAGTCAAAATCTTAGAATCTTTAGGGAGCTTTGTGACAATTTATCCTTTCCTTAATTTGACGTGTTTAAAATGATTTTTAAACTAATTGATTTTAAAAGGCTTTTATTTATTTAATTAATTGGGAAATTGAGAACTTATTTCACGTAACTAACTTTCATTTCAGCAAAATCAATCTCCCAACTCTTTTCTCCAGATTTCTTTTCTCCCAAACACTCTCCCTTTGGTTTCTAAACAAATCTCAAGAGTTCTCTTCAAATTCATCAAGATTTCTTAAGGAAAAACTTGTCAATCATTGAGGAAGGCAATGATTGGAGGTAAATCTCGTTCTCAACCTTCAATATAGGTTCTTTATTGAAATTTTAAAGATCTTTGGCTTCTAAATGTTATTTTTCGCTGGTTTTTCATTATAGTTTTGATTTGAGATCAAAATCTTGCAAAATTATGTTTTAAATCTTGATTTTCGGATGAGTGTTGAGGAGCTCTATTTTGGATTGGTTTTAATTGAGTTTTGAGATGATTATTATGTTGAAAAAGGGTTTTGATAATATAGATCCCGAAATCCTTGAGTTTCTTGATGGTTTTAGTTGGGTTTTTGAGGTGAGATGTTGAAGTTATGCTTGCTGGAGGTATAAGGAAGGGTTTAGGTTGTCTTTAGATGTGTTTTGATGTTTTATAATTGTTGAAAGTGATGTATGTTGGCTGGAAAAATGTAACCCCCTTAGCCCGGCCTAGACGCTTGATCCGAACTACGAAGATTACACGGGGAAAACCAAAGTCAACCCGAAAGTCAACCTTGATTAACGACCTTTTTTTTTCTTTTTAATCCTTTCTAGATGCACATTAAGCCTATGTGAATACTCAAGACTCATATGAGAGAAGGGCACAGCGATCGGAAATCATTTAGGGACTCAATTGCATGAATTACACTTTCAGGGACCAAAATGTAATATTTAGAAAATAAAAAGACTTTGCAGATTTTCGGTTTACCAATATGTAATTAGTCATATTACATGCTACTCTATCAAATTTCAACTTAAAAGGATAATACAAGCTCAAGTAATTGCATCCACAACATTCAGGACTAAAATGTAAAACATGGAAACTTAAAACAATTCAAAAACAACATCCAACGGTCATCCGTTTCGGAAACTGGCCTTCGTACCGAAACGCACGTATCGAAACGGTGTTGACCGTTTCGGTACTCGGGTGCATTCTGAGACCGGTATCGAAACATGTCTCTCCAGTAGCCAAAATGTTCTAAAACACATTCAACCGTTCCGAAACACTATGGCCATTACAGGCCCCCGTTTTGAAACAGTTTAGGGAGTTTCGATACACCCTGCCCTGTAACAGCAGAAAATGCTGGTTTTTCACCTCTTAACTCTCTCAAACATACTTCAAATCATACCATAACAAACCAGCAAATTGACTAGACATTAGAGATCATACTTAGGAAACTTAAGCTAGAGCATGGCATCGAACACATGAACATTCCATCTATATGCATGCTTCCTAGCCACAAAACCAAATAAAAACTTCCAAACCTCAAATCACACAAACAAAACCATTGACAAGCTCTAAAAGCAACACCAAACTTATTACAACCATAGGGAGTTCCAAAACACATCTACCAACTACAACCATGAAACCCCATTGCCACATACCAATACTAAAGTATGTAAAACATCACCATACATGAGCTTTGTACTTCCTTGGATGTTCTTAACCTTCTTGCTGCCCACAAACACTTCAATTATCTGCATTGTTGGTAAAAGAGAGCGTAAGCACATCTGCTTAGTGAGGCAAGCTCTAAAGAAAACCAACACAACAATGCATTATTCAAAATACTTTCACAAAAGCCTTTTTCTACAACATGCTCATTCTATCTCATGCTTGAAAACCGTTTCAAAGCAAATCTCCATTGAAAACACATGTACCTCAATTCTATCTCATGCATTTAAACCAATGCAAATCTCATGGCAAGGCCATACACATGCTTGTGAAATCTAAAGCATTTCATGTACAAATCTCATATGCATTTCTCATAGCATAAATCATCTCATCAATAGGTACATGTGAATCAAAAGCATTTTCATATATTATATTGGCATTTCACATCTCATTATTACTCGGATATGCAGACAACTTTCTCAAACCCACTAGACACTTCCGGTAGAATCTCACATCATCGTACTCACTCGTCTAGTAACATAATTTCCAATGGAATCTCACATCACCGTACTCACATGGCGGAATCTCTCATCGCCACAAAGCTTGGGTATTTCACCAAGTCCTACCCGATGGAATTCCCATCATCGGTCTCTCCCTTTGGATTGAATCCAAAGAGCACGTACGGATTTTTAGTTATTGTGCACTCTCATCCTATTGATCGATCAATTATATCCGGTAAGTATCTCATCTTATATGCCAATATATTATGTCAAAACATCATCTCACCTACTGTTTTTAATGCAACATTTCTCAAAGCTTTCTCATCTCATTCAAATTCATAACATTTGCCATGCATTAAAACAAAAGCTCAAAACTCATCAATGCAACATGTTATTTCATGAAATCTTTTCAAGCATCATCTCATGCTACAAATCATGCATAAAAACAATAGGAATTTATCTATCTCAAAACATGAGCATGTAAAAGCATTTTAGGGGCAACCACCACATATATGAGAGAAATCTAGCCAACACTTACTTCCGGACTTAGGAAGGTGTTTCAAACCTTTCCTAAATCCCCAAACCTTGTTTCTTTGTCCCTCAATGACTTCTAAAACCATTCGCACTCACCCATTACGTTTCACTTGCTCGTCAAAACTCTATCTAAGCTCCAGGATCAACACCAAAGGCGTCCGAAGATGTCTCCCCTGTTTATAACACATAAGAGCAGAAGATTAATGCATCATCATGCATTGAAATCATCACCCACACACCTAAACTCGCTGTTCTACTCAAGAACCTCATTTCGGCTACCAAAAACAACCGAAATCATCTCCAAACTCTCCCAAAACAAAGCCCAGCCAAGATCTATCACTTCTAATCATTTCTAAACATCAATCAACATCAAAAACCACCACCAACTCGTCCTTATACCTCCAGCTATAACAGAACACCAAAACCACCCCAAAAACCACCATTCTAGCATGCAAAACTTAGAAATCCAAACCTATTCGAGATTTGTTTGATAAAACCTCATTTATAACATCAATTACCATCCAAAATACATTAGAAAACAACCTCAAAATAGAGACTAACCAACCACCACGAAAATCATCAAGATCTCTCCAAGAACCTTGAGTTTTAATACAATTTCTTGTTTCTAACATTAAAGCAACTCGAAAAATCATTAACAAAGGATTGATAACTTAGGAATTTCAGTAAAGAACTGATCATTAGAGGAGAAGGACGAAGCTTACCTCTAATGGCTGATTTCTCCTTGATTTGGGTAAGTTTTCTTGAAAATCCAATGTGAAAACAAGAGGATTTGGTGAGGAAAAGATTAGGAATCAAAAGGAGATTTAAATATCATCAAAATGAATGAAAATCAGAGGCTATTTGATGGAGGAAATATGTTTGGCTAAAAAGAAATTGAGAGAAAATGAAATGAGAGAAAATTGACGTAAGGTAGTTATGAAAAGTTAAATGTGGTTTTTCTTTTTAATTATCTTTATTTCCCTTAATTAAAAAATTATTAAAATCACCCAAAATAAGGAGAAATCTGATTAAAAACATTTTGGTAAAATTAGCTCCTTAAAGATTCAAAGTTTCAATCCTTTACAAAACAGTCACTATTTAACTTTTGCAAAAATTGCGATTTGGTCACTACACCGAAATGTAGTATTTCCAAATCTTATTTTGTAAAATCGTTTTCATCATATTCATTCATATAATAAATGAGGATTTTTAGATATTTTTCCATATTTTAAAGCATCCCGAACTAGGTGTTCCCTAAATCTCCCTTTAAGATTCGAACCATTCTCGACCCGTCCGATTCGAACTCTAAAACATCTAGGCCCAAAATCGGGGCGTTAAAACTCTCCCCCTCTTAAGAAATTTCATCCTCAAAATTTACCTGGAGGAAAAAGGTAAGGAAATTGCTTCTTCATGTCTTCCTTTCTTTCCCACGTGGCTTCCTTAGCACCACGATGTCTCCACAACACTTTGACCAACTCAATGGTCTTACCACGGAGAACCTTACTATCCGAATCCAGAATCTCAACAGGTTCCTCATCATATGTCAAATCTGGATTCAACTCAACTTCGTCCACAGGCATAACATGCAAAGGGTCCGATCTATACCTCCAAGCATGGATACATGAAACACATTATGTATCTTTTCTAACTCTTGAGGTAGTCTCAGCTTATAAGCAACAGGACCCACACGTTCTATCACCTCGTATGGTCCAATGTACCTTGGGCTCAACTTGCTCTTCCTGCCAAACCTCATCACCTTCTTCCAAGGTGAAACTTTCAAAAACACACGGCCACCCACCGCAAATTCTATCTCCTTACGCTTCAAATCCGCGTAAATTTTTTGCCGATCCGATGATGCCTTCAACCGCTCAAAAATGAGCTTCACCTTCTCGGTGGTTACTTTTAACAAAGTTGGCATCGAAACCAACTTTTGTCCCGTTTCAGCCCAACAAAGAGGAGTTCTGCACTTCCTCCCGTACAAAGCTTCATAAGGTGCCATATAAATACTTGCTTGGTAACTATTATTATAAGCAAACTCCACCAAAGGCAAGTGCTTCTCCCAAGAGCCTTGAAATTCAATAACACAACACCTCAACATATCCTCAAGCACTTGGATAACACGCTCCGACTGCCTATCCGTCTGCGGATGATAAGAAGTACTGAAATTTAGCAGTGTACCCAATGCTTGATGCAAACACTCCCAAAACCTTGCGGTGAACCTCGGATCTCTATCCGACACTATAGACTTTGGTACACCATGCAAACGTACAATCTCAACAATGTACAACTCCGCAAGCTTATCCAAGGTGTACGTAGTATGCACAAGCAAGAAATGCGCACACTTCGTAAGGCGATCCACAATAACCCAAACAGAATTCTTCTTTGATGGCGATAGAGGTAAACCAGACACAAAGTCCATGGTGATCCTCTCCCACTTCCATTCAGGGGTCCTTAACGGCTGCAACAACCCTTAAGGAAACTGATGTTCAGCCTTAACTCGCTGAGAAACCATACATTTGCTAACATACTCAGCGACATCTTTCTTCAATCCCACACAATAGTACTTCTCCTTCAGATCACGATACATCTTTGTACTACCAGGGTGCATAGCAAAAGGACTATTATGAGCTTCGGTCAAAATAGTGCGCCTCAACTCAACATCATTCGGCACCACTATCCGACTTCCAAAACATAAAACACCATCATCATTAAAACAGAAATCCGATGGCCTATCTTCAGCAATATCCTGAACATGTGGCACTAAGGAATCATCCAACAGTTGTTTATCCTTTATCAACTGGATTAAAGATGGTTTCACTTGCAATTCAACAACAAGACCACCATCTCGTGATATGCTCAAGCTAGCAAACATCGCTCTTAACTCCACCGCCACTTTCATGCTCAAAGCATCAGCCACAACATTGGCCTTCCCTGGATGATACTCGATCGTTAGATCGTAATCCTTAAGCAACTCCACCCAACGTCGTTGCCTAAGATTTAACTCCTTCTGAGACATTAAATACTTCAAACTTTTGTGATCCGTGTACACATTACACTTCTCACCATAGAGATAATGTCTCCAGATCTTTAGAGCAAAAACCACTGCAGCCAACTCAATGTCACGCATAGGATAATTGCACTCATGCACTTTCAACTGTCACTGTAACACCCCAATTTTTGGCTTAGAAGTTTTGGGTTTGGACCGGACCGGTCGGGTTGCGGTTCGAATATAAAAGGGGTGATTTTAGGAAAGCCTAGTTCGGGTTGCATTAAAAATATGGAAAAATGTCTTAAAATCCTCTTTTATTATATATAAGAGAAAGGTGAAATCAATTTTACAAAATGAGGTTTGGAAGGGTGACATTTTGGGTTAGTGACCAAAATGTAATTTTCGGAAACTTGGTGACTATTTTAAAAAGGATTGAAACTTTGAATCTTTAAGGAGCTATTTACCCAAAAGAGTTTCTCCAGATTTTTCGGAATATTTATCAATTAATTAATGGTTTTAAAATAAAGGTAAAAGGGAGGGAAATATATTTTTGGCATTTTAACAAACTTTTCCCAAATTTTCCATTTTCTTTTCTCTCAACTTTTCTCTCAACCCAAACACATTTCTCCAGCAGAATTTCCTCTGATTTTGACAACTTAAGATGAGATTTCTATCCTCATTTGATCTCTAATCAAATCTACAACAAAACCTTAGCATTTGCTTATTTGATTTTCAAGATTTTGGTTCCAAAAAGGGAGAAAACTCAAGTTTAGAGGTATGAACGTCCTTCTCCTCTAAATTCTCAGTTCTTTACTGAAATTCCCAAGTTCTCAATCCTTGAATTATGATTTGTTAAAGGTTTTGCAATTGTGTTCTTGATCTTGGCTTTAAAATGCAAGATTTGCTTTAAATTTGATGAAATTCGTATGATCTGATTGGGCATTGTTTTGTGATGTGTTTTTGATGTAAAATGGATGTATAATTGATGAGAAATTGAGGTTTAATCAATGCAATCCCGAATAGGTTGATTTTCCTAAGTTTTGTTTAAGTTTTTGGTGGTTTTTAGAGTGATCTTGATGTTTTACTATAGCTGGAGGTATAAGGACGTGATGAGATCCATTTTGGATGTTAATTGATATTTAAAAATGGTTAGAAGTGATGGATCTTGGCTGGGTTAAGTTTTGGAAGTGTTTGGATGTGATTTCAGTTGTGTTTGGTAGCCGAAATGTGAGTGTTGATGTGAGCAGCGAGTTTAGGTGTCTTGGTTGAGGATATTAATGCATGATGGTGCATTAATCTACTGTTTGGATGTGTTTAAAACAGGGGAGACATCTTCGGATCCTTGTGGTGTTGATCTGGAAGCTTGATTGGTGTTTCGGCAAGTGGCGAAACGGAAATCGGTGAGTGAAGTTGGGTTTTCAGCTTTAAAACCAAGGTTTGGAGGTTTTGGGAGCTTAGTTTAAGTCTAAACAACTTAGCTAAGCTCAAGAGTAAGTAAATGGAATTTCTCTCTTGGGTTGTGTTATGATTTGGTTCTTAAAGCACTTGTGATTGTTGGATGCAATGCGTGTGTTTTGCATGTTTTAAATTCTGTTTTGAAAGCATATTTTAGCATGGTTTAATGCTGGTTTTGAAAGCCATGTGTGAAGGATGCTCAAGGTAAGAGATCCTTGGTTTTGTAAATTGAAATTGTGGAATTGTTGCATAGTGTTGCATGTTGTTTAATGGCTTTGTGTAATGCTTCAAAAACAGTGGATTGATGATGGTAATTGGTGGTTTTGGCATTTTGGTTATGCTTGTAAAACAATGGATTAATATGGTAAATTGGTTATATTGGCAAGTGATGTAAGTGGTTCTTGGTTACATGAATCGGATATAGTTAGCCGGCTATAGGATTGGGTGCACCGTGAATAAAGTCGCCTTGGATGTGGAGTGGTTGTGATTGAACCGGTAACTCCATCCAAGTACACTAACGAGATGGTCAAGAACACCATGGTGTTTAAAAGTCCATGGGTGGGTCTTGTGTTAAGGTCATATGGTGGTTAAAATTCCATATGAGGACCTTGTATACATTAAGGTCATATGGTGTTTAAAAGTCCATATGAGGACCTTGTGTATGGTAAGATCACAATGGTGGTGTAAAGTCCATGTGTGGATCTTGTATGTCCCGGGATCTCGTTAGTGATGTTATACAACTACCAATGAGTGATGTTAAGGTCAAATGGTGGTTAAAATTCCATTTGAGGACCTTGTGAATGTTAAGGTCTAATGGTGGTTAAAATTCCATTTGAGGACCTTGTGAATGTTAAGGTCAAATGGTGGTTAAAATTCCATTTGAGGACCTTGTGAATGTTAAGGTCATATGGTGTTTAAAAGTCCATATGTGGACCTTGTGATTGGTAGTGTGTATGAAGCGTGAGGACAACGCTTGTGATCCGCGTATCCGATTGTGTCATGTGTTATGATGGTTTGTGAATTATCACTTGGAAGCCAATATAATGTTCTTGATTATGACGAAGCATGAGATGCTTGAAATGATGCATGTTTGCATGAGAAGGGTGTAATGTTCTATGAATGCATGTGTTACTTGTTAGCTTGAACAAGAGTTTATTCTCTAATGAGAATGGTGCATGTGTGCATGAAATCTCTTAAGTGCATTGTAGTCTTGCGAAGACTTGTTTTTAAAGGCATGAAATGCAAACATTGATTTTTGTGGTTCATATGTTGCATTTGTTTAATGCATGAGATAGTTTTAATGAGTAAGTGGTTTTCAAAGGTTTCTTGCTTTGAAATGGTTTTCAAGTATGAGAAAAGTATGATGTGAAGTGGAAGTGTTTTCCAAGGATCTTGTATTTAACTTTGCATATGATGTTCATGCATGGAATGGTTAAATTGATGGTTTTGCAAGGTTGTGCTTTGAAGTGAATTACTTGGCTTTTCTAAGCTAAGGGTTGATTTTCATATTTGAGCAATGAATGATTTAAAGCATGTTGTTAAAGGGGGTTTTCAAACATTGCTTTGGTTTATCGAATTGTGATGTTTTTTTAAAGAGGTTTTATGACTCGCTGCATTGATGGTGTTTTGGTTTTGAGCATTCCTCACTAAGCATTATGTGCTTACGCTCTTTTTTGTCCATCAATGCAGATATTTGAGGTTGGGACAGCGAGAAGCAAGGGATTCAAGGAGAGCTCCACTTGAGATGTATGTCTCGGTAAATAGCTATAGATAATAAAGGCAATGAGGGGGAGAATCTCTTGTTGATGTTTAATGAGATTGTGTATGTTGGACTCCCTAAGTTGATTTTATGTTGTTGTTGATGTTGGAACATGTAAATGGTCTTAATGAGGATTGTTTGGTGACTTGGTGTTTGAATGGTTTCCAATATAGGATGCATGCTTATAGAATTGGGGCTTTCCTTGTTTGATACCATGTTTATGAATTGTTGATGCCATTATGTTCCTTGAGTGTTGAATGACTTGCTGGTACGATTTGGTTGCCTTTGGAGCATGTTTGGTGGGTCAATTGTGCATTTAACTAGCAAAATTTCTGCAATCTGGGCAGCCTGGTTCGGAACAGGTGCTACCGTATCGGAACGGAGGGCCTGAAATGGCCTAGGTGTTCCGAAACGGGTAGAACCGTTCCGGAACGGTTTTGCTACTGCCAGACCCTGTTTCGGAACTGGTTTCGGAACGGTCCCGCGTTTCGGAACGGATCATCCCTGTTCCGAAACACCCGATCGTTGGGCACTGAAATTGACGGTTAAATGTTTTGAAATCTTCGTGTTTTGGTCCTGAACTTTGTATATGCAATTGAATGAGTTTGGGATGTCCGTTTGAGTTGAAATTTGGCAGAGAAGCATGAAATATGACTAATTTCATATTGGTAACTTAAAAGTGGGTTAAGTCCTTATAATTTTCAGAATTTACAAATTGGTCCCTAAATTCGTATTTTGTGCAATCGAGTCCCTAAATGTGTTCTGATTGCTGTGATCTTTGAACATGTTGTTGCTATGAATATATCTAGGGTTAATGTACATTTAGATAAGATTAAAAAGAAAAAAAAAGGTCGTTAATCAAGGTTGACTTTCGGGTTGACTTTGGTTTTCCCCGTGTAAACTTCTTAATTCGGGTCAATCGTCTAGGCCGAGTTAAGGGGGTTACATTTGGTGGTATCAGAACTGAGTTGCGAATGCTTGGGGAAAATGGTAAATTGTTGTAATATGTGTTTGATGTTTATTCTGATGTGTGGTTGAAAGTCGGTTGAAATGTGTGCTTGTGAACGAGTTGTTGATATTTTTAGCATGCTTCTTGATTGAGAATCTTCATTGAGCTAATGTGGATTTGTGCTGATGTTATGCTGGTGTTGTGAGCTAATTTTATGAATGATGAAAGTGTGTTGGGTATGATATGTTGACAGTATGCTGTTGCGAGTGAATGTTGTTTGATGAGAGCATGATCGAAATATGTTGATTGATATGCTCAATGTTGTGATATCCATGTTGTTATTGAATGTTATGTCATGTAAAAGGGGGAAATTTGGGATACCCATTGCCTTATTATTATAGCTATTGTGTTATTTTGGAGTTGGAGCTTTGAATCCTTGCTTAAAGCTGGTCTGATCGATTTGTTTGTTTTGTTATGATTGTTTGTTGTTAATAGCATGGTGAAATCGATGAGAGAATGGCAGTTGGGTGAGATGGTTGCTGCTTTAGAGCAGGTTGTTAAGGCGTGGAATTCACCTTTTGGTGGAGGTGTTTCGTTTCAGCCTACAGTGCCTGGAGTTGAGGTTGTAAGGCAGGAGGAAGAAGTTGGTTCTGTGATGAAGAGTTCATCACCTGTAGTTCAAGAGGTGTTGGGAACATCTCAGGCTGTGGCAAAAGTAAGGCCTGTAGACGTGCCGGCTGTGGGATGTGCGGGTTTGTCGAAACAACGTTTACATGATTTGGGAGCTGTGGAGTATCATGGTTCGACGCCTGAAATGTTCGAGGTCTGGTTGGCCAGTGTAATTCTGATTTTGGATCAGGAAGGTTGTGACTATGCCTGTAAGCTGGGAAGTGTGGTCTCATTGATGTTGGAGGACGCTTGTGCCTGGTGGACATCTGTGGCGGTGGCATCGCACATCCACGATATAGATTGGGACTTCTTTGTGTTTGCCTTTTATGAAAGGTATCTTGGAGAGGAATTCCCAAGGGTTAAGCAATGTGAGGGTGTGGTTTCAGTTTATGAAAGTGAGAAAAGTCTAAGCGAGAGAGTTGTGGGTACTGACCTCGAGAGCGGTCAGCGTAAGAGGATACGTGATAGAAGGTTTTGCTTGAATCGAAGTCTGAGTGGTAGTGCAAATCTGGGGCAAGTGCTGCATGATCAAGGAGTGGAAGCTCAGCTACCAGTGTGTGACCGTTGTGGAAGGCGACATGTTGGAGGTTGTTGGGGCGCAGGAGTTTGTTGGAACTGTGGTTCTAAAGAACATGTGAAGCGGGATTGTTCTCAAGTGTTGAGATCAGCTTCAGTAGTAGCAGAAGGGTCTCTGAAGGATCGTGGGCACGGCCAAGATAAGGTTCGAAGAAGGCAGGAAAGGCAGAAAGGTGTGAGGAGCTTGCAGAATGAATCTTGTTGGAATTGTGGGTCTGTTGGACATTTGAGACGTAACTGCTTGAAGTTGGCTCGGGGTAGTCAAGGTTCTTTACCGCAGGGAGATGGTGATGACCTTAATGTGTTAGCTGATGCTGCAGCAGTGCGGCTAGAGGATGGTGGTTCTGCGAGAAAGAGAGCTTGTCTGTTGAAGCTCCGGGGCAGTGAGGTGTTTTCAGGTAACCTTGTTAAGTAACCTTTACTCTAGTATCTTAGTTTGGTTTCAGTTGGTATTTCCTTGCGTAGTGGGTATGGTCTCGTTGCTAGCATGTTTGGGGTAGTAGTTGGTGTTGTTATGAAAACAACTTTAGTGTGAAGAGGGCATTAGTGAGTATCTTGTGGATAGAGGGTTGAAAGAATGATGGAGTTGGTCAAGTTAGGAGTGAGATAGGAGGTTGTTTTTAGGCGGATTCTGAGGATGTTATTGGTGGGTGTGAACCGACATACATGCACAGTTAAAATCATTTGTTATATGCTATATTATATATGTACTGGTCCATGCATACATGTGACATGACATTAGAGGTTTTGCATGCATGTACATCAGGCATTGATAGGGCATATTGGTGACCATGCATACGAACGTTCACACTCGCTGATAGTTAATCGGGTCCGTTAGTGTTGGATGATGGGTTTTAAAAGTTGTGTTGGTGCTAGGAGAATGTTTGGAGTAATGGAGGGTATTAAGCGGGCTGACCGTAATGGTGAGTGCGGTATAGCATGTTGGTGGAGGAAGGTGTTTAGCGCTTAATAAGTTTAGCGGTATGATGGAGAGGAGATTACCGGTTGAAGTTAGAATCGGTTAGAGTAGTTGTGAATAGCTGATAGAAGTGGTAGTTCTTGGTGTTAAGTGATGTTGTAAGTTAGTGGATGTGTTCCAGAGTGCTGAGGTAACTTGGCATTGATGTTGTAGTAGAAGGATTGTTTTTGTAGGTGATGGTTCGTAGCAACCTTCGAAGAGTTGAGAAGAGGTTGTGATGTGGGTTGTAGAAAAGGGTTAGCCGGGGAGAATAGAAGTTTCGTAATCTTACGTATGTATAGAATGGGCGGTGCCCTGGTAAGGCTGGTGTTCTAGTCCAGGCTTGAAGTGGAAAGGCAATGTAAGATCAAAGGCCATTATTGGTTGGACGGGTTCTTGTGAGTAGTGGCTGGCTAGTTGTGTATAAGTAAATTCCGTCTGAAGTCAGCTGGTGGTGTGTGGAACGGCTGGCGGAGTCAAGGTTGGGGTTTTGTGTTGTGATTTTCAGGTGTTAGGTGAGTAGTTCTGGTGAATCGTCATGGTAATGATAGCGGCGGATGTGAAGGAATGTCAGCATTACGTTGAGAAGTTTGGGTAAGCGGTTGATGCTTAGAAATTTTTGCTTGATGTGGTAATCTTTGGAAGAGGTTGAGCAGTTGTGCAAGGAGTTTTAGAAGCAGTGAAGGTTGTGGGTCACATGGTGACTGAACTGGATTGGTTGGTGTCACTGTGTGAACAAGTTTTGAGAGTTGTGAGTTAGGGTGGTGTATGCTGTAAAAGTTGGAGGTTTTTTTTTCAGGTTGTTGTTGGGGCTATGCGTAGTCCGGAAGTATGAAAGGTTAAGATGTGGTTAACATTTGAGTGTTCTGGAATTCGTGAACAGTATGTGTTGGTGTTGGGTTGGTGGAGTTTTGTGAGGAGAGTGTTCAGTGGCGGTTAAGTCTCCTGTGTTGCCTTGTGTGTTGCTTGAGAAGTTTGGTTGTTCTCTTTTTGCCAGTTGAAATTTCGAGGACGAAATTTCTTAAGGGGGGGAGAGTTGTAACACCCCAATTTTGGGCTTAGAAGTTTTGGGTTTGGACCGGACCGGTCGGGTTGCGGTTTGAATATAAAAGGGGTGATTTTAGGAAAGCCTAGTTCGGGTTGCATTAAAAATATGGAAAAATGTCTTAAAACCCTCTTTTATTATATATAAGAGAAAGGTGAAATCAATTTTACAAAATGAGGTTTGGAAGGGTGACATTTTGGGTTAGTGACCAAAATGTAATTTTCGGAAACTTGGTGACTGTTTTAAAAAGGATTGAAACTTTGAATCTTTAAGGAGCTATTTACCCAAAAGAGTTTCTCCAGATTTTTCTGAATATTTATCAATTAATTAATGATTTTAAAATAAAGGTAAAAGGGAGGGAAAGATATTTTTGGCATTTTAACAAACTTTTCCCAAATTTTCCATTTTCTTTTCTCTCAACTTTTCTCTCAACCCAAACACATTTCTCCAGCAGAATTTCCTCTGATTTTGACAACTTAAGATGAGATTTCTATCCTCATTTGATCTCTAATCAAATCTACAACAAAACCTTAGCATTTGCTTATTGGATTTTCAAGATTTTGGTTCCAAAAAGGGAGAAAACTCAAGTTTAGAGGTATGAACGTCCTTCTCCTCTAAATTCTCAGTTCTTTACTGAAATTCCCAAGTTCTCAATCCTTGAATTATGATTTGTTAAAGGTTTTGCAATTGTGTTCTTGATCTTGGCTTTAAAATGCAAGATTTGCTTTAAATTTGATGAAATTCGTATGATCTGATTGGGCATTGTTTTGTGATGTGTTTTTGATGTAAAATGGATGTATAATTGATGAGAAATTGAGGTTTAATCAATGCAATCCCGAATAGGTTGATTTTCCTAAGTTTTGTTTAAGTTTTTGGTGGTTTTTGGAGTGATCTTGATGTTCTGCTATAGCTGGAGGTATAAGGACGTGATGAGATCCATTTTGGATGTTAATTGATGTTTAAAAAATGTTAGAAGTGATGGATCTTGGCTGGGTTAAGTTTTGGAAGTGTTTGGATGTGATTTCGGTTGTGTTTGGTAGCCGAAATGTGAGTGTTGATGTGAGCAGCGAGTTTAGGTGTCTTGGTTGAGGATATTAATGCATGATGGTGCATTAATCTACTGTTTTGATGTGTTTAAAACAGGGGAGACATCTTCGGATCCTTGTGGTGTTGATCTGGAAGCTTGATTGGTGTTTCGGCAAGTGGCGAAACGGAAATCGGTGAGTGAAGTTGGGTTTTCAGCTTTAAAACCAAGGTTTGGAGGTTTTGGGAGCTTAGTTTAAGTCTAAACAACTTAGCTAAGCTCAAGAGTAAGTAAATGGAATTTCTCTCTTGGGTTGTGTTATGATTTGGTTCTTAAAGCACTTGTGATTGTTGGATGCAATGCGTGTGTTTTGCATGTTTTAAATTCTGTTTTGAAAGCATATTTTAGCATGGTTTAATGCTGGTTTTGAAAGCCATGTGTGAAGGATTCTCAAGGTAAGAGATCCTTGGTTTTGTAAATTGAAATTGTGGAATTGTTGCATAGTGTTGCATGTTGTTTAATGGCTTTGTGTAATGCTTCAAAAACAGTGGATTGATGATGGTAATTGGTGGTTTTGGCATTTTGGTTATACTTGTAAAACAATGGATTAATATGGTAAATTGGTTATATTGGCAAGTGATGTAAGTGGTTCTTGGTTACATGAATCGGATATAGTTAGCCGGCTATAGGATTGGGTCCACCGTGAACAAAGTCGCCTTGGATGTGGAGTGGTTGTGATTGAACCGGTAACTCCATCCAAGTACACTAACGAGATGGTCAAGAACACCATGGTGTTTAAAAGTCCATGGGTGGGTCTTGTGTTAAGGTCATATGGTGGTTAAAATTCCATATGAGGACCTTGTATACATTAAGGTCATATGGTGTTTAAAAGTCCATATGAGGACCTTGTGTATGGTAAGATCACAATGGTGGTGTAAAGTCCATGTGTGGATCTTGTATGTCCCGGGATCTCGTTAGTGATGTTATACAACTACCAATGAGTGATGTTAAGGTCCAATGGTGGTTAAAATTCCATTTGAGGACCTTGTGAATGTTAAGGTCAAATGGTGGTTAAAATTCCATTTGAGGACCTTGTGAATGTTAAGGTCAAATGGTGGTTAAAATTCCATTTGAGGACCTTGTGAATGTTAAGGTCATATGGTGTTTAAAAGTCCATATGTGGACCTTGTGATTGGTAGTGTGTATGAAGCGTGGGGACAACTCTTGTGATCCGCGTATCCGATTGTGTCATGTGTTATGATGGTTTGTGAATTATCACTTGGAAGCCAATATAATGTTCTTGATTATGACGAAGCATGAGATGCTTGAAATGATGCATGTTTGCATGAGAAGGGTGTAATGTTCTATGAATGCATGTGTTACTTGTTAGCTTGAACAAGAGTTTATTCTCTAATGAGAATGGTGCATGTGTGCATGAAATCTCTTAAGTGCATTGTAGTCTTGCGAAGACTTGTTTTTAAAGGCATGAAATACAAACATTGATTTTTGTGGTTCATATGTTGCATTTGTTTAATGCATGAGATAGTTTGAATGAGTAAGTGGTTTTCAAAGGTTTCTTGCTTTGAAATGGTTTTCAAGTATGAGAAAAGTATGATGTGAAGTGGAAGTGTTTTCCAAGGATCTTGTATTTAACTTTGCATATGATGTTCATGCATGGAATGGTTAAATTGATGGTTTTGCAAGGTTGTGCTTTGAAGTGAATTACTTGGCTTTTCTAAGCTAAGGGTTGGTTTTCATATTTGAGCAATGAATGATTTAAAGCATGTTGTTAAAGGGGGTTTTCAAACATTGCTTTGGTTTATCGAATTGTGATGTTTTTTTAAAGAGGTTTTATGACTCGCTGCATTGATGGTGTTTTGGTTTTGAGCATTCCTCACTAAGCATTATGTGCTTACGCTCTTTTTTGTCCATCAATGCAGATATTTGAGGTTGGGACAGCGAGAAGCAAGGGATTCAAGGAGAGCTCCACTTGAGATGTATGTCTCGGTAAATAGCTATAGATAATAAAGGCAATGGGGGGAGAATCTCTTGTTGATGTTTAATGAGATTGTGTATGTTGGACTCCCTAAGTTGATTTTATGTTGTTGTTGATGTTGGAACATGTAAATGGTCTTAATGAGGATTGTTTGGTGACTTGGTGTTTGAATGGTTTCCAATATAGGATGCATGCCTATAGAATTGGGGCTTTCCTTGTTTGATACCATGTTTATGAATTGTTGATGCCATTATGTTCCTTGAGTGTTGAATGACTTGCTGGTATGATTTGGTTGCCTTTGGAGCATGTTTGGTGGGTCAATTGTGCATTTAACTAGCAAAATTTCTGCAATCTGGGCAGCCTGTTTCGGAACAGGTGCTACCGTATCGCAACGGAGGGCCTGAAATGGCCTAGGTGTTCCGGAACGGGTAGAACCGTTCCGGAACGGTTTTGCTACTGCCAGACCCTGTTTCGGAACTGGTTTCGGAACGGTCCCGCGTTTCGGAACGGATCATCCCTGTTCCGAAACACCCGACCGTTGGGCACTGAAATTGACGGTTAAATGTTTTGAAATCTTCGTGTTTTGGTCCTGAACTTTGTATATGCAATTGAATGAGTTTGGGATGTCCGTTTGAGTTGAAATTTGGCAGAGAAGCATGAAATATGACTAATTTCATATTGGTAACTTAAAAATGGGTTAAGTCCTTATAATTTTCAGAATTTACAAATTGGTCCCTAAATTCATATTTTGTGCAATCGAGTCCCTAAATGTGTTCTGATTGCTGTGATCTTTGAACATGTTGTTGCTCTGAATATATCTAGGGTTAATGTGCATTTAGATAAGATTAAAAAGAAAAAAAGGGTCGTTAATCAAGGTTGACTTTTGGGTTGACTTTGGTTTTCCCCGTGTAAACTTCTTAATTCGGGTCAATCGTCTAGGCCGGGTTAAGGGGGTTACAGTCACGATGCATAAGCCACCACCTTACCCTCTTGCATTAACACACACCCAAACCAATATAGGATGCATCACTATACACCACAAACTCTTTCCCTAATTCAGGTTGAACCAAGATAGGAGCTTGCGTCAAAGCTGCTTTTAGCTTCTCAAAAGCTTGCTGTCTCGCTTTCGTCCACTCATACTTAACATCCTTTTGAAACAACTTCGTCAAAGGGGCAGCAATCTTAGAAAATCCATCCACAAACCTCCGATAGTACCCTGCCAACCCAAGGAAACTACGGACTTCATGAACGAACTTAGGAGGCTTCCAATTCATTACCGCCTCAACCTTCTGGGGATCAACTCGAATCCCTTTCGCCAAAACCCCATGACCAAGGAATACAACTTCCTTTAGCCAAAACTCACATTTGCTCAGCTTAGCATAAAACTGATTTTCCAACAGTGCTTGCAAAACAATCCTCAAATGACCTTCATGCTCCTTCTCAGTACGAGAGTACACAAGGATATCATCGATGAACACCACAACGAGCTTGTCCAAGAATTCATGGAACACCCTATTCATCATGTCCATGAAAGCAGCAGGAGCATTCGTCAACCCAAACGGCATCACTAGAAACTCATAATGCCCATATCTTGTTCTAAAGGCTGTTTTCGGCACATCATCCTTCACCTTTAACTGATAGTACCCTGACCTCAAATCAATCTTTGAAAACACAGCCGCTCCCTGAAACTGATCAAAAAGATCATCAATCCTCAGCAAAGGATACTTGTTCTTGACGGTCAACTTATTCAGCTGACGATAATCAATGCACATCCTCATCGTGCAATCTTTCTTTTTAACAAACAAGACCGGTGCACCCCAAGGTGACACACTAGGCCGAATAAAGCAACGGTCAAGCAACTCCTGAAGTTGCGTCTTCAACTCCTTCAACTCGTTGGGTGCCATGCGATAAGAAGCAATGGACACCGGAGTTGTGTTCTCGTACATCTCAATTCCAAATTCAACCTCTCGACTAGGCGGTAAACCAGGTAATTCCTCTAGAAACACTCTAGGGAACTCACACACGGTTCTTATATCCTGAACGCGAACCTCCTTTGAACTGGGATTCATAACAAAGGCTAGGTAAGCCTCACATCCTTGACGCAACATCCGACTTGCTTCAAGCATCGACACCACATTAGCTAGAAACTTCACATTTTCTCCCACCACCACAACCTCATAATCATCCGTAAGTTTCAACGAAACTCGCTTGCTTTCGAAATCCACAACGACTCTATGCTCAACAAGCCAATCCATGCCAAGAATTACATCAAAACCATAGAATGGCAATTCCATAAGATTAACAAGAAACATATGATCTTTCACCTTTAAGGGACATCTCCTATACAACTTTCTTGTTACAACCGTCTCACCAAAGGAACTAGTCACACGCATACCAACATCCAAAGACTCAATAGGCAAACCAAGCATTTGAGCATGTTCACGCAATATGTACGAGTGTGTAGATCCAGAATCAATCAAAGAAAGTAATGACAAGGATTGGAAGGTAAAGGTACATGCGATCACGTCCGTGTCATTCCTTCCCTCACAATGGACATACACTCGAGCCTGACCGCCACCCTCAAGTTGGACAGCCACCACATGCGCCACATTCCTTCCACCCTCATCTCTGCGCTATAAATTACCATGGCCGTGCCCACGACCTCTCTGAGGCTCAACTGCTCTCACTGGAGCCTGTCCCCCTCTCAACGGCTGAAGATAATCTTTCATCATATGGCCCCGATTACCACAGTTCCAGCATGTACCAAGGTTACCCCAACACTCACCAGCATGTCTCCTAACACACTGGTTACACTCAAGAGTCCTCAAGAAAGCATTTGGTCCTTGCTGACCTATTCTAGGGTTACCACCCCCGCGTCTAGCATCAATATACTGCCTTCTATCCTTATGCCTCTTATTGCGATCCCTACCATAATCACATTCTGCAGCCCGCTTCCTCGAGCTAGATCCTCCTGCTCGACTCGCCAAACCAAGATTCAACTCAATGTCCTTGACTTTAGTGACCAAGACATCGAAATCAGTATAATTGGCTGCGAGCATATAGGTTTTCACATCCGCCACTAGCCCATAACGGAATCGTTCACATCTTTCTCTCTCATTAGGAATCAGCTGATGCGCATATTGGCTAAGGCGTACAAACTGAATCTCATATTCTTCTACCTTCTTGCTCCCTTGCACAAGGGACATAAACTCCCTCTTTTTCTCGTCGAGGTAGCGAACTCCCAAATATTTCTGCTTGAACGCATTCAAAAAGAATGTCCAAGTCACTTCATCATCCTCCATTCCCGCAATAGTGGTCGTCCGCCACGTATATGCATAACCATGCAATAGTGACACAATGCATCCCAGCTTCTGAACATTGTTGCAGTTCAGTTGTCCAAGTATTATCTTGGTACTCTCTAACCAAGACTCGGAAACTTCCGGGGTCAACCCCCTAAATTCAGTCCCTCCCAGACTGCGAAGTCACTCTAACAGCAACCTTACATTAGCACCATCCTGAGGTGCAGCTCCATGAGCTCCAGCTACTGTTGCCTGGAAAGCTCCAGCAATAGCTTGTATCAACACGGTCATATCAGAAGCAGCTTGCCCCTGACCTCCCTCGGGTCCAGCAACCCCAGCACCAACTCCAGCAGCACCAACCCCAGCTCCACCACCACCAGGTGGTCCACTAGGGGGAGGAGGAGGTAGATCCTCAGCATTCTCTACATTCTCATTCTCAGCCATAGCTCGAGTATTGATTCTAAGCTCTCTTCGTGGCCCCATAATAAAACAATGCACTAACAAAAATACAACTCAATTAGGCATAATAAGGTAAGTAATCCAAGTACTCAAGCTCATTCTTTGAAAACAATTCTTCTCATTAGTAATGATATGGCAATGGGATCCCCAACTATATCCCAAACATAGCATAGCATCACAAATTCATCTCAATTGAATCATACATTAATATTCATACATCACACTTTCACCGAAAAGTCACAAACATACATTACTGCATACAATAACCACTTGCCAAGCCCCAATTATTCGTTAACCTGGCTTTGATACCAACAAATGTAACCTCCTTAGCCCGGCCTAGACGCTTGACCCGAACTACAAAGATTACACGGGAAAAACCAAAGTCAACCCGAAAGTCAACCTTGATTAACGACCTTTTTTTCCTTTTTAATCATTTCTAGATGCACATTAAGCCTATGTGAATACTCAAGACTCATATGAGAGAAGGGCACAACGATCGGAAATCATTTAGGGACTCAATTGCATGAATTACACTTTCAGGGACCAAAATGTAATTTTTAGAAAATAAAAGGACTTTGCAGATTTTAGGTGTACCAATATGTAATTAGTCATATTACATGCTACTCTGTCAAATTTCAACTTAAAAGGATAATCCAAGCTCAAGTAATTGCATCCACAACATTCAGGACTAAAATGTAAAACATGGAAACTTAAAACAATTCAAAAACATCACCCAACTGTCATCTATTTCGGAACACTGGCCATCGTACCGAAACACCTGTATCGAAACGGTGTTGACCGTTTCGGTACTCGGGTGCGTTCCGAGACCGGTATCGAAACATGCCTCTCTAGTAACCAAAATGTTCCGAAACACCTTCAACCGTTCCGAAACACTATGGCCATTACATGCCCCAGTTTCGAAACAGTTAAGGGTGTTTCGATACACCCTGCCATGTAATAGCAGAAAATGATGGTTTTTCACCTCTTAACCCACTCAAACATACTTCAAATCATACCATAACATACCAGCAACTTGACTAGACATTAGAGATCATACTTAGGAAACTTAAGCTAGAGCACGGCATCGAACACATGAACATTCCATCTATATGCATGCTTCCTAGCCACAAAACCAAATATAAACTTCCAAACCTCAAATCACACAAACAAAACCATTGACAAGCTCTAAAAGCCACACCAAACTTATTACAACCATAGGGAGTTCCAAAACACATCTCTCAACTACAACCATGAAACCCCATTGCCACATACCAATACTAAAGTATGTAAAACATCATCATACATGAGCTTTGTACTTCCTTGGATGTTCTTAACCTTCTTGCTGCCCACAAACACTTCAATTATCTGCATTGTTGGTAAAAGAGAGCGTAAGCACATTTGCTTAGTGAAGTAAGCTCTAAAGAAAACCAACACAACAATGCATTATTTAAAACACTTTCACAAAAGCCTTTTTCCACAACATGCTCATTCTATCTCATGCTTGAAAACCATTTCAAAGCAAATCTCCATTGAAAACACATGTACCTCAATTCTATCTCATGCATTTAAACCAATGCAAATCTCATGGCAAGGCCATACACATGGTTGTGAAATCTAAAGCATTTCATATACAAATCTCATATGCATTTCTCATAGCATAAATCATCTCATCAATAGGTATATGTGAATCAAAAGCATTTTCATATATTATATTGGCATTTGACATCTCATTATTACTCGGATATGCAGACAACTTTCTCAAACCCACTAGACACTTCCGGTGGAATCTCACATCACCGTACTCACTTGTCTAGTAACATAATTCCGGTGACCTTGAGTTTTAATACATTTTCTTGTTTCTAACATTAAAGCAACTCAAAAAATCATTAACAAAGGATTGATAACTTGGGAATTTCAGTAAAGAACTGATCATTAGAGGAGAAGGACGAACCTTACCTCTAATGGCTGATTTCTCCTTGATTTGGGTAAGTTTTCTTGAAAATCCAATGTGAAAACAAGAGGATTTTGTGAGGAAAAGATTAGGAATCAAAAGGAGATTGAAATCTCATCAAAAAGAATAAAAATCAGAGGCTAATTGATGGAGGAAATGTGTTTGGCTGAAAACAAATTGAGAGAAAATGAAATGAGAGAAAATTGACGTAAGGTAGTTATGAAAAGTCAAATATGGTTTTTCCTTTTAATTATCTTTATTTCCCTTAATTAAAAAATTATTAAAATCACCCCAAATAAGGAGAAATATGATTAAAATTTTTTGGTAAAATTAGCTCCTTAAAGATTCAAAGTTTCAATCCTTTACAAAACAGTCACTATTTAACTTTTGCAAAAACTGCGATTTGGTCACTACACCGAAATGTAGTATTTCCAAACCTTATTCTGTAAAATCGTTTTCACCATATTCATTCATATAATAAATGAGGGTTTTTAGATATTTTCCCATATTTTTAAAGCATCCTGAACTAGGTGTTCCCTAAATCTCCCTTTAAGATTCGAACCGTTCTCGACCCGTCCGATTCGAACTCTAAAACATCTAGGCCCAAAACCGGGGCGTTACAGCATAGTTTAGGAAGCAATCGATTGAGTTTTCGGTTGTTTCGGATGGGTAAATTGGTGTAGTTTTGGTGAGAAACGAGTTTGTGTTTGGTTGCTGGTGTTGAAATGCATTTTAATGCATTTGGATCTCTGTTTTGATGATGTGAAAACAGGGGATCTTGATCCGGTAACGAACGAAGCATTTTTGGAGGCTTCAGAGGGCTGATCTTCACGCCGGCGAGTGAGGTTTCGCGTATCGGTGAGTGTAAATGGATTTTCCAGCTTTGTAACGCTTTGAGCGTTGTCTTGGGAGCTTAGTGTAAGTTTGAAACACTTAGCTAAGCTCAAGAGTAAGTGATTCGAAAGTCTCTCTCGGAATGTGCTATGTTTTTGTTGGAAAATGCATTTGAGTTAAATGTGATTTTATTTACTGTTTTAAAGCATGTTTTGAGCATTGATAATGTTGGCGTTTAATGCCATTTCTTAAGGATGCACTTGGTAGGTGATCCTTGGATTTATGAAATGTATGTATTTGAGTTTAAGCATGTTTATGCTTGTGATAATGGCATTGTAATTTATGCTTGTAAAAAACAGTGGAATAATGATGAGAAATGATTATATTGGCAAGAGATGGAAATGGTTTTTGGTTACTTTAATCGGATATAATTAGTCGGCTATAGGATTGGGTGCACCATGAATAAAGCCGCCTTGGATGTCGAGGGGTTGTGATTGTGCCGTAATCTCCATCCAAGTACCCTAACGATTGAGGCTAAAGATCACAACGGTGGATGGTTAAATCTCGTGTGTGAGTCTTGTGTTATGTGTCCTGTACTCTCGTTAGTGGAATTATACAACTACCGATGAGTGATATTGAGGGGTTGTGATTGTGCCATTAATCTCCATCACGGGTGTTGAGAGGTTGTGATTGTGCCATTTATCTCCACCTTGTGTAGTCTGGTAGTGTGTATGAAGCGTGTGGGACAACGCTTGTAATCCACATATCCGATTGTGTCATTTTTGTTGGTTTTGATATGGTTTGAGATTAATCACTTGAGAGCCAATATAATGTTGATGATTAATGATTAAGCATGAGATGCTTGGAAATTATGCTAGAATGCATGTAATGCTTGGTTTAAGCAGGAGAAAATAGTTTTGCTGTTGATTTTAATGATGCAATAAGCATGTGGTTTTAAAAGTGCATTGATGCCTTGAAGGGCATGTTTTAAAGGAAGGCATGAGTTTACAAATGATGATATGTTGGTCTTATAAAGTGCATTGATGAATGTTGGTTATAGCGATCCTCACTAAGCTTTATGCTTACGCTCATTTGTTTCATCAATGCAGAGAATTGAGCAATCAAGGCAGTCCAAGAGCAAGTGGAATCCAAGCATTTTGAACTAAGCAATGTATGTGGTTTACCTTAGTGTAATAAGAGGAAATGGGTGGGATTTCTACTCTTGGTTTTGTTGGTGACGTTTAACACCTTAAGCATGTTTTGGTTTCTAATTTTGGATTGTAAATGGCCTCTAATTGGTTTACGGTATCGTTTTTAGTGTTTTGACTATGCTATGGCTAGTTTCCTCAAGCATGCTTGAGTAGCTTATGATTCACCATGGTTGATCTGCTTGATGAGTATGTTATACTGTTTGTTGATGCTTACATGTTTAGTAGATTGATTATAGCTTGTATGCATGATCTAAGCCTGTTTAGATGTGATTAAATGAGTTAAAATGACTTTTGGAAATGCATATTTGGTATGCGTATCAATACACGGGGACGAGTATAGATACGCTAAGGCCAAAACCAAGCTTTTCAGCTTAGGTGTACCGATACAATTTGCTCGTGTATCGATACGCCTAGGCATATGTTTGAAGGCCGTTTCGATACGGGCTTGGGCGTATCGATACCCTTTTCCCAAATGTTGCTACTGTCGATTTGCGTATCGATACGGGGAGAAGTGTATCTATACAGGTTAGTTATTTTCAGTTAATGGAATCTTTTAACTTCTGAATTTATGCATTTTGGTCCCTAAATATTATTTGTTCAATTAGTTGAGTTTGAATGATCTGTTTGGGATGAAATTTGATATGTTGTCATGTTACATGACTAATTATGGATCGATAACTCTAAAAATGAAAAAGTCCTTGTATTTTCTGTAAACTACATTTTTGTAGAACTAATGTTTTGATATAATAATTGAAAAATGTTTTGGACTGATTTAAAAAGTATTTAAAACATTTCTAAAGTCCAAACAACTTGAAATTATGTTTAGGGAAGTTTTTAAAAGGGTTTCTCATGTTTTTCAAAGTCAATCTAAACAAAACTGTCCAGGTGTTTCGAAACACCTTAGGGCGTTTCGAAACAGGGGATTCCATTGGCAAAATCGTTTCGATACTCGTATCGAAATGGGCTTTCCTTGGGCAGGATTTTTGCCCAGCGTTTCGAAACGGGCTAGGCCGTTTCGATACGCCTGCGTGGCATTGACCACAACGGCTATAAACCCCAACGGCTATTTTCCCAACTAACTTTTAAATGCAGGCGTTTCGATACGGGTTTTAACGTTTCGATACGGGTGTTCCGAAACGGCCAGAGGCGTTCCGAAACGGGTACCCTGACAGACTGCAACGACTCTTTCTACTTAAAGGGTGTTTCGAAACGGGTTCGAGCGTTTCGAAACGGGGAGCTGCGGAACTGCATTTATGGTGGGAATTAAAGTCCTCAACGGCTCTAATTTGATCCCAACGGCTAGTAACGGCTACAAACTCATTTGGGAGTATAAAAGGGACCTCCAAGCATAAAGAGAAGGCTAATGCTCATATTGTAAAACAACAAATGATCAAATATTGTCTTAGTGCCTAAATTGTCAATTCTTGTATAGACAAACACTAGTGAGCCAAAATTGTCAAATTTGCTCAAGTGTTTTAGGTTTTGGCTGAGTGCTTAATTGTGAAAACAAACACCTATTAGAGGGTTTTATGTTTGCTTTGTTTATCTCTTTGTAAGAGAGGGTTTCAATCAAGGCTTTGGGTAGAAAGCTTGATTGTGTGTAAGGGTTACCTCCTAAGCCTAGAAAAGGGGATGAATCAATTAGTGGATTGATTGAGAAATCCTTAGTGGGGAGCTAAGGTAGTGGATGTAGACCTTGGTTAGAAGGTTGAACCACTATAAATCATCGTGTCTATTTTCTTTTTAGCTTCCTAAACCCTAACACCCAAATATGTACCTCTCCACCACTTGGTGAGCAATATTGGTTGATCGAATCGAGCCCCTCTCAACTCAACAATTGGTATCAGAGCTTGACTCAATTGAGGATGATTCACATCCTATTGAGAAGATCCGGCAAGCTCGATCACTTTTTCATCAACCGGCTCAAATGGCACAATCAATCGACAAACCGCATTTCTTTGACGGAACCCACTATGCCCATTGGAAGACGAAGATGAAGTTCTTCATCAAATCAAGAGATTACAAGCTATGGGATATAGTTGAAGATGGTCCGTTCGTACCTCAAAGAAGCAAAGCGGAATGGAGTGCCGATGATCGCAAGAAGATGGAGCTTAATTGCAAAGCCTTGCACATCTTGTTTTGTGCTTTTGGCCCAACCACCTATGAGAAGATGTCTTCTTGTGAGAGTGCCAAGGAGGTATGGGACAAGCTTGAAGTCACATACGAGGGAACTGATGAAGTCAAGGAGACCAAAATTGGGCTCCTAACCTTAGAGTATGAGAACTTCAAGATGGATCCGGAAGAGAACATCGAGAAGATGTTTGATAGATTCTCCACCATCACCAATGGTCTTAAAGGTTATGGAGAAGCCATCCCGGAAGAAAAGCTTGTCCGAAAGCTCATCTACTCACTTCCCGAGTCATGGGACTCAAAGAGGATCGCCATCATCGAAGCCAAAAATTTGAAAACCTTGAAGCTTGATGAACTCATGGGGTCACTCCTTACTCATCAAATCATGAAGAAGAACAAAGAGGATGAGAAGAAGAGGGAAGAAATTAGAGCTATGGGAGAGAAGAAAATCAAAGGGCTTGGCATCAATGCAAGTGCCATGGCTCTCAAATCCTCCACTTGTCATCATGTCTACTTAAGTGAAGAGGAGGATGAAGATGAAGAGATAGTTCATCTCTTCAAGAAGTGTGCCCCGTTCATGAAGAAAGCCTTGAGAGAGCTTGAACGAGAACCTAAGAGAAAGGAGAGGGCAAGCACTTCAAGCCATAAGAAGAAGGCATATGTGGCTACTTGGAGTGATGAGGACTCCACCGACGATGAACAAGCCAACCTTTGCCTTATGGCCATCGAAGAAGATTCAAGGGTAACTTCTAATTCATCTAATTCATGTTCTTACTCTTTTGATGAATTACAAGATGCCTATGACGATTTGGTTTTAGATTTTAAAAGCCACATTTTGAAAAACAATAAATTGATTTCAAAGTTAAAAATTCAAAATGATTTGCTCTCTAAAACCAAACTTGAACTTGAAGCAAAACTTGAAGAGTTTGAATTAAAATGTTTTGATTTACAAAAATTGCTTCAAAGAGTTCAAGAAGAAAAGGATTTGATTTCCAAAGAGCTAGAAAAGAAAAACAATTTTGGAAAATCATATTTTTATGTAAGACAATCTAGTGCCCCTAGATTTGTAAAAGGAAAATGTTTTAGAAGTGTTTGGGTCCCAAAAGGACTAACCACTTCAATTGAAAAGGATGACATTGAAAAATGGTTTCCTAAGGGGACTAAAATTTGTGCTACTAATGTTCATGGATCCAAAGCAATTTGGATACCAAAAATTACTTGATTGTCTTTTGCTAGGTGTGATGGAGATGTTCAACAAGTCCAATCAATGAGGGGGAGCTCCATGCACACAAGGAAGAACACTTGAAGAAGGAAGGCTTCACATCCTCCCTTGAGTTCAAGTGTGGTAAAATCTAGTTGTCTTTAATTTCATTTGATTTATTTTTTGTCAACTAGATGATTATGTTTGTTGGACTAACACTTTTGATGATGCTTTGAGTAAGGGGGAGCCATTTTAAAACCAAATTCTTACCTTTGTCAAATTTCTTTTACCTCTATTGTTATTTTTGAACTTAATGTTTTAAATTCTTTTTGATATAACAAAAAGGGGGAGAAATGGTTTGAAAAATTGAATTTTCAAATGAATAAGGGGGAGCTTTATTTGATTTATATCTTTAAAAATCAATCTTTAATTCTCTTATTCACATTTTTAAAGTTAAAGGGGAGAATCCCAAACAATTTTTCAAGATAGTTTTATTATATCAAAAAGGGGGAGATTGTAGAACTAATGTTTTGATATAATAATTGAAAAATGTTTTGGACTGATTTAAAAAGTATTTAAAACATTTCTAAAGTCCAAACAACTTGAAATTATGTTTAGGGAAGTTTTTAAAAGGGTTTCTCATGTTTTTCAAAGTCAATCTAAACAAAACTATCCAGGTGTTTCAAAACACCTTAGGGCGTTGTTGCGTGTAAAAGAGTCTATCGCAATTATAGTGCAAGTGTACACGACGCAAGTAGTAAAGTGATACGAAGTATCGAATATCGTCACCACAGGGATTGGGCTTATGACTTCACCTTAATTTCAATGCACAAAGTAAAGGAAATAATTGAGAGAATTGTCACGAGAATAATAAAGGAAAACGTAAATAAAAGAGTTGGAATATCAAGAGAGAGAGAATGGGCTGGTATTGAATTGCTCAGTAGTGCAGGTATTGTATTGCTTAGGAACTCCAGTTCTGTCGTCGCGCCTGTCGCCGACAGCACCTGTCGCGGCAGCTGTCCGTTGGTCATCGCGGCATCAAACACACCAACTCAGTACATTCAAGTTTGGCAAGAATCCCAGATCTGCCTTGGCCTATCCCTAGGTCCAAGTCTGTCGATGATCACGTCTTTGACGATACCTCTAGCGTGAATCGAAGGATGAACACCGATGTGTATGAATTCTTCCTTAGCCACTTAACCTTGCCCTATCCCTAGGCACAAGATAGTTCAACTATAAACTAGAGAACTCGCTCTTATTTCTTTCGTATACTTAACTCTCCCGATGCTAAGTAAATAGATAACCTCACAATGCTCTCCCGATGCTCTTGCAAGATATTAAAACCAAAATAAGAGAACTTGAAGTTTATTTTATTGAACTTGGAAAATCCTAAAACAAAACAACCCTTGCAACTACTTTACAAAACAACCCGTGGCCCTAGGGGGAATTTAGAACATGTCGACGACGGGTAAACAGCAGAGGGATTTAGGTTATCGGTTATGGAGTATATTGCCTCCTAGGTTAAATCTATGCCCTTATATAAGCTTTGGGCTCAAGTATTCTAAGTTAACAAGGATTACAACTTTAATGAAAAGTAAGATTCTAATGAATGCTTAATCTCTAAGGATTCCTACTTTTCAGTCGCCTCCTTGTTTCATGGGAATTCCTCTCCTTGAGCTTTGGCTTGACATATCTTTTGATCCAGGGCTTGGAAAATATTTGACTTTCACACGACAGACGAGCAGATTTTTCTCTATCTATCGAGGTCCACTTTACTTTTCCTCTTCATAAGGCTGCTGTCACCTTGCTGTCACGATAGATCCATGGCAGCTTCTTCCTCGTCGTCTGCTTGTCCAGTTCAGCTCTCCTGCTTCTCTGCCCTGCGCCCGCCTTCACCGTTTACGATGGCAGCAACCTGCAAAATAAGCCATCTTTTAGTAGAATCCGTGCCTTTAATCCATTTGTGATGTTTTACTGTAAACTGACCTAAATGCAATGCAATGATGCTTGAATGCAGCAGAAATATAGGTTAAAAAGGGTGTAAATAATAGAACTTTTACACACTCAACACACCCCCAAACTCAAGTTTTTGCTTGCCCTCAAGAAACTAAGACCTAAAAGAAAAAAAGAATAATTTTTTTTTTGTGTTGGCCTTCAAACAGTGAACTGTCCCTTACCCGTCGCTCATTCTCTATGGCAGCAGCAACCTGTCGGAAAGATTAGGATCTGTCCGGAATCTCCCTATAGTCCTCGTGCAGTGTGTGCATGCTTGTGAACAGTTATATGCTAAGACTCTCTTAGTTTCACTAGAATATTCAACTCTTAACTTGAATTTTTATGCCAAAGTTTATCTTTTTGAAGGCACATTTTCATGCTTCTTTGATTTTCTGTTTTGACTTGCTTTTTATTTTTCAAGCTAAAGTTTCACTAGAGCCGGTTTCGGGCACCTCTAGCTAACTTCCTAGAGCCGATTTCGGGCACCTCTAGGGCTATTTTGCTAAACTTCTTTCCTAGAGCCAGTGTTAGGCACCTCTAGGGGCTATTCAAGTGCTAAGCTTCCTATTCTAGTTTGGCTAAAAGAAATCTAAGCAGTATAACAGTCACAAAGGTGTTTAAGTTTTCAGAACTATAGAAAGGCTCTAAACTTCTCCTTAATCTGTCCTAAATATGCTGCCACGACAGAGCTGTCATGACAGGTAAGTTAATTTCACAGTTTTAAGCCAACAATTTAATCTTTTTTTAAGAGAACTTAATTAAATAAAAGACACAACAGATTAATAAAAAGATTTACTAAGACTCCATTAATGATGGAGGGTGCCACCCCCAAACTCGAGGGTTGCATTGCCCTCAATGCAAAATGACAGAAAAGATAGAGGCAGGTACATCACAAAATAAGATAGAGCAGGCAGCAAGAAAAGAAAAATAAAAGACTTAAATTTTAGTCGCTGTCCTCGCTGCTGCTGCTGACACGGATCTGATGACGGCGTCTGGGCTGTGGAGGAGGCTGGGCAGGTTGCTCCACGAGCTGGACGTCTGAACTGCTGCCACTGTCCTAAGTGCTGCTGGTGGAAGTGCTAGCCTTGGGCATCAGCTTCCTGTCTGCCACATGCTTCTGTCGCTTGACAGGCGTAAACTCCCTCTCCAAATTCCTCCTAATCAGAGGTTCTTCCTCGCTGTCGGCTGTGGTTGGCCGCTTCGTTCCACGTGCAGGGGTGTCGGCCGGAGGATTCGCAGCTGCCGTCCGGGTAGGTGAAGGGGTGGAGGCAGCAGAATGTGTATGGGGGGAGACAGGTGGTGTAGGTGTGTGGGCAGGGGAGGGGATATGGAAATAATGGGCAGGAAAAGTAGGGAAAATGACATCGAGATAATGTAAAGTGTCGGTAATGAAAGTTACCGTTGCGTTGGTGAAATCTCGGATGAAGGTCATCAATCCCATTTGTCGCTCTTCCACCCTTTGTATCGCAGCGAGGATGTAGGCAGACTGGTCTGTCGGGGCGGTGGCGGCAGCAGGTTCGGTGGCAGGTTCCTTATCTGAGTTTTCTGGGGAGGCAGCTGGGTCGAAGGAGTTGATGGGTGTTGCGGCTATGACCTCCATGAGGTTGGTGATGTTGTTGTCGGTCCAGCCACGACCATTGACTAGTTTGTCGGTGGATGCCTCGGGGACAGCAGCACAACGGCACAGGGAAGTTATTGTGAACGGCAGGCAGAGGCGAGAGTCTGTTCGATGGGCGCAATCTAAGATGCTCTCCCTCATATATCGGCCCACGTTGATAGGCCTGTCGTGCATAATGGAGTGGATGAGGGCGAGCCGCTGCTGGTTCACCGTCGTGTGATGGGAGGACGGCATGATACGCTTTTTAATGAAAGCGTTCCAAAGTTTAGCTTTTGGGAGCAGCTGCCCCCTTTTGACGGAGTGTGGGTTTTTCTTGCTTGTTGTCCACTCCGTTCCTTCTTCCGTCACTTCCGCCATGACAGCACCATAGGCAACAGGGTCGAGGGTGTCTAGAAATTTCTGGTGGGCATCATCATCGGGGCCAAAGAATAGGCCATACATGTGGTTGATGCTGTCAGATGTGAATGGCACCTTCACTCCTCGGACGGTGACGGATGTTGCCGTTCTGCTGTCGATGGCATCATAGAACTCCCTCACCAATGTGTCGTTTAGCTCTGCCGGTTGTTCTGCGAATTGCTCCCATAGTTGAGCTCGTATGGCCCTCGCAATGAATGGTCGGAGCCCCATGTTTGGTGCTTTGCAGATGTAAATGAAGCCTCTCTCTTCCCATAATTCCTTGTTGGCGAACGACGATGCTGCTGCTGATGAGGGGGCTGAGGCAGCACTGCGACGGGTCTGTCTAGTAGACATATTAGTTGCAAGGGTTTGAAAGTAAAGAAAACAAGAAAAACTAGAGGAGAAAGCAAGTAAGAGGAAGCAGAAGTGAGGAAAATGAAAATGAGAACGGGGTTTTATAGCGGTCGAGGTGCTGCCCGTTTAATGCTGTAACGGCAGGCGTAAATAACGGAGCGACTATTGGGATTTAGCGTGTCTGACGCGTCTAACACGCATTTATGCGTCTGCTACGCGTCTGTCACACGCTTTCTGCGTCTGCCGTGTCAGTCTGTTGACAGCCTGTCTTATCCGTCTGCGGTGGCAGCCGAAACGACAGGCTTCAATAAATGGGCTCTGATGGGCTGATGGATGGATGGTGGGCTTGGGTCACTTCTCCTTTTCTTCTTGACTCCTTTATTTCCTAAAGACAGAAAAATAAAAACATTATTCGACTAAAATAAATCTAATTTCCTAATAAATAATAAATAATATAAATAAATAAATAATAAAACTTAGGTTAAATTAGGGATGCCTTGTGGGGCATCTCCTAAAGTAACCACTTCCTGTATTCCTGTGGCTTCAGTCCCTTGATAATACTTGAGGCGTTGTCCATTAACTTTGAATTGGTGCCCGTCTTTTAATGATTGGATTGTGATGGCACCATGGGGAAAAACTTGCACCACTTGGAACGGGCCAGACCATCTAGACTTTAACTTTCCTGGGAAGAGTTTCAGTCTAGAATTGAATAGCAACACAAGCTGTCCTGGACAGAACTGTCGTGGCAGCAACTTCTTGTCATGCCACTTCTTTGTTTTCTCCTTGTAGATTCTTGCATTGTCATAGGCCATTGTCCGTATTTCGTCAATCTCATTCAGATCCAATAGCCTTTTCTGGCCTGCCTTGTCCAAGTCCATATTCACTGCCTTGATAGCCCAATATGCTTTATGCTCTATCTCGACAGGCAAGTGGCAGGTTTTTCCATAAATCAGTCGGTATGGAGACATGCCCAATGGAGTCTTAAAAGCTGTCCTATATGCCCATAATGCATCATTCAGAAGTAAAGACCAATCTTTCCTAGTTGGTTTAACCATCTTCTCAAGAATGTTCTTCACTTCCCTATTGGATATCTCAGCCTGTCCATTGGTCTGTGGGTGGTATGCTGTCGCGATCCTGTGCTTGACACCATATTTCTTCAAGGCGGCAACAATTACCCTATTATCAAAATGTCTTCCTTCATCACTGATAATCACCTTAGGGATGCCAAACCTCGAAAAAATGTTTTTGTGTAAAAACTTTTGGACCGTCTTGGCATCATTCTTTTGTGTGGCGATAGCTTCAACCCACTTAGAGACATAATCTACTGCTAGGAGGATGTATAAATTTCCACATGAAGATGGAAAAGGTCCCATAAAATCAATCCCCCAAACGTCGAAGATCTCGACTTCCAGAATGTTATGCAGTGGCATCTCGTTTCTCCTCGAGATGTTACCTGTCCGCTGGCACCTGTCACAGTTCTTGTAAAAGTCATGTGCATCTTTATACAGTGTCGGCCAGTAGAACCCTGACTGCAGCACCTTGGCAACAGTTTTGTTGCCTCCTAAGTGACCTCCATATTGGGAAGCATGGCAGTGATGGAGAATGTCCTCTTGCTCTTCTTGTGGTACGCACCTCCTTATAACCTGATCTGCACATAGTTTGAAAAGAAGAGGTTCGTCCCAATAATAATGCTTGACATCATTTTGGAACCTCTTCCTGGCTTGATAATTAAGATCAGAGGGGAGTATTCCGCTAACTATAAAATTAACGAAATCAGCATACCAGGGGAGTTTAGAAGACTTACTTGCCGCCATGGCTGTCGCGCCAGTGATTGCGGCAGCAAAGAGCTGCTCATCTGGGAAGGTCTCCAGTATGTTTGTCTCATCGATTGGTAGACTCTGTCCCTTCTCCAACCTTGACAAGTGGTCTGCCACCTGATTTTCTGTTCCTTTTTTGTCCTTGATCTCTAGGTCGAATTCTTACAATAGCAGGATCCACCGTATCAATCTAGGCTTTGCGTCCTTTTTTGCGAACAAATATTTCAGGGCAGAGTGGTCTGTGTGCACTATTACCTTCGTCCCAAGTATGTAAGAACGAAACTTGTCGATGGAGAACACCACAGCTAATAACTCCTTTTCTGTGGTGGTGTAGTTCACTTGGACGTCATTTAATGTCTTGCTGGCGTAGTATATGACATGAAACAGTTTATTTCTGCGCTGCCCAAGTGCTGCCCCGACAGCATAGTCACTAGCATCACACATAATCTCAAATGGCTGTGTCCAGTCTGGTGGCTGTACTATGGGGGCTGTCACCAGTTTTTCCTTCAGAACCTTGAATGCTTCAGTACATTCATCATTAAAGTCAAAGGGTCGGTTCTGCTCTGAGAGATGGCATAAGGGCTTGGTGATTTTTGAGAAATTTGCAATGAATCTCCGATAAAAACCAGCATGCCCTAAAAAACTCCTAATGCCCTTGACTGTGGTCGGTGGCGGCAGCTTTTCTATGACTTCTATTTTGGCCCTGTCGACTTCTATCCCACGGCAGCTAATCTTATGGCCAAGGACTATCCCTTCATCCACCATAAAGTGGCATTTTTCCCAATTCAAAACAAGATTAGCTTTTTCACATCTTTCAAGTACCTTTTGAAGATTGCCAAGGCAGCTTTCAAAATCGTCTCCAAAGACGGAAAAATCATCCATGAAAATTTCTAGGAAGTCCTCTACCATGTCGGAGAATATGGCCATCATGCACCTTTGGAAGGTGGCAGGTGCATTACAGAGTCCAAATGGCATTCTCCTAAAAGCGTACGTTCCGTAGGGGCATGTGAAGGTCGTCTTTTCTTGATCCTCTGGTGCAATAGCAATTTGGTTATAACCTGAATAACCATCAAGAAAACAATAGTAAGGTTTACCCGCTAATCTATCAAGCATTTGATCTATAAAGGGTAAAGGAAAGTGGTCCTTTCGGGTCGCTTTATTAAGCTTCCGATAGTCCATACAAACCCTCCAACCGGTCACAGTCCTGGTTGGGATTAACTCATTGTTCTCGTTGGTCACCACGGTCATTCCTCCTTTCTTTGGAACACATTGCACTGGGCTCACCCATTTGCTGTCGGAGATGGCGTAAATAATACCAGCATCTAACCATTTGATTATCTCTTTACGCACTACCTCCTTCATCGCATGGTTTAGCCGCCTTTGGGCATCAATAGTCGGCTTATGATCTTCCTCCAGGAGGATTTTGTGCATGCATAACGCCGGACTAATGCCTTGAATGTCTGCTATTGTCCATCCAATCGCCTTTTTGTGCTGCCTTAGCATGTCGATTAGCTGTCGTTCCTGTTCCTGCGGCAGCTTAGAAGAGATGATTACGGGCAACGTATCATTCGAACCAAGAAAAGCATATTTTAACTGCCCTGGCAGGGGCTTGAGTTCTAAGGTAGGTGGTTCAACAGTAGATGGGTTTTGGATTAAATGGTTATCCGAGGTGTAATTCAAGGGTTCGAATAACTTACCTGGATGATGGCCTAACCAGTTTACCTCCTCCTGATCTTCAGTATCAGATGTATCGGAGTCAGAGGAGTTGCTGTCGTCGGTGCTGTCTTCGTTGCTGTCGTGATAGGCCTGTAAGTGGTTGTCGCAGCAGTGACCAAAGTTTATATCATGACAGCCCGACCTAACGTATGGATGATCAAGGGTTACTTCAATGATAGCCTTGCATTCCTCATCCACATCAGCATGTTTCATTGCTTGGAGAACATTTAATTTAATCTCTTGATCGTTCACGCGCATGGTGAGTTCTCCTTTCTCTACATCAATCAGTGATCTTCCCGTGGCTAAGAAGGGTCGCCCAAGGATGACTGGTGCATTTTCGTCTGCCTCACAATCTAAGACAAGAAAGTCAGCAGGAAAAATAAACTTATCCACTCTTACCATAATATCTTCAATTTTTCCCTCTGGATGAACGTAAGAGCGGTCTGCCAGCTGCAGAGTTACTGTCGTGGGTCGCGCCTTTCCAATACCTAATTTCTGAAAAACAGACTTTGGCATTAAATTAACACTAGCACCAAGATCAAAAAGTGCCTTGCCCACAAATTTATCTCCGATTACACAAGGTATGATGAAGCTCCCCGGATCCTTCTTTTTCTGGGGTGGCTGCCGATGAAGAATACTCATGCAACCATCTGCCATCCTTACCGTTTCAAATTCCCGAAATTTATATTTTTTCGACATGACATTCTTGAGAAACTTGGCGTAACCGAGCATCTCCCTAACGGCATCTAACAGCGGAATATTAATTTGAACCTGCTTAAAAATATCATAAATTTTTTTAAGTTGAGATTCCTGCTTAGTTTGCTGTATCCGTTGAGGAAAAGGTGGTGGGGGACGGTAATCAGCAATACGTCCTTCCCACTGCATACGAATCTGAGAACGATGTTCTTCATTTTTCTCCTTTGTCGCTTCTGCTGTCGTGACAGGCTCATCGGCAGCAGTCTGTTTATCACCTGTCGGGGCAGCTTCCTCGGCAGGTTTATCCACGGCTGGTTCCTTTTCTGTTTCAGCTTCTTTTTCCGGCCCTGGTAGTTTCTTCCCACTCCTAGTAGTAATTGCCTTGCATTGCTCATGTGTGGGTGGTCTAGCATTTTCAGTATTGCTAGGGAATCCTCCATTCTGCCTCGGCTTAATATGTTGAGAAACCTGACCCATTTGTGTCTCCAGAGATTTCAAAGTAGCTTCATGATTTGTCATTCTCATCTCGGTTTTATCCATGAAGTTCTCTGTCTTCTTAACAAACTGATTCATATTCTCAATATAAGTACCGGTCTGAGACATAAAGGTGGCCAGAGTCTGTTCCAATATACTGCTCGTGGCAGGTGGTGGCTGCTGTTGTTGCTGTGGCGGTAGGTTCTGCGACAGTTGCTGCGGCAGTTGCTGTCGCGTCAGCAATCTAGGTCCTCCCTGATTCTGATTGTGTGCTTGCGGATTCAGGGCATTGTTAGGATTACTCCAGGAAAATTTGGGATCCTTCCTCCAATTGGGGTTATAATTGTTGGAGTTGTAATTTGGCTTGTAATTTCCAACATATTTTCCCTCTTCTACATTTATTGGGCACTCATCCCGACTATGATTTCCCTCACAGATGTCACATACTTCCTCAACAACAAATCCTTGTAATCCATCATCATTCAACAACCTTTTCATTGCTTTAGTAAGGAATGCTACCTGTGATTTCATAGTGATGTCGGCTTCATAGTCCTTGACAGCAAGTACCCGTTTACCCCCTCTTCTTGCAGTCGGAAACTGCTCCTCATTCTTGGCTAGATTTTTCAAAACTTGCAATGCCTCGTCCGGATCTTTATCCAATAATAGTCCATTTGCTGCAGAATCAATTCGAATGCGAGTTTGTAAGTTAGCAGCATTATAGAACTTAGTTACCTAATTCCAGACGGGGAATCCATGAATGGGGCAGTTTCGAAGAAGAGTAGTAAATCTGTCCCAGGCCTCGTGCATTGGCTCGTCATCTTCCTGCTGAAAAGTAGCAATTTCATTACGTAATCGCTCAGATAAATGCGAAGGATTAAAACGAGATAAGAATTCACGAGACAAATCTGCCCAAGTCACGATTGAACCCGGTGTTAGTTTATTCCACCAAGTTTTAGCTCTATCCCTCAATGAATGGGGAAATAACCGAAGCCTCAGTATCTCCGGATTAACTCCTGGCAGTCTAAACGAACCACAGATCTCCTGGAACGTCTTGAGATGCTCCCTAGCATCTTCTGTCACAGCACCACTAAACTGCCCGGCGTTGTTGATCATACTAAACATGACAGGCTTAAGCTCAAAGTTGTCAACGTCAATATCCGGCAGCGTGGTCTCCAGTTCTACATGATCGTTCAGCATGTAGTCATGACATGACCGTCGTCCAGTTGCTGCGGGCGGGTCACCGACAAGCGGGATACCATCACCGGTGGGTGGATTACGGGCCATCTGCTCTAGCTGTTCCTCAAGGTATTCGTTCCTGTCTAAAAGTCGGCGAAGTTGTTTCTTGAGATTGAAGGAACGTTCAACTTCCGGATCTAATGGATACTCAGGATCTTCACTTCTTTTAGATCTGCGCATAAACAAGAAAACCTCGTGAAAAGCGAGAGATGAAAGCACAAAAGAAAAAATAAAGAAAAATAAAAATAAAAACAAAAACGAAAATAAAAGTAAAAACGAAAAGTGCAATAAAAGGAAGATGTAGTTATGTTGCCAATCCCCGGCAACGGCGCCAAAAACTTGTTGCGTGTAAAAGAGTCTATCGCAATTATAGTGCAAGTGTACACGACGCAAGTAGTAAAGTGATACGAAGTAGTGCAGGTATTGTATTGCTTAGGAACTCAAGTTCTGTCGTCGCCCATGTCGCCGACAGCACCTGTCGCGGCAGCTGTCCGTTGGTCGTCGCGGCATCAAACACACCAACTCAGTACATTCAAGTTTGGCAAGAATCCCAGATCTGCCTTGGCCTATCCCTAGGTCCAAGTCTGTCGATGATCACGTCTTTGACGATACCTCCCGGCGTGAATCGAAGGATGAACACCGATGTGTATGAATTCTTCCTTAGCCACTTAACCTTGCCCTATCACTAGGCACAAGATAGTTCAACTATAAACTAGAGAACTCGCTCTTATTTCTTTCGTATACTTAACTCTCCCGATGCTAAGTAAATAGATAACCTCACAATTCTCTCCCGATGCTCTTGCAAGATATTAAAACCAAAATAAGAGAACTTGAAGTTTATTTTATTGAACTTGGAAAATCCTAAAACAAAACAACCCTTGCAACTACTTTACAAAACAACCCGTGGCCCTAGGGGGAATTTAGAACACGTCGACGACGGGTAAACGGTAGAGGGATTTAGGTTATCGGTTATGGAGTATATTGCCTCCTAGGTTAAATTTATGCCCTTATATAAGCTTTGGGCTCAAGTATTCTAAGTTAACAAGGATTACAACTTTAATGAAAAGTAAGATTCTAATGAATGCTTAATCTCTAAGGATTCCTACTTTTCAGCCGCCTCCTTGTTTCATGGGAATTCCTCTCCTTGAGCTTTGGCATGACATATCTTTTGATCTGGGGCTTGGAAAAATATTTGACTTTCACATGACAGACGAGCAGATTTTTCTCTATCTATCGAGGTCCACTTTACTTTTCCTCTTCATAAGGCTGCTGTCACCTTGCTGTCACGACAGATCCATGGCAGCTTCTTCCTCGTCGTCTGCTTGTCCAGTTCAGCTCTCCTGCTTCTCTGCCCTGCGCCCGCCTTCACCGTCTACGATGGCAGCAACCTGCAAAATAAGCCATCTTTAAGTAGAATCCGTGCCTTTAATCCATTTGTGATGTTTTACTGTAAACTGACCTAAATGCAATGCAATGATGCTTGAATGCAGCAGAAATATGGGTTAAAAAGGGTGTAAATAATAGAACTTTTACACACTCAACAGGCGTTTCGAAGCAGGGGATTCCAGTGGCAAAATCGTTTCGATACTCGTATCGAAACGGGCTTTCCTTGGACAGGATTTTTGCCCAGCGTTTCGAAACGGGCTAGGCCATTTCGATACGCCTACGTGGCATTGACCACAACGGCTATAAACCCCAACGACTATTTTCCCAACTAACTTTTAAATGTAGGTGTTTCGATACGGGTTTTAACGTTTCGATACGGGTGTTCCGAAACGGCCAGAGGCATTCCGAACGGGTGCCCTGACAGACTGCAACGGCTCTTTCTACTTAAAGGGTGTTTCGAAACGGGTTCGAGCGTTTCGAAACGGGGAGCTGCAGAACTGCATTTATGGTGGGAATTAAAGTCCTCAACGGCTCTAATTTGATCCCAACGGCTAGTAACGGCTACAAACTCATTTGGGAGTATAAAAGGGACCTCCAAGCATCAAGAGAAGGCTAATGCTCATATTGTAAAACAACAAATGATCAAATATTGTCTTAGTGCCTAAATTGTCAATTCTTGTATAGACAAACACTAGTGAGCCAAAATTGTCAAATTTGCTCAAGTGTTTTAGGTTTTGGGTGAGTGCTTAATTGTGCAAACAAACACCTATTAGAGGGTTTTAAGTTTGCTTTGTTTATCTCTTTGTAAGAGAGGGTTTCAATCAAGGCTTTGGGTAGAAAGCTTGATTGTGTGTAAGGGTTACCTCCTAAGCCTAGAAAAGGGGACGAATCAATTAGTGGATTGATTGAGAAATCCTTAGTGGGGAGCTAAGGTAGTGGATGTAGACCTTGGTTAGAAGGTTGAACCACTATAAATCATCGTGTCTATTTTCTTTTTAGCTTCCTAAACCCTAACACCCAAATATGCACCTCTCCACCACTTGGTGAGCAATATTGGTTGATCGAATCGAGCCCCTCTCAACTCAACAATTTTGTCCCTAAAAGTCAAAATATGCAATTGAACCCCTAAATGAACTCTGATCGCTGTGCCATTTTCTTCTAAGTGCTTTGCTGAACACATAGGATAATAATGTGCATCTAGAGAAGATAAAAATAAAAAGGGTCGTTAATCAAGGTTGACTTATACGAGTTGACTTCGATTTTCCCCGTGTAATCTTCTTAGTTCGGGCTGGGCGTCTAGGCCGAGCTAAGGGGGTTACATTTGTTGGTATCAGAGCTAGGTTACGAAAGAATTGGGAATGATGGTAAGTGAAATTGGCATGTTTTGGTGTATGTTGTTTGGAAAAACATGTTTTTGATGGATGTTGGAGCTTATGCCATGCTTGATTGTCGTGAATCATGTGTGAGCTAGATATGATTGAATGATGATGATATGATATGAGTATGTGCTGATTTTGGGATGATGTAAAGCATGATGTGTATGATATGCTATGTTATGCTTGAGGGAAATCGGGGTACCTGTTGCCTTATTACACTAGTTAAATGTTTTTGTGAACTTGGATCCTTAAGTGAAGAAGAAAAAGTTTGAGTGTTGAAGAGGATGAAGAAAGTGAAGGGACGAGTGATGATGATGAAGAAAATATGGGAAGTTGAAAAAGGTGAGGGAAAACTGGTGAATTAATGGAAGAGGGGGAGTGATGGGACGTGTGCAGGCTTTAAGGGAGAGAGAAAAAGTGGGAGTTAATGTGATAGTTGACGGCTGGAGAGAGAATATGTGGGTTTTTGTGGCTAGGGTTTCACCTCATTAATTAGGTGAATATTCTCTATCTTGCTTTTTGTTTTTTTTTTCTCTTTTTTAATTCATCCTCCCCTCCTTTTCGGATAAAACCTCTCATTATCTTTTTCTTTTCCCCTTTTCTTCGTACTTCCAAAAGTGGATAAAACAAACTTCATGTCCTTCTCCCTTTTCCTACCAACCCTGTAGACGGGACGCTCTCCTGCTCTTTACTTGACATTGTACTAGGAAAGAGAAAGCCTTGTACGAGGGTCACGTGAAAAGATATGAAAATCAAAAACAAAGATAACATAAAACTAAACTAAAAAGAAAAGTATTATTTATGAACATGCTATAGCATAAAAGATAGGGTTTAGAGTGGAAAACTTTCAAGGATCGTGAAGATCCAGGTGTGACTTATCTTTGAGGATATGGGATCCACTGTACAACTTCAGGCATTGTCCATTGACCTTGAAGACTCTACCATTGTCCAACTTCTTGATATCAACCGCACCATGAGGGTACACCTTTTGTATGATGAATGGTCCTGACCACCTTGATTTAAGCTTTCCAGGAAAAAAAGCTTTAGTTTGGAATTGTAGAGAAGCACTTGTTGACCTTTTGAGAAATGCCTTGGCAAAATGTGTTTGTCATGCCACTTCTTGGTTTTCTCTTGTAAATGCGAGCATTCTCATATGCTTGGGCTCTAAATTCCTCCAGCTCATTAAGCTCTAGCAACCTCCTCTCACCAGCCAATTGAGCATCCCTGTTGAGTTTCTTGATTGCCCAATAAGCCTTGTGCTCAAGCTCCACGGGTAGATGGCACTCCTTGCCAAATACGAGCTTGAAGGGTGACATGCCCAAATGCGTCTTGAAGGCTGTCCTATATGCCCAAAATGCTTCATCCAACTTGGGGGACCAGTCTTTTCTCTTAGGATTAACCACCTTCTCTAAGATTTGCTTGATTCCTCGGTTGGAAACTTCAGCCTGTCCGTTTGTCTGCAGATGATATGTTGCATCAATCTTGTGCCTGACTCCATATTAATGTAATGCTTTAGCAATAAGCTTGTTGTCAAAGTGAGTTCCTTCATCACTGATGATGGCTCGAGGTGCTCCAAACCTCGTGAAGATGTTCTTGTGAAGAAACTTCATGACCGTCTTGAAGTCATTCCTTGGGTTGGCAACAGTCTCCACCCATTTTGACACGTAGTCGACTTTTAGCAAAATATATAGATCTCCATATGATGCAGGAAACAGACCCATGAAGTCAATTCCCCACACGTCAAAGATTTCAACCTCCATAATATTTTGCAATGGCATTTCATTCCGCCTGGAGATGTTCCCCGTTCTTTTGCATCTATCACAAGTCTTGTAGAACTTGTGTACATCCTTGAAAAGTGTATGCCAATAGAATCCTGCTTGAAGAACTTTTGCAGCAGTCCTAGCACCACCAAAATGCCCTCCACATAGTGATGAATGACAGTGGTACAAAATGCTATGGTATTATTCCTCTGGAACACATCTCCTTATGATCTGATCAGGACATTGCTTGAACAGGTAGGGTTCATCCCAATAGTAGAATCTTGCATCATGTTTGAATTTCTTGAGTCACTGGCTAGATAAATCAGTAGGCAACGGAATTGCTGTAGCAGCTAATAGTTTCTCATCAGGGAATTCCTCCTTAATTTCAGTTTCACTATCCCGTGTGATAGCATTTTCTAGCCTGGATAGATGATCAGCTACCTAGTTCTCACATCCTTTCCTATCTCTAATTTCTATGTCAAATTCTTGTAGCAAGAGTATTCACCTAATAAGTCTAGGTTTAGCATCCTTTTTAGTCACTAAGTACTTAATGGCTGAATGATCGGTATGAACTATGACCTTAGTGCCTATCTAGTATAACCTAAACTTATCAAAGGCAAATACTACAACAAGCAATTCTTTTTCAGTAGTGCTGTAATTGATTTGTGCATCATTCAAAGTGCGACTAGCATAATAAATAACATAAAAGAGTTTACCTCGGCGTTGTCCAAGTGCTGCACCGATGGTGTAGTCACTTGCATCACACATCAGCTCAAATGGCTCGTTCCAATCAGGTGGAATGACAACTGCTGTTGAGATAAGCTTCTCCTTCAATTCTTGAAACGCGCTATAGCAATCTTTGTCAAAAACAAATGGTTGATTTAGTTGTAGCAAATCGCATAGTGGCTTGGAGATCTTCGAAAAATCCTCGATGAATCTCCGATAGAAGCCAGCATGCCCTAGGAAGCTTCTTACTCCCTTGACAATAGTGGGGGGAGGTAGTTTTTCAATGACCTCGACCTTTGCTTTGTCAACTTCTATCCCTTGCTTTGAGATCTTATGGCCTAAGATCGTTCCTTCCGTTACCATGAAATGGCATTTTTCCCAATTGAGCACCAAGTCAGCTTCCTCACACCTCTTTAGGACCTTGGCGAGATTGCCCAAGCATGTGTCGAAGTCATCTCCGGAGACCGAGAAGTCATCCATGAAAATTTCTAAAAAAATCCTCGACCATGTATGAAAAGATAGCCAACATACATCTTTGAAAAGTTGCTAGAGCATTGCAGAGACCAAAGGGCATTCTCTGAAAAGCATAAGTTCCATAAGGGCATGTGAAAGTCGTCTTCTCTTGGTCTTCGGGTGTTATAGCAATCTGATTGTACCCAGAATACCCGTCGAGGAAGCAATAGAATGCCTTACCCGCTAGTCGATCTAACATTTGATTAATGAATGGGAGAGGAAAATGGTCATTCTTGGTTGCCTTGTTGAGCTTCCTATAGTCCATGCAAATCCTTCACCCTATGACGGTTCTCGTAGGTAATAGCTTATTCTCCTCGTTGCTTACTGCGGTCACACCTCCCTTCTTCGGTACACATTGCACCGGGCTGACCCATTAGCTATCGGATATCGGGTAGATTACTCCAGCATCAAGCCACTTGATTATCTCTTTCATCACCACATTCCTCATGATTGGGTTTAATCTCCTTTGGGGCTCAACTGAATTGTTGTGACAATCATCAAGCAAAATTTTTCTAGAACTACATGGGATAGCAAAATTACATGGGTCCTTCCTCTTAGGTGGCAGCTTGTTCCACATAGAATAGCATTCTTCTGCTATAGCGACAGTTTCTTTCTTCTCGACCTTTCTCTTTTTCGTGACTATATCCTTGAGGAACTTGGCATATGTTGGCATCTGATCAATTACCTCCAGAAATGGGACATTGATATGTAATTTGTCCAGGATATCCACAAATTTCTGGAACTGAAGGTCTTCTTTATGCTTCTTGAGTCGTTGAGGAAAAGGAGGTGGGGGTCTAACTTCATTTGTCTGGACTGGTGGAGTTACATCTTTTGCTGTAGCAAAAGCAGGCTCCTCCTCCGGTGTTTCTTTTGCTATGACTTCCTCACCCTTCTCTTCAGCTGGAGGATCTTGTAAGTTATCTTCTTCCTGAGGCAAGTTGGGCTGGGATTCCTCCTTCTCTTTTCCCCTAAACTTGTCTTCCTTACTAATTTCCTTGCCACTCCTTAATGTGAGTGTGCTACATTGTTCCTTGCTATGGTGCTTAGTGGCTTCAGTGTCACTAGACAAACTTCCTTGTGGTCTCGCATGCAAGGTTTGAGCTATCTGACCAATTGTGTTTCTAAGGCTCGGAGAGAGGAACTATGGCTTTGCAATAAGGCTCATTGATTCTTAATGTTTGCTGCTTGATCCTGTAGCAAAACTTTCGTGGTTCCCATGAAATCTTTTGTCATAGCCATAAATTCATTGAATGTAGTCTCTAGCAAACTGTTTGATGAAGATGCTGCTCCCTTGTGACCTTTCCATGGCATCATCTGGTTAGAAGATGGTGCTTCGATCAGATTTTGCTGTGGCACTGGCTGAGCATAATTGTTGTGCCCTTGACTACCCCAACTGAAATTTGGATGCTGACGCCATCATGGGTTGTATGTATTGGAGTATGGATTGTTGTTGCGACTATAATTCCCCACATAGTTGGCTGACTCTTGATTGTCAGTGTATTCACTCAAATGGTGGTTGCCATCGCATCTGAGACATGAGGTTGATGACTTCACTTCCTTGACTTCGTTGGGACGTTGGAGGTTCTTTAGCATATTTGTGATAGCAGCTAACTAGGTGGCTACCAAGTCATCAACTTCACTGTCTCGAGCTACTTCGGTTCTCCTCCCCGTTCCAAGCCTTGTGGTCGGAAACTGGTAATCATTGTTGGCTACCCTATTAAGAATGTCAAATTCTTCCTCCGATGATTTGTCTAACAAGGTCCCATTTGCTGAAGCATCTAGCATCATCCTTGTAGGAGCATTTACTCCATTATAGAACATAACCACTTGGGTCCAGTCATGAAAACCATGATTTGTGCACTTCCTCAATAATCCCTTGAATCAATCCCAACACTCATACATGGATTCGTCATCAACTTGACGAAAAGAAGCTATATCATTTCTCAACTGAGTGTTTCTATTGGGTGGATTATACAGTAACATAAAACTTTCGCATAGATCTGTCCAAGTCTCCATTGATCCTGCTGGCACTCCACTTAGCCATGCTCTAGCACGATCACGTATAGAATATGGAAACAATTTAAGCTTTAGCACATCCTCGTGCACTCTTTGCTGTCTGAACGAGTCACAAACTTCCAAGAAATCACGAATATGTTGTCTTGCATCTTCGTGAGGCATACCTCCAAACTGACCAATAGTGTTCAACATGTTGAACATAACATGTTTAAGCTCAAACTGGGATGCCTAAATTTCTGGAGGTACTATTCCGAGATAGAGATCGTTTAAGATAGGAGTCAAATGATCTCCATTTGCTTGAGGTCGAGCTGCTTCTCCCTGGCCATTTGCCATAGCATCTCTGTTACCTTGAGGTGGTGGTATTTCTCCATTCATGTTTCTAGTCTCTTCTCTTCGAACACGTCTCCTAAGTCTCAAGAAATGCTCGATTTCAGAAATAGGTGATTGTAGGGGTCCTCTAGGTCGCCTTCTGGTCATACACTAGCAAGACACCTTAAAAGAAAAATGAAAAACCCTACATAAATATGTACAAAAACAAAAAGAATAAGCGATATAAACAAAAAACCCGTAAACAACCAATTGCCAATCCCTAACAACGGTGCCAAAAACTTATTGCTGCTATAAATGATACGCAAATATGGTGCAAGTATACACGTCAAACGAGTAATAAAGTGATGAGTGTGTATCGTCTCCACATGGATTGGAGGTATTCACAGTTGATGTAACAACAAAGATTGAACTTTTTGAAGATGATAGTGCTATAGTAAAAGAGATGATGTAAAATAATGCTGATGCAAAATAGTGCAGAGAAAGATAAGATAGCAATATGATAAACAGGTCCCTTTCGTATGCGAAACTAACTACGGAATGACTGGCTGGGAATGATGGACAACATAACTCAAGCTTCTTAACGATACTAAGGCTCTTCATATATCTTCTATGCTAGGCAGGATTTGCTAAAGTGTTTCTAAACTATCTCTAGCCAGGAAACTGGGAGTCAGAAATGCTACAGCCTTACCTCTCGGCGTAAACTCTTAACACTCCCCTACCCTTCACGAACTATCCTTTTTAGCCCTTGAAACCTATCACTTATCTCTAAGGTAGGTTAGAGTCTGCCTCTCGATAGCCACTCCATTGCTTTTGAGGGTTCTAAGGCTAGCTCTCTCGATTACTAATCCCAACAAACACTTAAAGAACAGCCAACTCTCGAGGGCTCTTACAACTTTAAGGACATGAGAAACGCATAAGCAAAGCATAGAACATGATAAACACTGAAAAAGCCATAGCATGCATTAAAAAGTACTCAAAATAAAAACCATCCATCAAACCCAAGCCACCTAAAACAGTTCGTGGCTGGGCAATATCATCCAACGTATCATTGCGATAACATCACAAAAAATAAAGATATGAAAAGGAAATGCTATAGCAATAGAAAAAAGGTGAACTCCCTCTCCGCCATGGACTGCCCGACTGTTTTAGGCCCACCACCTCTCTCGAGGCCGGTGAGGCCTCTTCTTGGAGCTTCAACGATGGAGGACACCAAGCTGGAGAAGATGAAGGTGAACGCTTTTCTCTCCTTGTGACTTTCTCTCTCTTCCGTTCACTTACATATATGTTTGTTTCAAGCTTTTCTCCCCTTTATTTAGTGGAGGCTTCTAGGGTTTTGTGCCCTAAAGATGCCTTGGTAATTCCAAGGAATATCCACCGACAAGGTCTGCTACGAGGGGACAAGGAGGACAGTCTGCAGGTGGGTACCGGCTGCTGCACATGTCAGATCGTCCTTTTCTGCATGTTCACGTGCTTCTGCAGCTCACGTGTATCTCACGTGCTGGCCAATATACACTTGCATCATGCTATAGCAATTCTCGGCTCCGACTTTCTCTCTCGACTCCTTTCCTGCACACCAACAAAACCAAAACCAACCTTCCGAGCAGTACACCTCAATATGGACCAACAACCAGCAAAGATAAAGATGCACCGAGAAGAAGAAATTGCAACCTAAATGCTATGGTATGAACTCAAGAACAGGCAAATGCTATAGCAAAAAGGTACGAAAACAAGGATATTTATGCAGTTATCAACAATTCATGCATAGGAGGTCAAAAATGATGCATCTTGGACAAGAAGTTGAAACTATTTTCTAAGTCTAGAAAATCAGTTAACTTGAGGCGACTTTTCGAATTGGATTCGAGCATTTCTGGGTCAAGTTGACTTATGATGAATTGATCATCATTCAGTTATCTTTCCAACGCATCTCGAGACACATTAATCCGATATCGCGAACTCAAGATACATCAATTTTACTGAAGATTGCACATTCAGAAAACTTGATATGGGTTTAGTACGAGATTTTGTAAAATAAGCCCAAAAGCTAACATATAAGGCTTTGGACGAATTAAACATAGCCCATTGTATTTATTATCATTTAAATTGATGTTTTAGGTTTTGATATACATTAGGAACCAACCACCCTTCTCCAAAGACGTTAGATTAAGTCTAATTTAACGGACCATATTTCTTTGTTTATTTTATTCATTCTTAGCTTTAGGTTAAAGTCATCCTTCATCTGTAAAAGGATGATGCTTTCTTCTTTGTTTATCAGAATTCATTGATTAATAAAAGTTCTCATAAAAGATAAACCTCACAAGGTGGAATATTTGCCCCAAATTACAAGTTATCTCAACCCAAAATTGATAAAAGATGAATATAATTAAAAAACACTCAATTGAGTACAAGAGTTTGACTCTAATAGCTCAAGGGTTTAGATTTATGCTTGGATTGTTGCAAATAAGTTCAATAGTTGTTGTAGCTTTAGAGGCTTGTTTATATACCCTTGCATTGATTTCTAGCAGTTCTGGTGGTTGAGATAATCAATAGAGTCGTTGGCCTTCATTTTCCCGCAATAAATGCACTTCTGAAACCTACTGTATTGGTACTAGAACAACTGTATCGATATCTATCTCAATACAGAGAGAGTCATTGTGCACATTTCAGAGGGCATATTGATACGAGTATGGGTGTATCGATATGTGTATAGTGTAAAAATAGGGGCGTATCGATACTCAAAGACCGTATCGATACGATTTTTACTCTCTGGAATCCTGAGGAAAACTTTAGCAAAAAGTGTATGGATACGCTATATGGGCGTAGCGATAAGGTCCAACTACCTTAAATCAAGAATATAGACAAGATAGAACAATAAAGCACCAGATAAAGCATAATGAAAGCAACATAATATCATTAAAATTCAAATTAAAATCCAAAGCAATAAAATTTCAAAATAACTTCAAACTTAAATCCAAACTTAATCTTAAAAACAAACATAAATCAAAGCATAGGGTTCCTAAAACATAAAACATAGATTCATAATAAAATAGAAATCCTAAATGATATGATATGTAATGAGATATTCAAAAACTACTCGTCCCCATCGTCTTCATCCACGTCCTCCTCATCATCATCATCATCATGGTTGGTTTGAGACTTTCGAGTATGATTGAGGCAAGCACCATGGAAGACGATGAGAAATATATCCATGTAAGTTTTTTGTTGCTCAATGGCCTTGACTCGATCCACCAACAATGTAAAGTGGGTATCAATGGCCGCAAATCCCGCATTCATGTTTGTATCTAAAGAAGCAATATTAGTCCCTAAGGATGTGAATTGCTCATTTAGATACGCCATGAGTCCATCCATGGAAGATTGAGCTTGTTGGACTTGTGGAGCGACCGGAGGAGGTTGATCATCTTGAGGAGGAGTGCGATTAACACGAACCCATTCATGATCAATTTACTCAAAGTGAGCACGAGTAAGGGATTGTTCATCGATCGGCTTGCCAACATCATGAGAACAATCGATCTCTAAGGAATGGAACAAGAAGGTCGAAGCCGTGCCATGGAAGAAAGACTTGACTTGATCGATGTGACGGTGTTGAACATGATAGACCAAGTCAGCAAACATGATTTGGCAAAGGTTTGGGCGCTTACCCTCACGGAAACAACAAAGCCAAAAAGCATCAACTTGGTGAATGGTAGAGAATTTTCCACCGGAAGGACGAATCCACCAAGAGATGATAAGATGGAGGATACAGTTTTGGGCATCAAGAACGGTTACAGAGCTAAGTTGTGAATTTCCCAAGGAGTGTTCATCATCAATTCCCAAATTTTCAAAACCAAAAACATTACATAAAACAGTTTGGTTAATTCAAAATTTCTTGCCCATAAGATAGGATTCAATGGCAATTAGACTTTCCCTTGCTTGATCATGGATGCAACGAACAACATCAAAGAAAATCAAAACGAGATTTCTATATAAAATCGGGGCTACACTTATAAAACTCATGAATTTTCATTGTTGTAACAATCCATAATATTTGAACTTAAAACGTTCGGAGTTTAGAAAAGGGACTGAAACAACTCTTTCATCCCGGATTGAAAAGGATTGATATTGTTTGTAATGGGCCATAGTCGAAGGGGAATAAAAACTATTTTGAATAATAAAACCAAGGTTCGGTTTAGTAATACCCTCATTTTCCGAATTGGTATTGGATGAACTAGAAAGCAATTCTTTCCTTGGTATCTTTTCAGCCCAGTAATAACCTAAAAACATCAATAGCATTCGAAAACAATGTATGCAATTATCATCAAATTTGATCCAATAATTCAAGGTATTGTGAAAAAACTATGTTTTATATGTTAAAAATATATACAAGTATAAACATTAATTTCGGTAAAAATAATTTCGAAAAACGATATACTATAATATACAATGTATTTATATATTCGAAACAAAATTTTTTCAGATTTTAAAGAATTTTTGGAAAAACTTCAAAACCCATACTATAAATATACTATGTATAAAAAAATTAGTTGGAAACAATAAATAAAGTTTAAATGAAAATTAAAAAGAAAGAAAAAGGATTGTATACCTTGAGTGATGGAATATGATGAATGAAGGATGATGAATGTACCAAATTAATAGCAAAGCTTAGCCTTGATGTGTTGATGAAAAAACCTCAAGAGATTTTGAGTTTGGTGTGAAAAATCAAGGATATTAGAGGGGGTTTTATAATGAAACGACTAGGGTTTGAGAGGAAAAAGGGAATTGTGTTTTAATTAAAGTGAAACACCCATTTAATGCCAATTTAAACTCCAGCGACATACTGTATCGAAACACTGACGTGGTGTATCGATCCATCATATCGGTACAATTTTTATACCATATCAATACGCGTGACTATATCGATATAGTTAAGACTGTATCGACGCCCATTTAGCTACATGTATCGAAACGTTGTTACCCGCATCGATACCCTTTTGCCAGAAATATATTTTTGAACAAACTTAAGTTCAAAAAATTGGATTTTAATCGATCCTAAATGCATGTTTATGATGAACGAGCAACAAATATGGACTAAAACATATACATACTCCCCCTAGCAACAAGCATAGATGCATCAAGAAGCAAAATTACATAAACATGATCATCATTAAAATTAAAGCAAATTTTTGACAATTGAGGGCTCTAAAAGGTCAAGATAGGCTAGTTAGACTTGACTCTCTCTTATGAGTCCAAAAATGATCTTTGTCTAATGGTTTTGTAAAGATATCCGCTAGTTGGTTTGAGGTATCAACATACTCTAGAACAACATCATTTGTTTAAGACATGATCTCTAATGAAATGGTGTCTTATATATATGTGCTTGGTTCTAGAATGTTGGATGGGATTCTTAGTGAGACATATGGCACTAGTGTTGTCACACTTAAGGGGTATGGTCCTACATCAATTCCATAGTCTAGAAGATGTTGCTTCATCCAAAGGACTTGAACACAAAAACTTTCGGCCGATATATATTCTGCTTCGGTGGTAGATAAGGCTACACTATTTTGTTTCTTAGAGAACCAAGATATGAGAATACTACCTAGATTTTGGCAAGTATCAGAGGTATTTTTTTCTATCTATATTACAACCCCCATAATCAACATCAGAATAAGTATGTAGGTTAAAGGAAGAGTTTCTAGGATACTAAAGACCTAAACAAGATGTGTCTCTAAGGTATATAAAGATTCTCTTAATGGCCACAAGGTGTGATTCTATAGGGCTAGCTTGGAACCTAGCACTCAAGCAAACACTAAACATGATATCGGGTCTACTTTCGGTAAGGTAAAGCAAAGAGCCAATCATTGAACGATAAAGCTTAGAATCAACACACTTACCTCCTTCATCTTTGTCAAGCTTAATTGATGAGCTCGTTGGAGTGGCTTGAGGCTTTACATTCTTTAAGCTAAACTTCTTGAGCATATCCTTGATGTACTTAGCTTGATTGATGAAGATGTCATCCTTCCTTTGCTTGATTTGGAGCCCCAAAAAGTATTAGATCTCCCCCATCATGCTTATCTCAAACTCACCTTGCATTAACTTAGAAAATTCTTGGTAATAAAACTCATTAGTAGAACCAAAGATAATATCATCAACATAAATATTTACTTCTAAGATGTCATTGCTATTTCTTTTAATGAAAAGTGTAGTGTCCACCTTGCCTTTTTCAAAACCTTTTTTAACCAAAAAGTTTGAAAGCCTTTCATACCAAGCTCTAAGAGCTTGTTTCAAACCATATAAAGCTTCAGTTAGTTTAAAAACATGGTTTGGAAAAATTGGATCTTCAAAATCGGGTGGTAGTTCATCATACACTTCTTCATTAATAAAATCATTTAAAAATGCACTTTTAATATCCATTTGAAAAAACTTGAATTCATGATAACATGTAAATGCAAGAAGCATCCTAATTGCTTCCATTCTAGCTATGGGTGCATAGGTTTCATCAAAATCGATTCCCTCTTCTTGAGTATAACCTTGAGCAATAAGTCTAGTCTTGTTCCTCACTATGTTACCACTCTCATCTAGTTTGTTTCTAAAGACTCATTTAGTTCCTATAGTAGACTTATTACTGGGCCTATCAACTAATGTCCAAACTTTACTCCTTTCAAATTGATTAAGTTCTTCTTGCATGGCCAATATCCAAAAATCATCTTTTAATGCTTCTTTGATATTTTTAGGCTCAATGCATGAAATAAATGCAACATTATTAAGCAATTTAAGAGAGGTTCTAGTGGTTACCCCCTTGAATGGATCACCCAAGATTTCCCCATCTTTGACATAGTTGAGTTCCATTGGGTACCTCACTTCCTTTTCACCAAGATTCATGTCCTTCAAGGATTCTATGGGAGGATCTTGTGCTTCTTCTTCTTTGGTTGGAACCTCGTCCACCTTTGATGATTGTCCACCGTCATTGGCTTTAATGATCCCTAAATCATAATCATCACAAGAATCCTTCCTCAGAAGGACGTTATCATAGAAAACCACATGTATAGACTCTTCTACAACTAAGGTTCTTTTATTAAACACTCGATAGGCTTTAGAGTTTAAAGAATAACCTAAGAAAATAGCTTCATCACTTTTTGCATCAAATTTACCTAAATGATCTTTTCTATTGTTTAAAACAAAACACTTGAATCCAAAAGGATGAAAATAGATAATGTTAGGCTTCTTTGATTTTAAAATCCAATAAATAGTTTTCTTTAAAATTGGCCTAATCATTACTCGATTTATGATATAACAAGCGGTGTTTGTGGCTTCCGCCCAAAAATAATTAGGTAAATTGTTTTCACAAAGCATGGTTCTAGCAATTTCTTCTAAAGTACGGTTTTTTCTGCCAACTACCCCAATTTGTTGAGGAGTGCGAAGTGCGGAAAAATTGTGACTAATACCATTAGTGTTACAAAAATCCTTAAAACCTAGATTTTGAAATTTTGTTCCATGGTCACTTTTAATATGAGAAATGTTTTGACCAAGGTCATTTTGAGTAATTTTTGAAAATGTGATGAATTTTTCTAAAGCCTCATCTTTTGTACTTAAAAAGAGAACCTAAATGTATCTAGAGAAATCATCAACTAACACATAAGCTAGTTGTCCTAATAAGCCCAGAGAGATCCATATGGATCAATTGTAAAACTTTACTAGTTGAAACATCATTAATGGATTTAAATGAAGTTCATTTTTGTTTACCCTTAGCACAAGCATCACAAATTTTATCTAAGGGGAATTTTAGCTTAGGTAAACCTCAAACTAGATTTTGGGAAACCATTTTCTCTAAAACATTTATGCAAGCATGTCCTAGTTTCCTATGCAATAACCATGCATCATTTTCATTTTGAGCAACCAAACATGCATGAGATGAATGAATGTCATCTAGATGCACCATGTATATGTTACCTATGCGATGACCAATGAGCATTATCTTATTTGTTTTAATGTCCACAATTTTGCAACCATTAACATCAAAAGAACATTAAAACCCTTATCACATAATTAACTAATGCTCAACAAGTTATGTTTAAGACCATTGACATATAACACATCTTCAATAAGAATAGAAGAGAGATTATCAATAGAACCAATACCCTCAATATGGCCTTTCGACTTGTCACCAAATGTCACCACTCCACCACTTTTTGGCTTTGGCTCCATGAATCTACTCTTGTCGCAGGTCATGTGTCTTGAGCATCCACTATCAAGGTACCAAGTGTTTTGACTTGAAGCTTTGGCCTTGTAGCAATGTTCCCCCTACAAACAAAGATTAATTCTTGATTTTTTGGTACCCGAATCATTTTGGGACCATATGAGTTAGCTCCCAAATACTTGGTTCCCTTAGGAATCCAAGAAGAAATAGCATTAATATTATTAGAAACTACTAGTTCCTTAGAAACCCATACATTTTAACCCTTTTACCTTTAGGATGCATTTGAGAGCTTCTTTATTTGTAGCCATTAATTTTCCTCTTCACGTAGTTGGGTTTTGAAGAACTTGTTTTTTTCAAAATCTTGTTTCCCAACTACATTTAGAGAAGCCTTAAGCTCATTCACCACTTTGTGGTGATCATCATGAACTTTTGAAAGAAGATTATTCAAATCAACATTTTCATTTTGAAAATATTTTAAGTCATCTTGTAAAACCACAATCTTCTTTTCTAGTTCCGAGTTGGTTGTAGAAAGGGAATCGTTTTGGTTTTAAATCAAAAATTATTTTCTTGTTTTTTAAAATCGATTCCTTATATTTTTCTACCAACTTATCGTAAACCTCTTGTAACTCATCCTATGCATCTTGAAGTTCATTATATGTGAAATTGAAATTAGATGAGTTAGGGTTTACCTTAGGATCATCATCAATGGCCATGAGGCAAATATTAGCCACTTCGTGATACTCTTCATCGGATGATGATTGTTCATCGATCCAAGTAGCAACGCGAGCTTTGTGCTTTTCTTCTTATCGAACCCCTTCTTCTTGAGTTGAGGGAAATCTGATCTTATGTGCCCCAGATTCTTGCACTCATAACAAATGAGTTGATCATTTTCCTCTTCTTTGTTCTTGTTCTTGAAGCATTTTTTCTTTAGAACTTTCTTCCCCTGTTGGACTTCATGAACCGAGAGAATCTCTTGGTTATCATAGCCAATTCCTCAAACTCATCCTCACTAGAATTGCTTTCCTCTTGAGAAGCCTTGATAGAAATTCCTTGTTTCTTCTTTTCTATCTCTTGTTTCGCCACTCTTTTCTCTTCTCTTTTCTTTTCTTCTTCCCTTCCTTGCTTCATGATCTCATGAGTAAGGAGAGATCCCACCAACTCATCGAGCTTCAATGTCTTCAAATTCTTGGCCTTGATGATTGCGATTCTCTTCCCATCCCATTATTCGGGAAGAGAGTAAAGAAGCTTTCGGACTAGTTTGTCTTCGGGAATGATCTCACTGAAGCCCTTGATATCATTTACTATGATAGAGAACCGATCAAACATCTTGGAGACGCTCTCAATCGGCTTCATCTTGAAATTATCGTAACTCAAATTAAGGATCTCAATCGTGGTCTCATTTACATCGTTGGTGCCCTTGTAGGTGGTCTCTAGCTTCTCCCACACTTCCTTCACACTTGTGCACGATGACATATTTGCATACATGTCGGGTCCAATTGCACATAAACAGATTTGAAGAGCCTTGTCATTCACTTGAAGCCTTCTTCGATCTTCATCGGTCATTTCTGCTCTTGTTTTCGGAACTAGTCTTCCTTCTTCATCTCTCTTGATCAGAATAGTTGTTAGGTGTGTAAAAGTACTATAATTCCACCCTTTTTCTATGACAATTATTGCTAAATCTACACCCATTTGAGTCACATTGTAGCCCTTCATGCATCAATCACACTGATCTCATCTTTATCAAGTTTGATCCTTATGTTTTGTTTATTTGGTGGAAAAGATATTGCTTTAATGTATGTTTGGTGTATGTGCATATTTAATTACTGACTACTCCGGCAAGCATTGCTGAGGAAGCGAAGGAAAGGATGGAATGGTGCAGAACCATCTTCTTACGATCCAGATGAAGCCAGCCGTGGATGTCAGTTTCTACTGAATGAAGTTGAACCATGAGATAGAGCCTTGCTGAGCAGAAAGGACAGACAGACCATTGTCGAGGCAATAGCAAAACCACTGCCGAGGCAATGCCCAAACACAGTCGACAACGAAGAATATATGCAAAGTATTATGCATTTTGAAGAGCCTAAAATATTGAATTTTTCTATGTACTTTGCATGAAGATCAGACTGTGGGAAGATCATGAAAATGCCGAAGGAAGGTCAAGAGAAGATTCCACGCATATGGGAGGATTTTAAGGAAGAATAACATAATACTTAAAATAAGATCTTTTCTTTTAATGAATTTAAGTCTAACTTGACTTCCTCCTCAAGAAGGACTTGACCTAAACCACCTCTATAAATAAGAAGCCAAACCCGAACATCAAAAAGAGGGAAGCAATTGAGAGTTGAGAGATTTTGTAGTGAGCTTACATCGATATCATGTTCTAATTTCTTCTTAGGGCTTAGATTGTATTGTCTAGTAGTTGTGAGAAAATGGTTGGATTTTGTTTAAGTTTTTGTTAATGCAATTTTAGTTCAAGGTTTTCTTATTCTTGGTGTTTACGTTTTCTTGTAATTGAATCGGGAGAGGAAATTGCAGTTGCATCTATTTGTCTAATATCGGGATAGTTAGACACACAAAATATATACGCACGGTTTTCATCCCAATAGGTGAAAACTAACTCAACTTAGGGATAAGTTCGAGTTTCAACGGCTAAAAGAAGCGTAAGATTGGTTGGTGTTCATCCTTAGTTCACGCTGGGAGGTATTATCAAGGCATGCACATCAAGAGTGTTTCGACTTAGGGATAAGGAGGAGCCACTGAAGGACGCTTTACCGAACCTTGACGTTCTTGGTTGCTGCCCAAGAAAGGGATTGCCGAGGTAGTTACTTAACCCGTTGCTGTTGAGTGTGTAAAAGTTCTATTATTTACACCCTTTTTAACCCATATTTCTGCTGCATTCAAGCATCATTGCATTGCATTTAGGTCAGTTTACAGTAAAACATCACAAATGGATTAAAGGCACGGATTCTACTAAAAGATGGCTTATTTTGCAGGTTGCTGCCATCATAGACGGTGAAGGCGGGCGCAAGGCAGAGAAGCAGGAGAGCTGAACTGGACAAGCAGACGACGAGGAAGAAGCTGCCATGGATCTGTCGTGACAGCAAGGTGACAGCAGCCTTATGAAGAGGAAAAGTAAAGTGGACCTCGATAGATAGAGAAAAATCTGCTCGTCTGTCGTGTGAAAGTCAAATATTTTTCCAAGCCCCGGATCAAAAGATATGTCAAGCCAAAGCTCAAGGAGAGGAATTCCCATGAAACAAGGAGGCGGCTGAAAAGTAGGAATCCTTAGAGATTAAGCATTCATTAGAATCTTACTTTTCATTAAAGTTGTAATCCTTGTTAACTTAGAATACTTGAGCCCAAAGCTTATATAAGGGCATAGATTTAACCTAGGAGGCATCATACTCCATAACCGATAACCTAAATCCCTCTGCCGTTTACTCGTCGTCGACATGTTCTAAATTCCCCCTAGGGCCACGGGTTGTTTTGTAAAGTAGTTGCAAGGGTTGTTTTGTTTTAGGATTTTCCAAGTTCAATAAAATAAACTTCAAGTTCTCTTATTTTGGTTTTAATATCTTGCAAGAGCATCGGGAGAGCATTGTGAGGTTATCTATTTACTTAGCACCGGGAGAGTTAAGTATACAAAAGAAATAAGAGCGAGTTCTCTAGTTTATAGTTGAACTATCTTGTGCCTAGGGATAGGGCAAGGTTAAGTGGCTAAGGAAGAATTCATACACATCGGTGTTCATCCTTCGATTCACGCCGGGAGGTATCGTCAAAGACGTGATCATCGACAGACCTGGACCTAGGGATAGGCCAAGGCAGATCTGGGATTCTTGCCAAACTTGAATGTACTGAGTTGGTGTGTTTGCTGCCGCGACGACCAACGGACAGCTGCCGCGACAGGTGCTGTCGGCGACAGGCGCGACGACAGAACTGGAGTTCCTAAGCAATACATTACCTGCACTACTGAGCAATTCAATACCAGCCCATTCTCTCTCTCTTGATATTCCAACTCATTTATTTACGTTTTCCTTTATTATTCTAATGACAATTCTCTCAATTATTTCCTTTACTTTGTGCAGTGAAATTAAGGTGAAGTCATAAGCCCAATCCCTGTGGAGACGATATCTGATACTTCGTATCACTTTACTACTTGCGTCGTGTACACTTGCACTATAATTGCGATAGACTCTTTTACACGCAACAAGTTTTTGGCGCCGTTGCCGGGGATTGGCAACATAACTACATCTTCCTTTTATTGCACTTTTCATTTTTACTTTTATTTTCGTTTTTGTTTTTATTTTTATTTTTCTTTATTTTTTCTTTTGTGCTTTCATCTCTCGCTTTTCACGAGGTTTTCTTGTTTATGCGCAGATCTAAAAGAGGTGAAGATCCTGAGTATCCATTAGATCCGGAAGTTGAACGTTCCTTCAATATCAAGAAACAACTTCGCCGACTTTTAGACAGGAACGAATACCTTGAGGAACAGCTAGAGCATATGGCCCGTAATCCGCCCGCCGGTGATGGTATCCCGCCTGTCGGTGACCCGCCCGCAGCAGCTGGACGACGGTCATGTTGTGACTACATGCTGAACGATCATGTAGAACTGGAGACCACGCTGCCGGATATTGACGTTGACAACTTTGAGCTTAAGCATGTCATGTTTAGTATGATCAACAACGCCAGGCAGTTTAGTGGTGCTGTGACAGAAGATGCTAGGGAGCATCTCAAGACGTTCCAGGAGATCTGTGGTTCGTTTAGACTGCCAGGAGTTAATCCGGAGATACTGAGGCTTCGGTTATTTCCCCATTCATTGAGGGACAGAGCTAAAACTTGGTGGAATAAACTAACACCGGGTTCAATCGTGACTTGGGCAGATTTGTCTCGTGAATTCTTATCTCGTTTTAATCCTTCGCATTTATCTGAGCGATTACGTAATGAAATTGCTACTTTTCAGCAGGAAGATGATGAGCCAATGCATGAGGCCTGGGACAGATTTACTACTCTTCTTCGAAACTGCCCCATGCATGGATTCCCCGTCTAGAATCAGGTAACTAAGTTCTATAATGCTGCTAACTTACAAACTTGCATTCGAATTGATTCTGCAGCAAATGGACTATTATTGGATAAAGATCCGGACGAGGCATTGCAAGTTTTGAAAAATCTAGCCAAGAATGAGGAGCAGTTTCCGACTGCAAGAAGAGGGGGTAAACGGGTACTTGCTATCAAGGACTATGAAGCCGACATCACTATGAAATCACAGGTAGCATTCCTTACTAAAGCAATGAAAAGGTTGTTGAATGATGATGGATTACAAGGATTTGCTGTTGAGGAAGTATGTGACATCTGTGAGGGAAATCATAGTCGGGATGAGTGCCCAATAAATGTAGAAGAGGGAAAATATGTTGGAAATTACAAGCCAAATTACAACTCCAACAATTATAACCCCAATTGGAGGAAGGATCCCAAATTTTCCTGGAGTAATCCTAACAATGCCCTGAATCCGCAAGCACACAATCAGAATCAGGGAGGACCTAGATTGCTGACGCGACAGCAACTGCCGCAGCAACTGTCGCAGAACCTGCCACCACAGCAACAACAGCAGCCACCACCTGCCACGAGCAGTATATTGGAACAGACTCTGGCCACCTTTATGTCTCAGACCGGTACTTATATTGAGAATATGAATCAGTTTGTTAAGAAGACAGAGAACTTCATGGATAAAACATGAGCAATTGTTGAAATCTCTGGAGACACAAATGGGTCAGGTTTCTCAACATATTAAGCCGAGGCAGAATGGAGGATTCCCTAGCAATACTGAAAATGCTAGACCACCCACACATGAGCAATGCAAGGCAATTACTACTAGGAGTGGGGAGAAACTACCAGGGCCGGAAAAAGAAGCTGAAACAGAAAAGGAACCAACCGTGGATAAACCTGCCGAGGAAGCTGCCCCGACAGGTGATAAACAGATTGCTGCCGATGAGCCTGTCACGATAGCAGAAGCGACAGAGGAGAAAAATGAAGAACATCGTCCTCAGATTCGTATGCAGTGGGAAGGACGTATTGCTGATTACCGTCCCCCACCACCTTTTCCTCAACGGATACAGCAAACTAAGCAGGAATCTCAACTTAAAAAAAATTTATGATATTTTTAAGCAGGTTCAAATTAATATTCCGCTGTTAGATGTCGTTAGGGAGATGCCCGGTTACGCCAAGTTTCTCAAGAATGTCATGTCGAAAAAATATAAATTTGGGGAATTTGAAACGGTAAGGATGGCAGATGGTTGCATGAGTATTCTTCATCGGCAGCCACCCTAGAAAAAGAAGGATCTGGGGAGCTTCATCATACCTTGTGTAATCGGAGATAAATTTGTGGGCAAGGCACTTTGTGATCTTGGTGCTAGTGTTAATTTAATGCCAAAGTCTGTTTTTCAGAAATTAGGTATTGGAAAGGCGCGGCCCACGACAGTAACTCTGCAGCTGGCAGACCGCTCTTACGTTCATCCAGAGGGAAAGATTGAAGATATTCTGGTAAGAGTGGATAAGTTTATTTTTCCTGCTGACTTTCTTGTCTTAGATTGTGAGGCAGACGAAAATGCACCAGTCATCCTTGGGCGACCCTTCTTAGCCACGGGAAGATCACTGATTGATGTAGAGAAAGGAGAACTCACCATGCGCGTGAACGATCAAGAGATTAAATTAAATGTTCTCCAAGCAATGAAACATGCTGATGTGGATGAGGAATGCAAGGCTATCATTGAAGTAACCCTTGATCATCCATACGTTAGGTCGGGCTGTCATGATATAAACTTTGGTCACTGCTGCGACAACCACTTACAGGCCTATCACGACAGCAACGAAGACAGCACCGATGACAGCAACTCCTCTGACTCCGATACATCTGATACTGAAGATCAGGAGGAGGTAAACTGGTTAGGCCATCGTCCAGGTAAGTTATTCGAACCCTTGAATTACACCTCGGATAACCATTTAATCCAAAAGTCATCTACTGTTGAACCACCTACCTTAGAACTCAAGCCCCTGCCAGGGCAGTTAAAATATGCTTTTCTTGGTTCGAATGATACGTTGCCCGTAATCATCTCTTCTAAGCTGCCGCAGGAACAGGAACGACAGCTAATCGACATGCTAAGGCAGCACAAAAAGGCGATTGGATGGACGATAGCAGACATTCAAGGCATTAGTCCGGCGTTATGCATGCACAAAATCCTCCTGGAGGAAGATCATAAGCCGACTATTGATGCCCAAAGGCGGCTAAACCATGCGATGAAGGAGGTAGTGCGTAAAGAGATAATCAAATGGTTAGATGCTGGTATTATTTATGCCATCTCCGACAGCAAATGGGTGAGCCCAGTGCAATGTGTTCCAAAGAAAGGAGGAATGACCGTGGTGACCAACGAGAACAATGAGTTAATCCCAACCAGGACTGTGACCGGTTGGAGGGTTTGTATGGACTATCGGAAGCTTAATAAAGCGACCCGAAAGGACCACTTTCCTTTACCCTTTATAGATCAAATGCTTGATAGATTAGCGGGTAAACCTTACTATTGTTTTCTTGATGGTTATTCAGGTTATAACCAAATTGCTATTGCACCAGAGGATCAAGAAAAGACGACCTTCACATGCCCCTACGGAACGTACGCTTTTAGGAGAATGCCATTTGGACTCTGTAATGCACCTGCCACCTTCCAAAGGTGCATGATGGCCATATTCTCCGACATGGTAGAGGACTTCCTAGAAATTTTCATGGATGATTTTTCCGTCTTTGGAGACGATTTTGAAAGCTGCCTTGGCAATCTTCAAAAGGTACTTGAAAGATGTGAAAAAGCTAATCTTGTTTTGAATTGGGAAAAATGCCACTTTATGGTGGATGAAGGGATAGTCCTTGGCCATAAGATTAGCTGCCGTGGGATAGAAGTCGACAGGGCCAAAATAGAAGTCATAGAAAAGCTGCCGCCACCAACCACAGTCAAGGGCATTAGGAGTTTTTTAGGGCATGTTGGTTTTTATCGGAGATTCATTGCAAATTTCTCAAAAATCACCAAGCCCCTATGCCATCTCTTAGAGCAGAATCGACCCTTTGACTTTAATGATGAATGTACTGAAGCATTCAAGGTTCTAAAGGAAAAACTGGTGACAGCCCCCATAGTACAGCCACCAGACTGGACACAGCCATTTGAGATTATGTGTGATGCTAGTGACTATGCTGTCGGGGCAGCACTTGGGCAGCGCAGAAATAAACTGTTTCATGTCATATACTACGCCAGCAAGACATTAAATGACGCCCAAGTGAACTACACCACCACAGAAAAGGAGTTATTAGCTGTGGTGTTCTCCATCGACAAGTTTCGTTCTTACATACTTGGGACGAAGGTAATAGTGCACACAGACCACTCTGCCCTGAAATATTTATTCGCAAAAAAGGACGCAAAGCCTAGATTGATACGGTGGATCCTGCTATTGCAAGAATTTGACCTAGAGATCAAGGACAAAAAAGGAACAGAAAATCAGGTGGCAGACCACTTGTCAAGGTTGGAGAAGGGACAGAGTCTACCGATCGATGAGACAAACATACTGGAGACCTTCCCAGATGAGCAGCTCTTTGCTGCCGCAATCGCTGCCGCGACATCCATGGCGGCAGGTAAGTCTTCTGAACTCCCCTGGTATGCTGATTTCATTAATTTTATAGTTAGCGGAATACTCCCCTCTGATCTTAATTATCAAGCCAGGAAGAGGTTCCAAAATGATGTCAAGCATTATTATTGGGACGAACCTCTTCTTTTCAAACTATGTGCAGATCAGGTTATAAAGAGGTGCGTACCACAAGAAGAGCAAGAGGACATTCTCCATCACTGCCATGCTTCCCAATATGGAGGTCACTTAGGAGGCAACAAAACTGCTGCCAAGGTGCTGCAGTCAGGGTTCTACTGGCCGACACTGTATAAAGATGCACAGGACTTTTACAAGAACTGTGACAGGTGCCAGCGGACAGGTAACATCTCGAGGAGAAACGAGATGCCACTGCATAACATTTTGGAAGTCGAGATCTTCGACGTTTGGGGGATTGATTTTATAGGACCTTTTCCATCTTCATGTGGAAATTTATACATCCTCCTAGCAGTAGATTATGTCTCTAAGTGGGTTGAAGCTATCGCCACACAAAAGAATGATGCCAAGACGGTCCAAAAGTTTTTACACAAAAACATTTTTTCGAGGTTTGGCATCCCTAAGGCGATTATCAGTGATGAAGGGAGACATTTTGATAATAGGGTAATTTCTGCCGCCTTGAAGAAATATGGTGTCAAGCACAGGATCGCGACAGCATACCACCCACAGACCAATGGACAGGCTGAGATATCCAATAGGGAAGTGAAGAACATTCTTGAGAAGATGGTTAAACCAACTAGGAAAGATTGGTCTTTACTTCTGAATGATGCATTATGGGCATATAGGACAGCTTTTAAGACTCCACTGGGCATGTCTCCATACCGACTGATTTATGGAAAAACCTGCCACTTGCCTGTCGAGATAGAGCATAAAGCATATTGGGCTATCAAGGCAGTGAATATGGACTTGGACAAGGCAGGCCAGAAAAGGCTATTGGATCTGAATGAGATTGACGAAATACAAACAATGGCCTATGACAATGCAAGAATCTACAAGGAGAAAACAAAGAAGTGGCATGACAAGAAGTTGCTGTCACGACAGTTCTGTCCAGGACATCTTGTGTTGCTATTCAATTCTAGACTGAAACTCTTCCCAGGAAAGTTAAAGTCTAGATGGTCTGGCCCGTTCCAAGTGGTGCAAGTTTTTCCCCATGGTGCCATCACAATCCAATCATTAAAAGACGGGCACCAATTCAAAGTTAATGGACAGCGCCTCAAGCATTATCAAGGGACTGAAGCCCCAGGAATACAGGAAGTGGTTACTTTAGGAGATGCCCCACAAGGCATCCCTAATTTAACCTAAGTTTTATTATTTATTTATTTATATTATTTATTATTTATTAGGAAATTAGGTTTATTTTAGTCGAATAATGTTTTTATTTTTCTGTCTTTAGGAAATAAAGGAGTCAAGAAGAAAAGGAGAAGTGACCCAAGCCCACCATCCATCCATCAGCCCATCAGAGCCCATTTATTGAAGCCTGTCGTTTCGGCTGCCGCCGCAGACGGATAAGACAGGCTGTCAACAGACTGACACGGCAGACGCAGAAAGCGTGTGACAGACGCGTAGCAGACGCATAAATGTGTGTCAGACGCGTCAGACACGCTAAATCCCAACAGTCGCTCCGTTATTCACGCCTGTCGTTACAGCATTAAACGGGCAGCACCTCGACCGCTATAAAACCCCGTTCTCATTTTCATTTTCCTCACTTCTGCTTCCTCTTACTTGCTTTCTCCTCTAGTTTTTCTTGTTTTCTTTACTTTCAAACCCTTGCAACTAATATGTCTACTAGACAGACCCGTCGCAGTGCTGACTCAGCCCCCTCACTAGCAGCAGCATCGCCGTTCGCCAACAAGGAATTATGGGAAGAGAGAGGCTTCATTTACATCCGCAAAGCACCAAACATGGGGCTCCGACCATTCATTACGAGGGCCATACGAGCTCAACTATGGGAGCAATTCGCAGAACAACCGGCAGAGCTGAACGACACATTGGTGAGGGAGTTCTATGCTGCCATCGATAGCAGAACGGCAACATCCGTCACCGTCCGAGGAGTGAAGGTGCCATTCACAGCTGACAGCATCAACCACATGTATGGCCTATTCTTTGGCCCCGATGATGATGCCCACCAGAAATTTCTAGACACCCTCGACCCTGCTGCCTATGGTGCTATCATGGCAGAAGTGACGGAAGAAGGAACGGAGTGGACAACAAGCAAGAAAAACCCACACTCCGTCAAAAGGGGGCAGCTGATCCCAGAAGCTAAACTTTGGAACGCTTTCTTCAAAAAGTGTATCATGCCGTCCTCCCATCACACGACGGTGAACCAGCAGCGGCTCGCCCTCATCCACTCCATTATGCACGACAGGCCTATCAACGTGGGCCGATATATGAGGGAGAGCATCTTGGATTGCACCCATCGAACAGACTCTCGCCTCTGCCTGCCGTTCACAATAACTTCCCTGTGCCGCTGTGCTGCTGTCCCCGAGGCATCCACCGACAAACTAGTCAATGGTCGTGGCTGGACCGACAACAACATCACCAGCCTCATGGAGGTCATAGCCGCAACACCCATCAACTCCTTCGACCCAGCTGCCTCCCCAGAAGACTCAGATGAGGAACCTGCCACCGAACCTGCTGCCGCCACCGCCCCGACAGACCAGTCTGCCCACATCCTCACTGCGATACAAAGGGTGGAAGAGCGACAAATGGGATTGATGACCTTCATCCGGGATTTCACCAACGCAACGGTAACTTTCATTACCGACACTTTACATTATCCCGATGTCATTTTCCCTACTTTTCCTGCCCATTATTTCCATATCTCCTCCCCTGCCCACACACCTACACCACCTGTCTCCCCCCATACACATTCTGCTGCCTCCACCCCTTCACCTGCCCGGACGGCAGCTGCGAATCCTCCGGCCGACACCCCTGCACGTGGAACGAAGTGGCCAACCACAGCCGACAGCGAGGAAGAACCTCTGATTAGGAGGAATTTGGAGAGGGAGTTTACGCCTGTCAAGCGACAGAAGCATGTGGCAGACAGGAAGCAGATGCCCAAGGCTAGCACTTCCACCAGCAGCACTTGGGACAGTGGCAACAGTTCATACGTCCAGCTCGTGGAGCAACCTGCCTAGTCTCCTCCACAGCCCAGACGCCGTCATCAGATCCGTGTCAGCAGCAGCAGCGAGGACATCGACTAAAATTTAAGCCTTTTATTTTTCTTTTCTTGATGCCTGCTCTATCTTATTTTGTGATGTACCTGCCTCTATCTTTTCTGTCATTTTGCATTGAGGGCAATGCAACCCTCGAGTTTGGGGGTGGCACCCTCCATCATTAATGGAGTCTTAGTACATCTTTTTATTAATCTGTTGTGTCTTTTATTTAATTAAGTTCTCTTAAAAAAAAGATTAAATTGTTGGCTTAAAACTGTGAAATTAACTTACCTGTCATGACAGCTCTGTCGTGGCAGCATCTTTAGGACAGATTAAGGAGAAGTTTAGAGCCTTTCTATAGTTCTGAAAACTTAAACACCTTTGTGACTGTTATACTGCTTAGATTTCTTTTAGCCAAACTAGAATAGGAAGCTTAGCACTTGAATAGCCCCTAGAGGTGCCTAACACTGGCTCTAGGAAAGAAGTTTAGCAAAATAGCCCTAGAGGTGCCCAAAACCGGCTCTAGGAAGTTAGCTAGAGGTGCCCGAAACCGGCTCTAGTGAAACTTTAGCTTGAAAAATAAAAAGCAAGTCAAAACAGAAAATCAAAGAAGCATGAAAATGTGCCTTCAAAAAGATAAACTTTGGCATAAAAATTCAAGTTAAGAGTTGAATATTCTAGTGAAACTAAGAGAGTCTTAGCATATAACTGTTCACAAGCATGCACGCACTACACGAGGACTATAGGGAGATTCCGGACAGATCCTAATCTTTCCGACAGGTTGCTGCCGCCATAGAGAATGAGCGACGGGTAAGGGACAGTTCACTGTTTGAAGGCCAACACAAAAAAAAATTATTCTTTTTTTCTTTTAGGTCTTAGTTGCTTGAGGGCAAGCAAAAACTTGAGTTTGGGGGTGTGTTGAGTGTGTAAAAGTTCTATTATTTACACCCTTTTTAACCCATATTTCTGCTGCATTCAAGCATCATTGCATTGCATTTAGGTCAGTTTACAGTAAAACATCACAAATGGATTAAAGGCACGGATTCTACTAAAAGATGGCTTATTTTGCAGGTTGCATCCATCGTAGACGGTGAAGGCGGGCGCAGGGCAGAGAAGCAGGAGAGCTGAACTGGACAAGCAGACAACGAGGAAGAAGCTGCCATGGATCTGTCGTGACAGCAAGGTGACAGCAGCCTTATGAAGAGGAAAAGTAAAGTGGACCTCGATAGATAGAGAAAAATCTGCTCGTCTGTCGTGTGAAAGTCAAATATTTTTCCAAGCCCCGGATCAAAAGATATGTCAAGCCAAAGCTCAAGGAGAGGAATTCCCATGAAACAAGGAGGCGGCTGAAAAGTAGGAATCCTTAGAGATTAAACATTCATTAGAATCTTACTTTTCATTAAAGTTGTAATCCTTGTTAACTTAGAATACTTGAGCCCAAAGCTTATATAAGGGCATAGATTTAACCTAGGAGGCATCATACTCCATAACCGATAACCTAAATCCCTCTGCCGTTTACCCGTCGTCGACATGTTCTAAATTCCCCCTAGGGCCACGGGTTGTTTTGTAAAGTAGTTGCAAGGGTTGTTTTGTTTTAGGATTTTCCAAGTTCAATAAAATAAACTTCAAGTTCTCTTATTTTGGTTTTAATATCTTGCAAGAGCATCGAGAGAGCATTGTGAGGTTATCTATTTACTTAGCATCGGGAGAGTTAAGTATACGAAAGAAATAAGAGCGAGTTCTCTAGTTTATAGTTGAACTATCTTGTGCCTAGGGATAGGGCAAGGTTAAGTGGCTAAGGAAGAATTCATACACATCGGTGTTCATCCTTCGATTCACGCCGGGAGGTATCGTCAAAGACGTGATCATCGACAGACTTGGACCTAGGGATAGGCCAAGGCAGATCTGGGATTCTTGCCAAACTTGAATGTACTGAGTTGGTGTGTTTGCTGTCGCGACGACCAACGGACAGCTGCCGCGACAGGTGCTGTCGGCGACAGGCGCGACGACATAACTGGAGTTCCTAAGCAATACAATACCTGCACTACTGAGCAATTCAATACCAGCCCATTCTCTCTCTCTTGATATTCCAACTCTTTTATTTACGTTTTCCTTTATTATTCTCGTGACAATTCTCTCAATTATTTCCTTTACTTTGTGCAGTGAAATTAAGGTGAAGTCATAAGCCCAATCCCTGTGGAGACGATATCCGATACTTCGTATCACTTTACTACTTGCGTCGTGTACACTTGCACTATAATTGCGATAGACTCTTTTACACGCAACAGTTGCCGCAACAATAACCTTGGTCATTGCCGAGACAATTTGGTGTTCGTTGCATTCAAAAACCAAGAGAGTTCCAATTGGTTTCCACACTACGACGAAATATAATCTGGCCTATTCTCCAATCTTTGTTACTCAACTCTTTAGTTTACTTGCATATTTTATTTTCTGTTTATTGATTATTCTAAAAACCTAATCAATCACCTATGTTCTTTAGTTTTATTTCTTTTCAGTGCGAGACAATAAACTCTAAAAGTCACACCAATTCCTTTGGAGACGATATTTGATACTCATGTCACTTTATTACTTGCAACGTGTATACTTGCACAATTGCGGGACACTTAACACACGCAACAAGTTTTTGATGCAAGTATAAACAAAAAAAACTTATTGCTGGCGTGTAGTGTACTATAAATGATACGAAAATATGGTGCAAGTATACACGTCGAACAAGTGATAAAGTGATGAGTGTGTATCGTCTCCACAGTGATTGGAGGTTTTCCCGGTTGCTGTAACAATAAAGATTGAACTTTTTTAAGATGACAATAATATAGTAAAAGAGATGATGTAAAATAATACTGATGCAAAGTAGTGCAAAGAAAGATAAGATATCAATATGATAAACAGGTCCCCTTTCGTACGCGAAACTAACTACGAAATGACTGGCTGGGAATGATGGACAACCTAACTCAAGCTTCTTAACGATACTAAGGCTCTTCATCTATCTTCTATGCTAGGCGGGATTTGCTAAAGTGTTTCTAAACTATCTCTAGCCAGGAAACTGGGAGTCAGAAATGCTACACCCTTACCTCTCGGCATAAACTCTTAACACTCCCCTACCCTTCACGAACTATCCTTTTTAGCCCTTGAAACCTATCACTTATCTCTAAGGTAGGTTAGAGTCTGCCTCTTGATAGCCACTCCATTGCTTATGAGGGTTCTAAGGCTAGCTCTCTCGATTACTAATCCCAACAAACACTTAAAGAACGGCCAACTCTCGAGGGCTCTTACAACTTTAAGGACATGAGAAACGCATAAGCAAAGTATAGAACATGATAAACACTGAAAAAGCCATAGCATGCATTAAAAAGTACTCAAAATAAAAATCATCCATCAAACCCAAGTCACCTAAAACAGTTTGTGGCTGGGCAATATCATCCAACGTATCATTGCAATAACATCACAAAAAATAAAGATATGAAAAGGAAATGCTATAGCGACAGAAAAAAGGTGAACTCCCTCTCCGCCATGGACTGCCCGACTGTTTTAGGCCCACCACCTCTCTCGAGTCCGGTGAGGCCTCTCCTTGGAGCTTCAACGACGGAGGACACCAAGCTGGAGAAGATGAAGGTGAACGATTTTCTCTCCTTGTAACTTTCTCTCTCATCCGCCTCTCTTCCGTTCACTTACATATATGTTTGTTCTAAGCTTTTCTCCCCTATATATAGTGGAGGCTTCTAGGGTTTTGTGCCCTAAATATGCCTTGATAGTCCCAAGGAATATCCAACGACAAGGTTTTCCACGAGGGGACAAGGAGGACAGTCTGCAGGTGGGTACCAGATGCTGCACATGTCAGATCGTCCTTTTCTGCATGTTCACGTGCTTCTGCAGCTCACGTGTATCTCACTTGTTGGCCAATATCCACTTGCATCATGCTATAGTAATTCTCGGCTCCGACTTTCTCTCTCGACTCCTTTCCTGCACACTAACAAAACCAAAACCAACCTTCCGAGCAGTACCCCTCAATATGGACCAACAACCAGCAAAGATAAAGATGCACCCAGAAGAAGAAAATGCAACCTAAATACTATGGTATGAACTCAAGAACATGCAAATGCTATAGCAAAAAGGTACGAAAACAAGGATATTTATGCAGTTATCAACAATTCATGCATAGGAGGTCAAAATGATGCATATTGGACAAGAAGTTGAAACTATTTTCTAAGTATGGAAAATCAGTTAACTTGAGGCGACTTTTCGAATTGGATTCGAGCATTTCTGGGTCAAGTTGACTTCTGATGAATTGATCATCAGTCAATTACCTTTCCAACGCATCTTGAGACACATCAATCCAACATCGTGAGCTCAAGATACATTCATTTTACTGAAGATTGCACATTCATAAAATTTGATATGGGTTTAGTACGAGATTTTGTAAAATAAGCCCAAAAGCTAACATATAAGGCTTTGAACGAATTAAACATAGCCCATTGTATTTATTATCATTTAAATTGATGTTTTAGGTTTTGATATACTTTAGGAACCAACCACCCTTCTCCCAAGACGTTAGATCAAGTCTAATTTAACGGACCATATTTCTTTGTTTGTTTTATTCATTCTTAGCTTTAAGTTAAAGTCATCCTTCATCTATAAAAGGATGATGCTTTCTTCTTTGTTTCTCAGAATTCATTGATTAATAAAAGTTCTCATAAAAGATAAACCTCACAAGGTGGAATATTTTCCCCAAATTACAAGTTCTCTCAACCCAAAATTGATAAAAGATGAATATAATTAAAAAACACTCAATTGAGTACAAGGGTTTGACTCTAATAGCTCAAGGGTTTAGATTTATGCTTGGATTGTTGCAAATAAGTTCAATAGTTGTTGTTGTAGCTTTAGAGGCTTGTTTATATACCCTTGCATTGATTTCTAGCCGTTCTGGTGGTTGAGATAATGAATAGAGCCGTTGGGCTTCATTTTTCCCGCTATAAATGCACTTCTGCAACCTACTGTATCGGTACTAGAACAACTGTATCGATATCTGTCTCAAAAGAGAAAGAATCATTGTGCACATTTAAGAGGGCATATTGATATGCGTATGGGTGTATCGGTATGTGTATAGTGTAAAAATAGGGGCGTATCGATACTCAAAGACCGTATCGATACGATTTTTACTCTATGGAATCCTGAGGAAAACTTTAGCAAAAAGTGTATGGATACGCTATATGGGCGTAGCAATAAGGTCCAACTACATTAAATCAAGAATATAGACAAGATAAAACAATATAGCACAAGATAAAGCATAATGAAAATAACATAATATCATTAAATTAAAATCCAATGCAAATAATCAAGGATATAGACAAGATAGAACAATAAAGCACAAGATAAAGCATAATCAAAGCAACATAATATCATTAAAATTCAAATTAAAATCCAAAGCAATAATATTTCAAAATAACTTCAAACTTAAATCCAAACTTAATCTTAAAAACAAACATAAATCAAAGCATAGAGTTCCTAAAACATAAAACATAGATTCATAATAAAATAGAAATCCTAAATGATATGATATATGATGAGATACTCAAAAACTACTCGTCCCCATCGTCCTCGTCCTCGTCCTCTTCATCATCATCATCATCATCATGGTTGGTTTGAGACTTTCGAGTATGATTGAGGCAAGCACCATGGAAGACGGTGAGAAATACATCCATGGATGTTTTTTGTTGCTCAATGGCCTTGACTCGATCCTCCAACGATGTAAAATGGGTATCAATGGCCGCAAATCCTACATTCATGTTTGTATCTAAAGAAGCAATATTAGTCCCTAAGGATGTGAATTGCTCATTTAGATGCGCCATGAGTCCATCCATGGAAGATTGAGCTTGTTGGACTTGTGGAGCGACCGGAGGAGGTTGATCATCTTGAGGAGGAGTGCGATTAAAACGAACCCATTCATGATCAATTTACTCAAAGTGAGCACGAGTAAGGGAGTGTTCATCGATCGACTTGCCAGCATCATGAGAACAATCGATCTCTAAGGAATGGAACAAGAAGCTCGAAGCCGTGCCTTGGAAGAAAGACTTGACTTGATCGATGTGATGGTGTTAAACATGATAGACCAAGTCAGGAAACATGATTTGGCAAAGGTTTGGACTCTTACCCTCACGGAAACAACAAAGCCAAAAAGCATCAACTTGGTGAATGGTAGAGAATTTTCCACTGGAAGGACGAATCCACCAAGAGATGATAAGATGCAGGATTCATCAATTCCCAAATTTTCAAAACCAAAAACATTACATAAATCAGTTTGGTTAATTCAAAATTTCTTGCCCATAAGATAGGATTCAATGGCAATTACACTTTCCCTTGCTTGATCATGGATGCAACGGGCATTATCAAAGAAAATCAAAACAAGATTTCGATATAAAATCGGGGCTACACTTATAAAACTCATGAATTTTCATTATTGTAACAATCCATAATATTTGAACTTAAAACGTTCGGAGTTTAGAAAAGGGACTGAAACAACTCTTTCATCCCGGATCGAAAAGGATTGATATTGTTTGTAATGGGCCATAGTCGAAGGGGAATAAAAACTATTTTGAATAATAAAACCAATGTTCAGTTTAGTAATACCCTCATTTTCCGAATTGGGATTGGATGAACTAGAAAGCAATTATTTCCTTGGTATCTTTTTCAGCCCCATAATAACCTAAAAAACATCAATAGCATTCGAAAACAATGTATGCAATTATCATCACATTTGATCCAATAATCATTCCAATAATTCAAGGTATTATGAAAAACTATGTTTTATATGTTAAAAATATATACAAGTATAAACATTAATTTTGGTAAAAATAATTTCGAAAATTGATATACTAAAATATATGATGTATTTATATGTTCGAAAAAAAAATTCAGATTTTAAAGAATTTTTGGAAAAACATCAAAACCCATACTATAATATACTATGCATAAAAAAATTAGTTGGAAACAATAAATAAAATTTAAATGAAAATTAAAAAGAAAGAAAAAGGATTGTATACCTTGAGTGATGGAATAGGATGAATGAAGGATGATGAATGTTCCAAATTAATAGAAAAGCTTAGCCTTGATGTGTTGATGAAAAAACCTCAAGAGATTTTGAGTTTGGTGTGAAAAATCAAGGAGATTAGAGGGGGTTTTATAATGAAAACGACTAGGGTTTGAGAGGAAAAAGGGAATTGTGTTTTAATTAAAGTGAAACGCCCATTTAATGCCAATTTAAACTCCAGCGGCATATTGTAACGATACGCTGACGTGGTGTATCGATCCACCATATCGATACAATTTTTATACCGTATCGATACGCGTGACTATATCGATATAGTTAAGACTGTATCGACGCCCATTTAGCTACTTGTATCGAAACATTGTTACCCGCATCGATACCCTTTTGCCAAAAATGCATTTTTGAACAAACTTGAGTTCAAAAAATTGGATTTTAATCGATCCTAAATGCATGTTTATGATGAACGAGCAACGAATATGGACTAAAACATATTCATACTCCCCCTAGCAACAAGCATAGATGCATCAAGAAGCAAAATTACATAAACATGATCATCATTCATATTAATGCAAATTTTTGACAATTGAGGGCTCTAAAGGTCAAGATAGGCTAGTTAGACCTGACTCTCTCTTATGAGTCCAAAAACGATCTTTGTCTAATGGTTTTGTAAAGATATTCGCTAGTTGGTTTGAGGTATCAACATACTCTAGAACAACATCATTGTTTATGACATGATCCCTAATGAAATGGTGTCTTATATATATGTGCTTGGTTCTCGAATGTTGGATGGGATTCTTAGTGAGACATATGGCACTAGTGTTGTCACACTACCTAGATTTTGGCAAGTATCAGAGGTACTTTTTTCTATCTATCTTACAACCCCCATAATCAACATCATAATAAGTATGTAGGTTAAAGGAAGAGTTTCTAGGATACTAAAGACCTAAAAAAGAAGTGTCTCTAAGGTATATAAAGATTCTCTTAATGGCCACAAAGTGTGATTCTATAGGGCTAGCTTGGAACCTAGCACTCAAGCAAACACTAAACATGATATCGAGTCTACTTGCAGTAAGGTAAAGCAAAGAGCCAATCATTGAACGATAAAGCTTAGAATCAACACACTTACCTCCTTCATCTTTGTCAAGCTTAATTGATGAGCTCATTGGAGTGGCTTGAGGCTTTACATTCTCTAAGCTAAACTTCTTGAGCATATCCTTGATGTACTTAGCTTGATTGATGAAGATGTCATCATTCCTTTGCTTGATTTGGAGCCCCAAAAAGAATTAGAGCTCCCCCATCATGCTTATCTCAAACTCACCTTGCATTAACTTAGAAAATTCTTCGTAATAAAACTCATTAGTAGAACCAAAGATAATATCATCAACATAAATATTTACTTCTAAGATGTCATTGCCATTTCTTTTAATGAAAAGTGTAGTGTCCACCTTGCCTTTTTCAAAACCTTTTTTAACCAAAAAGTTTGAAAGCCTTTCATACCAAGCTCTAAGAGCTTGTTTCAAACCATATAAAGCTTTAGTTAGTTTAAAAACATGGTTTGGACAATTTGGATCTTCAAAATCGGGTGGTGGTTCATCATACACTTCTTCATTAATAAAATCATTTAAGAATGCACTTTTAACATCCATTTGAAAAAACTTGAATTCATGATAACATGTAAATGCAAGAAGCATCCTAATTGCTTCTATTCTAGCTATGGGTGCATAGGTTTCATCAAAATCGATTCCCTATTCTTGAGTATAACCTTGAGCAATAAGTCTAGTCTTGTTCCTCACTATGTTACCACTCTCATCTAGTTTGTTTCTAAAGACCCATTTAGTTCCTATAGTAGACTTATTACTAGGCCTATCAACTAATGTCCAAACTTTACTCTTCTCAAATTGATTAAGTTCTTCTTGCATGGCCAATATCCAAAAATCATCTTTTAATGCTTCTTTGATATTTTAGGCTCAATGCATGAAATAAATGCTACATTATTAAGCAATTTAAGAGAGGATCTAGTGGTTACCCCCTTGAATGGATCACCCAAGACTTCCCCATCTTTGACATAGTTGAGTTCCATTGGGTAGTTCACTTCCTTTTCACCAAGATTCATGTCCTTCAAGGATTCTATGGGAGGATCTTGTGCTTCTTCTTCTTTGGTTGGAACCTCATCCACCTTTGATGATTGTCCACCGTCATTGGCTTTAATGATCCCTAAATCATAATCATCACAAGAATCCTTCCTCATAAGGAGGTTATCATCGAAAACTACATGTATAGACTCTTCTACGACTAAGGTTCTTTTATTAAACACTCGATAGACTTTAGAGTTTAAAGAATAACCTAAGAAAATAGCTTCATCACTTTTTGCATCAAATTTACCTAAATGATCTTTTCCATTGTTTAAAACAAAACACTTGAATCCAAAAGGATGAAAATAGATAACGTTAGGCTTCTTTGATTTTAAAATCTAATAAATAGTTTTCTTTAAAATTGGCCTAATCATTACTAGATTTATGATATAACAAGCGGTGTTTGTGGCTTCCGCCCAAAAATAATTAGGTAAATTGTTTTCACAAAGCATGGTTCTAGCAATTTCTTCTAAAGTACAATTTTTTCTGTCAACTACCCCAATTTGTTGAGGAGTGCGAAGTGCGGAAAAATTGTGGCTAATACCATTAGTGTTACAAAAATCCTCAAAACCTAGATTTTGAAATTTTGTTCAATGGTCACTTTTAATATGAGAAATGTTTTGACCAAGGTCATTTTGAGTAATTTTTGAAAATGTGATGAATTTTTCTAAAGCCTCATCTTTTGTACTTAAAAAGAGAACCTAAATGTATCTAGAGAAATCATCAACTAACACATAAGCTAGTTGTCCTAATAAGCCCAAAGAGATCCATATGGATCAATTGTAAAACTTTACTAGTTGAAACATCATTAATGGATTTAAATGAAGTTCATTTTTGTTTACCCTTAGCACAAGCATCACAAATTTTATCTAAGGGGAATTTTAGCTTAGGTAAACCTCAAACTAGATTTTGGGAAACCATTTTCTCTAAAACATTTATGCAAGCATGTCCTAGTTTCCTATGCAATAACCATGCATCATTTTCATTTTGAGCAACCAAACGGGCGCGACGACAGAACTGGAGTTCCTAAGCAATACAATACCTGCACTACTGAGCAATTCAATACCAGCCCATTCTCTCTATCTTGATATTCTTCTATTCTTTTATTTAAGTTTACTTTATATTTCTCGTGACAAAATCTTAAATCATTCTTTTTCCCCTTGTGCAGATAGCAAAGGAAAGGGTTAGCCCATTCCCTGTGGAGACGATATCCGATACTTCGTATCACTTTACTACTTGCGTCGTGTACACTTGCACTACAATTGCGATAGACACTTTTACACGCAACAAGTTTTTGGCGCCGTTGCCGGGGACTGGCAACACACTCTTACCCTAGCTTCTGCACTTTTCTTTTATTTTTATTTTTTTTATTATTTTTTTTAATTATTTTTTAACAAAAAAAAAACTCAGGTGAAAATACAGGTTCAAGGGCATCACCATGCCAGGAAAAACCATTCGAGAGTTGATGTGGGAAAGTTCTCGCAACTACCGTAAAGACATGCTGCCACGACAGCAACAGGGGCAGCAAATGCCGATGCCGCAGCAGCAAAATTTTTTATGGTACGATCAAAACCCACAAAATTTTTTATACCATAACAGTTTTGCTGCAGAACCCGACCTGCCCTGGCAATGTCATCATCCTCAAGAGCAGTCAAAATCCTTAGAAGACACATTGCAAGCCTTCTTGGCAATCACTCAAAAAGTGTCAGCCTCTACGAACGCAAGTATCGCCAAGATGGACGAACTCTTGAGCAGACCAGTCCTCATTCATGCCACAGATGAACCTGAAATCCTGAGGCAAGACGACGAGGATGCCCATGTGAAGGAATACCCAACATATGATGAGTCTGAGCAACAACCTGCCATGGCAATGACCGAGGAGCCGGAATGGAGCAACACCGCGACAATGCTGAGTGAAATTCAAGAGAATGTCACGGCAGCAACAACTTTTGAGGCAGAAACTCCAGTCAAAGCGGAAACTGCCGCCTCGACAGAAACTGCCGCCTCGACAGAAACTGCCGCCTCGACAGCAACTGCCGCCTCGACAGCAACTTCCGCCTCGACAGCAACTGCCGCCTCGGCAGCAACTGATGCTGAAGAAGTAACCACATCAAAGGCAAATTCTCAACCCACGACCTCGATTATGCCTAACCAAGATTGCACACATCCACCCCTGTCATGGCACTCGCACGACCACCTAGAAGAGCTACCCAATGACAATGCCTCGCCGATGGAATATGAGCAGGTAATAAACGAACCTTTTGAATTATATGAAAACTCACCAATTCCATTGCAGGTATTAGAGGAACCAAAGCCGGTGGACATAGAATCATCAAAGTCTCTACTGATGGAGATTTACGAGTGGTCAACAGAATTTAGTATAGAGAGCGATGGCAATTACCAATGTCCCATTGACCTGCAAAGTAACCTGACAACAGGCTGTCAAAATAACTGTCTGCCAAAGCAGCAGACACGACAGCAAGGGCTACATTCAACCACAACAACATTCAACGAAAAAAAGGTAAGTTTGTGGTCGAATGTCAATTTGATTTTTTCTAATCATATGTTCATGCCCTCAGAAACATTACCAAGAAGGGAGGACTTCATGGACTACAAAGGGAAGAGAAAGAAAGGAGCCCCCACCATGAGAAAAATCACCAGATGGAGGGTACAGATGGACTTCAAGAAGTACCGGAAACGACGCCTCAAGCATTATCAGGGGACTGAAGCCCCAAGAATGCAGGAAGTGGTTACCTTAGGAGATGCCCTACATGGCATCCCTAATTTAACCTAATTTTTCTTTCTATTTATTTTTATTATTATTTACTATTTATTAGGAAATTAGGTTTATTTTATTCAAATAATGTTTTTCTAATTTCAGTTTTTAGGAAATAAAGGAGTCAAGAAGGAAAGGAGAAGTGGCCCAAGCCCACCATCCAACCATCAGCCCAACAGAGCCCATTTATTGAAGCCTGTCGTTCCAGCTTCCGCCGTAGATACAGACAAGACAGACTGTCAACAGACTGTCACGGTAGACGCAGAAGCGTGTGACAGACGCGTAACAAACGCATAAATTTGTGGCAGACGTGTCAGGCACGCCAAATCTCATCAGTCGCCCCGTTATTCACGCCTGCCGTTACAGTATTAACGGGCAGCACCTCGACCACTATAAAACCCCGTTTCATTTTCATTTTCACTCACTTCTGTCTTTCTTACTTGTTCTCCCTTTTTAGTTTTCATTTGCTTTCATTTACTTTTCACAACCCTTGCACTAATATATCTTATAGGAAAACCCGACGCAATGCTGCTTCCACTTTCTCAGAGGCAGAAGCTCCGACATCCAGGTCGTGGAGCAACCTGCCCTTGAACCTGCCCAGCCTCCTCCACAGCCCAGACGCCGCCATCAGATCCGTGTCAGCAGCAGCAGCGAGGCAGCGACTAAAATTTAAGTTTTTACCTCTTATTGCTGCATGCCTTTATATTTTGTGATGTACTTTTTCTTTATTTTATTTTTCATGTCATTTTGCATTGAGGGCAATGCAACCCTCGAGTTTAGGGGTGGCAACCCTCCATCATTAATGGAGTCTTAAGTACATTTTTTATTAATTGTTGTGTCTTTTATTTATTTAAGTTCTCTAAAAAAATCAGAAAATATAAAACTGTTGGCTTAAAACTGTGAAGTAAACTTACCTGTCATGACAGCTCTGTCGTGGCAGCATCTTTAGGACAGTTTAAGGAGAAGTTTAGAGCCTTTCTATAGTTCTGAAAAACTTAAACACCTTTGTGACTGTTATACTGCTTAGATGTCTTTTAGCCAAACTAGAATAGGATGCTTAGTACTTGAATAGCCCCTAGAGGTGCCTAACACTGGCTCTAGGAAAGAAGTTTAGCAAAAGAAACTCAAAAACCTAGAGGTGCCCGAAACCGGCTCTAGGAAGCTAACTAGAGGTGCCCAAAACTGGCTCTAGAAAAATTTAGCTCGAAAATAAAAGAAAAAAAGAAGCATGAAAATGTGTCTTCAAGAAAATAAACTTTGGCATAAAAATTCGAGTTAAAAGAGTTGATTATTCTAGTGAAACTAAGAGAGTCTTAGCATATAACTGTTCACAAGCATGCACACACTGCACAAGGACTATAGGGAGATTTCGGACAGATCCTAATCTTTCCGACAGGTTGCTGCCGCCATAGAGAATGAGCGATGGGTAAGGGACAGTTCATTGTTTGAAGGCCAACACAAAAATTTTCATTCTTCTTTTAAGTCTTAATTGCTTGAGGACAAGCAAAAACTTGAGTTTGGGGGTGTGATGAGTGTTTAAAAGTTCTATTATTTACACCCTTTTTAACCCATTTCTGCTGCATTCAAGCATTATTCATTGCATTTAGGTCAGTTTACAGCAAAACATCACAAATATATTAAAAGGTACAGATTCTACTAAAAATGGCTGTTTTTGTAGGTATCTGCCATAGAAGACGGAGAAGGCAGGCCCAGGGCAGATAAGCAGAAGAGCTGAACTGGACAAGCAGCCGAAGAAGAACGAACCTGTCATGGACCTGTCGTGACAGCAAGGTGACAGCAGACTTATGAAGAGGAAAAGTAAAGTGGATCTCGGTAGATAGAGAAAAATCTGCTCGTCTGTCGTGTGGAAGCCAAATATTTTTCCAAGCCCCGGATCAAAAGATATGTCAAGCCAAAGCTCAAGGAGAAGAAATTCCTAGAAACAAGGATGCGGCTGGAAAGTAGGAGACTTTAGAGATTTAGTCTTTATTAGAATCTTACTTTTAATTAAAGTTGTAATCCTTGTTACCTTAGATAACTTGAGCCCAAAGCTTATATAAGGGCATAGATTAAACCTAGGGAAGAACCGATTACCCCATAACCGAAACCAAACCCCTGCCGTCCACCCGTCACCGACATGTTCTAAATCCCCCCTAGGGATACGGGTTGTTTTGTAAAGTAGTTGCAAGGGTTGCTTTGTTTTTAGGATTTTTCAGTTCAATAAAATAAACTTCAAGTTCTCTTATTTTGGTTTTAATATCTTGCAAGAGCATCGGGAGAGCATTGTGAGGTTATCCATTTACTTAGCATCGGGAGAGTTAAGTATACGAAAGAGATAAGAGCGCGTTCTCTAGTTTATAGTTGAACCATCTCGTGCCTAGGGATAGGGCGAGGTTAAGTAGCTAAGGAAGAATTCATACACATCGGTGTTCATCCTTCGATTCACGCCGGGAGGTATCATCAAAGACGTGATCATCGACAGACTTGTGCCTAGGGATAGGGCAAGGCAGATCTGGGATTCTTGCCAAGCTTGAAGTACGGAGTTAGTGTTCGTTGCCGCGACAGCTAACGGACAGCCGCCGCGACAGGTGCTGTCGGCGACGGGCGCGACGACAGAACTGGAGATCCTAAGCAATTCAATACCTGCACTACTGAGCAACTCAATACCAGCCCATTCTTTCTATCTTGATTTCTCTACTCTTTTATTTAAGTTTACTTTATATTTCTCGTGACAAAATCTTAAATCATTCTTTTTCCCCTTGTGCAGATAGCAAAGGAAAGGGTTAGCCCAGTCCCTGTGGAGACGATATCCGATACTTCGTATCACTTTACTACTTGCGTCGTGTACACTTGCACTACAATTGCGATAGACACTTTTACACGCAATAGTCTGCAACATACTACTCAATAGGACGATTGGCCTGTTTGAGGTGCAAGAATCTCTTTCTTCTTTCAGCTAAGTACTGCTCACTGATGTACTTCTTTTTGAACTCTTCAAGGAAAAACTCCCATGTCACCAGTTCGGTTGGAACAGTTAGAGTAGTGGTTTCCCACCAATTCATAGCTTCATCAGCTAACAGAGCCACAACACACTCCAATTTATGGTCATCAGAGCACTGTAATTGTCTGGTTACCACCTTGGTGGTATTTTCAAGCCAGTACTCTGCATCTTCTGGTCTTTCTTCATTCGTACCAGCAAAACTGTATGCTCGATGCTGAGAGAGTTTATCTATAGGTGCTCTGCTAGGTGCAACAGGGACAGAAACAACAGGTTTCTCTTGTTTCAGATTTGTCAGAAGTTGATTGAACATCTCCTTCATGCTGAGGAGACATTCCCTTTGGGCAGACTGAACCATATGATTTTCAGGTGGAGGATGTTCGTGCTCAACATTCTGAAAAGTCTCTCTATTAAATTGTTCTGTGTTCTGAACAGGTTCTTTATCGGATTGCTCAACGATCTGAACAGGCTCTTTAGTGATCCGTTCAGGGACTTGAGTAGGCTTTTTGGTGATTTCCTCGGTAATCTGAGCAGGCTCTTTGTTTTTCTCCTTTCTCGGAGTTTCAGTTTGAGTTGGTGGATTATCACCCAATCTCACACTTTCACCTTCGCTCGAAGATTCATGTGAGCTCCCATTCTTTGGGTCCTTTGGGTCCGTCATTTCTATCATTCATTTAAACAACAAGAAGATCAGAAAGCTCAATACAGTTATCTTAGTATGCAATACATGGGTGGCATACCTAAAACAATGCAGACGCATGCAGACTCGATTAGACTTTTAGAACTTAACCTAAAAAGCTCTGATTACCACTTTATATAACACCCTTCACCCTGGATTAGGGGCAAGAAGCGTTATATTAACTTATAACGGATTCTGATTCGGATTCGTATTAGCTTAGGCAGCGGAAGGTTAACTATTTCATGTAACATTTTTTTATTCGAATACAACAATACAAATTACATTAATTTACATTCACTCATTATACATAAAAATCATATAAGATTCCTTGTCACATTTTGATCAATAGCATGGTGGGCACATATAATTTCTAAGGTTATTCGGTTACGACCACACCTGTTATATATACCATACATACTAATTCATTTCATCTCTAATTCCAAATCTAATAATTCTCATACATTCGAAAGTTTCCTATTTAATTTCTATCCCATTCGGATATCACATACATAGTCCAATTCCAATATTAGAATCAATCGATTGTTTCACTTATCATACAATTTAAATCACAATTTACTTAAAGTTTCTAGTTTCATTCAAATTTCTCATACATGTAATTCATTCCATTATAATCCAATTCTATTAATTTTGATTCATTCGAATACCACTTTAATCAATCCGACTTGGTTTCTATATTATCATATAGTACAACTCTCATATAGTGCTAACCGATTCAAAATTCATACTTATAACATATCTGAATATCATCATCCATAGTGTTTTAGTTTCCCTTGTACAAAATAACTACCCGGGGTAACTATAAAAGGCCAAACCTATAGGTTGCCTTTACAAAAATAAATCCAACAAAAAGAATCAAGCCCCCAAAACATATACTCGGGCGATCTATACCCCAAAATATGTACCCCTTAATTACATACCAAAATGAAGGGAAACGTCTTATAACGTTTATACATTACTAAAGAAATAGTTCATAAACATCACCATTAATGCAAATTGAACTAGCATGCAGACCGCTAAACCACCCAACATGAGCAGAACAAAGATAGCAAAGGGCATACTTAATCCTCGAGTAGGGAGATAACAGGTGGTAGATCAACATGCTAGAACCTGAAATTTTTGGGAAGGAAGGAAAGGTTCGAGTGGTAAGTACTTCTCGTACTTAGTGAGGAAACCTTAATCTAATCAATTTACATTTATATACTAATGATCACACATTAGATTCCACTTTGTATATTATTTCATTTTCCTAATTCATTCGAATGGCTCATCAAACAAAGCAATTTCACAATTAATTGATCAACATCAGCAATCATTCGAATTTTATGCATAGCAAGGCATTTGTCTCCATTCGAATACAAGCAATCTCATACCAACCATATCATTAATATTTCCTAGAAATCATGAATCCAAAATCAATCTATCTATTTATCAATTATCATGCTCAATTTGCATAACATATCAAATACAACAATTCATGATATCGCTAGTATCATAATCGAAATATTCAAGTCCTTCAATGACCACATGTTAATTCAATTGCATACCAATTTAACATGGAATTAAAATCAAATCACCCATTTCGAAGTCATGGTGCTCAATTCGAATTAACTACTTCAATTTCATAAATTCGATCAACGGAAATTTCAATTAACAAACAGCAGCAAACTGTAGCAGAGAATCGAATAATTTCTTAATTTATAATCGACCAGCGAACATCCAATTCAAAGAATTACACCAACAGAAATCAAGAATTTAATATCGCTTTTCAATACTTTAATTTCTTATTAATTCAATTAGCAATGCCTTGGATAGTATAGTAAGCTAGGTATTCGAGTCACATATAACTGAAGTGTGAATCAAATTCACCATATAATAGGTACCACGTACCAATTCATATCATCGTATAACATATCATAATGTCTGCAGACATTAAGCAAGAAGGTACACTTACGTACCACAATATCGAGTACACTAACGTACCGATTTTCTTATCGAGCTCAAGACTCTAGGCTAGCCGTACTACCTGGACAGACTGTACACACCAAGGGCTTTGCTTATCAATCTTTAATTTAATCATACACTTATTCGATCAGATTTTCAGAATTGCTTAATTAATCCTTTCGATTAATTTCTTATAAATTCCATTTCAACAACACATATAAACACATATAATTAGTTTTCCAATCAATTCACATATCTTCAATCAGCATGTATACCATCAAATTTCATATCATATAATTCGATTCCACATTTCATGACTCAATTTTCAATCGAGCTTATCAATCATACATATCGTATCAACCAATATTATCAATCATTGACCATTCGATCACCATATCAACAATGCCAATAATCAACAGTTCAATAATCCAAAAACAATCCAATATACCTCAAATTCAATTCGAAATCAGCATGGCAATATAAAATTTCCATCTCAAACACATAAATCACAAAATCACATAACACATGCAATAAAATCCAATTTCCTTTATTCCTTCTTCCCTTAGCATTTACCAACCTTAATTAAATCCAATTTCATGCTCAATTTATATGTTAACAACAATTTAAGGGTAGTTGAGACTCTAATCTCAACTCTAAGGGTGTTTCACTCACTGTTCGCCAAGCTAGTTCTGGATTCGAATGCCTTTTGCTCAATCCGCAGCCGTTCCAGGTACAATTTCTTCCTCAACTCTTTCACCTCTAGGATCTAAGGCATTTAAGCCAAACAATAGAGAAATTTTCAGAATTCTATTCATAAATTTCAAGACTGAATTTTATTTCTTATTCCAATTTAGTCCCTATACTATTATGGTTCGACATGGCCAATTCCATTTTCACTAATTCCCTCAAAATAGTGCTTAAACTTTCAATTTGTTCACTAATTTATGTGAATTACATTTCTCACAGATTTCTAACCAATTTACCACCTTTCCTTTCGTCCAATTTTACAAATTTAATATCTCACTTGTTCTTAAATTTTCTCCTATTATTTTTCACACAGTTTTGGCCACTAAACTTAATATGTTTCTCATTTCCAGTATAAAACTCCAAATAAATCATCGTTTGTTTCTAAATTCAATTAACATGCTCAAAATAGTGCTTAAACTTTCAATTTGTTCACTAATTTATGTGAATTACATTTCTCACAGATTTCTAACCAATTTACCACCTTTCCTTTCGTCCAATTTTACAAATTTAATATCTCACTTGTTCTTAAATTTTCTCCTATTATTTTTCACACAGTTTTGGCCACTAAACTTAATATGTTTCTCATTTCCAGTATAAAACTCCAAATAAATCATCGTTTGTTTCTAAATTCAATTAACATGTTCAATTTTTTCATATTAAAATTTCAGCTCGAAACTCCCAGTAATTTATTTTCTAAAATTTTCCAAAGTTCACTGTCCAGCTAAGAACATTGCTGGACAGTTTTGCATGTTGTTCGAATTGAGCTTTCATATTTCACTACAATAATCAATTCTCATTTTTATAATTTTTCCATCAAACTATACATATCAAAGTATAACATATCAAAATTTCATCATAAAATTCCTACTAATTAATTTTCTACAATTTTCTAAAGTTGCATGTTCATACAACTACCAAATCTGTCCAATTTAGCTCTTGCATGTTCATAAGTTTTTATCATTCAAAATTTCTTGAAGTTTCTTATGAACTTAGAATTTCCAGCAGCATAACTTTTATTCTCATTACTATCATGATTTTCTAAAGATATTAAAACCATTGATCTATTAAGAATTTTAACATATTCGAACAATAGAAGGAAAGGGCTACTTACTTCTGATTTTTCCTTGAATTTTCTAGGTGGATTTCTATGCCATGCAAGCCTCTCTTCTTCTTCACCGAAAACTCTCAAGCTTTCTCTCAAAGTTTATGTTTGTAGTATATGTGTGAAATGAACAATTGTGACTTAGTTGGTATGGTTTGGTATACCCGGTTAAGGAAGAGAAAAAAGAGAGAGGAGACATAATTAATGAGATAAGACTACTAAGTCATATCTCAACTAATTTCCCTTTTTATCATCTTTAATTATACCATTCAATTATAAAAATCCTTAATAATTCTATCATTCCATGTTAATTCAAGATTAGCTTATGAATTATATACTTTAGCATGCATCTCTCATAGTTGGTGCATCATTCGGTTTGGTCACTAGACCAATTACCCGAATTCCTCTTCAACATTTCCTTAAAATTCAATTTGGTCCTTATTGAACCTATTTCCAATTCAATAATTTAGGAAATTTAATCTAATAAGTCATCTCATCATTTAATTAAGTCTCTAATCTTCTAAGCTAATTTTTGGGATGTTACACGGATAGTAAAGTCCTTCGTGGTAAGACCATTGAGTTGGTCAAAGTGTTGTGGAGACATTGTGTTGCTGAGGAAGCCATGTGGGAAAGGAATGAAGACATGAAAAAGCAATTTCCTTACCTTTTTCCTCCAAGTAAATTTCGAGGACGAAATTTCTTTAGAGGGGGAGAGTTGTAACGCCCCGATTTTGGGCCTAGATGTTTTAGAGTTCGAATCGGACCGGTCGAGAACGGTTCGAATCTTTAAGGAAGATTTAGGGAACACCTAGTTCGAGATGCTTTAAAAGTATGGAAAGATACCTAAAAATCCTCATTTATTATATGAATGATTATGGTGAAAACAATTTTACAAAATAAGGTTTAGAAATACTACATTTCGGTGTAGTGACCAAATTGCAGTTTTTGCAAAAGTTAAATAGTGATTGTTTTGTAAAGGATTGAAACTTTGAATCATTAAGGAGCTAATTTTATCAAAATGTTTTTAATCAGATTTCTTCTTATTTTGGGTGTTTTTAATAATGTTTTAATTAAGGGAAATAAAGATAATTAAAAGGAAAAACTATCTTTGACTTTTCATAACTACCTTACGTCAATTTTCTCTCAATTTTTCAGCCAAACACATTTCATCCATCAATTAGCCTCTGATTTTCATTCCTTTTGATGAGATTTCAATCTCCTTTTGATTCCTAATCTTTTCCTCACCAAATCCTATTGTTTTCATTTTGGATTTTCGAGAAAACTTGCCCAAATCAAGGAGAAATCAGCCATTAGAGGTAAGCTTCGTCCTTCTCCTCTAATGATCAGTTCTTTACTGAAATTCCCAAGTTATCAATCCTTTGTTAATGATTTTTGAGTTGCTTTAATATTAGAAACAAGAAATTGTGTTAAAATTCAAGGCTCTTTGAGAGATCTTGATGATTTTCGTGGTTGTTGGTTAGACTTTGTTTTGAGGTTGTTTTCTAATGTATTTTGGATGGTAATTGATGTTATAAATGAGGTTTTATCAAACAAATCCCGAATAGGTTTGGATTCCCAAGTTTTGCATGCTAGAATGGTGGTTTTTGGGGTGGTTTTGGTGTTCTGTTATAGCTGGAGGTATAAGGACGAGTTTGTGGTGATTTTTGGTGTTGTTTGATGTTTAGAAATGATTTGAAGTGATAGATCTTGGTTGGGTTTTGTTTTGGAAGAGTTTGGAGGTGATTTCGGTTGTTTTTGGTGGCCGAAATGAGGCTCTTGAGTAGAGCAACGGGTTTAGATGTGTGGCTGATGATTTCAATGAATGATGATGCATTAATCCTCTGCTCTTATGTGTTATGAACAGGGGAGACATCTTCGGACGCCTTTGGTGTTGATCCGGGAGCTTAGATAGCCTTTGGTTTGAAACACCTTCCTAAGTCCGGAAGTAAGTATGGCTAGATTTGCTCTCAAATGTGTGGTGGTTGCCCCTAAAATGCTTTTACATGCTCTTGTTTTGAGAAAGATAAATTCCTACTGTTTTTATGCATGATTTATAGCATGAGATGATGCTTGAAGAGATTTCATGAGATAGCATGTTGCATTGATGAGTTTTGAGATTTTAATCTAATGCAAGCATGTGTTTTGATTTTGAAATGAGATAAGAAAGTTTTGAGAATTGTTGCATGAAAAACAGTAGGTGAGATGATGTTTTGACATAATATATTGGCATAGAAGATGAGATACTCACCGGATATAATTGATCGATCAATAGGATTAGAGTGCACTATAAACTAAAAATTCGTACGTGCTATTTGGATTCAATCCAAAGGGAGAGACCGATGATGTGCATTCCATCGGGTAGGACTTGGTGAAATACCCAAGCTTTGTGGCGATGAGAGATACCGCCATGTGAGTACGGTGATGTGAGATTCCACCGAAAATTATGTTTTTACTAGACGAGTGAGTACGGTGATGTGAGATTCCACCGGAAGTGTCTAGTGGGTTTGAGAATGTTATCCGCATATCCGAGTAATAATGAGATGTGAAATGCCAATATAATATATGAAAATGCTTTTGATTCACATGTACCTATTGTTGAGATTATTTATGCTATGAGAAATGCATATGAGATTTGTATAAGAAATGCTTTGGTTTTCACAAGCATGTGTATGGCTTTGCCATGAGAATTGCATTGGTTTAAATGCATGAGATAGAATAGAGGTACATGTGGTTTCAAATGAAGATTTGATTTGAAATGGTTTTCAAGCATGATATTGAATGAGCATGCCGTTGAAAATGGCTTTTGAGGAAGAGTTTTGAACATTGCATTGTTGTGTTGGTTTTCTTTAGAGCTTGCCTCACTAAGCAAATGTGCTTACGCTATATTTTATCAACAATGCAGATAATTGAAGTGTTTTTGGGCAGCAAGAAGGTTAAGAACATCCAAGGAAGTGCAAAGCTCATGTATGGTAATGTTTTACATACTTTAGTTTTGATATTTGGCAATGGGGTACCAAGGTTGTAGTAAGTTTTGTTATGGCTTATATGGTTTGTAAATGGTCCTAAATGGTTTGGTTGGAGGTTTGACTTCTATATTTGGTTTTGTGGCTAGGAAGCATGCATATAGATGGAATGTTCATGTGTTTGATGCCATACTCTAGCTTAAGTTTCCTAAATATGATCTCTAATGTCTAAACAAGTTGTTGGTATGATATGGTATGCTTTGAAGCATGTTTAAGTGGGTTAAGAGGTGAAAAACCAACATTTTCTTCTGCTACAGGGCATGGTGTATCGAAACACCCTTAACTATTTCGAAACAGGGGCCTGTAATGGCCATAGTGTTTCGGAACGATTGAAGGTGTTTTGGAACATTTTGGCTACTAGAGAGGCCTGTTTTGATACCGGTCTCGGAACGCACCCGAGTTACGAAACGGTCAACACTGTTTCGATACGGGCGTTTCGGTACGGAGGTCGGTGTTCTGAAACAAATGACTGTTGGATGATGTTTTTAAATTGTTTTAAGTTTTCATGTTTTACATTTTTGTCCTGAATGTTGTGGATGCAATTGCTTGAGCTTGGAATGTTCTTTTATGCTGAAATTTGACAGAGAGACATATAATATGACTAAGTATGATTTGGTAAGCTTAAAATCTATTAAGTTCTTATATTTTTCCAAAATCTACATTTTGGTCCTTAAAAGTGTAATCCATGCAATTAAGTCCTTAGATGGTTTCCGATCGCTATGCTTTTCTCTCCTATGTTTCCTGAGTAATCACGTAGGCCTAATGTGCATCTAGAAAAAATAATAAGCTAAAAAAAGGGTCGTTAATCAAGGTTGACCTTCGAGTTGACTTTGGTTTTCCCCGTGTAATCTTCGTAGTTCGGGTCGATCGTCTAGGCCGGGCTAAGGGGGTTACATTTGTTGGTATCAGAGCCAGGTTTACGAATAATTAGGGCTTGGTAAGTGGTGATCGTATGTAGTTATGAATGTTAGTGAATTTGCGGTGAAAGCATTATGTGTGGTTATTGACGTGTGGTTCTGTTGGGATGGAATTGAGATGATATGTTGTGTTTGGGGTATGGTTGGGGATCCCATTGCCATATCATTACTAATGGGAAGAATTGTTTTAAATAATGAGCTTGAATACTTGGATTACTTACCTTATTATGCTTAATTGGATTTAATTGTATTTTGTCAGTTGCATTGTTTTATTATGGGGCCACATAGAGAGCTTAGAATCAATACCCGTTCCACGGCTGAGAACGAGAGTATAGAGAATGTTGAGGATATACCTCCTCCTCCCCCTGGTGGTGGTGGAGCTGGGGTTGCTGGACCCGAGGGAGTTCAGGGGCAAGCTGCTCCTGATATGTCTGTTCTGATTCAAGCTATTACTGGGGCTTTCCAGGCAACGGTAGCTGGAGCTCATGGAGCTGCACCTCAGGATGGTGCTAATGTGAGATTGTCGTTGGAGCGTCTTTGCAGTCTGGGAGGGACTGAGTTTAGGGGTTTGGCCCCGGAAGGTTCCGAGTCTTGGTTAGAGAGTACCAAGAGGATACTTGGACAACTGAGTTACAACAATGTACAGAAGTTGGGATGTATTGTGTCATTTTTGCATGGTGATGCATATACATGGTGGACAACCACGGAATCTGGAATGGAAGATGATGAAGTGACTTGGACATTCTTTTTGAATGCGTTCAAGAGGAAATATTTAGGAGTTCTCTACCTCGACGAGAAAAAGAGGGAGTTTATGTCCCTTGTGCAAGGGAGCATGACGGTGGCAGAATATGAGATTCAGTTTGTACGTCTTATCCAATATGCACTTGAGCTAATTCCTAACGAGAGAGAAAGATGTGAACGGTTTCGTTATGGGCTGGTGGCAGACGTGAAAACCTATATGCTCGCAGCCGATTATACTGATTTCGATGTCTTGGTCACTAGAGTCAAGGACATTGAGCTGAATCTTGGGTTGGAGAGTCGAGCAGGAGGATCTAGCTCGCGAAAGCGAGGTGCAGAATGTGATTTTGGTAGAGATCGCATTTAGAGGCATAAGGATAGAAGGCCGCATATTGATGCTAGACGCAGGGGTGGTAACCCTAGAAGAGGTCAGCAAGGACCAAATGCTTTATTGAGAACTCCTGAGTGTAACCAGTGTGGTAGGAGACATGCTGGTGAGTGCTGGGGTAATCTGGGTACATGTTGGAACTGTGGTAATCGAGGGCATATGAAGAAAGATTATCCTCAGCCGTTGAGAGAGGGACAAGCTCCGGTGAGAGCAACTGAGCCACATAGAGGTCGTGGGCGCGGCCGTGGTAATTTCCAGCGCAGAGATGAGGGTGGAAGGAATGTGGCGCATGTGGTGGCTGTCCAACCTGAGGGTGGCGGTCAGGCTCGAGTGTATGCCCATCGAGAGGGAAGTAATGACACAGACATGATTGCAAGTACCTTTACTTTGCAATCCTTGTCATTACTTTCCTTGATTTGTTCTGGATCTACACACTCGTACATATTGCGTGAACATGCTCAAACGCTTGGTTTGCCTGTTGAGTCTTTGGATGTTGGCATGCGTGTGACTAGTTCTTTTGGTGAGACAGTTGTAACAAGAAAGTTGTATAGGAGATGCCCCTTAAAGGTGCAAGATCATATGTTTCTTGTTGATCTTATGGAATTGCCATTCTATGGTTTTGATGTAATTCTTGGCATGGATTAGCTTGTTGAACATAGAGCCATTGTGGATTTTGAAAGTAAGCGAGTCTCTTTGAAACCGTGGATGATTATGAGGTTGTGGTGGTGGGAGAAAATGTGAAGTTTCTAGCTAATATGGTGTCGGCGCTTGAAGCAAGCCGGATGTTGCGTCAAGGATGTGAAGCTTACCTAGCCTTTGTCATGAATCCCAGTTCAAAGGAGGTGTACGAAGAGGATATAAGAACCGTGTGTGAGTTCCCTGGAGTGTTTTCAGAGGAATTACCTGGATTGCCGCCTAGTCGAGAGGTTGAATTTGGAATTGAGCTGTACGAGAATACAACTCTGGTGTCCATTGCTCCTTATCGCATGGCACCCAAAGAGTTGAAGGAGTTGAAGACGCAACTTCAGGAGTTGCTTGACCGTGGCTTTATTCGGCCTAGTGTGTCACCTTGGGGTGCACCGGTCTTGTTTGTTAAAATGAAAGATGGCACGATGAGGATGTGCATTGATTATCATCAGCTGAATAAGTTGACCGTCAAGAACAAGTATCCCTTACCAAGAATTGATGAACTTTTTGATCAGTTCCGTGGAGCGGCTGTGTTTTCAAAGATTCACTTGAGGTCAGGGTACTATCAGTTAAAGGTGAAGGATGTGGATTAGCCGAAAACAGCCTATCGAACGAGGCATGGGCATTATCAGTTCCTAGTGATGCCGTTTGGATTGACGAATGCTCATGTTGCTTTCATGGACATGATGAATAGGGTGTTCCATGAATTCTTGGACAAGTTCGTTGTGGTGTTCATCGATGATATCCTTGTGTACTCTCGTACTGAGGAGGTGCATGAAGGTCATTTGAGGATCATTTTGCAAGCGCTGTTGGAAAATCAGCTTTATGCTAAGCTGAGCAAACGTGAGTTTTGGCTAAAGGAAGTTGTTTTCCTTGGTCATGTGGTTTCGGCGGAAGGGATTCGAGTTGATACCCAGAAGATTGAGGCGGTGATGAATTGGAAGCCTCCTAAGTCCGTTCATGAAGTCTGTAGTTTCCTTGGGTTGGCAGGTTACTACCAGATGTTTGTGGATGGATTTTCTAAGATTGCTGCCCCTTTGACGAAGTTGTTGCAAAAGGATGTCAAGTATGAGTGGGCGGAAGCTAGACAACAAGCTTTTGAGAAGCTAAAAGCAGCTTTGACGCAAGCTCCTATCTTGGTTCAACCTGAATCTGGGAAAGAGTTTGTGGTGTATAGTGACGCATCCTATGTTGGTTTGGGGTGTGTGTTAATGCAAGAGGGTAAGGTTGTGGCTTATGCATCACGACAGTTGAAAATGCATGAGCGCAATTATCCTACGCATGACATTGAGTTGGCTGCAGTGGTTTTTGCTCTAAAGATATGGAGACATTATCTCTATGGTTAGAAGTGTACCGTGTACACGAATCACAAGAGTTTGAAGTACCTGATGTCTCAGAAGGAGTTGAATCTTAGGCAATGACACTGGGTGGAGTTGCTTAAGGATTACGAACTAACGATCGAGTATCATCCGGGGAAGGCCAATGTTGTGGCCGATTCTTTGAGCAGGAAAGTGGCGGTGGAGTTAAGGGCGATGTTCGCTAGCTTGAGAATATTGCGAGACGGTGGCCTTGTTGCTGAATTGCAAGTGAAACCATGTCTAATCCAGTTAATAAAGGATAAACAACTGTTGGATGATTCCTTGGTGCCACATGTTTGGGATATTGCTGAAGATAGGCCATCAGATTTCTGTTTTAATGATGATGGTGTTTTATGTTTTGGAAGTAGGATAGTGGTGCCGAATGATGTTGAGTTGAGGCGCACTATTCTGACCGAAGCTCATAGTAGTCTTTTTGCTATGGACCCTGGTAGTACAAAGATGTATCGTGATTTGAAGGATGAGTACTATTGGGTGGGATTGAAGAAAGATGTCGTTGAGTATGTTAGCAAATGTATGGTTTGTCAGCGGGTTAAGGTTGAACATCAGTTTCCTTCAGGGTTGTTGCAGCCATTAAGGATCCCTGAATGGAAGTGGGAGAGGATCACTATGGACTTTGTGTCTAGTTTGCCTCTATCACCGTCAAAGAAGAATTCTATTTGGGTGATTGTGGATCGCCTTACGAAGTGTGCGCATTTCTTGCCTGTGCATACTACGTACACCTTGGATAAGCTTGCGGAGTTGTACATTTCTGAGATTGTACTTTTGCATTGTGTACCAAAATCTATAGTGTCGAATAGAGATCTGAGGTTCACTGCAAGGTTTTGGGAGTTATTGCATCAAGCTTTGGGTACGCGGCTGAATTTCAGTACTTCTTATCATCCGCAAACGGATGGACAGTCGGAGCGTGATATCCAAGTGCTAGAGGATATGTTGAGGTGATGTGTTATTGAATTTCAAGGCTCTTGGGAGAAGGACTTGCCTTTGGTGGAGTTTGCTTATAATAATAGTTACCATGCAAGTATTCAAATGGCACCTTATGAAGCTTTGTACGGGAGGAAGTGCAGAACTCCTCTTTGTTGGGATGAAACGGGACAAAAGTTGCTCTCGATGCCAGCTTTGTTAAAAGGAACCACCGAGAAAGTGAAGCTCATTTGTGAGCGGTTGAAGGCAGCATTAGATCGGCAAAAATCTTACGCGGATTTAAAGCGTAAGGAGATAGAATTGGCGGTGGGTGACCGTGTGTTTTTGAAAGTTTCACGTTGGAAGAAGGTGATGAGATTTGGTCGGAAGGGCAAGTTGAGCCCAAGGTTCATTGGACCATACGAAGTGATAGAACGTGTGGGTCCTGTTGCTTATAAGTTGAGACTACCTCAAGAGTTAGAAAAGATAAATAATGTGTTTCATGTATCCATGCTTCGGATGTTTGGATCAGACCCTTCGCATGTTATGCCTGTGGATGAAGTTGAGTTGAATCCAGATTTGACATATGATGAGGAACCTGTTGGGATTCTGGATTCGGATTATAACACCCCTCACCTCGGATTAGGGGCAAGGAGCGTTATATTAACTTATAACGGATTCTGATTCGGATTCGTATTAGCTTAGGCAGCGGAAGGTTAACTATTTCATGTAACATTTTTTTATTCGAATACAACAATACAAATTACATTAATTTACATTCACTCATTATACATAAAAATCATATAAGATTCCTTGTTACATTTTGATCAATAGCATGGTGGGCACATATAATTTCTAAGGTTATTCGGTTACGACCACACCTGTTATATATACCATACATACTAATTCATTTCATCTCTAATTCCAAATCTAATAATTCTCATACATTCGAAAGTTTCCTATTTAATTTCTATCCCATTCGGATATCACATACATAGTCTGTTGAGTTGATCAAACAATTGCAAATGGCCAAGAGGGGGGTGAATTGGCAATTAAAAATTTTTGTGAAGAGAATATTGGAAAATAAAATGACACAAGGGGTTATAGTGGTTCAAGTTCAACAACCGAACTCTACATCCACTACCTTAGCTCCCACTAAGGATTTTCCAAAACAATTCACTACTTGAATTCGTCCCCTTTTCTTGGATGAGGAGGAAACCTTACAATATCGATTAAGCTTTTCAACCCCAAGCTTAATCCACTCAAATACAAAGAAGATTTTTGGTAAACTCAAGTATTTCCTCTCAAAGGATGATTGTCTACCCACTTACAATTACAGCAACCCAAAAACTCTCAATAATATGACAAAATGAAATACAAAGAGTTGGGCACAAGAATATAGCTTTGAATAGCTCTAGGATTTGGATTTTTGCTTTGATGATGCTTGAATGTGTATTGTTGATCTTCCTGGTGAAATGAAGCTTGTATTTATACCCTTGAATCAGTTTCTAGCCGTTTGGATCATTTGACTTATTGAAAGAGCCGTTGGGAACATTTTTCCAGCTATTAAGGCAGCTCCCCAGCACCGCGTATCGATACACGACAAGGCTGTATCGATACGCTAGTTTAAATTCCAACTTGCCGTTATGCGTAAAAACAGAGTGTATCGATACACTAGGCGTATCGATACGGTCCAAACTTTCTGTTTAAGTTTGTTGCATCAAAGCGTATCGATACAGGGGTCGTATCGATACGGTCCAAAGTCTCTGTAAAACCATTTAATTTGTTGCATCAATGTGTATCGATACTGTGACCAAGAGTATCGATACGTCATAACGGTCAAAACAAATTTTCAAATAATTATGCTTGGCGTATCGATACGGTTATTAAGCGTATCGGTACGGTTGCCCTGATAAACACTGTATCGATACGTATGAAGTGAGTATCGATACGCTATGTTCATTCAGAATTACAGTAAGTTTCAAGTGTATCGATACGGTGAGTGTATCGATACGCAGGGCCATTTTTGCATAATTTGGTTTTGAAAAACATGAAAAAGGTTTGAGAAACTTAATGTTTTGAGATCCAATCTTCAAACAATATTGTATACAAAACATTTTGTTTAATATTTGAACCTTTAAAGAGTTCTTAAAAATTTATTTGTTTTGCAATTTGATCCTTAAATTTTTATGTTATATCAAAATCAATTTTAGTTTTACAATCTCCCCCTTTTTGATATAACAAAACCATAATAAATTTTTAAGTTTTTGAAAACTTTGAAAAAGGCTTTTCTCCCCCTTGCTTTAAGATAAATGTTTCAAAACAAATTTGTTTCTCCCCCTTACTTAAAGATAGAGAATTTTGAAAAATTTTGACCTTTACACAATGAATCCTTCTCCCCCTTTTTGTTAGATCAAAAAGAAACACAAGGATTAGAATAATCAAGCATAGGAATATCAATCATAAGAATAAACATAAAGCTCCAAATTCATAAACCAAGCAAGCAAGCATAATAATCCAAACCTTTTAAAAATCCTAAAACATAGAAAATAGGCATAATTCAAGTTCTAATAAAAATGCAATGAAATCCTAAAATGTCCTAATATGAGATGCATCTACGCGTCTCCACCATCATCATGGTCATCCTCATCATCTTCTTCCTCGTCTTCGTCTTCTCGAGGTGTTTGGTTCCTTTGGTTTTGGTTGATCCAAGCACCATGGAAAGCTGTAAGAGAAAGATCCATTGAGTCTTGGCGAGCACTCAAGGTATCAATTTTCTTGTCCATGCCTTGGAGTCGTTCTTCCATCGATGTAAACCGATTATCTATAGCGGTGAAGCGACCGTCCATAGCATTGAACTTCTCATTGAGGAAAGTCATGAGATTTGCCATGGAGGAGGAGTCATGAGAAGCACGGCTAGAGGATGCGCGAGAGGCATTGACCGGGGCAGCGGGAGGATCAGCTTGAGGGTTGCGAACCCATTCATTACCGACAAAAGAGAAACCAGAGCGAGAAAGGGAATGCTCATCTATGGGTTGGCCAAGGTTTTCGGGAAGGTCATGTGTGCAGTCAACACCAAGGGAATGAAATAGACAACTCAAGGCCGTTGTGTAGCAAAAGGATTGAACAAGTTTGGTGTAACGGTTTTGAACTAAAAACACAAGATCGGCAAACATAATTTGACAAAGATTTGGTCGTTTACCCTCCCTAAAGCATGTAAGCCAAAAATCATCAATTTGACGAATGGTAGAATATCTACCACCCGAGGGACGAATAAACCAAGAGATAATAAGATGAAGAATACGATCATGAGCATCTAAAACTTTTGCCGGACCTATGTAACCCGAACCTAAAGAGTGTTCATCATCTATCCCGACATCCTCAAAACCAAAAACAGTGCACAAGACTTTTTGATCAATTCGAATAGGAGTTCCCATAACCGAGGATTCAATGGCAATAACATGCTCATTGGCGTCATCATTGACACAATAAGCATTTGAAAAGAAGACAATGACAAGATTCCTATATAAAATAGGAGGAATGTTTAAAAAGGTTAAAAGTTTCCATTGCCTAATTAAAGGGAGATATTTAAATTTGAATTTAGCAGAGTTTAAAAACGGAATAGACACGATTCGTTCTTCCCTAAGATTGATTCCCATACAAAGCTTATAGGTTTCTCTAGCTAGGGGTGTGGGAAAACTAGTTTGGATAATATGAGGAAGGTTAGGAGTAGGATTACCCTCATCCTCATTAGAAACGGAAGCGGTGCGATGTCTCTTATTCCCCTTTTTAGGTGCCATAATCCTGAAAATGCATCAAAAAGATTCGAATATGTATGCAATTAACATCCAATTTAATCCAATAGATTCTAATAATTCAAGGTAATTTGTTTAAAAAAAATTGTTTTAAAGAATATTTACAACAAATCTTAGTTTTCGAAAAAAAAAAAAATTTATCGAATATAAAATATATTCGAACCAAAAAATTATTTTTGAAAAATTTTATGAACAATATGAAACCCATAGTAAGTTAATCATAATGTATATAAAAATCAGTTGAAATAATAATTAAAAATTGACGAAAATTCAAAAAATTAAAAAAAATTTACCTTGATTTCTTAGAGTGGATGAAAGAGGGTGTGTTAGTGCACAAGATTGATGCCCAAGGATAGCCTTGATGTATGAAGTAAAATCCGTCAAGAAATTTTGAAGATTTGTGTAAAATTTTGAAGAGTTTAGAGGGTTTTTATAGGGGTTTTCGGTTAGGGTTTTTGAAAAAGAGAGGAGGAGTTTTAAAATTGTGGGATTTTGATTAAAACAGCCCTAAATAGGCTCCCCGTCCGTCGAGTATCGATACGCTATGCATGCGTATCGATACGCTATAACCTAATTTTATCTTTGTCGTTTTATGTGTATCGATACAGTTGACCGTATCGATACGCACCGGTGTTGACTTTTTCCCTTGACTCTTACCGTATCGATACACTATGCTGTATCGATACGCATTCATCTGCAAAAATCCCAGATTTGAATACCGTATCGATACGCTGATATGCAGTATCGATACACGCTTGCATGTTTCTGCAATTTTGGTATTTTTATGTGCAAAATTCAATTTGAAACGCCCCTAAATGCATGTATGTGTTATATGAACAAGTTTTAATGACTTAACATGATACATACTTCCCTTAGCAATATGTGTAGAAGCAAAAAGAACAAAATTAACATAAACATGAATCACAAACAATCTCAAGCAAATTTTTGTTATTTTGGGACAAAAAAAATTAAGAGAGACAAGTTAGACCTAACTCTCTTCTAAGTGTCCAAAAGCGCTCTTTATCTAAAGGTTTAGTAAATATGTCCGCTAATTGGTTCAAGGTGTCAACAAATTCTATAACAACATCATTTTTCGAAACATGATCTCTAATAAAATGATGTCTAATTTCTATGTGTTTAGTTCGAGAGTGTTGAATGGGATTCTTAGTGAGACAAATGGCACTAGTGTTGTCACACCTAAGGGGTATGGTTTCCATTTTAACACCATAGTCTAAGAGTTGTTGCTTCATCCAAAGGACTTGAGCACAACAACTCCCTAAGGATATATACTCCGCTTCGGTGGTAGATAAGGCTACGCTATTTTGTTTCTTAGAGAACCAAGATACGAGCATACTACCTAAAAATTGACATGTACCGGAAGTACTTTTCCTATCTATCTTACATCCCCCATAATCCGCATCCGAAAAAGCATGAAGGCTAAAAGTTGAATCCTTAGGATACCAAAGACCTAAGGTCGGTGTGTCTATTAGGTATCTAAAAATTCTTTTAATGGCAACAAGGTGTGATTCTTTAGGACTAGCTTGAAACCTAGCACACAAGCAAACACTAAACATAATATCCGGTCTACTTACGGTAAGATAAAGCAAAGAACCTATCATGGATCTATAAAGCTTAGAATCAACACATTTACCTCCTTCATCTTTGTCAAGCTTTATGGAAGAGCTCATAGGTGTGGCTTGAGGTTTTGCATTCTCTAAGCCAAACTTCTTGAGCATATCACTTACGTATTTAGCTTGATTTATGAAGGTGCCATCACTCATTTGTTTGATTTGGAGTCCCAAAAAGAATGAGAGCTCCCCCATCATGCTCATCTCGAACTCACCTTGCATTAGCTTAGAAAAATCCTTACAATAACACTCATTAGTAGAACCAAAAATAATATCATCAACATAAATTTGAACTACTAAGATGTCATTGTTATATCTTTTTATGAAGAGTGTTGTATCCACCTTTCCTTTTTCAAAACCCTTTTCAATTAAGAAAGTTGAAAGTCTCTCATACCAAGCTCTTGGAGCTTGTTTTAAACCATAGAGAGCTTTTGTAAGTTTAAATACATGGTTTGGAAATTTTAAATCCTCAAAACCTGGTGGTTGTTCAACATATACCTCTTCATTTATAAAACCATTTAAAAAGGCACTTTTCACATCCATTTGAAAAAGCTTGAAATCATGATAACATGCAAATGCAAGTAACATTCTAATAGCTTCCATTCTTGCTACGGGTGCATAAGTCTCATCAAAATCAATTCCCTCTTCTTGAGTATAGCCTTGAGCAACAAGCCTAGCCTTGTTTCTCACTATATTACCGTTTTCATCTAATTTATTCCTAAAAACCCATTTTGTACCTATAGTAGATTGATTATTAGGCCTTTCTACTAATGTCCAAACTTTACTTCTCTCAAATTGGTTTAATTCCTCTTGCATGGCCAAAATCCAAAAATCATCTTTTAAAGCTTCTTTAATGTTTTTAGGCTCAATGCATGAAAGAAACGCAACATGATTCATTAATTTGAGAGAGGATCTAGTGGTTACCCCCTTGGATGGATCACCCAAGATTTCACCATCTTTGACATAGTTTAACTCCCTTGGGTAAGATACCTCTTTTTCTTCATGAGCTAAGTCTTTTAAGCCTTCAAGAGGAGGTTCTTGTGAGTCTTCTTCTTTAGTTGGAATCTTATCCTCTTTTGATGTTTGTCCTCCATCAATAGTATCAATGATTCCTACATCATCATCATCACAAGATTCCTTTCTCGAAAGGAGGTTATCATCGAAAACAACATGTATTGACTCTTCAACAACTAGAGTTGTTTTATTAAATACACGGTAGGCTTTAGAGTTTGAGGAATACCCTAAGAAAATGGCTTCATCACTTTTAGCATCAAATTTACCTAAGTTTTCTTTACCATTATTTAAAACAAAACACTTACATCCAAAAGGATGAAAATAGCTAATGTTAGGATTTTTGGACTTTAAAATCTCATAAGATGTCTTCTTTAAGATTGGCCTAATCATTACTCGATTTATTATATAGCAAGCGGTATTTGTAGCTTCTGCCCAAAAATATTTAGGTAAATTATTTTTGCAAAGCATGGTTCTAGCCATTTCTTCTAAAGTTCGATTTTTCCTCTCAACTACCCCATTTTGTTGAGGAGTGCGAGGTGCAGAAAAATTATGGCTAATCCCATTTTCATTTAAAAACTCATCAAAACCCAAATTTTGAAATTCAGTTCCATGATCACTTCTAATATGAGAAATTTTAAGTTCAAGATCATTTTGAGTTATTTTAGAAAATGTGATGAATTTTTCTAAAGCCTCATCTTTTGTACTTAAGAATAGAACCCAAGTATATCTAGAATAGTCATCTACAAGCACAAATGCATATGATTTTCCACCCAAGCTCATTGTCCTAATTGGCCCAAAAAGATCCATATGAATCAATTGTAAACATCTACTAGTAGAGACATCATTTATGGATTTAAAAGAACTCCTATGTTGTTTACCCTTTGAACATGCATCACAAATTTTATCATTTGAAAAATTAAGTTTGGGTAAACCTCTAACTAGATTAAGGGAATTTAATTTTTCTAGAACACTCATGCTTGCATGTCCTAACTTTCTATGTCATAGCCATGAGTCATGTTCATCATGTGCAACTAAACATGCATGGGATGAATGGATGTCATCTAAATGCACCATGTAAATATTGCCTATTCTATGTCCTATGAGCATTGTTTGATTTGTTTTAATGTTTACAATTTTACAACCACTTTTATCAAATAAAACATTAAAACCTTTATCACATAACTGACTAATGCTCAACAAATTATGTTTAAGACCGTTGACATACAAAACATCTTTAATGTAGATAGAAGAGTGATTACCAATAGAGCCTATTCCTTCAATGAGTCCTTTTGAGTTATCACCGAAGGTTACTACTCCACCACTCTTAGGCTTTATTTCCACAAATCTACTTTTGTCACCGGTCATATGTCTTGAGCATCCACTATCAAGGTACCAAGAATTTTTGCTTGAAGCTTTAGCCTTGAAGCAATGCTCCCCCTACAAACAAAGAATTTAGGCCTTGGTTTTTGGTACCCAAATCATCTTGGGTCCATGAGTGTTAGCCTTTAACAATTTGGTTCCCTTGGGAATCCAAGAAGCAATAGCATTTAAGTTATTAGAAGTGATAAGTTCTTTAAGAACCCAAACATTTCTAATTTTATGACTTTTAGTTTGCTTATAAAAATTTCTTTGTTTAGGTATAAAATATTTTCTTTTTGTATATTGGGGTTTAAAATGATTTTCTTTCTCAAAATTCTTTTTCCCAATATCAAAAGATGTTTTAAGATTATCTACTTCCTTTGTGTGATAATCTTGAAAATCGGAAAGAAGTTTTTCAAGTTCAAGATTTTTAGTTTTAAGATCATTTGAAAAATTAACTAAAGATAAAACTTTCTTTTCCAATTCGGAGTTATTTTTTAAAAATGTCTCATTTTGAATTTTTAAATCAGAAATTATTTTCTTGTTTTTCAAAATGAACTCCTTGTATTTTTCTACTAACTCATCATACACTTCTTGAAGTTCATCATAAGCATCTTGAAGTTCTTCAATAGAAATATCTAAATTGTATGAATTAGAGGTTACCTTTGATTCATCATCGATGGCCATGAGACATAAGTTGGCCACTTCTTCCTCTTCCTCGGAAGACTCATCATCACTCCAAGTTGCAATTTGTGCTTTGAGCTTGTTCTTCCTCCCAAAGCTTTTCCTTTTCAATTGAGGACACTCAGAACGAATGTGACCCGGTTTGTTGCATTCATAGCAAGTAATTTGGTCTATCTCCTCTTCCTTGTTTTTACTCTTGAAGTCCCTTCTTCTCATGAATTTTCTTCCACGATTTGACTTCATAAACTGAGTAAATCGTTTGGCCAACATAGCCATTTCCTCTTCTTCATCCTCACTAGAATTGTTTTCTAATTGTGAAGCCTTTAATGCGATTCCAACTTTCTTTTTCTCAGCTTCCTTTTCTACTATCTTCTTCTCTTGTTCTCTTCCCTTTCTCATAATTTCATGTGTGAGTAGAGATCCAACAAGAGCATCTAATTTAAGAGTCTTCAAATCTTTGGCTTCAATTATGGCCGTTCTCTTGCTATCCCATGATTCCGGAAGAGAGTATAACAACTTTCTCACTAGCTTGTCTTCGGGAATGATTTCTCCGAAACCCTTTAAACCGTTGACAATGACCGAGAATCGATCAAACATTTGGGAAACACTTTCATCGGGATCCATCTTGAAGTTCTCATAGTTTAGATTGAGTAGTCCAATCTTTGTCTCCTTTACATCGCTAGTCCCTTCATATGTTGTCTCGAGAGTGTCCCAAACCTCCTTGGCATTTTCGATTGAAGACACCTTAGAGTAGATATCCGGACCAAGTGCACAAAATATTACATGAAGAGCTTTGTCGTTCACTTGCATCCTTCTTCTTTCATCATCGGTCATTTCGGCTTTGATTTTTGGAACAAGCCTTTCTCCATCTCTCCTCATGGGAATGTATGGACCTTCTTCAACTACATCCCACACCAAAAAGTCGGTAGACTTAATGAAGAGCCTCATCCTATTCTTCCAATAAAGATAGTTATCCCCATTGAAGAATGGTGGCTTGGTGGTGGATTGAGATTCATAGTTGGAGGTGGATGCCATTGCTTGACTTGTTGTTGATCAAACTTTCAACTTTCCAAGGATCGACTCAAGAGGGTTGTAATCCTTCCAATGAGTGTAGCTCTGATACCAATTGTTGAGTTGATCAAACAATTGCAAATGGCCAAGAAGGGGGGTGAATTGGCAATTAAAAATTTTTGTGAAGAGAATATTGGAAAATAAAATGACACAAGGGGTTATAGTGGTTCAAGTTCAACAACCGAACTCTACATCAACTACCTTATGTTTAGTTCTACACCTTAGCTCCCACTAAGGATTTTCCAAAACAATTCACTACTTGAATTCGTCCCCTTTTCTTGGATGAGGAGGAAACCTTACAATATCGATTAAGCTTTTCAACCCCAAGCTTAATCCACTCAAATACAAAGAAGATTTTTGGTAAACTCAAGTATTTCCTCTCAAAGGATGATTGTCTACCCACTTACAATTACAGCAACCCAAAAACTCTCAATAATATGACAAAATGAAATACAAAGAGTTGGGCACAAGAATATAGCTTTGAATAGCTCTAGGATTTGGATTTTTGCTTTGATGATGCTTGAATGTGTATTGTTGATCTTCCTGGTGAAATGAAGCTTGTATTTATACCCTTGAATCAGTTTCTAGCCGTTTGGATCATTTGACTTATTGAAAGAGCCGTTGGGAACATTTTTCCAGCTATTAAGGCAGCTCCCCAGCACCGCGTATCGATACACGACAAGGCTGTATCGATACGCTAGTTTAAATTCCAACTAGCCGTTATGCGTAAAAACAGAGTGTATCGATACACTAGGCGTATCGATACGGTCCAAACTTTCTGTTTAAGTTTGTTGCATCAAAGCGTATCGATACAGGGGTCGTATCGATACGGTCCAAAGTCTCTGTAAAACCATTTAATTTGTTGCATCAATGTGTATCGATACTGTGACCAAGAGTATCGATACGTCATAACGGTCAAAACAAATTTTCAAATAATTATGCTTGGCGTATCGATACGGTTATTAAGCGTATCGGTACGGTTGCCCAGATAAACACTATATCGATACGTATGAAGTGAGTATCGATACGCTATGTTCATTCAGAATTACAGTAAGTTTCAAGTGTATCGATACGGTGAGTGTATCGATACGCAGGGCCATTTTTGCATAATTTGGTTTTGAAAAACATGAAAAAGGTTTGAGAAACTTAATGTTTTGAGATCCAATCTTCAAACAATATTTTATACAAAACATTTTGTTTAATATTTGAACCTTTAAAGAGTTCTTAAAAATTTATTTGTTTTGCAATTTGATCCTTAAATTTTTATGTTATATCAAAATCAATTTTAGTTTTACATAGTCCAATTCCAATATTAGAATCAATCGATTGTTTCACTTATCATACAATTTAAATCAGAATTTACTTAAAGTTTCTAGTTTCATTCAAATTTCTCATACATGTAATTCATTCAATTATAATCCAATTCTATTAATTTTGATTCATTCGAATACCACTTTAATCAATCCGACTTGGTTTCTATATTATCATATAGTACAACTCTCATATAGTGCTAACCGATTCATAATTCATACTTATAACATATCCGAATATCATCATCCATAGTGTTTTAGTTTCCCTTGTACAAAATAACTACCCGACGTAACTATATACGGCCAAACCTATAGGTTGCCTTTACAAAAAGAAATCCAACAAAAAGAATCAAGCCCCCAAAACATATACTCGGGCGATCTATACCCCAAAATATGTACCCCTTAATTACATACCAAAATGAAGGGAAACGTCTTATAACGTTTATACATTACTAAAGAATTAGTTCATAAACATCACCATTAATGCAAATTGAACTAGCATGCAGACCGCTAAACCACCCAACATGAGCAAAACAAAGATAGCAAAGGGCATACTTAATCCTCGAGTAGGGAGATAACAGGTGGTAGATCAACAAGCTAGAACCTGAAATTTTTGGGAAGGAAGGAAAGGTTCGAGTGGTAAGTACTTCTCGTACTTAGTGAGGAAACCTTAATCTAATCAATTTCCATTTATATACTAATGATCACACATTAGATTCCACTTTGTATATTATTTCATTTTCCTAATTCATTCGAATGGCTCATCAAACAAAGCAATTTCACAATTAATTGATCAACATCAGCAATCATTCGAATTTTATGCATAGCAAGGCATTTGTCTCCATTCGAATACAAGCAATCTCATACCAACCATATCATTAATATTTCATAGAAATCATGAATCCAAAATCAATCTATCTATTTATCAATTATCATGCTCAATTTGCATAACATATCAAATACAACAATTCATGATATCGCTAGTATCATAATCGAAATATTCAAGTCCTTCAATGACCACATGTTAATTCAATTGCATACCAATTTAACATGGAATTAAAATCAAATCACCCATTTCGAAGTCATGGTGCTCAATTCGAATTAACTACTTCAATTTCATAAATTCGATCAACGGCAATTTCAATTAACAAACAGCAGCAAACTGTAGCAGAGAATCGAATAATTTCTTAATTTATAATCGACCAGCGAACATCCAATTCAAAGAATTACACCAACAAAAATCAAGAATTTAATATCGCTTTTCAATACTTTAATTTCTTATTAATTCAATTAGCAATGCCTTGGATAGTATAGTAAGCTAGGTATTCGAGTCACATATAACTGAAGTGTGAATCAAATTCACCATATAATAGGTACCACGTACCAATTCATATCATCGTATAACATATCATAATGTCTGCAGACATTAAGCAAGAAGGTACACTTACGTACCACAATATCGAGTACACTAACGTACCGATTTTCTTATCGAGCTCAAGACTCTAGGCTAGCCGTACTACCTGGACAGACTGTACACACCAAGGGCTTTGCTTATCAATCTTTAATTTAATCATACACTTATTCGATCAGATTTTCAGAATTGCTTAATTAATCCTTTCGATTAATTTCTTATAAATTCCATTTCAACAACACATATAAACACATATAATTAGTTTTCCAATCAATTCACATATCTTCAATCAGCATGTATACCATCAATTTCATATCATATAATTCGATTCCACATTTCATGACTCAATTTTCAATCGGGCTTATCAATCACACATATCGTATCAACCAATATTATCAATCATTGACCATTCGATCACCATATCAACAATGCCAATAATCAGTAGTTCAATAATCCAAAAACAATCCAATATACCTCAAATTCAATTCGAAATCAGCATGGCAATATAAAATTTCCATCTCAAACACATAAATCACAAAATCACATAACACATGCAATAAAATCGAATTTCCTTTATTCCTTCTTCCCTTAGCATTTACCAACCTTAATTAAATCCAATTTCATGCTCAATTTATATGTTAACAACAATTTAAGGGTAGTTGAGACTCTAATCTCAACTCTAAGGGTGTTTCACTCACTGTTCGCCAAGCTAGTTCTGGATTAGAATGCCTTTTGCTCGATCCTCAGCCGTTCCAGGTACAGTTTCTTCCTCAACTCTTTCACCTCTAGGATCTAAGGCATTTAAGCCAAACAATAGAGAAATTTTCAGAATTCTATTCATAAATTTCAAGACTGAATTTTATTTCTTATTCCAATTTAGTCCCTATACTATTATGGTTCGACATGGCCAATTCCATTTTCACTAATTCCCTCAAATTAGTGCTTAAACTTTCAATTTGTTCACTAATTTATGTGAATTACATTTCTCACAGATTTCTAACCAATTTACCACCTTTCCTTTCGTCCAATTTTACAAATTTAATATCTCACTTGTTCTTAAATTTTCTCCTATTATTTTTCACACAGTTTTGGCCACTAAACTTAATATGTTTCTCATTTCCAGTATAAAACTCCAAATAAATCATCGTTTGTTTCTAAATTCAATTAACATGTTCAATTTTTCATATTAAAATTTCAGCTCGAAACTCCCAGTAATTTATTTTCTAAAATTTTCCAAAGTTCACTGTCCAGCTAAGAACATTGCTGGACAGTTTTGCATGTTGTTCGAATTGAGCTTTCATATTTCACTACAATAATCAATTCTCATTTTTATAATTTTTCCATCAAACTATACATATCAAAGTATAACATATCAAAATTTCATCATAAAATTCCTACTAATTAATTTTCTACAATTTTCTAAAGTTGCATGTTCATACAACTACCAAATCTGTCCAATTTAGCTCTTGCATGTTCATAAGTTTTTATCATTCAAAATTTCTTGAAGTTTCTTATGAACTTAGAATTTCCAGCAGCATAACTTTTATTCTCATTACTATCATGATTTTCTAAAGATATTAAAACCATTGATCTATTAAGAATTTTAACATATTCGAACAATAGAAGGAAAGGGCTACTTACTTCTGATTTTTCCTTGAATTTTCTAGGTGGATTTCTATGCCATGCAAGCCTCTCTTATTCTTCACCGAAAACTCTCAAGCTTTCTCTCAAAGTTTATGTTTGTAGTATATGTGTGAAATGAACAATTGTGACTTAGTTGGTATGGTTTGGTATACCCGGTTAAGGAAGAGAAAAAAGAGAGAGGAGACATAATTAATGAGATAAGACTACTAAGTCATATCTCAACTAATTTCCCTTTTTATCATCTTTAATTATACCATTCAATTATAAAAATCCTTAATAATTCTATCATTCCATGTTAATTCAAGATTAGCTTATGAATTTTATACTTTAGCATGCATCTCTCATAGTTGGTGCATCATTCGGTTTGGTCACTAGACCAATTACCCGAATTCCTCTTCAACATTTCCTTAAAATTCAATTTGGTCCTTATTGAACCTATTTCCAATTCAATAATTTAGGAAATTTAATCTAATAAGTCATCTCATCATTTAATTAAGTCTCTAATCTTCTAAGCTAATTTTTGGGATGTTACATTTCTTCCCCCTTAAAGAAAGAATTCGTCCTCGAATTCTTACCTGAATCGAACAAATAGGGATATTGGTTTCGCATTGTTTCCTCAGATTCCTATGTTGCCTCTTCCATCTTGTGATTTCTCCACAAGACTTTAACCAGTGCAACATTTTTGTTCCCGAGTCTTTTGATTTCTCTATCTAGAATCTGAATCGGTTCCTCTTCATAGGACAAGTCAGGATTTAGCTCTACTTCTTCTGGCTCTAAGATATGAGATGGATCGATCTATACTTTCTGAGCATTGACACATGGAAGACATTGTGGATTTTATCGAATTCATTGGGAAGTGCAAGTCGATAACCCACTGGGCCAATTCTTTCTGAAATTTCAAAAGGTCCAATAAAGCGAGGACTGAGTTTTCCCCTCTTTCCGAACCGAAATACTTTCTTCCATGGGGAGACCTTGAGGAAGACTTTGTCTCCCACATTATGCTGAATGTCTCTTCGTTTCAGATCAGCATAGGCTTTTTGTCTATCAAAAGCTTGCTTTAAACGAGAGTGGATGATTTGAACTTTCTCTTATGTTTCTCTGAGCAATTGTGGTCCCAACACTTTATTTTCGCCAAGTTCGGACCAGCAAAGAGGAGTTCTGCATTTTCTGCCATACAATGCTTCAAAAGGTGCCATCTGAATAGACGACTGATAGCTATTGTTGTAGGCAAATTCCACTAAGGGTAGGGATTTCTCCCAATTCTTTCCAAAGTCAATAATGCATGCTCTAAGCATATCTTCGAGAATCTGAATTACTCGTTCAGACTGAGCATCGCTTTGCAGATGGAAAGCAGTGCTTAGATTCAATTTAGTTCCCATAGTTCTTTACAACGTTCTCCGAAATCGAGAAGTGAATCTCGGATCACGATCAGAGACAATGGAGATAGGAATTCCATGTAGCCGAATTATTTCTTGAATGTACAAGTTGGCTAAAGTCTCTAGACTGTAATTGATACGAATAGGGATGAAATGTGCTGATTTGGTGAATCGGTCAACAATCACCCAAATAGCATCATATTTTCTTGGAGAACAAGGAAGACCAGTCACGAAGTCCATAGTAATTCGTTCCCATTTCCACTGTGGTAATACAAGTGGTTGGAGTAATCCGGTGGGAACTCTATGTTCAACTTTGACTCTTTGACAATTGAGGCATTTAGACACAAATTCATTGATAGCCGCTTTCATACCAGACCACCAATACAAATATTTGAGATCTTTATACATCTTAACCGATCCAGGGTGGACCGAAAAAGAACTCTGGTGTGCTTCTTCTAGAAGATCTCTTTTCAAATTTTCATCATTTGGAACACAGATTCTATCTTTGAAGTAGAGGAGACCGTTGGTGTGTATACGGAATCCTTCACCAGACTTTGTATCCAATTTGGAAATAATATCCTGAAGTTCTAGATCAGCTTTCTGAAGATTTTCAATCCTTGAGATTAGACTGGACTGAATTTGAAGTTCGGATAGAAATCCTTGCTTCTGATACACTCGAAGATGAGCATTGATAGCAGTTGGAGCTACAAGAATAATTTTAACAATTTAGACAGAATTATTATTATTGCAGACATATTAAATTTTTATTTTTATTAAGGATCAGGGATTAGGAACTTTACCCAATGTCGGTTTACGACTCAAGGAGTCTGCAACCACATTGGCTTTTCCTGGATGATAGTCAATAACTAAATCATAGTCTTTCAATAACTCCATCCATCTGCGTTGTCTCAGATTCAGATCTTTCTGAGTCAGGAGATACTTTAGGCTCTTGTGATCGGTGAACAGATAACACTTCTCACCGTACAAATAGTGTCTCCATATTTTGAGAGCAAACACGATAGCAGCAAGTTCAAGATCATGCGTTGGATATTTCAACTCATGAGATTTCAATTGGCGTGAAGCATAAGCAATCACATTGTCACCTTGCATTAAAACACATCCAAGACCCGCATGTGAAGCATCACTGTACACTGTATAATCTTTGCCCGGTTCTGGTTGGATCAAAACTGGGGCATGAGTCAAGGATGTTTTAAGTTGGTCAAAGCTTCTCTGTTGCTTTTCAGACCATTCAAATGGTTGGTATTTACGAAGAAGTTTAGTTAAAGGTAAGGCTATAAAGGAAAACCCCTTGACAAACCTTTTGTAATAACCAGCTAGACCAAGAAAACTCCTTATTTCCCTGACATTTCTAGGAGGTCACCAATCCATGATTGACTGAATTTTCTTTGGGTCAACTTTAATTCCTTCTGCAGAAATTACATGTCCAAGGAAAGAGACTTCCGATAACCAGAACTCACACTTGGAAAATTTTACGAATAACTGGCATTCCCGGAGAGTTTGCAATACAATGCGGGGGTGATCTGCATGTTCTTCTCGATTGCGAGAATAGACCAGAATGTCATCAATGAAGACGACTACAAATTTATCAAGGTATGGCTTGAACACCCTGTTCATGAGATACATGAATGCCGCCGGAGCATTTGTTAATCCGAAAGGCATTACCAGAAATTCATAGTGGCCATAACGAGTTCGGAAGGCTATTTTTGACACATCCTCCTCTTTGACTCTCATTTGATAGTATCCAGATCGCAGATCGATCTTTGAGAATACCGAAGCATCTCTAAGTTGATCAAACAGATCTTCTATTCTTGGGAGTGGATATCGGTTCTTGATTGTGATCTTGTTCAATTGACGGTAGTCAATGCAAAGATGCATCGCTCTATCCTTCTTCTTTACAAACAGAACATATGCACCCCAAGGAGAAGTGCTAAGTCGAATGAAACCCTTGTCCTAAAGCTCTTGAAGTTGCTTTTACAATTCTTTCAACTCAAGTGGTGCCATCCGGTACGGAGTGATAGACATCGGACTTGAGCCAGGCTATACTTCAATCTCGAATTCAACTTCTCTTGTCGGAGGGAGACCAGGTAGTTCCTTGGGAAACACATCAATGAATTCAGAAACAACAGGCATTTCAGATATTCCAAATTCAATTTGATCTCGTAAGACCATGGATGCAAAAATGGAAGTGGGCTTTTTATCAATTAGGAGTATGAATTCTTTTCCTAAACCCTGAAGGTACAATCTTTTATTTTGACAATCTACCCAAGCCACATGTTTACTTAACCAATCTAAACCCAATATTAGATCGAACTCACAGGAGGGTAATATGTAGAGATCAATAAGGAATGGCAAATTGCTAATATGCAATGAACAATTTCTACATATTAGGTTAATGTTCGAAGTTCCTCCTAAAGGGTTTGAGACCATCAGACTTGTTTTTACAATTTCAGGTTCTAATTTCAACTTTTTCACTACAGATAGACATGTGAATGAATGAGTGGATCCCGAATCAATTAAGGCATAAACAGGATGTGAGTTTAGCTCAACAGTACCTGCAATCACTTTAGGAGACTCTTCATCATCTCTACCACGAATGTGGTAAACTCTAGTAGGAGCTCGAGATTCCTGATGAGTGGTAGCATTAGAATGAGTACCCTTGCCTTTCTTCTGATAGCTTGGCTGGGCGGACTTGGCATTCCTATTCCGATTAGATGATGTCGGACTAGGAACTGCAGTGTTACGAGCTGGCATAGATTCATGCTTCTGAGGACAGTCTTTAATGTAGTGATCATCACCACCACAAGCATAGCAGAGATTTGCCTGAAGTCTACACTGACCTCGATGTGGTTTCTGACAGAACTTGCAAGGAGGAATCTTTTCAGAATTTCCCGTACTATTAACTGACATAGTCGGTATTGAGGATCTGATCACTGTAGCTGGTTTAGAAGTGTAATTACTCCTCGGAGCAGAAGTGAAATTAGAAGACCCTTCTTTCTAAAATTTGGTCTTTTTGAACTGCCATTGAGACTTGTCGTCTCGTTTCTGCTTTTTGTCAGGTCTATTGCCCCCTTTTCGGTTTTTAGCAGCTTTCATTCTAGCTTCAGTTGCAATAGCTCGATTTACCAGATTCTGGAAATCATTGATTCCCAAAGCAGTGAAGATTGGACTCAATTCATCATTCATACCTTCAATGAACATTCTGCATTTATCAGCTTCAATTTTGATGTATTCTGCACCATATTTGCAATACTTGCAAAAGTCTGTGATGAGTGTTTAAAAGTTCTATTATTTACACCCTTTTTAACCCATATTTCTGCTGCATTCAAGCATTATTCATTGCATTTAGGTCAGTTTACAGCAAAACATCACAAATATATTAAAAGGCACAGATTCTACTAAAAATGGCTGTTTTTGTAGGTATCTGCCATAGAAGACGGAGAAGGCAGGCCCAGGGCAGATAAGCAGAAGAGCTGAACTGGACAAGCAGCCGAAGAAGAACGAACCTGTCATGGACCTGTCGTGACAGCAAGGTGACAGCAGACTTATGAAGAGGAAAAGTAAAGTGGATCTCGATAGATAGAGAAAAATCTGCTCGTCTGTCGTGTGGAAGCCAAATATTTTTCCAAGCCCCGGATCAAAAGATATGTCAAGCCAAAGCTCAAGGAGAAGAAATTCCTAGAAACAAGGATGCGGCTGGAAAGTAGGAGACTTTAGAGATTTAGTCTTTATTAGAATCTTACTTTTAATTAAAGTTGTAATCCTTGTTACCTTAGATAACTTGAGCCCAAAGCTTATATAAGGGCATAGATTAAACCTAGGGAAGAACCGATTACCCCATAACCGAAACCAAACCCCTGTCGTCCACCCGTCACCGACATGTTCTAAATCCCCCCTAGGGCTACGGGTTGTTTTGTAAAGTAGTTGCAAGGGTTGCTTTGTTTTTAGGATTTTTCAGTTCAATAAAATAAACTTCAAGTTCTCTTATTTTGGTTTTAATATCTTGCAAGAGCATCAGGAGAGCATTGTGAGGTTATCCATTTACTTAGCATCGGGAGAGTTAAGTATACGAAAGAGATAAGAGCGCGTTCTCTAGTTTATAGTTGAACCATCTTGTGCCTAGGGATAGGGCGAGGTTAAGTGGCTAAGGAAGAATTCATACACATCGGTGTTCATCCTTCGATTCACGCCGGGAGGTATCATCAAAGACGTGATCATCGACAGACTTGTGCCTAGGGATAGGGCAAGGCAGATCTGGGATTCTTGCCAAGCTTGAAGTACGGAGTTAGTGTTCGCTGCCGCGACAGCTAACGGACAGCCGCCGCGACAGGTGCTGTCAGCGACGGGCGCGACGACAGAACTGGAGATCCTAAGCAATTCAATACCTGCACTACTGAGCAACTCAATACCAGCCCATTCTTTCTATCTTGATTTCTCTACTCTTTTATTTAAGTTTACTTTATATTTCTCGTGACAAAATCTTAAATCATTCTTTTTCCCCTTGTGCAGATAGCAAAGGAAAGGGTTAGCCCAGTCCTTGTGGAGACGATATCCGATACTTCGTATCACTTTACTATTTGCGTCGTGTACACTTGCACTACAATTGCGATAGACACTTTTACACGCAACAAGTTTTTGGCGCCGTTGCCGGGGACTGGCAACACACTCTTACCCTAGCTTCTGCACTTTTCTTTTTTTTTTTTATTTTTTTTTATTTTTTTTATTATTTTTTAACAAAAAAAAAACTCAGGTGAAAATACAGGTTCAAGGGCATCACCATGCCAGGAAAAACCATTCGAGAGTTGATGTGGGAAAGTTCTCGCAACTACCGTAAAGACATGCTGCCACGACAGCAACAGGGGCAGCAAATGCCGATGCCGCAGCAGCAAAATTTTTTATGGTACGATCAAAACCCACAAAATTTTTTATACCATAACAGTTTTGCTGCAGAACCCGACCTGCCCTGGCAATGTCATCATCCTCAAGAGCAGTCAAAATCCTTAGAAGACACATTGCAAGCCTTCTTGGCAATCACTCAAAAAGTGTCAGCCTCTACGAACGCAAGTATCGCCAAGATGGATGAACTCTTGAGCAGACCAGTCCTCATTCATGCCACAGATGAACCTGAAATCCTGAGGCAAGACGACGAGGATGCCCATGTGAAGGAATACCCAACATATGATGAATCTGAGCAACAACCTGCCATGGCAATGACCGAGGAGCCGGAATGGAGCAACACCGCGACAATGCTGAGTGAAATTCAAGAGAATGTCATGGCAGCAACAACTTTTGAGGCAGAAACTCCAGTCAAAGCGGAAACTGCCGCCTCGACAGAAACTGCCGCCTCGACAGAAACTGCCGCCTCGACAGCAACTGTCGCCTCGACAGCAACTGCCGCCTCGGCAGCAACTGATGCTGAAGCAGTAACCACATCAAAGGCAAATTCTCAACCCACGACCTCGATTAGGCCTAACCAAGATTGCACACATCCATCCCTGTCATGGCACTCGCACGACCACCTAGAAGAGCTACCCAATGACAATGCCTCGTCGATGGAATATGAGCAGGTAATAAACGAACCTTTTGAATTATATGAAAACTCACCAATTCCATTGCAGGTATTAGAGGAACCAAAGCCGGTGGACATAGAATCATCAAAGTCTCTACTGATGGAGATTTACGAGTGGTCAACAGAATTTAGTATAGAGAGCGATGGCAATTACCAATGTCCCATTGACCTGCAAAGTAACCTGACAACAGGCTGTCAAAATAACTGCCTGTCACAGCAGCAGACACGACAGCAAGGGCTACATTCAACCACAACAACATTCAACGAAAACAAGGTAAGTTTGTGGTCGAATGTCAATTTGATTTTTTCTAATCATATGTTCATGCCCTCAGAAACATTACCAAGAAGGGAGGACTTCATGGACTACAAAGGGAAGAGAAAGAAAGGAGCCCCCACCATGAGAAAAATCACCAGATGGAGGGTACAGATGGACTTCAAGAAGTACCGGAAACAACGCCTCAAGCATTATCAGGGGACTGAAGCCCCAGGAATGCAGGAAGTGGTTACCTTAGGAGATGCCCTACCTGGCATCCCTAATTTAACCTAATTTTTCTTTCTATTTATTTTTATTATTATTTACTATTTATTAGGAAATTAGGTTTATTTTATTCAAATAATGTTTTTCTAATTTCAGTTTTTAGGAAATAAAGGAGTCAAGAAGGAAAGGAGAAGTGGCCCAAGCCCACCATCCAACCATCAGCCCAACAGAGCCCATTTATTGAAGCCTGTCGTTCCAGCTTCCGCCGCAGATACAGACAAGACAGACTGTCAACAGACTGTCACGGCAGACGCAGAAGCGTGTGATAGACGCGTAACAAACGCATAAATTCGTGGCAGACGTGTCAGGCACGCCAAATCTCATCAGTCGCCCCGTTATTCACGCCTTCCGTTACAGTATTAACGGGCAGCACCTCGACCACTATAAAACCCCGTTTCATTTTCATTTTCACTCACTTCTGTCTTTCTTACTTGTTCTCCCTTTTTAGTTTTCATTTGCTTTCATTTACTTTTCACAACCCTTGCACTAATATATCTTATAGGAAAACCCGACGCAATGCTGCTTCCACTTTCTCAGAGGCAGAAGCTCCGACATCCAGGTCGTGGAGCAACCTGCCCTTGAACCTGCCCAGCCTCCTCCACAGCCCAGACGCCGCCATCAGATCCGTGTCAGCAGCAGCAGCGAGGCAGCGACTAAAATTTAAGTTTTTACCTCTTATTGCTGCATGCCTTTATATTTTGTGATGTACTTTTTCTTTATTTTATTTTTCATGTCATTTTGCATTGAGGGCAATGCAACCCTCGAGTTTGGGGGTGGCAACCCTCCATCATTAATGGAGTCTTAAGTACATTTTTTTATTAATTGTTGTGTCTTTTATTTATTTAAGTTCTCTAAAAAAAATCAGAAAATATAAAACTGTTGGCTTAAAACTGTGAAGTAAACTTACCTGTCATGACAGCTCTGTCGTGGCAGCATCTTTAGGACAGTTTAAGGAGAAGTTTAGAGCCTTTCTATAGTTCTGAAAAACTTAAACACCTTTGTGACTGTTATACTGCTTAGATGTCTTTTAGCCAAACTAGAATAGGATGCTTAGTACTTGAATAGCCCCTAGAGGTGCCTAACACTGGCTCTAGGAAAGAAGTTTAGCAAAAGAAACTCAAAAACCTAGAGGTGCCCGAAACCGGCTCTAGGAAGCTAACTAGAGGTGCCCAAAACTGGCTCTAGAAAAATTTAGCTCGAAAATAAAAGAAAAAAGAAGCATGAAAATGTGTCTTCAAGAAAATAAACTTTGGCATAAAAATTCGAGTTAAAAGAGTTGATTATTCTAGTGAAACTAAGAGAGTCTTAGCATATAACTGTTCACAAGCATGCACACACTGCACAAGGACTATAGGGAGATTCCGGACAGATCCTAATCTTTCTGACAGGTTGCTGCCGCCATAGAGAATGAGCGACGGGTAAGGGACAATTCACTGTTTGAAGGCCAACACAAAAATTTTCATTCTTCTTTTAAGTCTTAATTGCTTGAGGACAAGCAAAAACTTGAGTTTGGGGGTGTGATGAGTGTTTAAAAGTTCTATTATTTACACCCTTTTTAACCCATTTCTACTGCATTCAAGCATTATTCATTGCATTTAGGTCAGTTTACAGCAAAACATCACAAATATATTAAAAGGCACAGATTCTACTAAAAATGGCTGTTTTTGTAGGTATCTGCCATAGAAGACGGAGAAGGCAGGCCCAGGGCAGATAAGCAGAAGAGCTGAACTGGACAAGCAGCCGAAGAAGAACGAACCTGTCATGACAGCAAGGTGACAGCAGACTTATGAAGAGGAAAAGTAAAGTGGATCTCGATAGATAGAGAAAAATCTGCTCGTCTGTCGTGTGGAAGCCAAATATTTTTCCAAGCCCCGGATCAAAAGATATGTCAAGCCAAAGCTCAAGGAGAAGAAATTCCTAGAAACAAGGATGCGGCTGGAAAGTAGGAGACTTTAGAGATTTAGTCTTTATTAGAATCTTACTTTTAATTAAAGTTGTAATCCTTGTTACCTTAGATAACTTGAGCCCAAAGCTTATATAAGGGCATAGATTAAACCTAGGGAAGAACCGATTACCCCATAACCGAAACCAAACCCCTGCCGTCCACCCGTCACCGACATGTTCTAAATCCCCCCTAGGGCTACGGGTTGTTTTGTAAAGTAGTTGCAAGGGTTGCTTTGTTTTTAGGATTTTTCAGTTCAATAAAATAAACTTCAAGTTCTCTTATTTTGGTTTTAATATCTTGCAAGAGCATCGAGAGAGCATTGTGAGGTTATCCATTTACTTAGCATCGGGAGAGTTAAGTATACGAAAGAGATAAGAGCGCGTTCTCTAGTTTATAGTTGAACCATCTCGTGCCTAGGGATAGGGCGAGGTTAAGTGGCTAAGGAAGAATTCATACACATCGGTGTTCATCCTTCGATTCACGCCGGGAGGTATCATCAAAGACGTGATCATCGACAGACTTGTGCCTAGGAATAGGGCAAGGCAGATCTGGGATTCTTGCCAAGCTTGAAGTACGGAGTTAGTGTTCGTTGCCGCGACAGCTAACGGACAGCCGCCGCGACAGGTGCTGTCGGCGACGGGCGCGACGACAGAACTGGAGATCCTAAGCAATTCAATACCTGCACTACTGAGCAACTCAATACCAGCCCATTCTTTCTATCTTGATTTCTCTACTCTTTTATTTAAGTTTACTTTATATTTCTCGTGACAAAATCTTAAATCATTCTTTTTCCCCTTGTGCAGATAGCAAAGGAAAGGGTTAGCCCAGTCCCTGTGGAGACGATATCCGATACTTCATATCACTTTACTACTTGCGTCGTGTACACTTGCACTACAATTGCGATAGACACTTTTACACGCAACAGTCTGCAACATACTGCTCAATAGGACGATTGGCCTGTTTGAGGTGCAAGAATCTCTTTCTTCTTTCAGCTAAGTACTGCTCACTGATGTACTTCTTTTTGAACTCTTCAAGGAAAAACTCCCATGTCACCAGTTCGGTTGGAACAGTTAGAGTAGTGGTTTCCCACCAATTCATAGCTTCATCAGCTAACAGAGCCACAACACACTCCAATTTATGGTCATCAGAGCACTGTAATTGTCTGGTTACCACCTTGGTGGTATTTTCAAGCCAGTACTCTGCATCTTCTGGTGTTTCTTCATTCGTACCAGCAAAACTGTATGCTCGATGCTGAGAGAGTTTATCTATAGGTGCTCTGCTAGGTGCAACAGGGACAGAAACAACAGGTTTCTCTTGTTTCAGATTTGTCAGAAGTTGATTGAACATCTCCTTCATGCTGAGGAGACATTCCCTTTGGGCAGACTGAACCATAGGATTTTCAGGTGGAGGATGTTCGTGCTCAACATTCTGAAAAGTCTCTCTATTAAATTGTTCTGTGTTCTGAACAGGTTCTTTATCGGATTGCTCAACGATCTGAACATGCTCTTTAGTGATCCGTTCAAGGACTTGAGTAGGCATTTTGGTGATTTCCTCGGTAATATGAGCAGGCTCTTTGTTTTTCTCCTTTCTCGGAGTTTCAGTTTGAGTTGGTGGATTATCACCCAATCTCACACTTTCACCTTCGCTCGAAGATTCATGTGAGCTCCCATTCTTTGGGTCCTTTGGGTCCGTCATTTCTATCATTCATTTAAACAACAAGAAGATCAGAAAGCTCAATACAGTTATCTTAGTATGCAATACATGGGTGGCATACCTAAAACAATGCAGACGCATGCAGACTCGATTAGACTTTTAGAACTTAACCTAAAAAGCTCTGATTACCACTTTATATAACACCCTTCACCCTGGATTAGGGGCAAGAAGCGTTATATTAACTTATAACGGATTCTGATTCGGATTCGTATTAGCTTAGGCAGCGGAAGGTTAACTATTTCATGTAACATTTTTTTATTCGAATACAACAATACAAATTACATTAATTTACATTCACTCATTATACATAAAAATCATATAAGATTCCTTGTCACATTTTGATCAATAGCATGGTGGGCACATATAATTTCTAAGGTTATTCGGTTACGACCACACCTGTTATATATACCATACATACTAATTCATTTCATCTCTAATTCCAAATCTAATAATTCTCATACATTCGAAAGTTTCCTATTTAATTTCTATCCCATTCGGATATCACATACATAGTCCAATTCCAATATTAGAATCAATCGATTGTTTCACTTATCATACAATTTAAATCACAATTTACTTAAAGTTTCTAGTTTCATTCAAATTTCTCATACACGTAATTCATTCCATTATAATCCAATTCTATTAATTTTGATTCATTCGAATACCACTTTAATCAATCCGACTTGGTTTCTATATTATCATATAGTACAACTCTCATATAGTGCTAACCGATTCAAAATTCATACTTATAACATATCTGAATATCATCATCCATAGTGTTTTAGTTTCCCTTGTACAAAATAACTACCCGGGGTAACTATAAAAGGCCAAACCTATAGGTTGCCTTTACAAAAATAAATCCAACAAAAAGAATCAAGCCCCCAAAACATATACTCGGGCGATCTATACCCCAAAATATGTACCCCTTAATTACATACCAAAATGAAGGGAAACGTCTTATAACGTTTATACATTACTAAAGAAATAGTTCATAAACATCACCATTAATGCAAATTGAACTAGCATGCAGACCGCTAAACCACCCAACATGAGCAGAACAAAGATAGCAAAGGGCATACTTAATCCTCGAGTAGGGAGATAACAGGTGGTAGATCAACATGCTAGAACCTGAAATTTTTGGGAAGGAAGGAAAGGTTCGAGTGGTAAGTACTTCTCGTACTTAGTGAGGAAACCTTAATCTAATCAATTTACATTTATATACTAATGATCACACATTAGATTCCACTTTGTATATTATTTCATTTTCCTAATTCATTCGAATGGCTCATCAAACAAAGCAATTTCACAATTAATTGATCAACATCAGCAATCATTCGAATTTTATGCATAGCAAGGCATTTGTCTCCATTCGAATACAAGCAATCTCATACCAACCATATCATTAATATTTCCTAGAAATCATGAATCCAAAATCAATCTATCTATTTATCAATTATCATGCTCAATTTGCATAACATATCAAATACAACAATTCATGATATCGCTAGTATCATAATCGAAATATTCAAGTCCTTCAATGACCACATGTTAATTCAATTGCATACCAATTTAACATGGAATTAAAATCAAATCACCCATTTCGAAGTCATGGTGCTCAATTCGAATTAACTACTTCAATTTCATAAATTCGATCAACGGCAATTTCAATTAACAAACAGCAGCAAACTGTAGCAGAGAATCGAATAATTTCTTAATTTATAATCGACCAGCGAACATCCAATTCAAAGAATTACACCAACAAAAATCAAGAATTTAATATCGCTTTTCAATACTTTAATTTCTTATTAATTCAATTAGCAATGCCTTGGATAGTATAGTAAGCTAGGTATTCGAGTCACATATAACTGAAGTGTGAATCAAATTCACCATATAATAGGTACCACGTACCAATTCATATCATCGTATAACATATCATAATGTCTGCAGACATTAAGCAAGAAGGTACACTTACGTACCACAATATCGAGTACACTAACGTACCGATTTTCTTATCGAGCTCAAGACTCTAGGCTAGCCGTACTACCTGGACAGACTGTACACACCAAGGGCTTTGCTTATCAATCTTTAATTTAACCATACACTTATTCGATCAGATTTTCAGAATTGCTTAATTAATCCTTTCGATTAATTTCTTATAAATTCCATTTCAACAACACATATAAACACATATAATTAGTTTTCCAATCAATTCACATATCTTCAATCAGCATGTATACCATCAAATTTCATATCATATAATTCGATTCCACATTTCATGACTCAATTTTCAATCGAGCTTATCAATCATACATATCGTATCAACCAATATTATCAATCATTGACCATTCGATCACCATATCAACAATGCCAATAATCAACAGTTCAATAATCCAAAAACAATCCAATATACCTCAAATTCAATTCGAAATCAGCATGGCAATATAAAATTTCCATCTCAAACACATAAATCACAAAATCACATAACACATGCAATAAAATCTAATTTCCTTTATTCCTTCTTCCCTTAGCATTTACCAACCTTAATTAAATCCAATTTCATGCTCAATTTATATATTAACAACAATTTAAGGGTATTTGAGACTCTAATCTCAACTCTAAGGGTGTTTCACTCACTGTTCGCCAAGCTAGTTCTGGATTCGAAGGCCTTTTGCTCAATCCGCAGCCGTTCCAGGTACAGTTTCTTCCTCAACTCTTTCACCTCTAGGATCTAAGGCATTTAAGCCAAACAATAGAGAAATTTTTAGAATTCTATTCATAAATTTCAAGACTGAATTTTATTTCTTATTCCAATTTAGTCCCTATACTATTATGGTTCGACATGGCCAATTCCATTTTCACTAATTCCCTCAAAATAGTGCTTAAACTTTCAATTTGTTCACTAATTTATGTGAATTACATTTCTCACAGATTTCTAACCAATTTACCACCTTTCCTTTCATCCAATTTTACAAATTTAATATCTCACTTGTTCTTAAATTTTCTCCTATTATTTTTCACACAGTTTTGGCCACTAAACTTAATATGTTTCTCATTTCCAGTATAAAACTCCAAATAAATCATCGTTTGTTTCTAAATTCAATTAACATGCTCAAAATAGTGCTTAAACTTTCAATTTGTTCACTAATTTATGTGAATTACATTTCTCACAGATTTCTAACCAATTTACCACCTTTCCTTTCGTCCAATTTTACAAATTTAATATCTCACTTGTTCTTAAATTTTCTCCTATTATTTTTCACACAGTTTTGGCCACTAAACTTAATATGTTTCTCATTTCCAGTATAAAACTCCAAATAAATCATCGTTTGTTTCTAAATTCAATTAACATGTTCAATTTTTTCATATTAAAATTTCAGCTCGAAACTCCCAGTAATTTATTTTCTAAAATTTTCCAAAGTTCACTGTCCAGCTAAGAACATTGCTGGACAGTTTTGCATGTTGTTCGAATTGAGCTTTCATATTTCACTACAATAATCAATTCTCATTTTTATAATTTTTCCATCAAACTATACATATCAAAGTATAACATATCAAAATTTCATCATAAAATTCCTACTAATTAATTTTCTACAATTTTCTAAAGTTGCATGTTCATACAACTACCAAATCTGTCCAATTTAGCTCTTGCATGTTCATAAGTTTTTATCATTCAAAATTTCTTGAAGTTTCTTATGAACTTAGAATTTCCAGCAGCATAACTTTTATTCTCATTACTATCATGATTTTCTAAAGATATTAAAACCATTGATCTATTAAGAATTTTAACATATTCGAACAATAGAAGGAAAGGGCTACTTACTTCTGATTTTTCCTTGAATTTTCTAGGTGGATTTCTATGCCATGCAAGCCTCTCTTCTTCTTCACCGAAAACTCTCAAGCTTTCTCTCAAAGTTTATGTTTGTAGTATATGTGTGAAATGAACAATTGTGACTTAGTTGGTATGGTTTGGTATACCCGGTTAAGGAAGAGAAAAAAGAGAGAGGAGACATAATTAATGAGATAAGACTACTAAGTCATATCTCAACTAATTTCCCTTTTTATCATCTTTAATTATACCATTCAATTATAAAAATCCTTAATAATTCTATCATTCCATGTTAATTCAAGATTAGCTTATGAATTTTATACTTTAGCATGCATCTCTCATAGTTGGTGCATCATTCGGTTTGGTCACTAGACCAATTACCCGAATTCCTCTTCAACATTTCCTTAAAATTCAATTTGGTCCTTATTGAACCTATTTCCAATTCAATAATTTAGGAAATTTAATCTAATAAGTCATCTCATCATTTAATTAAGTCTCTAATCTTCTAAGCTAATTTTTGGGATGTTACACGGATAGTAAAGTCCTTCGTGGTAAGACCATTGAGTTGGTCAAAGTGTTGTGGAGACATTGTGGTGCTGAGGAAGCCATGTGGGAAAGGAATGAAGACATGAAAAAGCAATTTCCTTACCTTTTTCCTCCAAGTAAATTTCGATGACGAAATTTCTTTAGAGGGGGAGAGTTGTAATGCCCCGATTTTGGGCCTAGATGTTTTAGAGTTCGAATCGGACCGGTCGAGAACGGTTCGAATCTTTAAGGAAGATTTAGGGAACACCTAGTTCGAGATGCTTTAAAAGTATGGAAAGATACCTAAAAATCCTCATTTATTATATGAATGATTATGGTGAAAACAATTTTACAAAATAAGGTTTAGAAATACTACATTTCGGTGTAGTGACCAAATTGCAGTTTTTGCAAAAGTTAAATAGTGATTGTTTTGTAAAGGATTGAAACTTTGAATCATTAAGGAGCTAATTTTATCAAAATATTTTTAATCAGATTTCTTCTTATTTTGGGCGTTTTTAATAATGTTTTAATTAAGGGAAATAAAGATAATTAAAAGGAAAAACTATCTTTGACTTTTCATAACTACCTTACGTCAATTTTCTCTCAATTTTTCAGCCAAACACATTTCATCCATCAATTAGCCTCTGATTTTCATTCCTTTTGATGAGATTTCAATCTCCTTTTGTTTCCTAATCTTTTCCTCACCAAATCCTATTGTTTTCATTTTGGATTTTCGAGAAAACTTGCCCAAATCAAGGAGAAATCAGCCATTAGAGGTAAGCTTCGTCCTTCTCCTCTAATGATCAGTTCTTTACTGAAATTCCCAAGTTATCAATCCTTTGTTAATGATTTTTGAGTTGCTTTAATATTAGAAACAAGAAATTGTGTTAAAATTCAAGGTTCTTTGAGAGATCTTGATGATTTTCGTGGTTGTTGGTTAGACTTTGTTTTGAGGTTGTTTTCTAATGTATTTTGGATGGTAATTGATGTTATAAATGAGGTTTTATCAAACAAATCCCGAATAGGTTTGGATTCCTAAGTTTTGCATGCTAGAATGGTGGTTTTTGGGGTGGTTTTGGTGTTCTGATATAGCTAGAGATATAAGGACGAGTTTGTGGTGGTTTTTGGTGTTGTTTGATGTTTAGAAATGATTAGAAGTGATAGATCATGGCTGGGTTTTGTTTTGGAAGAGTTTGGAGGTGATTTCGGTTGTTTTTGGTGGCCGAAATGAGGCTCTTGAGTAGAGCAGCGGGTTTAGATGTGTGGCTGATGATTTCAATGCATGATGATGCATTAATCCTCTGCTCTTATGTTTTATGAACAGGGGAGACATCTTCGGACGCCTTTGGTGTTGATCCGGGAGCTTAGATAGCGTTTCGGCGATCAAGCGAAACGTAATCGGTGAGTGCGAATGGTTTTAGAAGTCCTTGAGGGACAAAGAAACAAGGTTTGGGGATTTAGGAAAGGTTTGAAACACCTTCCTAAGTCCCGAAGTAAGTATGGCTAGATTTGCTCTCAAATGTGTGGTGGTTGCCCCTAAAATGCTTTTACATGCTCTTGTTTTGAGATAGATAAATTCCTACTGTTTTTATGCATGATTTATAGCATGAGATGATGCTTGAAGAGATTTCATGAGATAGCATGTTGCATTGATGAGTTTTGAGATTTTAATCTAATGCAAGCATGTGTTTTGATTTTGAAATGAGATGAGAAAGATTTGAGAATTGTTGCATGAAAAACAATAGGTGAGATGATGTTTTGACATAATATATTGGCGTAGAAGATGAGATACTTACCAGATATAATTGATCGATCAATAGGATGAGAGTGCACTATAAACTAAAAATTTGTACGTGCTCTTTGGATTCAATCCAAAGGGAGAGACCGATGATGGGCATTTCATCGGGTAGGACTTGGTGAAATACCCAAGCTTTGTGGCGATGAGAGATACCACCTTTTGAGTACGGTGATGTGAGATTCAACAGAAAATTATGTTTTTACTAGTCGAGTGAGTACGGTGATGTGAGATTCCATCGGAAGTATTTAGTGCGTTTGAGAATGTTATTCGCATATCTGAGTAATAATGAGATGTGAAATGCCAATATAATATATGAAAATGCTTTTGATTCAAATGTACCTATTGTTGTGATGATTTATGCTATGAGAAAAGCATATGAGATTTGTATAAGAAATGATTTGGTTTTCACAAGTATGTGTATGGCTTTGCCATGAGAATTGCATTGGTTTAAATGCATGAGATAGAATTGAGGTACATGTGGTTTCAAATGAAGATTTGCTTTGAAATGGTTTTCAAGCATGATATTGAATGAGCATGTCGTTGAAAATGGCTTTTGAGGAAGAGTTTTGAACATTACATTGTTGTGTTGGTTTTCTTTAGAGCTTGCCTCACTAAGTAAATGTTCTTACGCTCTCTTTTATCAACAATGCAAATAATTGAAGTGTTTTTGGGCAGCAAGAAGGTTAAGAACATCCAAGGAAGTGCAAAGCTCATGTATGGTGATGTTTTACATACTTTAGTTTTGGTATTTGGCAATGGGGTACCAAGGTTGTATTTGGGAGAAGTGTTTTGGACTCCATATGGTTGTAGTAAGTTTTGTTATGGCTTCTGGTTTGTAAATGGTCCTAAATGGTTTGGTTGGAGGTTTGAGTTCTATATTTGGTTTTGTGGCTAGGAAGCATGCATATAGATGGAATGTTCATGTGTTTGATGCCATGCTCTAGCTTAAGTTTCCTTAAAATGATGTCTAATGTCTAAACAAGTTGTTGGTATGAAATGGTATGCTTTGAAGCATGTTTGAGTGGGTTAAGAGGTGAAAAACCATCATTTTCTGCTGCTACAGGGCATGGTGTATCGAAACACCCTTAAATGTTTCGAAACAGGGGCCTGTATTGGCCATAGTGTTTCGGAACGGTTGAAGGTGTTTCGGAACATTTTGGCTACTGGAGAGCCCTATTTCGATACCGGTCTCGGAACACACCCGAGTACCGAAACGGTCAACATCGTTTCGATACGGGCATTTCGGTACGAATGTCAGTGTTCCGAAACAGATGATCGTTGAATGATGTTTTTGAATTGTTTTAAGTTTTCATGTTTTACATTTTAGTCCTGAATGTTGTGGATGCAATTGCTTGAGCTTGGAATGTTCTTTTAAGCTGAAATTTGACAGAGAGACATGTAATATGACTAAGTACGATTTTGTAAGCTTAAAATCTATTAAGTTCTTATATTTTTCCAAAATCTACATTTTGGTCCCTAAAAGTGTAATTCATGAAATTAAGTCCTTAGATGGTTTCCGATCGCTGTGCTTTTCTCTCCTATGTTTCTTGAGTAATCACATAGGCCTAATGTGCATCTAGAAAAGATAAAAGGCTAAAAAAAGGGTCGTTAATCAAGGTTGACCTTCGGGTTAACTTTGGTTTTCCCCGTGTAATCTTCGTAGTTCGGGTCGATCGTCTAGGCCGGGCTAAGGGGGTTATAGCTAGAACTAGAGGAGCTATACTGAAGTAGCTCTAGATGCCGCCAAGGACGCTGCCGAAGCAACATTGCCACCAGGAGCCGTCTGGGCAGGAGTTACACCGACTTAGCCAAGATGGGTTGCGATTTCAAGAAGACAATTTCCTAAGCCCAATGGGCCAGTCTTGCAGCTTCTTGAAGCATGTAGCAGCCGGTAGAGTTAATTCAAGATCGATAAGTGGGAGAACTTATCCTTACTTGCTGAAGAAGGAAACGTCCAAAGAGTATGTATTTAAAGCATAAAAGAGTATGTATTTAATGCAATTTACTTTTAGAACTCCTACTTCAAGGAGGACTCAACTTAGGTCAAGATCCCTATATATACCCAATGTATGTAAGGGTATAGGGAGGGATGCATATCTCGTAGAGGGATCATAGCATTGACGGCATCTGCTGATGAGAGTGACGATGAGGAGATAGCTAGATAGGTTGGAGTGTTGGGGGTCGCGGCCCAACTCTCCTAGGGTTTAGGCTATGTAAAGTAATTTGTGGAAACGGTTGTATAGTTATGAGTTGTTTTCAATAAAGTTCCAAGTTTGCTTAATATATGCTTCTTCTTCGTTCAATTAGTCCACACCAGTTAATTGAAGAGAAAATCCATTTGTCAAGCACGACAGTGCAAGGCTCACGAAAGGGTTAAGCATGGTCACAACTCACAAAGGCGTGACTAACTTGGTTCCACATCAGTCCACAAGTTTCAGTGGCTAAAAGGGATTACCAACCGAGTTGTCTAATTTGGTTCCACACTAATCCTCAAGTTAAGCAATCTCGAGCACCCTAACCTAGAAATAGGAGGGATCACCGTCGACTATCCTGCAAAACTTGGAATTTCTGCCAGACTTGCCACCAGGACTTCTTTCCATTCCACCTGCCGAGGCAGTACACACCCCTGCCATGGCAGTGACCTGCTGCAATCGTGTGACAAGGTCGTAGTTTGCCGCCCACCTTACCCGTAGCGACAGCAACTCATGGCAGCGTGAAACATCCTCAAGACTTTGCAATGCAGTCCACAAGCTACTAAGCTGCACTTGTCCTACCCAGCTTATCGCCCAATCTCTCCCTATCATTCCTCTCATCACTATATCTATCTTTATTTGTGTTTTTATATTTCCACATCTTGTGATTTAATGGCACATTTATTAAATCGTTGTACAAGAAACTATTCATAGGAGCTGCTCTAATCCCTGTGGGAGACGATATCTTTTACACTATAACTTGACAAAAGTGTGCACTTGCGCTCAATAATGGAGAACACCGAAACGCACTACAAGTTTTTGGCGCCGTTGCCGGGGATTGGCAACAACAACTACGTTTGAATTTCTGCACTTCTATTTAGTTTTTGCACATTAAATCTCTTTTTTATTTATTTGTTCAAAAAAAGCCTCTTTGTCTTCTTGGTGTATGTCCCGCAAGGGCAACAAGGTTGGCAGCAACATCCACCTCTGGAGGGGAAGGACATGCCCAGACAAAGTGCAACCCAACATAATCTAATTATTTATTTTAATTTTAATTTTTACTTTTATTTTTATGTATTAGGATTAGATTTAATTTTTTTCTCATAATTATTTTATTTTAGGTTAGGAAGGAAGGAAGGACCAAGAAAGAGGAAACAATAAAGGAGAGGCCCAACTAGCGACCAAGGCAGCCCAAGGCAGATGAGCATAACAACTAGTGGCTTCATAACGGCTAGCCGCAACAGCTATATTTGCCACAGGGAGCGGAACGAATATCTACATAACGGCTAGAACCTCGTTATTCGTGCCACAATAATTTTCGTACGTTGACAGCGTGCCCGCCAAGACAGTGGAGAGAAGCAGCTATATAAGGCCAACTATTCTCCCACCTTGTTCTTCACTCTGCTCTCTCTTTTACTCTGAATTCTTTCTACAAACTTTGCTTCCAAAGATTTCTTTGCTTTATTTTCTTTCACTTTCCTTTTACCTTCTTTAGGAAAACAACCATCCCACATATTATGGCTTCATCACAGAACCCCGCCTCCACCCCCAAAACCCAATACAAGAGGTTCTTGAAATCTTCTTTCGAGGAGATCTACAACGAATTCTACAGAGAAAGGCAACTATGGGAAGAGATGGGATTCAACTACATTCAATATGATAGGGACTTTGGGTTGGAACCCTCCCTCTTCGAAAGGATTCACAACATGGGCTGGGATCAATTCGCACGGCAGCCAAAGGGAATTAACAACAACCACGTGCGAGAGTTATATGCCCATCGGCCAAACGCGGAGAGTCCTTTTGTCTACGTCTGGGGAGAAGGTGTAAAGTTCAGTGCTGACATGATCAATGGCTTATACAGCATAGAGATCAGTGGCGACCCGCACGGGGAGTGGGAATCATACTTGACAGGGCCTGACTACAACCAAATCAAGAAAGAGCTATGCAAGCCAAAAACTAAAAGGTTGACAGGCAAGAACAACGGGTCAGTCAACCGTCGAGTTTTGCTGCTGGAGGCAGCACTTTGGAGCTATTTTTTCTAGCGCCACCTGATGCCAACCATGCACGGATCCACTGTAAACAGGCTGCGGCTCGCTCTTATCTGTAGTATAATGAAGGGGCAGCAAATCAACGTGGGCGAGGTCATAATCAAAGAAATTTATGCCCACGCGGAGAAACCAGCTACCAAAGGTCCACTCTTCTTCCCTGCACTAATTTTTGGCCTATGTGCCAATTTTAACGTGTCGCTGCGCCCAAGAGATAGAATTCTTCCTGGCAAGGAAGGATGGACGAGAAGGGCACGACAACAGATGATGCACAATGCGGAGCAAGAAACACCCTCCACTGCCTAGCCGACGTCCCAAGCTGCCACCACCCCAGCCGCAGCAGGCAGTACTGATGTTGCCCTACCATCCGCCGCAATTCCTTTGCTACACAGCCTAGTGGAGAGCTGCTAGAGGATCGAGCACAAGCAGGTGATTTTCACCGAATACATAGCGGATGTACATGAAGCCTTTGTGGCGTACTTGCTGGACAAATACTAGGACGCCGAACCACAATTGCTCGCCTTCCCAATGGAGCTAGCAGCATCCAAACCAGTCCATATCACTCCAAGACCCGTTGGTCCTCCTGCCGCCAACGACAGCGAGGCGCCACACTACCGCCCAAAGAGAAGAACCTCCTCAACTCCTATGCAGCCCTACGACCTCACCTCCTCCTCCGAATCAGAGAAGGAAGAGGAGACCACCGCTGCCTCCCCAATACCCAAAGCCAATGCTGCCAAGGACCCCGACTACTCAGACATGGAGATTTCGGACTCCTTTGAAGATGAACCGGCCGAGGAAGCAAAGAAGGGAAAGCGGCCAGCAGTAGACCCCCTGGGTGGAGAAGCTGACAGACAAACCAAGAAGCCCACCCCCAGCCGCATCCAGCCGTCGCGTAGCAAGAAGAAGAGCCCAGCAGACAGACCATTTGTTACGCGCCGCCTCGTCCTGCCTGACTCCTCAGAATCTTCCTCTAATGCGGCAGCAACAGAGGGGAACTCCCCCAGCTTTTAGTACCATTTTTTCTTATTTTCTTTTTCTTTTTACTGTTGTTTATTTTCTTTTTTTGTTTTATTTCTGTTTTAAATTTTTTATCTTTTATTTTCTGTTTTTCAATTTTTATTTTGTAAAGGCATTGAGGACAATGCCAACCTTGAGTTTGGGGGAAATTAGTCCTCTTTGTTTTAGGTTCATAGCATTTAGATGCATATGTAAATTTTGCCTCTAGTACTTAATGAAATAGAATCTTTAGTTCAAAACTTGTGCCTATGATAGCTTAGCCGACTACTTATTTTAGCACAATTCTAAAAAAAATTAATCTAACCTTGGGAAGAAGCATGACAAAGTACTTAGAAATTTTTCTAAAAGTGCCAATTACCTTTACACTTGTCTGTTAAATGCTAATTTTTTCTAAAATTATCGCCCAATCTCTCCCTATCATTCCTCTCATCACTATCTTTATCTTTATTTGTGTTTTTATATTTCCACATCTTGAGATTTAATGGTGCATTTATTAAATCATTGTGAAGGAAACCATTCATAGGAGCTGCTCCAATCCCTGTGGGAGACGATATCTTTTATACTATAACTTGACAAGAGTGTGCACTTGTGCTTAATAATGGAGAACACCCAAACGCTCTACAACAAGCAACGATCGAAAACTTTAAATGCAATGATTTATCAAAACAGATCAAACCGTATTGATACGGGGCCAAATGTATTTGTACGCTATGCCTTAAAATTAAGCCCAAAAAGAATACCGTATCGATATAGGTATAACCGTATCGGTACGCTTCTATCGATTAAAATTCCAGAACCTTAAAACTGTATCGATACGACTAGAGAGTATCGATACGCCTTAGCGTACAAGTAGAGTTTGGGCTTGAACACTTAGAAATTTTGTTTGAAAAATTTATTTGTGATGTGTGCACGTTTCTACTCAAATTCACTATGCTTTCATCTTGTTTATCAAGCATGAAAGAAGAGGGAGTTCTTCCTTACTTCATTATCTATTTACTTATTTATGCAATATAGAACATGCTTGGATTATCATAGTTATCATGCATTTGTATATCATATGATATTCATGCATTAGCTAAACCACATCTTTGCTATTAAGTTGCATATTAAACCTCATACTTAGTTTGCATTACTAAACAGTCCCTATACTATTTACATATGCTCTAATATTATCATAATTATTATTTTTGGTGTTTTTCTTAATAGGACATATTAAACACATCTCGAGGGATTAATGATCAGCTCATTTTTGGCTCGAAAGCTTCCTATGAGCTCAAAATCGCTCATTGTTGATTCGAGGTCTTGCAACCTATCTTTAAGCTCCAAAACACTCCTATGATTCAAGGGCAGCTCAAGGACACTAAAAGATCAACTCACTTAGCTAGAGGAAGCTCCATTTAGCTCAAAACATCACTCAATTTTAGCTAGCTAAATCAGCTAGCTAGCTCAACTCAAACCAGCTCACTCTCAGCTCAATCAACTTAACTCAGCTTAAGCTATCATTCCCAGCTCAACACTCAAGGGTCACCTACCCTTCACCAAGCAACATGGCCGACCATCATCCACTTTGGGCGCCTAGATTATGGAGGGAAAGCAAGAGTGCGCCAAAATAAAGAATTACAACTCTTTATTGGGCAGATTCATGTCAGTCCACTTGTTCTCCATTTTTGAGTAGGATCCGAACAGAATTGGGTTGTGGAGTCTTCATAGAACTTATTCTCCTACCTCTTATCTTTTCGTTGCATGTTGAATCACATCAATCCGATATCGGGAGCTCGAGCTATGGCCAGATTATTGACGGATGTGCAGGCTGGAATGTTCATACGGGAAAATTACGAGTTTTTGAATAGTTTTGGAGGGAGACACCATTCAATTGAATGGTTACCCGAATAGTTAAGGGCCATTTCAGCCAAACCCCTCTATTTCCTATAAATAGGACTTGTTAATTCGTTTGTAACAACACCATTTTTCTAAATACAAATTATATTTGTGAGTTTTCTCTCAAACATGTTCTTTTCAGAACTTCTTGACTTATCAAATCTTTTGTAACACCCTGAATTTGGGCTTAGGTGTTTTAGATGTTGGTTTAGGAAAAACCTAGTTCAGGATGTTTTAAAAATATGGAAAAATATCTAAAAATCATCATTTATTATATAAATGATTATGGTAAAAACAATTTTACAAAATGTGCTTTGAAAATATTACATTTTGGTGTAGTGACCAAAATGCAGTTTTTGCAAAAGTTGGCTAGTGACTGTTTTGTAAAGGATTGAAACTTTGAATCTTTAAGGAGCTAATTTTACCATTTATTTTCATCAGATTTCTCTTTAATTTGGGAGCTTTTAATAATGATTTTATTACAGTGATAACATGAAATTAAAAAGGAAATCAAAAGTTGACTTTTCATAACCAACTTTACGATAGATTTTTCTCCTCTCATTATCTCTCAACTTCAATTCAGCCAAACACTTTTCTCGCATCAAAGAACCTTTGATTTTCACCATGTTTGCTGAGATTTCATCTTCCAAAAGATTTCCCATCTTTGCTTCTTCAAATCACATTGATTTACCTTTGGATTTTCAAGAAAACTTGCCCAAATTGAAGAGAGATCCACCATTAGAGGTAAGCTCCGTTCTTCTCCTCTACTAATGAGTTCTTTACTGAAATTCCCAAGTTATCAATCCTTTGTTAATGGTTTCTGAGTTGTTTTAATGTTATAAACTAGAAATAGTTGTTAAATTCATGATTTTTGATGAGATCTTGGTGATTTTCGTATTTCTATGTTAAGTTCTGAGTTGAGGTTGATTTTCAACATATTTTGGATGGTATTTGATGTTGATAATAAGGTTTTAACGAATAAATCCCGAATAGGTTTGGGTTCCTAAGTTTAAGATGCTAGAATTGTGGTTTTTGAGGTATTTTTGGTGATCTGCTATTGATGGAGGTATAAGGTTGTGTTTTTGTTGATTTTTTATGTTAATTGAGGTTTAGAAAAGGTTAGAATCGATATATCTTGGCTGGGCTATAACACCCCCAATTTGGGCCTAGATGTTTTAGAGTTCGAATCGGACCGGTCGAGAACGGTTTGAATCTTAAAGGGAGATTTAAGGAACACCTAGTTCGGGATGCTTTAAAAAATATGGGAAAATACCTAAAAATCCTCATTTATTATATGAATGATTATGGTGAAGTCAATTTTACAAAATAGAGTTTGGAAATACTACATTTTGGTGTAGTAACCAAATCGCAATTTTTTCAAAAGTTAAATAGTGATTGTTTTGTAAAGGATTGAAACTTTGAATCTTTAAGGAGCTAATTTTACCAAAATGTTTTTAATCAGATTTCTCCTTATTTTTGGGTGATTTTGATAATGCTTTAATAAAGAGAAATAAAGATAATTAAAAGGAAAACTATCTTTGACTTTTCATAACTACCTTTCATCAATTTTCTCTCATTTCATTTTCTATCAATTTTCTTTTCAGCCAAACACATTTCCTCCATCAATTAGCCTTTTATTTTCATTCCTTTTGGTGAGGTTTCAATCTCCTTTTGATTTCTAATCTTTTCCTCACCAAATCCTCTTGTTTTAACATTGGATTTTCAAGAAAACTTGCCCAATTCAAGGAGAAATCAGCCATTAGAGGTAAGCTTCGCCCTTCTCATCTAATGATCAGTTCTTTACTGAAATTCCCAAGTTATCAATCCTTTGTTAATGATTTTTGAGTTGTTTTAATGTTAGAAACAAGGAAATGTATTAAAACTCAAGGTTTTTGGAGAGATCTTGATGATTTTCGTGGTTGATGGTTAGGCTCTGTTTTGAGGTTGTTTTCTAATGTATTTTGGATGTTAATTGATGTTATAAATGAGGTTTTATCAAAAAAATCCCAAATAGGTTTGGATTCCTAAGTTTTGCATGCTAGAATGGTGGTTTTTGGGGTGCTTTTGGTGTTCTGTCATAGCTGGAGGTATAAGGACGAGTTTGTGGTGATTTTTGATGTTGATTGATGTTTAGAAATGATTAGAAGTGATAGATCTTGGCTGGGATTTGTTTTGGAAGAGTTTGAAGATGATTTCGGTTGTGTTTGGTAGCCGAAAAGAGGTTCTTGAGTAGAGCAGCGAGTTTAGCTGTGTGGCTGATGATTTCAAAGCGAGTTTTGGTTCCAAATGGAGAGACCGATGATGGGAATTCCATCAGGTAGGACTTGGTGAAATACCCAAGCTTTGTGGCGATGAGAGATTCTGCCATGTGAGTACGGTGATGTGAGATTTCACCGGAAATTATGTTACTAGACAAGTGAGTACGGTGATGTGAGATTCCACCGGAAGCGTCTAGTGGTTTGAGAATGTTGTCCGCATATCCGAGTAGTAATGAGATGTGAAATGCCAATATAATATATGAAAATGCTTTTGATTCACATGTACCTATTGTTGAGATGATTTATGCTATCAGAAATGCATATGAGATTTGTATATGAAATGCTTTGGTTTTCACAAGCATGTGTATGGCTTTGCCATGAGATTTGCATTGGTTTAAATGCATGAGATAGAATTGAGGTACATGTGTTTTCAATGGAGACTTTCTTTGAAATGGTTTTCAAGCATGAGATAGAATGAGCATGTTGTAGAAAAAGGCTTTTGAGAAAGTGGTTTGAATAGTGCATTATTGTGTTGGTTTTCTTTAGAGCTTGCCTCACTAAGAAAATTTGCTTACGCTCTCTTTTACCAATAATGCAGATAATTGAAGTGTTTTTGGGCAGCAAGAAGGTTAAGAACATCCAAGGAAGTGCAAAGCTCATGTATGGTGATGTTTTTATACACTTTAGTTTTGATATTTGGCAATGGGACACCAAGGTTGTATTTGGGAGATGTGTTTTGAACTCCCTAAGTTTGTAGCATGTTTGTGATGGTTTTGTGGGTTGTAAATGGTTCTAAAGGTTTGGTTTGAGGTTTGATAGCTTAGATTGGTTTTGTGGCTAGGAAGCATGCATATAGATTGGGTGATTATGTGTTTGATGCCATGCTCTAGCTTAAGGTCTTTAAATATGATCTTTAGTATCATAATTGGTTGCTGGTATGTTATGATGCTTTTTGAAGCATGTTTGTAACCCCCTTAACCCGGCCTAGACGGTAGACCCGAATTAAGAAAGTCACACGGGGAAAACCAAAGTCAACCCGAAAGTCAACCTTGATTAACGACCCTTTTTTTCCTTTTTAAAACTTGTCTAGATGCACATTAAGCCTAATGGTGATCACACAAACATCATACCAAAAGATCACAAACATCAGAGATCAAACAGGGACTCAATTGAACAATTTACAACTTTAGGGACCAAATTGTAAATTCTGATAATTATAAGGACTTAATCCAAATTGAAGTTACCAACTTGAAATTAATCAGGTTTCATGCTTCCCTGTGAAATTTCAGCTCAAAAGGACTTCCCAAACTCATACAATTGCACAAACAAGTTTCAGGACCAAAACGCAAACAATTCAAAACATATAACTGCCAATGTCAGCCCCCAACGGTCGACCGTTCCGAAAAGGGAGACAGCCCGTTCCGAAACGCGGGGCCGTTCCGAAACAGGCATAGCCCGTTTCGAAACGGGGGGTCTGGCAGAAGCCTTTTCGTTTCGGAACGGCCCCTCCCGTTTCGGACGCCTGGGCACAATTAAGGCACCCGTTCCGAAACGGTAGGTGCTGTTCCGAAACACCCTGCCCAGATTGCTCCAAAACTCCACTTTAAACATGTAATTACACAACCAATCATGCTCCAAATGCTACCAAACTTTGCCAACATGCAATTCAACATATAAGGAACATATTAGCACTAACAATTCAACCAAACATCATCATATGCAAAAAGCCCCAATTCTAATGGCATGCTTCCTACACAAGCTAGCTATTCAACACCAAACTTCCAAAACAAGCATATAAGGTTCCAATTCAAAAGCCAGCAAACACATCAACATTTAACATACTTAGGGAGTCTCCAACACCTCCCAAAACATACACATTGGTCCCCCATTGCCAAATCACCCAAAAGCTAAAATGTTTAACAAAAACCTTCCATACATTGAGCTTTACTTGCACTTGAATTCTTGCCCTTCTTGCTGCCTTCAAAGGTCTCTAATGCTCTGCATTATTGAATTAAGAAAAACGAAGAGAGCGTAAGCAAAGCTTAGTGAGGAATGCTCATTTAAACCATTCAATAATGCATTTATAAAACACTTTATAAAACATGCTTCAAACCATCATTTACACATGCTCAAAAGCATTCTTAAACATGCATCTCATGCATCAAATCAAAACATGTCATATTGGCTACAAGTGATAAATTCCATTTCTTTAAACACAAGTTCATCAACTTTCACCCCAAGGACTTTTAAACACCTTGGCCCCAAGGACTTTTAAACACCTTGGCCTATGGACTTTTAAACACCATAGAATGTATCTCATCAAGGACTTTTAAACACCTTGATCCCAAGGACTTTTAAACACCTTGGCCATGGACTTTTAAACACCATGAAACGTAACTCATCAAGGACTTTTAAACACCTTGATCCCAAGGACTTTTAAACACCTTGGCCTATGGACTTTTAAACACCATAGAAAAGGATCACCTAAGGACTTTTAACCACCTTAGTGTCCACAACATGAACCATCCAAGGACTTTTAACCACCTTGATGTTCATAAGTAACAAGGCTCACTCAAGGACTTTTAACCACCTTAGTGACCTTAACATTTTAAAAACATCACTTGCCAATATACATCATTTTCATCACTTACATCACTGTTTTTAAGCATAAAACCAAGCCATATTCATCATGCATTTAAAAGCATTAAACCACATCATTTCAGTGTACAAAAGCAAGGAACTCCTACCTAGAGTTACTTTCAACATATGGCTTACATCATCAGCAAAAACCATGCTAAAACATGCTTCCAAAACAGTATGTAAAACATGCAAATTATCATTTCGCATCACAACAAAATCATGGCCACCACTAGAGAGAAATTCCGAAAACTTACACTCGAGCTTAGCAAAGTTGTTTAGGCTTAAACTAAGCTCCCAAAACATTGGTTTCAAAGCCGAAAACCCATTTTCACTCACCGATTCCACTTCGCCACTTGCCGAAGCACGAATTCAAGCTTCCGGATCAACAACTCTTGGATCCAAAGATGCCTCCCCTGATTAAACACATTAAAGAAGAGGTTTAATGCATCATCAAGCATCAAAAGCTTCAATGAAAGCACTCAAACTCGCTGCTCTCATTCATACTCCAATTTCGGCCACCAAACACAACCGAAATTGCATCAAAACCACTTCTCAACAAAGCCCAGCCATAAACCAGCAAAACCTAACATCCATCATCACCATAAAACATCTAAAAACAACCTACAAACATCCTTATACCTCCAGCAACAACAGATCCACAAGATCACCACAAAAACATCCAAGAAACTTAAGCTAAACTTAGGAAACACAACCTATCCGGGATTGCATCAATCAAAACTCATTTCCTTATCAATTTAGAGTTCATTTAACATCAAAAACACATCTCAAATCACAGGTTAATCAGATCTAACGAAAAATCATGAAAAACCATCAAATCTTGCATTATAAGCCAAGATACAATTCCAAACTCAAAAGCCTTTAATTAAACATCAATCAAGAGTTGATAACTTGGGAATTTCAGTAAAGAACTGATAGTTTAGAGGAGAAGGACGTTCTTACCTCCAAACTTGTGATTCTCCACTTTTTGGAATGAAAATCCTTGAAGAAACACTTAGTAATTGAAGAGATTTGAAGATACAATGATTTGGAATCAAATGAGAGTTGAATGGAGGGATTTAGGTGAAGAAATCAGATCCAATTCTCTGGAAAAGTAGTGTTTGGTTTGAGAGAAAATGAGAGAAAGAAAGTTTAGCAAAGTTGGTTACAAAATCCAAAAATAGCCAAAATGGCTTCCCTCCAATTTTAATAACCTTTAAAATCAGATTTTAGACTTAAAATATCTTAGAAAAATCTGGAGAAATCACCTTTGGATTAATAGCTCCTTAAAGATTCAAAGTTTCAACTCTTTATAAAACAGTCACCAAACTTTCGAAATTTACATTTTGGTCACTAGTCAAAATGTCATACTTCCAAAACCCATTTTTCAAAATTGATTTCACAGTTCACCTAATTATATTAAAAGATGATTTTAGAACATTTTTCCATATTTTTAATGCAACCCGAACTAGGCTTTCCTAATTTCACCTCTTAAGATTCGAACAGGACTTTGACCAAACCGGTCAACGCCCAAAACTTCTAAGCCCAAAACCGGGGCGTTACAACTCTCCCCCCCTTAAGAAATTCCATCCTCGAAATTTACCTGAAGGAAAGAGATAAGGAAACTGCTTCAGCATGTCTTCCTTCTGCTCCCACGTGGCTTCCTCAACACCGCGATGCTTCCACAGCACCTTCACCAACTCAATGGTCTTGCCACGAAGAACCTTGCTATCCGAATCCAGAACCTTCACCGGTTCCTCATCATAGGTCAAATCCGGATTCAAAACCACTTCCTCCACAGGCATCACATGCGAAGGATCAGATCTATACTTCCGGAGCATAGAAACATGAAACACATCATGAATCTTCTCCAACTCCTGAGGTAACCTCAACCGATACGCAACAGGACCCACACGCTCAACCACCTCATATGGTCCAATGTACCTAGGGCTCAACTTGCCCTTCCGTCCAAACCTCATCACCTTCTTCCAAGGCGAAACTTTCAAGAACACACGGTCACCCACCGCATACTCTATCTCCTTACGCTTCAAATCCGCGTAAGACTTCTGCCGATCAGAAGCAGCCTTTAACCGCTCACAAATGAGCTTCACCTTCTCTGTGGTCCCTTTCAACAAAGCCGGCATCGAAACCAACTTTTGACCAGTTTCAGCCCAACAAAGAGGAGTCCTACACTTCCTCCCGTACAAAGCCTCATAAGGTGCCATCTGTATGCTCGCCTGATAACTGTTGTTATAAGCAAACTCAACCAAAGGCAGATGCTTCTCCCAAGAACCTTGGAACTCAATCACGCAGCACCTCAACATATCCTCCAAAATCTGGATAACTCGCTCAGACTGACCATCCGACTGAGGATGATAGGATGTACTGAAATGCAACCTTGTACCCAGAGCTTGATGCAAACACTGCCAGAAACGCGATGTGAACCTCGGATCCCTATCCGACACAATCAACTTAGGCACACCATGCAGCCTCACAATCTCAGCAATGTACAGCTCTGCCAGCTTATCCAAAGAAAACGTAGTATACACAGGCAAGAAATGCGCACACTTCGTCAGACGATCCACAATCACCCAGACCGAATTCTTCTTCGATGGAGACAAAGGTAAACCAGATACAAAATCCATGGTAACCCTCTCTCACTTCCATTCAGGGACTTTCAACGGTTGCAACAAACCAGAAGGAAACTGATGCTCAGCCTTAACCCGTTGACAAACCATGCATTTACTCACGTACTCCGCAACATCTTTCTTCAAACCCACCCAATAGTACTCATCACGAAGATCACGGTACATCTTAGTACTACCAGGGTGCATAGCAAAAGGACTACTATGACCTTCAGTCAGAATAGCACGCCTCAACTCAGCATCATTGGGCACAACTATCCGACTACCAAAACACAGCACACCATCATCATTGAAACAGAAATCCGAAGGTCTACCCTCCGCGATATCCTGAACATGAGACACCAAGGAATCATCCAACAACTGCTTATCCTTGATCATCTGAACCAAAGATGGCTTCACTTGTAACTCAGCCACAAGACCACCATCATGCGATAAGCTCAAGCTAGCAAACATGGCTCTCAACTCAACAGCTACCTTCCTACTCAAGGCATCAGCAACAACATTAGCTTTTCCAGGATGATACTCAATCGTCAGATCATAATCCTTGAGCAACTCCAACCAACGCCGCTGCCTAAGATTCAACTCCTTCTGAGACATCAGATACCTCAAACTCTTGTGATCTGTGTACACAGTACACTTCTCACCATACAGATAATGCCTCCAGATCTTCAGAGAAAAAACCACTGCAGCCAGCTCAATATCGTGCGTAGGGTAATTGCGCTCATGCAATTTCAACTGCCGCGATGCATAAGCCACCACCTTACCCTCCTGCATTAGCACACACCCCAAACCAACATAGGATGCATCACTGTAAACCACAAACTCTTTCCCTGATTCAGGCTGAATCAAGATAGGAGCTTGCGTCAAAGCCGCCTTCAGCTTCTCAAAAGCCTGCTGTCTCGCTTCTGTCCACTCATACTTAACATCCTTCTGCAACAGCTTTGTCAAAGGAGCAGCAATCTTGGAAAACCCATCCACAAACCTTCGGTAGTATCCCGCCAAACCAAGGAAACTACGGACCTCATGAACAGACTTAGGAACCTTCCAGCTCATCACCGCCTCAATCTTCTGAGGATCAACACGAATCCCCTCAGCTGAGACCACATGCCCAAGAAAAACCACCTCTCTTAACCAGAACTCACACTTGCTCAGCTTAGCATAAAGCTGATTCTCCAACAAAGCTTGCAAAACAATCCTCAAATGCTCTTCATGCTCCTCCTCAGTACGCGAGTACACGAGGATATCATCAATGAACACCACAACAAACTTGTCCAGGTATTCATGAAACACACGATTCATCATGTCCATGAAAGCAGCAGGAGCATTTGTCAACCCAAACGGCATCACAAGAAACTCATAATGCCCATACCTTGTCCTGAAAGTTGTCTTAGGCACATCCACATCTTTCACCTTCAACTGATAATACCCTGACCTCAAGTCAATCTTAGAGAACACAGCAGCTCCCCGAAATTGATCAAAGAGATCATCAATCCTCGGCAAAGGATACCGATTCTTGATAGTCAACTTGTTCAGCTGACGGTAATCAATGCACATTCTCATAGTGCCATCCTTCTTCTTCACAAACAAGACCGGTGCTCCCCAAGGTGACACACTTGGCCGGATGAAACCACGATCAAGCAACTCTTGCAACTGCGTCTTCAGCTCCTTCAGCTCCTTAGGTGCCATTCTATAGGGAGTAATGGACACAGGAGTTGTATTCTCATACAGCTCAATTCCAAACTCCACCTCACGGTTAGGAGGTAAACCAGGCAACTCCTCAGGAAAAACACCAGGAAACTCCTTTACAACCCTGATATCTTGCACCCTCAACTCCTTAGAGCTAGGATTCATCACAAAAGCTAGATAAGCTTCGCAACCTTGCCTCAGCATCCTGCTCGCCTCCAAAGAAGACACAACATTGGCAAGAAACTTCACATTCTCACCAACCACCACAACTTCATAATCATCCGCAAGCTTAAGCGAAACACGCTTATTCTCACAATCCACAACAGCACGATGCTCAGCAAGCCAATCCATACCAAGGATCACATCGAAACCATAGAAGGGCAACTCCATAAGATCAACATGAAAAACATGCTCTTGAACAACCAAAGGACACCTTCTATACAACTTTCGAGTCACAACAGTCTCACCAAAAGAACTAGTGACCCGAACACCAACATCCAAAGACTCAACAGGCAAACCAAGCAATTCAGCATGCTCACGAAGAATATATGAATGCGTAGATCCAGAATCAATCAAAGAAAGCAATGACAAGGACTGCAAAGTAAAGGTACCTGCAATCACATCTGCATCATTCCTACCCTCTCTCTGAGCATACACCCTCGCTTGGCCTCCACCTTCAGGCTGAATAGCTACAACATGAGCTACCCCTCGGCCACCTTCCTCTCTCCTCTGAAAATTACCACGGCCGCGCCCACGACCTCTCTGCGGTGCAGCAACAACAGGAGCACGCACCTGCTCACCAGCCATCCTCGGACAATCTCGCCTGATGTGGTCTGCAGAACCACAATTCCAGCACCCGTTACCAGCAGCCGCAACAGGAGCTTGTGCCACTCTCTCAGCACGAGGACAGTCACGCTTCAAGTGACCACGTGAACCACAGATCCAACAAGCACTGGGATCCGCTCTAGCATTGCCTCCTCTAGCAGGCACACCACCACCTCTCCTGGTTGAGGACTGATACTTCTGATCTCGTCCCCTCTTGTTCCGTCCACCTCCGGAACTATACTCAGCAGCTCGCTTGCCAGCACCCTTAGCAGACAAACTCAGGTTCATCTCAACGTCCTTTGCTCGGCCCACCAACACATCAAAATCAACATACTCGGTGGCCAACAAATACATCTTAACATCCGTCACAAGACCGTAACGAAACCTCTCGCACCTAGCCCTCTCATCAGGTATCAGCTCCGGTGCATACTGACTGAGCCGTACAAACTGTACCTCGTACTCAGCCACACTCACGCTCCCTTGGGTAAGAGACATGAATTCCCGCTTTTTCTCATCCAGATATCTCACTCCCAGATATCTTCTTTTAAACACATTCTGAAAGAATGTCCAGGTAACATCAGCTTCAGCCATTCCAGCAATGGTAGTCGTCCACCATGTATAAGCATCTTCCTGCAGCAAGGACACAACACAGCCCAGCTTTTGCACATCCGTGCAACTCATCTGACCCAAGATACGCTTGGTACTTTCCAGCCAAGCCTCAGAACTCTCAGCTGACAAACCTCTAAACTCAGTCCCTCCAAGACTGCGCAGACGCTCCAAAGGCAATCTGACTCCAGCATCTCCCTGATGCCCAGCTCCCTGAGCTCCAGCTACTGCTGCTCGAAAAGCACCCGCAATAGCTTGTACCAAAGCAGACATATCAGGCATAGCTTGCCCCTGACCAACCTCTGGTCCAGCAGCTCAGCACCAGCATCAGCTGCAGCTTCAGCTCTCGCACCTCCAGCACCACCACCAGACGGAGGAGGGGGTAACACAACACTACCAGTGTGCTCTTCATTCTCATTCTCATTAGGAGCCGTAGCTCTCGCATTACCTCTTAACTCTCTACGTGGTGCCATACTTTTACCATGCAATCACAACACAAATAAAACAAAATCAGGCCCAGCAAGGTAAGCAATCCAAGTATTCAAGCTCAATTTCATTTCAAAACAACATCTTTCCTTTAGCTTTTGTTTGGCAATGGGTACCCTCAACATGCAACATCTGAGCATACAACTCAACTACATCAACATTTCAAACCACTGAACATGCTTTCAAACAACAAGCATTCATAGCATACATACTTCAATCATGCATACAAACATTCCCAATTACTCGAGAACTCAGCTCTGATACCACCAAATGTAACCCCCTTAACCCGGCCTAGACGGTAGACCCGAATTAAGAAAGTCACACGGGGAAAACCAAAGTCAACCCGAAAGTCAACCTTGATTAACGACCCTTTTTTTCCTTTTTAAAACTTGTCTAGATGCACATTAAGCCTAATGGTGATCACACAAACATCGTACCAAAAGATCACAAACATCAGAGATCAAACAGGGACTCAATTGAACAATTTACAACTTTAGGGACCAAATTGTAAATTCTGATAATTATAAGGACTTAATCCAAATTGAAGTTACCAACTTGAAATTAATCAGGTTTCATGCTTCCCTGTGAAATTTCAGCTCAAAAGGACTTCCCAAACTCATACAATTGCACAAACAAGTTTCAGGACCAAAACGCAAACAATTCAAAACATATAACTGCCAATGTCAGCCCCCAACGGTCGACCGTTCCGAAACGGGAGACAGCCCGTTCCGAAACGCGGGGCCGTTCCGAAACAGGCATAGCCCGTTTCGAAACAGGGGGTCTGGCAGAAGCCTTTCCGTTTCGGAACGGCCCCTCCCGTTTCGGACGCCTGGGCACAATTAAGGCACCCGTTCCGAAACGGTAGGTGCTGTTCCGAAACACCCTACCCAGATTGCTCCAAAACTCCACTTTAAACATGTAATTACACAACCAATCATGCTCCAAATGCTACCAAACTTTGGCAACATGCAATTCAACATATAAGGAACATATTAGCACTAACAATTCAACCAAACATCATCATATGCAAAAAGCCCCAATTCTAATGGCATGCTTCCTACACAAGCTAGCTATTCAACACCAAACTTCCAAAACAAGCATATAAGGTTCCAATTCAAAAGCCAGCAAACACATCAACATTTAACATACTTAGGGAGTCTCCAACACCTCCCAAAACATACACATTGGTCCCCCATTGCCAAATCACCCAAAAGCTAAAATGTTTAACAAAAACCTTCCATACATTGAGCTTTACTTGCACTTGAATTCTTGCCCTTCTTGCTGCCTTCAAAGGTCTCTAATGCTCTACATTATTGAATTAAGAAAAACGAAGAGAGCGTAAGCAAAGCTTAGTGAGGAATGCTCATTTAAACCATTCAATAATGCATTTATAAAACACTTTATAAAACATGCTTCAAACCATCATTTACACATGCTCAAAAGCATTCTTAAACATGCATCTCATGCATCAAATCAAAACATGTCATATTGGCTACAAGTGATAAATTCCATTTCTTTAAACACAAGTTCATCAACTTTCACCCCAAGGACTTTTAAACACCTTGGCCCCAAGGACTTTTAAACACCTTGGCCTATGGACTTTTAAACACCATAGAATGTATCTCATCAAGGACTTTTAAACACCTTGATCCCAAGGACTTTTAAACACCTTGGCCATGGACTTTTAAACACCATGAAACGTAACTCATCAAGGACTTTTAAACACCTTGATCCCAAGGACTTTTAAACACCTTGGCCTATGGACTTTTAAACACCATAGAAAAGGATCACCTAAGGACTTTTAACCACCTTAGTGTCCACAACATGAACCATCCAAGGACTTTTAACCACCTTGATGTTCATAAGTAACAAGGCTCACTCAAGGACTTGTAACCACCTTAGTGACCTTAACATTTTAAAAACATCACTTGCCAATATACATCATTTTCATCACTTACATCACTGTTTTTAAGCATAAAACCAAGCCATATTCATCATGCATTTAAAAGCATTAAACCACATCATTTCAGTGTACAAAAGCAAGGAACTCCTACCTAGAGTTACTTTCAACATATGGCTTACATCATCAGCAAAAACCATGCTAAAACATGCTTCCAAAATAGTATGTAAAACATGCAAATTATCATTTCGCATCACAACAAAATCATGGCCACCACTAGAGAGAAATTCCGAAAACTTACACTCGAGCTTAGCAAAGTTGTTTAGGCTTAAACTAAGCTCCCAAAACATTGGTTTCAAAGCCGAAAACCCATTTTCACTCACCGATTCCACTTCGCCACTTGCCGAAGCACAAATTCAAGCTTCCGGATCAACAACTCTTGGATCCAAAGATGCCTCCCCTGATTAAACACATTAAAGCAGAGGTTTAATGCATCATCAAGCATCAAAAGCTTCAATGAAAGCACTCAAACTCGCTGCTCTCATTCATACTCCAATTTCGGCCACCAAACACAACCGAAATTGCATCAAAACCACTTCTCAACAAAGCCCAGCCATAAACCAGCAAAACCTAACATCCATCATCACCATAAAACATCTAAAAACAACCTACAAACATCCTTATACCTCCAGCAACAACAGATCCACAAGATCACCACAAAAACATCCAAGAAACTTAAGCTAAACTTAGGAAACACAACCTATCCGGGATTGCATCAATCAAAACTCATTTCCTTATCAATTTAGAGTTCATTTAACATCAAAAACACATCTCAAATCACAGGTTAATCAGATCTAACGAAAAATCATGAAAAACCATCAAATCTTGCATTATAAGCCAAGATACAATTCCAAACTCAAAAGCCTTTAATTAAACATCAATCAAGAGTTGATAACTTGGGAATTTCAGTAAAGAACTGATAGTTTAGAGGAGAAGGACGTTCTTACCTCCAAACTTGTGATTCTCCACTTTTTGGAATGAAAATCCTTGAAGAAACACTTAGTAATTGAAGAGATTTGAAGATACAATGATTTGGAATCAAATGAGAGTTGAATGGAGGGATTTAGGTGAAGAAATCAGATCCAATTCTCTGGAAAAGTAGTGTTTGGTTTGAGAGAAAATGAGAGAAAGAAAGTTTAGCAAAGTTGGTTACAAAATCCAAAAATAGCCAAAATGGCTTCCCTCCAATTTTAATAACCTTTAAAATCAGATTTTAGACTTAAAATATCTTAGAAAAATCTGGAGAAATCACCTTTGGATTAATAGCTCCTTAAAGATTCAAAGTTTCAACTCTTTATAAAACAGTCACCAAACTTTCGAAATTTACATTTTGGTCACTAGTCAAAATGTCATACTTCCAAAACCCATTTTTCAAAATTGATTTCACAGTTCACCTAATTATATTAAAAGATGATTTTAGAACATTTTTCCATATTTTTAATGCAACCCGAACTAGGCTTTCCTAATTTCACCTCTTAAGATTCGAACAGGACTTTGACCAAACCGGTCAACGCCCAAAACTTCTAAGCCCAAAACCGGGGCGTTACAATGTTTGAGTGGTTTTAAAGGTGAAAACCATCAAATTCTGCTGTCACAGTGCAGGGTGTATAGAAACACCCTTAACTGTTTCGAAACGGGGGCCTGTAATGGCCATAGCATTTCGGAACGGTTGAAGATGTTTCGAAACAATTTGGCTCCTAGTGAGGCCTGTTTCGATACCGGTCTCGAAACACACCCGAGTACCGAAACGTTTAACTTCGTTTCGATACGGGCATTTCGGTACGAAGGTTGGAGTTCCGAAACGGATGACCGTTGGATGATGATTTTGAATTGTTTTAAGTTTCCATGTTTTACATTTTAGTCCTAAATGTTGTGGATGCAATTTCTTGAGTTTGGGAGGTCCTTTTAAGCTGAAATTTGACAGAGGAGCATGTAACATGACTAATTACATATTGGTAAACCTAAAATCTGCAAAGTCCTTTTATATTCTAAAAATTACATTTTGGTCCCTAAAAGTATAATTCATGCAATTGAGTCCCTAAATGATTTCCGATCGCTGTGCCTTCCTCTCCCAAGAGTCTTGAGTGTTCACATAGGCTTAATGTGCATCTAGAAAAGATTAAAAAGAAAAAGGGTCGTTAATCAAGGTTGACTTTCGGGTTGACTTTGGTTTTCCCCGTGTAATCTTCGTAGTTCAGGTGAAGCGTCTAGGCCGGGCTAAGGGGGTTACATGAGCTTTGATTGGAGAGAGTTTGGAAGTGTTTTCGGTTATTTCGGATAGTCGAAATGCTAGTTTTGAGTAGAGCAGCGGGTTGAATTGAGTGGCTGGTGATTTGAATGCACGATGATGCATTAATCCTCTGCTCTTATGTGTAATGAACAAGGGAGACTTCTTCGGACGCATTTGATTGTGATCCGGAAGCGCCAGAAGCCTAGAAATCATTTTGGTAAGCAAGCGAAACGTTATCGGAGAGTGAAAATGGTTTTAGAAGTCCTTGAGGGATAAGGAAACAAATTTTGGGGATTTGGGATTGGTTTGAAACACCATCCTAAGTCCAGAAGTAAGTATGTTTAAATTTTCTCTCGAAATGTGGATGATGCTCCTAAATGCTTTTGACATGCTCTTTATTTGAGAAAAGATAAATTCCTATTGTTTTATGCATGATTTGTGACATGAAATGATATTTCATATTGATCCCATGAGATAGAACAACATTGCAAAGAGTTTTGAGATTTTGATTAAATGTTATGCATGATTTTGGTTTAGAAATGTTGCATCAAAACATTAGGTGAGATGATGATTTTAATGTAATATATTGGCATAAATGATGAGATGATTACCGGATATAATTGGTCAACCAATAGGATGTAAAGTGCACTCTAAACTAAAATTTGTACGTGCTCTTTGGAGTCGGGCAATGGGGGTAGTGTCATCTCGATCTAAAGTGAGAGTCTGATGATGAGAGATTCCATCGGGGTAGGTCTTGGTGAAACACCCAAGTATTGTGGCGATGATAGATACCGCCATGAGAGTCCGGTGATGTGAGATTCCACCGGGGTAGGACTTGATTCTATGTCAAGCTAATCCGCATATCTGAGTAAAGATAGAAAATGAAATGCCAATATATGAGAATGAGCTTTGATTCACATGTACCAATGATTGAAATGATTTTAAGCTATGAGAAATGCATATGAGATTTTGATATTATGAAATGCTTTTGTATATCAAGCATGTGTGGCTTTGCCATGAGATTTGCATTGGTTGAATGCATGGGATAGATAGATGGTACATGTGGTTTTCAAAAGATGTTTTGCTTTGAAATGGATTTCAAGCATGGGATAGAAAGAGCATGGTTTTAGAAATAAATTTCAAGATAGAGTTTTAAAAGCTTTCATTGTTGTGTTGGTGTTTCTAGAGCATAACTCACTAAGCTATTGTGCTTACGCTCTCTTTTACCAACAATGCATATAATTGAGACATCTTGGGCAGCAAGAAGGTTTAAAGGAATCCAAGGAATATATAAGCTCAAGTATGGTGTTATACTTTTACCTTAGTAATGATATATGGCAATGGGAGTTAATGGTTTGTTTTGGGAGATGTGTTTGGACTCCTTTGTGATGTTGCGAGTTGTGTGTGTCCTATTTGGTTTGTAGAAGGGCTTTATATTGGTTATGATGCTTTATATTGCTTTTGGGATGTTTGTGGTTTGTGGCTTAAGTTTTCTCCTCGGTATGCCTTGCAATGCTTGTGTTGATGTATCAAATGTTTACCATGTGCTTAGAATTGCATGCTTATATGATAGAGTTGATGCTATAAACATGTCCATATGATTTGATGATGATTTGATGATGTTAAACATGAATTTGAGGCTATTTTTGGTACATTTATGGTATACGTATCAATACTCGGGCTTGCATATCAATGCGCATAAGCCAAATTTGTGCTATTGTGTACATGTGTATCGATACAGATGGGAAGTGTATCGAAACAGGTAGGCCAAGTTTGAAGGGCGTATCGATAAGCCAGAGTGTGTATCGATACCTTTTATGTGAGTTTGGTTACTGCCTTTCTGCGTATCGATACGGGCCCTAGGCGTACCGATACGCGACCGTTAAATTCAGTTATGGGTAACTTTTAAAGCTTTGAAATGTTATATTGTAGTCCCTAATCATCATGTATGCAATTGGATGGGTTTAGTAGGTCTGATTATGATGAAAATTTGCAGAGAAGCATGAAACGTGATTAATTGAATAATGATAACCTTAAAATTTGAAAAGCCCTTTCAATTTGCAGAAATTACATTTTGGTCCCTAAATCCTTAATCTATGTGATTAAGTCCTTAAACGAATTTCGATCGTTGTGTCGTTTCTTCCTATGTTCCCGGAGATCGCTTAGGTTTTAATTTACATTTAGAAAAGATAAAAAGAGAAAAAAGGTCGTAAATCGGAGTCGGCTTTGGTTTTCCCAATATAATCACCTCAGTTCGGGTCAACCGTCTAGACCGGGCTAAGGGGGTTACATTTGTTGGTATCAGAGCCAGGTTTGCGAATAATTGGGGCGTTGGTAAGTGGTTGGTAAGTGTAAATGCGTGTGGTGATGAATTTTTTGGAAGCATGTTTTGTATTGGTGCAATGTTTGAGTTTGATTGAGATAGAATGCATGCAATTTTGTTGTTTACGATTAAGTTGTGTTGCTATGCTATGATTGGGGTATAAGTGGGGAAATCATTTCCATATCATTACTAATGGAAGAAATTGTTTTGAAAATGAGACTTGAGCACCTTGGATTTTCTTACCTTGAATTGCCTAACTGAGTTTTAATGCATTTTTGCTAGTTGCATTATTTTAAATGGGGCTACAAAGAGAGCTTAGAATTAATACTCGTAGCACGGCTGAGAATGAAATGAATGAGACAGAAGAGCGTGTAGAGAATTTGTCGCCTCCTCCTCCTGGTGGACCACCCGGTGGTGGTGGAGCGGGGGCTGGTGCTGAAGCTGGTGTAGGGGTTGTTGCACCTGAGGGAGCACGTGGGCAAAATGCTCTTGATATGACAGTGCTGAATCAGGCTATTGCTGGAGCCTTTCAGGTAGAAGTAGCTAGTTCTCATGTGACTGCACCTCAGCCTGGTGCTGGTGCGAGTTTGTCGTTGGAGCGACTTCGCAGTCTTGGTGGGACTGAGTTCAGAGGGCTAACCCCTGAGAGTTCTGAGTCTTGGTAGAAAGCGCCAAGAGGATCCTTGGACAAATAGGTTGCAATGATGTCCAGAAGCTAGGATGCATTGTATCCCTGCTCATCGGTGATGCTTATACGTGGTGGACGACCACTATTGCAGGATTGGAGGCTGATGAAGTGTCTTGGACGTTCTTTTTGAATGCGTTCAAGAGGAAGTACCTGGGTGATCGTTACCTGGATGAGAAAAGGAGGGAATTTATGTCCCTGGTACAAGGAAGCATGTCTGTGGCTGAATATGAAGTACAGTTTGTGTGTCTCAGTCAATATGCACCTGAGTTGATCCCTAATGAGCGGGAGAGATGCGAGCGTTTCTGATATGGTCTAGTGGCACATGTGAAGACTTACATGCTTGCATCGGATTATTCTGATTTTGATGTTCTGGTCACTCGAGCGAAAGACATTGAGCTGAACCTTGGTTTGGCGGGTCGATCAGGAGGGTCTAGCTCAGAGAAGCGAGCCGCGGATCATGATTCTAGAAGGGATCGTTTTAAGAGGTCTAAGGATCGAAGGTCTCACTTGGATTCTAGAGGTGGGAGGGCCAATCGAGGGAGAGGTCAACAAGGACCTAATGCTTTCATTCGTACACCTGAGTGTAACCGGTGCGGTAGGAGGCACATGGGAGTGTTGGGGCAATGTGTGTACATGCTAGAATTGTGGTTCTCGTGGGCATATGAAACGAGATTGTCCTCAGCCGGCGAGAGAGGGACAGGCTTCGGTGAGAGTAGCTGAGCCACAGAGGGGTCGTGGGCGCGGTCGTGGCAACTTTCAGCGTAGAGATGATAGTCCGAGGAACATAGCTCACGTGGTGGTTGTCTAGCCCGAGGGAGGTGGTCAAGCCAGAGTCTACGCACATCGTGAGGGAAGGAATGACACTGACGTGATTGCATGTACCTTTACTTTGCAGTCCTTGTCATTACTTTCTCTGGTTGATACTGGGTCTACACATTCATACATATTGCGTGAACATGCTCAAATGCTTGGTTTGCCTGTTGAGTCTTTAGATGTTGGTGTGCGTGTGACTAGTTCCTTTGGTGAAACGGTTGTAACAAGGAAGTTATATAGGAGATATCCCTTAATGGTGCAAGATCATGTGTTTTGGGTTGATCTTATGGAATTACCTTTCTATGGATTTGATGTAATTCTCGGTATGGATTGGCTAGTTGAGCATAGGGTTGTTGTGGATTTTGAGAATAAGCGAGTTTCTTTGAGACTTGCTGATGATTGTGAAGTCGTGGTGGTGGGAGAGAATGTAAAGTTCTTATCTAATGTGTTTTCGACTCTTGAAGCGAGTCGGTTGTTGCGCCAGTGAGGTGAAGCTTATTTAGCTTTTGTGATGAATCCCATTACAAAGGATGTACAGGTACAAGATATAAGGATTGTATGTGAATTCTCTGGGGTGTTTCCGAAGGAGTTACCTAGTTTGCCGCCTAGTCGAGAGGTTGAGTTTGGAATTGAATTGTATGAGAATATGACTCAGGTGTCTATCGCTCCCTACCGAATGATACCTAAGGAGTTAAAGGAGGTGAAGACGCAACTCCAGGAGTTGCTTGATCGAGGTTTTATTCAGCCTAGTGTGTCACCTTGGGGTGCACCAGTCTTGTTTGTAAAGAAGAAAGATGGCACGATGAAAATGTGCATTGATTATCGTCAGTTGAATAAGTTGACTGTTAAGAATAAGTATCCCCTACCAAGGATTGATGATCTTTTTTATTAGTTTCATGGAGCGGAAGTGTTCTCAAAGATTGATTTAAGGTCAGGGTACTACCAATTGAAGGTTAAGGATGTGGATGTGCCGAAAACTGCTTTTCGGACTAGGTATGGGCATTATGAATTCCCGGTGATGCCTTTTGGTTTAACGAATGCTCCTGCTGCATTCATGGATATGATGAACAGGGTGTTTCATGAGTTTCTGGATAAGTTCGGTGTGGTGTTCATCGATGACATCCTTGTGTATTCTCGTACAGAGGAGGAGCACGAGGAACATTTGAGGATTGTTTTGCAAGTATTGCTAGAGAATCAGCTTTATTCTAAGTTGAGTAAATGTGAGTTTTGGTTGAAGGAAGTTGTTTTCCTTGGTCATGTGGTTTCGGCCGAGGGAATTCATGTCGATCCTCGGAAGATTGAGGCGGTGGTGAACTGGAAGCCTCCTAGGTCTGTTCATGAATTTTGTAGTTTCCTTGGTTTGGCGGGTTACTACTGAAGGTTTGTGGATGGATTTTCCACGATTGCTGCTCCTTTGACGAATTTATTGCAGAAGGATGTTAAGTTTGAATGGACGGAGGCGAGACATCAAGCCTTTGAAAGGTTAAAGGAAGCATTGACGCAAGCTCCTATCTTGATTCAACCTGAATCTGGAAAAGAGTTTGTGGTGTATAGTGACGCATCCTATGTTGGTTTGGGGTGTGTGTTGATGCAAGAAGGTAAGGTAGTAGCTTATGCATCACGACAAATTGAAGGTGCATGAGCGTAACTATCCCACGCATGATATTGAGTTAGCGGCGGTGGTGTTCGCTTTAAAGATTTGGAGGCATTACCTATATGGTGAGAAGTGTATTGTGTACACGGATCACAAGAGTTTGAAGTATCTTATGTCTCAGAAGGAGTTGAATCTTAGGCAACGACGTTGGGTGGAGTTGCTTAAGGATTATGATCTAACGATTGAGTATCATCCTAGAAAGACCAATGTTGTGGTTGATGCTTTGAGCAAGAAGGTTGCTGTGGAGTTGAGCGCGATGTTTTCTTGCTTGAGCATATCGCAAGACGGTGGCCTTGTTGCTGAGTTGCAAGTGAAACCATCTTTGATTCAGTTAATAATGGATAAGCACTTGCTTGATGATTCTCTTGTTCCTCACATTTAAGATATTGCGGATGGTAGGCCTTCGGATTTTAGCTTCAGTGATGACTGTGTTCTATGCTTTGGAAGTCGGATAGTGGTGATGAATGATGTTGAGTTGAGGCGCACTATTCTGGCTGAAGCTCATAGTAGTCCTTTCGCTATGCACCCTGGTAGTACGAAGATGTATCGTGATTTGAAGGATGAGTACTATTGGGTGCGGTTGAAGAAAGGTGTTGCCGAGTTTGTTAGCAAATGCATGGTTTGTCAGCGAGTTAAGGCTGAACATTAGGTTCCTTCTGGGTTGTTGCAACCATTGAGAATCCCATAATTGAAATGGGAAAGGATTACCATGGATTTTGTGTCTGGTTTGCCCTTATCGCCATCAAAGAAGAATTATGTTTGGGTGATTGTTGATCGCCTTACGAAGTGTGCACATTTCTTGCCTGTGCATACTACGTATACTTTGGATAAGCTAGCTGAGCTGTACATTGCTGAGATTGCACGTTTGCACGGTGTGCTGAAATCTATAGTGTCAGATAGAGATCCGAGGTTCACGTCGAGGTTTTAGGAGTGGTTGCATCAAGCCTTGGGTACGCGGTTGAATTGCAGTACTTCTTATCATCCTCAAACGGATGGATAGTCAGAGCGTGTTATCCAAGTGCTTGAGGATATGTTGAGGTGATGCGTTATTGAGTTCCAAGGTTCTTGGGAGAAGCATTTGCCTTTGGTTGAGTTTGCTTACAATAATAGTTACCAGGTAAGCATTCAAATGGCACCGTATGAGGCTTTATACGGAAGAAAGTGTAGAACTCCACTTTGTTGGGCTGAAACGGGGCAAAAGTTGATTTTAATGTCAGCCTTGTTGAAAGGAACCACTGAGAAGGTGAAGCTTGTATGTGAGCGTTTGAAGGCAGCATCAGACCGGCAAAAGTCTTACCCGGATTTAAAACGTAAGGAGATAAAGTTTGCGGTTGGCGAATGTGTATTTCTAAAAGTTTCACCTTGGAAGAAGGAGATGAGATTTGCAAATTGAGTCCGAGGTTCATTGGACCATATGAGGTGATAGAGCGGGTAGGCCCTGTTGCTTACAAGTTGAGGTTGCCTTCTGAGTTAGAAAAGATACATAATGTGTTCCATGTATCCATGCTTCGGAGGTATAGATTAGATCCGTCGCAAGTTATGCTTGTAGAAGAGGTTGGGTTGAATCCAGACTTGACTTATGATGAGGAGCCTATTGAGATCATGGATTCGGATAGCAAGGTTCTCCGGGGAAAGACCATTGAGTTGGTCAAGGTCTTAAGGAGACATTGTGGCGTTGAGGAAGCTACGTGGGAAAGGAAGGATGATATGAAGAAGCAGTTTCCTTACCTCTTTCCACCAGGTAAATTTCGAGGACGAAATTTCTTAAGTGGGGGAGAGTTGTAACGCCCTAGATTTGGGCCTAGATGTTTTAGACGTTGGATTGGGCCGGTCGGGAACAGTTCGAATCTTTGATGTTGGTTTAGGGAAAACCTAGCTCGGGATGTTTTAAAAATATGAAAAAAATATCTAAAAATCCTCATTTATTATATAAATGATTATGGTAAAATCAATTTTACAAAATGAGCTTTGGAAATATTACATTTTGGTGTAGTGACCAAAATGCAGTTTTTGCAAAAGTTGGCTAGTGACTGTTTTGTAAAGGATTGAAACTTTGAATCTTTAAAGAGCTAATTTTACCATTTATTTTCATTAGATTTCTCTTTAATTTGGGAGCTTTTAATAATGCTTTTATTAAAGGGATAAAAGGGAATTAAAAAGGAAATCAAAAGTTAACTTTTCATAACCAACTTTACGATAGATTTTTCTCTTCTCATTTTCTCTCAACTTCCATTCAGCCAAACAATTTTCTCTCATCAAAAAACCTTTGATTTTCACCTTGTTTGCTGAGATTTCATCTTCCAAAAGATTTCCTATCTTTGCTTCTTCAAATCACATTGATTTACCTTTGGATTTTGAAGAAAACTTGCCCAAATTGAAGAGAGATCCACCATTAGAGGTAAGCTTCGTTCTTCTCCTCTAATGATCAGTTCTTTACTAAAATTCCTAAGTTATCAATCCTTTTTAATATTTTTTAAGTTGTTTTAATGTTATAAATAAGAAATAGTTGTTAAATTCATGATTCTTGATGGGATCTTGGTGATTTTCATATTTCTATGTTAAGTTCTGAGTTGAGGTTGATTTTCAACATATTTTGGATGGCATTTGATGTTGAGAATAAGGTTTTAACAAATAAATCCCGAATAAGTTTGGGTTCCTAAGTTTAAGATGCTAGAATTGTGGTTTTTGAGGTGTTTTGTGTGATCTGCTATTGATGGAGGTATAAGGTTGTGTTTATGTTGATTTTTGATGTTAATTGAGGTTTAGAAAAAGGTTAGAATTGATAGATCTTGGTTGGGCTTTGATTGGAGAGAGTTTAGGAGTGTTTTCGGCTATTTCGGATAGTCGAAATGCTTGTTTTGAGTAGAGCAGCGTGTTGAATTGAGTGGCTGGTGATTTTAATGCATGATGATGCATCAATCCTCTGCTCTTATGTGTAATGAACAGGGTAGACTTCTTCGGACGCATTTGGTTTGATCTGGAAGCACCGGAAGCCTAAAAATCATTTCGGCAAGCAAGGAAAATGTTATCGGTGAGTGAAAAAGGTTTCAGAAATCCTTGAGGGACAAGGAAACAAGTTTTGGGGATTTGGGATTGATTTGAAACACCATCCTAAGTCCGGAAGTAAGTATGTTTAGATTTGCTCTCGAAATGTGGATGATGCTCCTAAATGCTTTTGACATGCTCTTGATTTGAGAAAGATAAATTCCTACTGTTTTATGCATGATTTGTGACATGAAATGATATTTCATTTCGTACGTGCTCTTTGGAGATGATTACCGGATATAATTGGTCGACCAATAGGATGTAAAGTGCACTCTAAACTAAAATTCGTACGTGCTCTTTGGAGTTGGGCAATGGGGGTAGTGCCATCTCGATCCAAAGTGTGAGTCCGATGATGAGAGATTCCATCGGGGTAGGTCTTGGTGAAACACCCAAGCTTTGTGGAGATAATAGATACCTCCATGAGTGTCCGGTGATGTGAGATTCCATCGAGATAGGACTTGACTCTATGTCAAGCTAATCCGCATATCTGAGTAAAGATAGAAAATGAAATGCCAATATATGAGAATGAGCTTTGATTCACATGTACCAATGATTGAAATGATTTTATGCTATGAGAAATGCATATGAGATTTTGAGATTATGAAATGCTTTTGTATATCAAGCATGTGTGGCTTTGCCATGAGATTTGCATTGATTGAATGCATGGGATAGATAGATGGTACATGTGGTTTTCAAAAGATGTTTTTGCTTTGAAATGGATTTCAAGCAAGAGATAGAAAGAGCTTAGAAATGAATTTCAAGATAGAGTTTTAAAAGCTTGCATTGTTGTGTTGGTGTTTCTAGAGCATACCTCACTAAGCTATTGTTCTTACGCTCTCTTTTACCAACAATACAGATAATTGAGACATCTTGGGCAGCAAGAAGGCTTAAAGGAATCCAAGGAATAGATAAGCTCAAGTATGGTGTTATACTTTTACCATAGTGATGATATATGGCAATGAGAGTTAATGGTTTGTTTTGGGAGATGTGTTTGGACTCCTTTGTGATGTTGCAAGTTGTGTGTGTCCTATTTGGTTTGTAGAAGGCCTTTATATTGGTTATGATGCTTTATATTGCTTTTGGGATGTTTGTGGTTTGTGGCTTAAGTTTGCTCCTCGGTATGCCTTGCAATGCTTGTGTTGATCTATCAAATGTTTACCATGTGCTTAGAATTGCATGCTTATATGATAGAGTTGTTGCTATAAACATGTCCGTATGATTTGATGATGATTTGATCATGTTAAACATGAATTTGCGATTGTTTTTGGGACATTTCTGGTATGCGTATCGATACTCGGGCTTGCTTATCGATACGCATAAGCCAAATTTGTGCCATTGTGTACATGGGCATCGGTACGAATGGGAAGTGTATCGAAACGGGTAGGCCAAGTTTGAAGGGTGTATAGATACGCGGGAGTGTGTATCGATACCTTTTCTACGAGTTTGGTCACTGCCTTTTCATATATCGATACGGCCCCTAGGAGTACCGATACGTGACCGTTAAATTGAGTTATATGTATCTTTTAAAGCTTTGAAATGTTATAATTTAGTCCATGATCATCATTATGCAATTGGATGGGTTTAGTAGGTCTGATTGTGATGAAAATTTGCAGGGTAGAATGAAACATGATTAATTGAATAATGGTAACCTTAAAATCTAAAAAAGCCCTTGCAGTTTGCAGAAATTACATTTTGGTCCCTAAATCCTAATTTATACGATCAAGTCCTTAAACCAATTCTGAACGCTATGTCATTTCTTCCTATGCTCTCGGAGATCACTTAGGATTTAATTTACATTTAGAAAAGATAAAAAGAGAAAAAAAGGGTCGTAAATCAGAGTAAGATTTAAGGAGTTGGCTTCGGTTTTCCCCGTGTAATCATCTCGGTTCGGGTCAACCGTCTAGACTGGGCTAAGGGGGCTACATCTTTCAACAGATTTGTGGCGTCTTCTATCTCCATTTTTTGATACTTTAGATTGTTGGTTCTTTAACCAATTGGTCTAAGTCCTATCCTACCACCCTCAAAGACAACTTCAAGAACGGGTTTATACTTTTTAGTATAAGTTCTTCTTTTGGTTACTTTGAATACTCTTTCACCACCATCCTTTCATTTGTTTCCCTTCCTTTTCCTTCACTATCCGAACACCATATATTCTTCACCTAAACCTTCCATTTTCTTCCCTTTTCTTTTCCAGCACAACCTTATACTTCCGTAGCCATACTCTTTCACTTTCTCTCCCATCTTTCATCATATTTCCATAAGAGGACGTTCGTGAAGACAATGCTTGCTTGCATTCTAAATCGGGACAATCAAAGCTTCTCTCTACAATACCAACTGGAGAGTTGGAGCGTATCTATTTGACTTAGAAACATTTTTGGTTCAAGTTTGCTTGTCAATTTGTGAGACTTTGAAATACTTAAAATTTTATTTTCTTTTACAAATAGGTCCTTAGACAATTTGTTATATCAAAATCAAATTAGGTTTTACAATATCATAGATCCTATGTTAATCAAATCAAGGAGATCTACGATCTTCTTGCGATCTCTGGTGGGAAGGTTTCCTATATTGAGCAAGTTGTTACGCTTCTTAATGGGCTACTAGGTGAATATGAACTGTTTATTGCGTTTATGACTGGTAGTCATCTGCCATATATGTATGAAGCAATCGTGTCTTTTTTTATGGAAGCTGAAACACGCCTCATAGATCCTATGTGTGTTCCAATTGGAATCAATTTCACTTAACATAGTGGTGTTGCTCAGACTGATTCTGATCTGAATAGTGTGAATCATCTTGGCAGCTCTAGGGCGCAGCGACCTGGTGATTCTCAAGGTTTCGGGAATAGAAGAAGGCCTCATCCTCAATATCAAATTTGCAGTAAACTTGGTCACTTGGCATAGTAGTGTTGGTACTGATTTAATAAAGACTTCAAAAGCTCCACATCTCGTGCACTACCTTCTACTTCCAAGGTCAATGTGTGTCACTACAACTCATCGGAATCTAAGACCTCAGATTGTAAGTGTGCTTCTGATTGCTCGTACAACCCGTTTGTCAGTCGCCCTTCTGATGATGTTCGTGGAGCGCAAGTCAACCCTCTATCTAATATTGTGGCAAATGCCACTGGTAAGGGTTTTGTCTCTCTTGGTGATGGTTCACATCTTGGGATTTCTCATATAGGAACTTCTACATTTATTGCGTTTGACAAAGATCTATTGCTTCAAAACTTATTATGTGTTCCTCATATATCTAAAAACTTAGTGTATGTCTCTCAATTTGCTCGTGACAACTCGGTTTACTTTGAGTTTCACCCTAATAGATGTTTTGTAAAGGATGACACTATAGGGAAGGTTCTTCTGAAGGGACAACAACTTAATGGCCTGTATAGCTTCAGTCATGTTCCCTCTACAGTTTCCAACAGTGTAGCTCTTAATACTAAATCTAATTAGTCATTTTCTTGTTCTTCACAACATATTGAGGAGGTTGACTTGTGTCACAGGCGTTTAGGGCATCCTACCTCTAAGGTAGTTAGCCTGGCTATAAATAAGCCATGTGTCTCTAGAACTAATAACATCTTGTGTACTGCCTGTCAACTGGGAAAAAGCCATTGCCTGCCTTTTGTTAGCTCACATACTGAATATAAAAGTCCTTTTGAACTTGTTGAAACTGACCTTTGGGGTCCAGCACCAATGTTGTCCAATGGATATAGATATTATATATCGTTTGTTGATCTGCACAGTAGAGATTGTTGGGTTTATTTGTTGAAAAACAAATCTGAGGCACTGCAAGCTGTTGAGTTATTTCGCATGCTGGTCTTAACACAATTTTATGCAAAGATTTTGGTTGTTCAAATAGATAGAGGTGGATTTCACTTTCTGGAAGCCACTCTATCCAATTTTGAGTTATTTCGCATGCTAGTCTTAACACAATTTTCTGCAAAGATTTTAGTTGTTCAAATAGATAGAGGTGAATTTCACTTTCTGGAAGCCATTATATCCAAGCTGGGAATTCGACAACGTGTGACATGTCCTCATACATCACATCAAAATGGAGTTGTTGAGGGCAAGTGTAGAGCGATTAGGTGTTCTCTAAATATGAGCGCAAGTGCACACTCTTGTCAAGTTGTGATATAAAAGATATCGTCTCCCACGAGGATTGGACAGCTAACTCGAATATAAATTCCTGCACAAAGAATATTTAATGCACAAGTAAATTTTAGTTCGTTTAAAAGAAAAGTAAATAAACACAAGTAATCAAGAGAAGAGACCAGATTCATGGAATGGGTCAGGTTATGTTGCGTCGTAGTGTGAAACTGCGTTGAATAGGTTAAGTTGTATTGCGCTGCAAGACTTTGCTGCCTCGGCAGACGATGGCAGATTGGTGCTTTGACGCTTTCGCTACCTCAGCAGGTAGAATGGACGACTAGCTCGACAGCAAACTCGACAGACCTTCAAGGCTCGGTAGAACACTTCGATAATGATTCAGCTTATGTCTAAGTCTGAATACTAATGATGCCCGCTGCAGATAATACCCGTCGGCGTGAATCTTGCAATGAACAACAATCTTTGGTTCATCCTCTTTTAGGAACCTTAAACCCTAACCTATGTCTAGGCTTGATTAATCAACACCTAGTATGGATGAGATCGTGCTTACTTCTTTCGTGAGTTTGACTCTCTCAATGCCAAACAAATGGATTGCTCACAATCGATCTTTCGAACTCAATTGAAAACAACGAAGAACATGAAATAAGCAAACCTTGAATTTATTGTAATAAAAAACTTGAACCTAACAACCGTTCTCACAACTACTTTACAACACAACCCAAACCCGAGAGAATTTAGAACATAGTGGCGGCAAGAAAACTCAAGAGAAAACTAAGCTATGCTAAAATGTCTCGATGTCTAAAATACAAAGTAAGATCAAGTATATATAAGGCATGGCCTAGGTTAAGTCCTCCTTGGAGTAGAAGTCTTCTTCATGATAAGTAGCTTTTGCATTAAATGTATCCTTTAATTCTGGTTTCTTTGACTTGAATTCGGACTCCTCTTGTCGTTGCCCTGTGCTGCAAGCAAGCCTTGACCTTCTCCTTTGCGGCTCTGTCCGCTGTTTCCAGCATCAGTAAATTCCATGGATGGGCTTAATGGACTCAAAAATTATGCTCTTCCAATCGCACTCCGATTTAACAATTCCTCAAATTGCTACCATGGGCGGCAGATATGGCGCTGGTACCTACTCGGTAACATCTCTCTTTTGTTGAACTACTACAGTACAGCTCCTTGGTCTGTTCTCCTTCTTCTGACAGCTTCTAGCATCTGAAACTAAAACTAAACTAAAATAATATCTTTTCTTACCAAATCAAAGATATTCAATAAAAACAAGGCAAAGCAAAGAATATTTTAAATAATGCATGCATGTACCTAAATATGCGTAAAATGCACTTCGGAATATCAATAATATGAGATGAAATGCATACAAAATATAAGACTTATGAGCACTTTACAGCAAGCGTCGACATATTGTCGATACTTCTCTCACTCTCATGGCACAAGCAGTTGTTCCTCAAAGGTGTTGTTCCCCTGCTTTGCAGGGTATGTCACCACATCAGAAACTTTATGGTCAGGCTCCAGATTATGGTTTTCCCAAGGTGTTTAGGTACCAATGCTTTCCTTGTTTGCGGTCATACAACAAACACAAAATTGATTTTTGATCCCACTCATGTGTCTTTCTGGGTTACTTTCCTAAACACAAGGGTTATCAGTACCTCGATGACTCAGGGCTCTTCCTCGTCTACTGAGAATTGTTCACCTATTCCAGAGTTTCCCTCATTTGTGCAAGGTGTGAATGCTCCTCCTACAGTTGTGGAGCATTCAGCTGCAGAATATGTGGAACTTGCACCTGCTGAGGCCTCTACCCTATTAATGAACCTCTGATCGATCCTGGTAGTCCCCTAACCACAGCTGAATCTAGTGCTGAGCATGGCGTGCCTCATGAGGAAGTTGCGACTGCTAAGTGCGCAAAAGTATTATATTTATACCCTAGTTTAGCTCAATTATTGTTGTTCTTAAGTGTAGTTTAGGTTGCATTTAGTAGGTAACATACACAAAATAGCATAGATTATACAAGCTGCCTTATTTGATGAATTTAGTTGATTTTATACATATAATACTGCTCAAGTGTGTTTTCTCCCTATACGTAGGTACCCGCCCAGGCAGATGTCGCCGAGGCAGCAAAAAGGGCAGATGAAGAGAAAGCTCGAAGCTGAAGGATGAAACTGTTGGTGCATCAGGAGAGGTGATCGAGGAGGAAAGAACCAAAATGCAGAGATGTGCCAACTTTTACACACTAGTCCATATCCCCGCCGAGGTAGTCAACTACTTGCCGCCGAGGCAGCACTTCAAGGAAGAATGGAAAAATGCAAAGTGGTATGCGGTAGAAAGATCTCATCAAGCCCGATTTTTAGAGACCACTTGCACATGCATTGGAGCCCAGAAAACAAAGAAATCCAGGTCAAAGTCAAGTGGAGGAAAAGTCAAACAGGAATCTAGGAGTATTTAATGATCTTTTAATGAGTTGTAGTCATACTCTAACTAGTATTCCTACCCTAAACCGACTTAGACCTAGGCTCATCCCCTATATATATGTAATCGACTTGAAGGAGAGAACACAATTGAGATTTGAGAGAAACTCCTTCTTGTTGAAACCCTAGTGCCGTCAAACCCCACCATGTTCTAAACCTTCCCTAGGGCTAAGGGTTGGTTGCGTAGTAGTTGTGAGAGTCTTGTTGTATTTGTTTAGGATTTTAGTTTTGTAATAAAATTCAAGGTTTGTTTAATCTTTGTTCGTCATTGTCGCAATCTTTACCGGGAGAGAAGAGGGATTCAATCCATTTGTTCAATATCGAGAGAGTTGAACTCATGAAACGAGTAAACACGGTTTTATCCAACCATATGGTAAAGCTACTTCGGCTTAGGGATAAGTTAAGAAGTTTAGCGGCTAAAAGAGGATCCACAATCGGTTGGTGTTCGCCCTTAGATTCACGTCGGGAGGTATCATCTATGACATGTTTGCCAATAGTACTTCAAGCTTCAGGAAAAGAGGGAGTCATAGAAGGGGGCCTTGCCGAACCTTGAATCATCGCTTAACTGCCCAGATAATCTCACACCACTCTGCCTAGGCGGGCGCCTGCTGAGGCATTCTTTTGGGCGGTGGCTGGAGATATTAAGTTGATCAGCAAAGTTGTACCGAGACAGTACATCAATTCTCCACACTACGAAACATCCAATATCGGCCCATTCTCTCACTCTAATATCTCAATTTATTTCACTTGTTTTAGTTTTATCTTAAATCCAACCAACTCCTAATATCTGTGTTTTTACTTTACTTGTGCAGAAAAGTGAACTCTAAAAAGCTGCACAATCCCTACGGAGAAGAATGAAACATGATTAATTGAATAATGGTAACCTTAAAATCTAAAAAAGCCCTTGCAGTTTGCAGAAATTACATTTTGGTCCCTAAATCCTAATCTATACGATCAAGTCCTTAAACCAATTCTGAACGCTATGTCGTTTCTTCCTATGCTCTCGGAGATCACTTAGGATTTAATTTACATTTAGAAAAGATAAAAAGAGAAAAAAGGGTCGTAAATTGGAGTAAGCTTTAACGAGTTGGCTTCAGTTTTCCCCGTGTAATCATCTCAGTTCGGGTCAACCGTCTAGACTGGGATAAGGGGGCTACACCTTTCAACAGATTTGTGGCGTCTTCTATCTCCATTTTTTGATACTTTAGATTGTTGGTTCTTTAACCAATTGGTCTAAGTCCTATCCTACCACCCTCAAAGACAACTTCAAGAACGGGTTTATACTTTTTAGTATAAGTTCTTCTTTTGGTTACTTTGAATACTCTTTCACCACCATCCTTTCATTTGTTTCCCTTCCATTTCCTTCACTATACGAACACCATATATTCTTCACCTAAACCTTCCATTTTCTTCCCTTTTCTTTTCCAGTACAACCTTATACTTCCGTAGCCATACTCTTTCACTTTCTCTCCCATCTTTCATCATATTTCCATAAGAGGACGTTCGTGAAGACAAGGCTTGCTTGCATTCTAAATCGGGACAATCAAAGCTTCTCTCTACAATATCAATTGAAGATTTGGAGCGTATCTATTTGACTTAGAAACATTTTTGGTTCAAGTTTGCTTGTCAATTTGTGAGACTTTGAAATACTGAAAATTTTATTTACTTTTACAAATAGGTCCTTAGACAATTTGTTATATCAAAATCAAATTAGGTTTTACAATATCGTAGATCCTATGTTAATCAAATCAAGGATATCTACGATCTTCTTGCAATCTCTGGTGGGAAGGTTTCCTATATTGAGCAAGTTGTTACGCTTCTTAATGGGCTACTAGGTGAATATGAACTGTTTATTGCGTTTATGACTGGTAGTCATCTGCCATATATGTATGAAGCAATCATGTCTTTTTTTATGGAAGCTGAAACACGCCTCATAGATCATATGTGTGTTCCAATTGGAATCAATTTCACTTAACATAGTGGTGTTGCTCAGACTGATTCTGATCTGAATAGTGTGAATCATCTTGGTAGCTCTAGGGCGCAGCGATCTGGTGATTCTCAAGGTTTCGGGAATAGAGGAAGGCCTCATCCTCAATATCAAATTTGCAGTAAACATGGTCACTTGGCATAGTAGTGTTGGTACTGATTTAATAAAGACTTCAAAAGCTCCACATCTCGTGCACTAGCTTCTACTTCCAAGGTCAATGTGTGTCACTACAACTCATCGGAATCTAAGACCTCAGATTGTAAGTGTGCTTCTGATTGCTCGTACAACCCATTTGTTAGTCGCCCTTCTGATGATGTTAGTGGAGCGCAAGTCAACCCTCTATCTAATATTGTGGCAAATGTCACTGGTAAGGGTTTTGTCTCTCTTGGTGATGGTTCACATCTTGGGATTTCTCATATAGGAACTTCTACATTTATTGCGTTTGACAAAGATCTTTTGCTTCAAAACTTATTATGTGTTCCTCATATATCTATAAACTTAGTGTATGTCTCTCAATTTGCTCGTGACAACTCGGTTTACTTTGAGTTTCACCCTAATAGATGTTTTGTAAAGGATGACACTATAGGGAAGGTTCTTCTGAAGGGACAACAACGTAATGGCCTGTATAGCTTCAGTCATGTTCCCTCTGCAGTTTCCAACAGTGTAGCTCTTAATACTAAATCTAATTAGTCATTTTCTTGTTCTTTACAACATATTGAGGAGGTTGACTTGTGTCACAGGCGTTTAGGGCATCCTACCTCTAAGGTAGTTAGCCTGGCTATAAATAGGCCATGTGTCTCTAGAACTAATAACATCTTGTGTACTGCCTGTCAACTGGGCAAAAGCCATTGCCTGGCTTTTGTTAGCTCACATACTGAATATAAAAGTCCTTTTGAACTTGTTGAAACTGACCTTTGGGGTCCAGCACCAATGTTGTCCAATGGATATAGATATTACATATCGTTTGTTGATCTGCACAGTAGAGATTGTTGGGTTTATTTGTTGAAAAACAAATCTGAGGCACTGCAAGCTGTTGAGTTATTTCGCATGCTGGTCTTAACACAATTTTATGCAAAGATTTTTGTTGTTCAAATAGATAGAGGTGGATTTTCACTTTCTGGAAGCCACTCTATCAAATTTTGAGTTATTTCGCATGCTGGTCTTAACACAATTTTCTGCAAAGATTTTAGTTGTTCAAATAGATAGAGGTGAATTTCACTTTCTGGAAGCCATTATATCCAAGCTGGGAATTCGACAACGTGTGACATGTCCTCATACATCACATCAAAATGGAGTTGTTGAGCGCAAGTGTAGAGCGATTAGGTGTTCTCTAAATATGAGTGCAAGTGCACACTCTTGTCAAGTTGTGATATAAAAGATATCGTCTCCCACGAGGATTGGACAGCTAACTCGAATATAAATTCCTGCACAAAAAATATTTAATGCACAAGTAAATTTTAGTTCGTTTAAAAGAAAAGTAAATAAACACAAGTAATCAAGAGAAGAGATCAGATTCATGGAATGGGTCAGGTTATGTTGCGTCGTAGTGTGAAACTGCGTTGAATAGGTTAAGTTGTATTGCGCTGCAAGACTTTGCTACCTCGGCAGACGATGGTAGATTGGTGCTTTGACGCTTTCGCTACCTCAGCAGGTAGAATGGACGACTGGCTCGACAGCAAACTCGACATACCTTCAAGGCTCGGTAGAACGCTTCGATAATGATCCAGCTTATGTCTAAGTCTAAATACTAATGATGCCCGCTGCAGATAATACCTGTCGGCGTGAATCTTGCAATGAACAACAACCTTTGGTTCATCCTCTTTTAGCCAGCTTAAACCCTAACCTATGTCTAGGCTTGATTAATCAACACCTAGTATGGATGAGATCGTGCTTACTTCTTTCGTGAGTTTGACTCTCTCAATGCCAAACAAATGGATTGCTCACAATCGATCTTTCGAACTCAATTGAAAACAACGAAGAACATGAAATAAGTAAACCTTGAATTTATTGTAATAAAAAACTTGAACCTAACAACCGTTCTCACAACTACTTTACAACACAACCCAAACCCGAGAGAATTTAGAACATAGTGGCGGCAAGAAAACTCAAGAGAAAACTAAGCTATTCCAAGATGTCTCGATGTCTAAAATAAAAAGTAAGATCAAGTATATATAGGGCATAGCCTAGGTTAAGTCCTCCTTGGAGTAGAAGTCTTCTTCATGATAAGTAGCTTTTGCATTAAATGCATCCTTTAATTCTAGTTTCTTTGACTTGAATTCGGACTCCTCTTGTCGTTGCCTTGTGCCGCAAGCAAGCCTTGACCTTCTCCTTTGGCGGCTCTGTCTGCTGTTTCCAGCATCAGTAAATTCCATGGATGGGCTTAATGGACTCAAAAAATTATGCTCTTCCAATCGCACTCCGATTTAACAATTCCTCAAATTGCTACCCTGGGCGGCAAATATGGCGTTGGTACCTACTCGGTAACATCTCTCTCTGTGTTGAACTACTTCAGTACAACTCCTTGGTCTGTTCTCCTTCTCCTGACAGCTTCTAGAATCTAAAACTAAAACTAAACTAAAACAATATCTTTTCTTACCAAATCAAAGATATTCAATAAAAACAAGGCAAAGCAAAGAATATTGTAAATAATGCATGCATGTACCTAAATATGCGTAAAATGCACTTCAGAATATCAATAATATGAGATGAAATGCATACAAAATATAAGACTTATGAGCACTTTACAGCAAGCGTCGACATATTGTCGATTCTTCTCTCACTCTCATGGCACAAGCAGTTGTTCCTCAAAGGTGTTGTTCCCCTGCTTTGCAGGGTATGTCACCACATCAGAAACTTTATGGTCAGGCTCCAGATTATGGCTTTCTCAAGGTGTTTAGATACCAATTCTTTCCTTGTTTGCGGTCGTACAACAAACACAAAATTGATTTTTGATCCCACCCATGTGTCTTTCTGGGTTACTTTCCTAAACACAAGGGTTATCAGTGCCTCGATGACTCAGGGCTCTTCCTCGTCTACTGAGAATTGTTCACCTATTCCAGAGTTTCCTTAATTTGTGCAAGGTGTGAATGCTCCTCCTATAGTTGTGGAGCATTCAGCTGCAGAATATGTGGAACTTACACCTGCTGAGGCCTCTACCCTATTAATGAACCTCTGATCGATCCTGGTAGTCCCCTAACCATAGCTGAATCTAGTGCTGAGCATGGCGTGCCTCATGAGGAAGTTGTGACTGCTAAGTGCGCAAAAGTCTTATATTTATACCCTAGTTTAGCTCAATTATTGTTGTTCTTAAGTGTAGTTTAGGTTGCATTTAGTAGGTAACATACACAAAATAGCATAGATTATACAAGCTGCCTTATTTGATGAATTTAGTTGATTTTATACATATAATACTGCTCAAGTGTGTTTTCTCCCTATACGTAGGTACCTGCCCAGGCAGATGTCGCCGAGGCAGCAAAGAGGGCAGATGAAGAGAAAGCTCGAAGCTGAAGGATGAAACTGTTGGTGCATCAGGAGAGCTGATCGAGGAGGAAAGAACCAAAATGCAGAGCTGTGCCAACTTTTACACACTAGTCCATATCCCCGCCGAGGCAGTCAACTACTTGCCGCCGAGGCAGCACTTCAAGGAAGAATGGAAAAATGCAAAGTGGTATGCGGTAGAAAGATCTCATCAAGCCCGATTTTTAGAGACCACTTGCACATGCATTGGAGCCCAGAAAACAAAGAAATCCAGATCAAAGTCAAGTGGAAGAAAAGTCAAACAGGAGTCTAGGAGTATTTAATGATCTTTTAATGAGTTGTAGTCATACTCTAACTAGTATTCCTACCCTAAACCGACTTAGACCTAGGCTCATCCCCTATATATATGTAATCGACTTGAAGGAGAGAACACAATTGAGATTTGAGAGAAACTCCTTCTTGTTGAAACCCTAGTGCCGTTAAACCCCACCATGTTCTAAACCTTCCCTAGGGCTAAGGGTTGGTTGCGTAGTAGTTTTGAGAGTCTTGTTGTATTTGTTTAGGATTTTAGTTTTGTAATAAAATTCAAGGTTTGTTTAATTTTTGTTCGTCATTGTCGCAATCTTTGTCGGGAGAGAAGAGGGATTCAATCCATTTGTTCAATATCGAGAGAGTTGAACTCATGAAACGAGTAAACACGGTTTTATCCAACCATAGGGTAAAGCTACTTCGGCTTATGGGATAAGTTAAGAAGTTTAGCGGCTAAAAGAGGATCCACAATCGGTTGGTGTTCGACCTTAGATTCACGTCGGGAGGTATCATCCATGACATGTTTGCCAATAGTACTTCAAGCTTCGGGAAAAGAGGGAGTCATAGAAGGGGGCCCTGCCGAACCTTGAATCATCGCTTAACTGCCCAGATAATCTCACACCACTCTGCCTAGGCGGGCGCCTGCTGAGGCATTCTTGTAGGCGGTGGCTGGAGATATTAAGTTGATCAGCAAAGTTGTACCGAGACAGTACATCAATTCTCCACACTACGAAACATCCAATATCGGCCCATTCTCTCACTCTAATATCTCAATTTATTTCACTTGTTTTAGTTTTATCTTAAACCAAACCAACTCCTAATATCTGTGTTTTTACTTTACTTGTGCAGAAAAGTGAACTCTAAAAAGCTTTCACAATCCCTGCGGAGACGATATCTTAAATACTATAACTTGGCACCGTGTACACTTGCACACTAATTGTGCATCACTTTTGCACGCAACAAGTTTTTGGCGCCGTTCCCAGGGATTGGCGTACAACTTTTCATTTTTATTTTTCCGCACTTATCTTTATTTTCTTGTATTATTTTATTTAGTTTTTCTTTTGTTTAAAAAAATTCAGGTGTAATACAAGTTCAAGGGCATCAACATGTCAAGAAAAACCACTCGAGAGTTGATGTTCGAAAATTCTTACAATTTTTGTGATGAAAATCATGAGTTCGAAAGTATCCCTCATCTTTTCGGTGAATACTTGGATGAACCAAGATGGAACCAACAACAAGATTCTTCAATGTACGATCAACAAACCCAAAAATTTTCCTACCATGAAAATTTTGATGCCGCGGCAGCAGACATGCCTTGGCAGTGTATTGCCTCGGCCGTGTAGCCTCAGCAACAATGTTCAAATTCCTTGGAGGACACGCTTCAAGCTTTCGTGGGTAGAGTTGCATCTTTTATCGAATACACTCAAGAGCTTTCATAGAAAATGGAAGCGAGGATGGCTCAGTGGGATACAACCTTATGGGATACATAAGGTCAATTGAGGAAATCCACATATGCCATGGATAACATGCACCAACAACCCATTCCTAGGGATACTGAAGTCTCAAGGCAAGAAGACGCGAAACAATATGAAGAACACATTGATGAGCCTATGCAACAGATACCCTATTGTTTTCGTGTGTGGTGTACTATAAATGATAGGCAAATATGGTGCAAGTATACACGCCAAACAAGTAATACAATGATAAGTGAGTATCATCTCCACAAGGATTGGAGGTGTTTCGAGTTGAGTTTAAGCACACAAGTCACAGAATGTAAATAGAGAATGTTGTTTCAAATCAAAACAGAGGGATAAATGTTGTGGCAAATAAAGATAAAAGATAACGTGCTGAAATCAGTAAACTTAACAGGTCCTCTTACGTATGCGAAACTCACTTGGGAATGATTGGCTGGGTTGTCTGGTTAACCTATGCTTTAGCTCTCAACTAGGGTTTACATCTCTAGATTACTCTATGCTCGGCGGGATTTACTCAAGTTGCTCCTCAACTATCTCTAGCAAGAAAACTGGGAGTAGGAAATGCTACAGTAATACCTTTCAACGTAAACTCTATCACTCCCCCTACCCATAAAGTTCTATCCTTTTTAGCCATTGAAACCCATCACTTATCTCTAAGGTGGATTAGAGTTGTGCCTCTCAGCAACCAACTCCATTGTCTATGAAGTTCAAAGATAGCTCTCTCGACCACTAACATCAGATCACACCTAAGGAAAAACCAACTCTCGGAGGCTCTTACAACCCTAAACGTTTAACAACATAGACAAAGCATATATAGAAACGAGAGACAAATAAACATGCATTAAAGAAACTAAAACATAGATCATCCAAACAGCCCAAGCCACCTAAAATCAGTTCATGGCTGGGCAATAAACATCCAAAGTATCTTCGTTTGTACAACCCATTTTCCATATATAAAAGAAATGCTAAAGCAACAGAAACAGAAGAAGAAACTCCCGATCCGCGATGGACTACAACGCCACGAACCACCCTAGGCTTGCTGCCTCTCTCAAAGACAGCAAGGTCAAACCCTTGGAGCTTCAACGATGGAGGACACCAAGTGGAGGAAGAAGAAGAAAGGAAAAGAGCCGCCTTTGTTTTCTCTCCCTAGCCTTTTGTCACCTTTTTCACGCTCTCCCTTTAATGAGGGTCTCATGTCTTTTATATAGTGGGGGCTCCTAGGGTTTTATGCCCTAATACTCTTTGACGTCCTGGGAATATTCCCTATGCATGTGGGGCACAATCAGACAAAAAGTGGGCTCGCACATGTGAGCTCTCGGCGTGTGCGCGTTACTTTGTCCTTTTCTACACCCAGAATTGTTGTCCAACTTGCTGTAGCATTTTTCTTCCTTGCCCTGCTTCACACCAGCTTCAACCTGCACAACACAACACCAGCACATACCTTTCAAGCAGCATCTAATCTTGTGAAATTAAGCCAAACCACCAACAAGCAAAGATGTATGCAACTATATGCTCTAAATGCACCTACATGCTATGAAATGACCTTAAGAACAAACAAATACCTAAGTAAAAAGGTGTAAAATATGGGGTAAACTATCTGTTTGACCACCAATCTATTAGGAAAGTTTTAAAATGACCACCATAGAAAAAACGCGTCATTTGACTACCCAAACTATTAAAATGGGATCAATTTGGCCACCTGCCGTTAAGAGGCTAACGGAAGGTGACGTGGCAGTTAAAAAATTAAAGGTATAATTAAACATTTCGTCCTTACTATTTACACATTCTTTCAATTTAGTCCTAATTTTAATCTAATAAAATAAATTAATTAGGTGGTGACACGTGTCAACACCTTATTGGAGGAATTTAATTATTTATATTTGATTAATAAATTTATTTTCATCCCCCAATCAGGTGGTGACACGTGTCACCACCTAATCAGAGGAGAAAAACAAAGTTAAGCACAAATGCCATCCAGGGGAATCGAACCTGGGTGGTGTAGGTGCAAAAGCAGTGGCTAAGCCACTACACCAAGCACAATTTTGTGCTTTAAAACACCAAATTCAATATATATCTTTTACCAATCAGTTTATCATGCTTAGTGAGAAAATTAGTTCTCAATTTTAAAACTTACTGCATGTGTGGATCATAGAATGCGTTTTCAACATGCTGTAGTTAGTTATCTGTATCAAAATCAAAATACTTGTATTCTGTTGTACTCTTTTAGGCATTGATTCCACTTTTGCAACAATTAAACTTTCCTGAAATGCAATCGAGTTTGAAGAAAATTATGGGTTTGGCACAATTGCATCTCTTTAAGTTAATATGGATGATAAATTCATTAGATTTCCAAGTGTTTTAGAACAAATTCTAAGAGCTTATGTTAAATGTATGTCTATGGGAAATATTACCTATTATGGAGTTATTTTTCCCCTGTAATATCTGCCAGTATAACTTCATTTACAGCTTGCATGCCAGGGAAAGGGGGACTTCCATCTCAAAACGCTGTTGAGATTGTTAATCTTGATAGCGACGATGATTCTGCACCAGAAGAAAATCCAAGTGAAAAGAGAATGACTAGTCCAACCAAGAACTCACATTCAGCTCAAATTTGTGTTGGAAATGGGAGTCCAACTCTCAAAAGAAAACAAACATCATATATAGATGCATGTGAGAGTGAAAATGGTGATAATGATGATACTACATTATCTGGGAAGTTAAAGATGAGGAAATTTCAAGAATCTGTTTGCAGGCCTGATGATTGTCCACTTAATCAGTGGTCAACGACTAAGATTCTTTCTGATATCAATGGGGTTAACAGATCCACACTAAGGGAAGATTTTAAGGACTGAATCCGATGATGATAGTTATGGAGTGCATATTTCCTTCAACCATTCCCAACCTGGACCAGCGGCTCAGAGGTAAAACAGAAATCAACACCACTGGAAATGGATGGCTGCTTTCTGGTTTTGCATTTAGAACCCGATTGGAAAAAGATATATATTGAATTTGGTGTTTTAAAGCACAAAATTGTGCTTGGTGCAGTGGCTTAGCCACTTCTTTTGCACCTACACCACCCAGGTTCGATTCCCCTGGATGGCATTTGTGCTTAACTTTGTTTTTCTCCTCTAATTAGGTGGTGACACATGTCACCACCTGATTGGGGGATGAAAATAAATTTATTAATCAAATATAAATAATTAAATTCCTCCAATAAGGTGTTGACACGTGTCACCACCTAATTAATTTATTTTATTAGATTAAAATTAGGACTAAATTGAAAGAATATGTAAATAGTAAGGACGAAATGTGTAATTATACCTTTAATTTTTTAACTGCCACGTCACCTTCCGTTAGCCTCTTAACGGCAGGTGGCCAAATTGATCCCATTTTAATAGTTTGCGTAGTCAAATGACGCATTTTTTTCTATGGTGGTCATTTTAAAACTTTCCCAATAGATTGGTGGTCAAACAGATAGTTTACCCTAAAATATAAGCATTTCGGCAAGTTATCACATATCAAGAACTGAGGAACTTGAACAGAGCTATGCCTCGGCAACTAAGGAATCTGTAGATTGCTCTCATCTACCTTTGCTTGGGAAATTGAACGACCACATAGAGGAGCAACACGATGGAAATACTTTGCTAACGGAGAATGAGCTGAAGATTGCCGAACCTTTTGAATAGTTTGAAAAATTAGCTTTTCCATTGCAGGTATTACCCGAGGAACCAACACCGATAGAGTTGAAGCCAACAGAATCTCTACTGATGGAGATGGTTGAGAGACCTAAAGAAAATGATGTTCACAAAGCTCTTCATAAAATTGGGTTTTCCCTTGACCTACACCGCATTATAACAAAAGATTGCCACAACAACTGGTTGCCGCAACAATTGCCTCAGCAGCAAAGGCTACTTTCCACCACAACGAACTTCGACGAGAATAAGGTAAGTACATGGTTGGATATTGATATGATTTTTCCTAATTACATATCCATGCCTCCAGGAAAAACAGCAAGGTGAAAGGTACACATAGACTACAAGGGAACAAGGAAGAAAGGAACATCTACCATGATAATGCAAAAGCAAGTAGTTGCAAACAAAGTGGTCCACTTTTTTTGGGAAACATTGTCACTCGATGGAGGGTGCATGTGGATTACAAAAAGTATCGAAAACGACCCCCTTCAAGCTTGAATAGACAATGGAGTCGTCACTTTAGGAGATGTATGCCCATGCACTCCTAGAGTAACACAATTTTTATTTTATCTTCCACATTTTTTATGCTTTCGTAGACTTAGAATTTTTAAATTTTCAATTTTTAGGAAGTAGATTTAATTTTAGCATTTATGCACTAATAACTTTTATTTTAGGAGAAACAATAGCCCAAGAGAAGAGAGAAGAAGCTAGCCCAATTCCATCACCCATTCCAACCCGCCCGCCAAATCTGTCGCGGCAGACAGACATTGCTTCCCGCCAGAACTAGCCGTTGCAGACTAGCCGTTCGCAAGAAGTCTGTTCTGTTCCAATGGCTCTCTGCTCGGGCAACGGCTGCCTCGGAAGACGAAACAACAACACCCTTTACTATTATTTAAACCCCCTCATTTTTTTTACTATTCACTCTTCTTTACTCTCTCTTGCATATTGTTTCATAAATTTCTTTTGCTTTCAGATTTCGTTCTTTTTCTACAGTTTCGCAAACTCTCACAACCCTCTTCACACAAAAAAACCTAAAACCGAAATCAAGAATGGCAAGAACCCCTCGTCGCCGTGCTGCCCAGGCAGAATCAGAGGAATCACTCAACTGTTTTGCCACACAAGTGGTTAAAGCCCACCATAACGAGAAATTTAAAGAACGAGCGGTGTGGGAGCAAGGATTTTTCTACGAGCCTGGGAAGAGGAATCTAGGGCTTGAACAGTTCATATACTCCAAAATCGCGCACCAATAGTGGCAAATCTTTGTCCAGCAACCAAAGTCAGCATGTAACGCCCCGATTTTGGGCCTAGATGTTTTAGAAATCGGATCGGGTTAAGTGAACCGGTTAGAAACGGTTCAAATCGTGTTAGGTGGTTCAGGGAAGTCATGGTTTGGGATAGGATAAAAATATGAAACAAATTGCTAAAATCCTCTAAAATCATGTTTAAGAGGTTGGTTAAATCAATTTTACAAAATGGGTTTTGGAAAAGGTATATTTTGGGCAGTGACCAAAATGTAAAGTTTTAAAACTGTGGAAAAATACAATTAAGCCTTTCCTTAATATGACATGTGTTTTAAATGGATTTTAAATAATTGATTTATTAGTTTTATTATTTAATTAATAAAAGTTAGTTATTTTGGAAACCAAAATAACGCGTTAGTTTCTCATTTGCCTCATTTTTCAGCCAAACACATTTCTAAACCAATTTCTCCAGATTTCTTTTCTCTCAAACACTCTCTTTTTTATTTATCATCCATTTCAAATAATCCTTTTCATTTTCTTCAAGATTTGTGAAGCAAACATTTGTCAAATATTGAGGAAAGCAAGGATTGGAGGTAAATCTCGTTCTCAACCTCTAATCAAGGTTCTTTATTGAAATTTCCAAGATTTTTTACTCTTAAATGTTGTTTTTAATTGAGTTTTGGTTATAGTTTTGATTTGAGATCAAAATCTTTTAAAATGATGAGTAAAATCTCAATTTTCGGAGTGATCTTGAAGTGCTCTGTTTGTGATGGATTTTAATTGAGTTTTGAGTTGATGTTGATGTTGAAAATGAGTTTTCATGATATAGATCCCGAAATCCTTGAGTTTTATGTTGGTTTTAGTTGGGTTTTTGAGGTGTTTTGATGCTTATATGCTTGCTGGAGGTATAAGGTTGGTTTTAGATGTTGATTAAAGCTTAGAATATGTTGGATGAGTTGGGTAATGGCTGGGCTGAGGTTTGAGATCAATTGATTGAGTTTTCGGTTGTTTCGGATGGGTAATTTGGTGTGTTTTTGCTGGGCAACGAGTTTGTGTTAAGTTGTTGGTGTTAGAATGCATTTTAATGAATTGAGGCTCTATTTTTAAGTTCGGAAGTAAGTAAATCGAAATTTCTCCTTCGGTTGTGCTAGTTATGAGCGTTTGGTTGCACTTGATTTAAAATGCATTAATCTACTTTTTAAAGCATGTTTTGAGTACATGAGATATGTATGATGATGCCATGTGGTCTAAGGATGCACTAGGTAGGTGATCCTTGTATGTATGTGTTGATCCATGAGATTTTAAGCATGGTCTAATGCTTGTTGATGGCTTATCATGAATGCTTTGTAAAAAACAGTGAGTTATGCATGTGTTATGGATTATATTGGCAAGTGATGTGGTTTAAAGTGTTTATAAATGAAATCGAATATAGTTAGTTGGCTATAGGATTAAGTGCACTATAAACAAGTCGCCTTGGATGTTGAGGGGTTGTGATTGTACCGAATACTCCATCCAAGTACCCTAACGATTGAGGATTGTTTAAGGTTGCAACGGTTGAGGGTATCTTCCAGGTGCGAACCTTGTGTTTTGTCCTGTCTCTCGTTAGTGGGTTATACATTTACCGATGAGTGGTGTTGAGGGGTTGTGATTGTACCGAATACTCCACCACAAGTGTCACAACGATGGAGGGTCGCTCTCGTGTGTGAGCCTTGTAATGCCGGTAGAGTGTACGAAGGGTGTGGGACAACCCTTGGTAATCCGTGTATCCGATACTTTGTTTTTGAGATTATTTCTATCACTTGTTAGCCAATATAATGGAAATGTATATTGTGGGGAATGTTGCCAATGCATGGTTTGTAAGATGCATGTTTTGGTTTAAGCTTAGCATAATGGTGTTTATGCTTGGAAAGCTTGGTAAATGAGTAGCAATTGTTAATTGCTAGTTTTTTATTTGGATCATGTTGCATGATGTTTAAATCAGTGAGTTTGATGAAAAAGTGCATGGTTTATCAAGAAAGGCATGTTGGATTTGAAAAGAGTGAAAACAGTTTTGTACATTGATGGTGTTAGTGGTTTTGAGCAAACCTCACTAAGCTTGCATTCTTATGCTCTCTTTGTTTCATCAATGCAAATAATTAGACTATTGGAGGCTGCATCTTTGAGGAATCACACCAAGACATTTTGCTAAAAGTATGTTGCATACTTGAACTAGTGTAATAAGGGCAATAGGGGTATCCATTGCTTTAAATATTGTTGTTGTGGTATTTTCTTGTTTTGAGCAAGTTTATTATGCATTCGTGATATTGTAATTGGCCTCTATGTGGTTTTTGGACCTTTAATTGGTTTTTTGGTCATGTTTCGGTTTGTGGTTGAAGGCGTGCTTTATTAGTTGCTTGTTCAACATGAATTGATGTGCCTAATGCTTGTTATGTGGCTAGTTTGTGATACATATATGTTTGATGTGATTATATATGCTTGTATATGAGTTATGGGTGTGATAGGATGATGATTTTTGCGTCTAAGAGGTTGTTCCTTGCGCACTTCTAGTATGAGTATTGATACTGGGGCCTCAGTATCGATACTCATACACTAATTTTGGCCAGATTGGTGCAGGTGTATCGATATGATTTGGAAGTGTATCGATATGACTTGGTAAGCGTATCGATACCCCTACGCAAAATGCACACATGTTCCGATACTCGGGGAAGGGTATCGATACCCTCTCTTAAACTTTGGTTACTGCCTTCCTGAGTATCGATGCGAGCTATAGGTGTACCGATATCTGATCGTTAAATTAGTTAAATGGAATCTTTTAAAGTCTAAATTGTTACATTTTAGTCCCTGAACTTTGTGTATGCAATTGGATGGTTCGTTTGTGCTAAAATTTGTCAGAGAAGCATGTTTTATGATTAATTAAAGGTTGGTAACCTTAGAATTGGAAAGGTCCCTATAATTTACAGAAATTACGTTTTAGTCTTTAAAATCTTAAAATGTTCAATTGAACCCTTAAATGTTATCTGTTTGTTGCGCCGTTTCTTTATAAATGTTTTGTTGATCACATAGAGTTTTAAATTTCATCTAGAGAAGATAAAAAGAAAAAAAGGTCATTAATCGAAGTCAGCTTTAACGAGTTGACTTCGGTTTTCCCCGTGTAATCTCCTTGGTTCGAGTCGGACGTCTAGGTCGGGCTAAGGGGGTTACACGGCAAATCAAACAATGGTGCGCGAGTACTATGCACATGGGCCGATGGAGGATGTGCCGACAGTGAATGTCCCCGGGCGGCCAGTTTTAATCGACGACGAGAAGATCAATCTCTACTACGGCCTCTATATCCGCGAAAACCAGCACGCGGAGCTCCTTGCCTCCCTCACACCGGATGGTTACGAGGCAATAAAGGAAGAATTATGCAAATTGGGGATGGTTTGGAACGAGGGAAGAAACAGAGGCACCATTAACCGGCGAAATTTGCTGCCCAAGGCAATGCTTTGGAACACATTTGTGAAGAGGCATTTGCTGCCCACAACCCACAGCTCCACCATTGAAAAACCAATATTGACACTCATGCACTCCATCATCAATAAAAGGTATGTCAATGTGGGTTCGATTATTGCTAACGAAATTTACGAGTGTGGGCAGAAAACAAAGGGGCAACTCTACATCCCCAGCCTCATCACGACATTGTGCGAGAAGGCACATGTTGTAGCCGCCCCAACCGACACCATGACACAAGAACGAACTGGGTGGACAAGGGAGATAATCCTTCGAAAGATGGAGATCACAACAGCCACCCCGGAAAACTTTGCCCCGGCGTCAAAAATGGGCAGCCAGCAACACTTCCAGCAACCCGCCCCGACAACCACCATCGGCGGTTTGGCAGCACAATTAGATAGAATGAAACGCTGCCAGTTGAAGTTTATGGCCTACATCTGGGACTTCAACAATGCCACCGCCACCACCATCAAGGAAAAGTTCTCGAAGGCCAACTTTCTAGAGTTCCCTACCGAGATATTTGCCCCGACAGCACCAGATACAACCGTCGCACATTTTACCTCGGCAACACATTCGGCAGCCTCTACAACTCCGACCGCCCACATATCAAGCGAGCCACACGCCTCCCCAACTTCAACAATGCCACCGCCACCACCATCAAGGAAAAGTTCTCGGAGGCCAACTTTCTAGAGTTCCCTACCGAGATATTTGCCCCGGCAACACCAGATACAATCGTCGCACCTTTTACCTCAGCAACACATTCGGCAGCCTCTGCAACTCCGACCGCCCCCATATCAAGCGAGCCACACGCCTCCCTAGTTGCCACGACCACCGAGGTCCTCTCCAGCTCCAAAAACCAAAGAGAAATGGCAGCAGCCCAGTCAGAGAACACGGGCAGACATCTAGAGCAGCGGTTGACGCACCAGAACCCTCCGACTCCAGCTACCTCAAGGACTTCCTCTCAGACGACTCTGTATGGTAGGACTCAGTGCACACCATTACAAGGAAGCTCGAACCGTCCTTCTCCCCATGAGCAAAGAGAACACACTCCACCACTGACGTTTGCCCTGATAGTGAAGAGGGCGATGAACGAAAGGTGACACAAAAGGCTCAAATTAGTCCGCCTTCCCGCCAACAGCCGCTGAGGGCGGCCAAGTGCTTCAAGATGGCAGCACGGAAGAGGGTGATCATTGGCAACGACGACAGCTCCTCTGAATCCAAACCAATTTAAGCTTCTCTCCCCTTCTTCTTTTATTTTTACTTTTATCTAATTTATGCATTAATTTTGTGTATGTAGGCATGCATTGTGGATAATGCTCCTCTTGAGTTTGGGGGGAATTAGTCCTCTAATTTTGTCTTTTGTTTTTCTTTTTATGTCCTTAAGTTTTCTTTTCTGTTTTAATTAGGTTCTAATTGTAACATACCTTTATTTAAAGCCTAATGAACTCTTAGTTTGAGAAAAATTCTTAAGTATCCTTTACCCGCCGCGACAGATGGCCCGCCTAGGCGGCAACCTTAGCATGACTTTAGGTTAACTTAGAATCCTACTATGGTCTGAACTTAAAAAGAAAACACTCTTTGTGACTAGTTTGATTTTAGGACTTCTAGGAAACTTAGGTATTTCACCTAGTAAACTTGAGTAGAACTTGAAGTTTGAAAAAAAAAATTAGACGTCCTAGAGGTGCCTGAAAACTGGCTCTAGGATAAGCTAGAGGTGCCCAAAACTGGATCTAAAGAAAAAATGCAATCATTAGAAAAGAGGTGAAATTGAAAAAAAGAAACTAGAGGGAAACCCAAGGGAGTTAAGGTATTTATCGAAGGTTTACTTAGAAGCCGAAGAATCATACTTATCACAAGGAACACACACACTCACGAGATACATAGTTCGGTTTCGGGTAAATCTCTTGTCATTCAAAGTGTTGCTAAGTAGGCATAAATCTACACGGTATGTAAAGGTTGCTCAAGATGCTTTCTCGACTTAGTTTGTATATGATTTTAAGTTTTGGCATGTTATTATTAGATTGCATTACTTGAGGACAAACAATAGTTCGAGTTTGGGGGGGTGTTAAGTGCGCAAAAGTCCTATATTTATACCATAGTTTAGCTCAATTATTGTTGTTCTTAAGTATGGTTTAGGTTGCATTTAGTAGGTAACATACACAAAATAGCATAGATTAGACAATCTGCCTTATTTGATGAATTTAGTTGATTTTATACATATGATACTGCTCAAGTGTGTTTTCTCATTGTGCGTAGGTACCCGTCGAGGCAGCAAAGAGGGAAGTTGAAGAGAAAGCTGGGAGCTAAAGGATGAAGTTGTTGGAGCATCAGGAGAGCTGATCGGGGAGGAAAGAACCAGAATGCAGAGTTGTGCCAACTCCTGCACACCAGTTCATATCCCCGCCGAGGCAGTCAACTACTTGCCGCCGAGGCAACACTTCAAGGAAGAATGGAAAAATGCAAAGTGGTATGCGATAGAAAGAGCTCATCAAGCCCGATTTTTAGAGACCACTTGTACATGCATTGGAGCCTAGCAGACAAAGAAGAGCCAGGTCAAAGTCAAGTGGAAGAAAAGTCAAACGGGAATCTAGGAGTATTTAATGATCTTTTAATGAAATGTAATCATACTCTAACTAGTATTCCTACCCTAAACCGACTTAGACCCTAGCTCCTCCCCTATATATATATATATATGTAATCGACTTGAAGGAGAGAACAAAATTGAGATTTGAGAGAAACTCCTTCTTGTTGAAACCCTAGTGCCATCAAACCCCACCGTGTTCTAAACCTTCCCTAGGGCTAAGGGTTGGTTGCGTAGTAGTTGTGAGAGTCTTGTTGTATTTGTTTAGGATTTTAGTTTTGTAATAAAATTCGTTTGTTTAATCTTTGTTCATCATTGTCGCAATCTTTATTAGGAAAGAAGAGGGATTCAATCCATTTGTTCAATATCGAGAGAGTTGAACTCATAAAACGAGTAAACACGGTTTTATCCAACCATAGGGTAAAGCTACTTCGGCTTAGGGATAAGTTAAGAAGTTTAGCGGCTAAAAGAGGATCCACAATCGGTTGGTGTTCGCCCTTAGATTCATGTAGGGAGGTATCATCCATGACATGTTCGCCAATAGTACTTCAAGCTTCGGGAGAAGAGGGAGTCATAGAAGGGGGCCTTGCCGAACCTTGAATCATCGCTTAACTGTCCAAGTAATCTCGCACAACTCTACCGAGGCGGGCGCCCGCTGAGGCATTCTTGTGGACGGTGGCTGGAGATATTAAGTTGATCAGCAAAGTTGTGTCGAGACAGTACATCAATTCTCCACACTACGAAACATCCAATATCGGCCCATTCTCTCAATCTAATATATCTCAATTTGTTTCACTTGTTTTAGTTTTAGCTTCAATCAAACCAACTCCTAATATTTGTGTTTTTACTTTACTTGTGCAGAAAAGTGAACTCTAAAAAGCTGTCACAATCCCTGTGGAGACAATATCTTAAATAATATAACTAGACACCGTGTACACTTGCACGCTAATTGCGCATCACTTTTGCACGCAACAGTGACTTCAGCCGATGGTGATATGATGCCTTCAGTAGAAATTGTTAGGAATGTGCTTGAAGAAGCTGGTACTTCGGCTAATGACAACATAATTGGTGTTTTACCACCTACACATGCTGCTAGACCTGTCAATACAAATCAATATGCCATGGTTACTAGGGGAAGGCAGGTATTGTTAAACCCAAGGTATATCAATCTAAGGCTATTTTTACACCTTCTACCATTTCAGAAGCCTTGCAACATCCTATGTGTCATGATGTTGTTTTTGCTGAATATAATGCCTTGATTGATAATAATACATGGCAACTAGTATCTCTATCTGTTGATAGGAGGATAGGAGGGTGTAAATGGTTATTTAGACTTAAGAGAAATGTTGATGGCTCTATTAACAAGTATAAGGCTAGATTAGCGGCAAAAAGGAACTCACAAACACCTGGCTGTGATTTTGTTGATACATTTAGTCTTGTTATTCGTTTCTTTACTGTCAAGTTGTTTCTGTCTATAGTTGTTTATCAGGGGTGGCAAGTTAGATAGTTGGTTATTAACAACACATTTTTAAAGGGGATCTTCAGAAGGATGTTTATATAGCTCAACCTCCAAGGTTCGAGCAACATGCTCCAGATGGTACACGGCATGTTTGCAAACTAACCAAGGCACTCTATGGCCTAAGACAGGCTCTCAGAAACTGGTTCCTTAAATTGAGAGAGTTCTTATGTTCTCTTGGTTTTTCAAATTCTGTTGTTGAAAATTCATTGTTTATTTTTAAGGCTGACAAAGTTGTTATTTATGATGCACTGTATGTCGACGACATATTAATGACTGGTAATTCAAATGACCATATTACCATGTTCATTCATGAGTTGCACACCAAGTGTTCCCTCAAAGACCTTGGGCAAGTGCACTACTTTCTTGGCCTGGAAGCTACACGATCTGCTGAGGGTTTATTTCTATGTCAGAAGAAGTTCATATTGGAGTTGCTTGATAAAACACATATGACTACCATCAAAGCTGTGGACACCCCTATTGTTGTTTCGCCTAAACTTAGTAAGGTTGGAGGTGCTGAGTTTCGCAATATTCAGTTATACAACAGTGTGGTTGGTGCCCTTCAATACGCGTGCCACACTCGCCCTAATATTGCCTTCTCTATTAGTAAGGTGGCCTAATATATGCAAGCCCCTACCGAGTTACATTGGACTGCTATTAAACGAATCTTTCGTTATTTAAAGGGAACTCTTGATTTTGGGTTATTCTTTACTGCCTTTATATCTTCCTTCTCTTCTCTTGTTTCGTTTGTTGATGCTGATTGGGGGAGTGACGTCGATAATAGGTGGTCAGTGTTAGATTTTTGTGTTTATCATGGGCATCACCTTTTCTCTTGAAATTCAAAGAAGCGGAGAGTTGTCTCTCAGTCCACAGCTGAAGCTGAATATATGAGTCTAGTCGATGCCACGTCGGAAGTCATGTGGTTCACTGCAATCTTGCAAGATATGGGGATCACTTCACAAGTCACACCAAAGATTTGGTGCGACAATACGAGTGTTGTGTCCATGGCTGCCAACCCCGTTTTACATGCTAAGACAAATCATGTTGATTTAGATCTCCATTTTATCTACGAAAAAATGACGACTCGACAGATTAAAGTAAACTACATACCTGCTGATCATCAAGTGGCATATATGCTAACTAAACCTCTGGCTACAACAAAGTTTTTGGACTTTCGAAGACAGTTGTGTTTCGTCTCCAAACAGGCTGTAGAAGAAAGAAAATCGGGTGAATATCAAGATAATGACCCATTTCAGCAAGAGCATGTTTCGGTTGTAACCACTTGCTGTGAAACATATGCTTTAAATTTTGATATAACTAAAAACCTAAGGACTAAAATGAAAATATCAAAACAAATTTTAAAGTCCTTAAAATTCCCTATATATTGTTAAAGACCACTTCATAGTTAAAACCAAAGGTTTACAAATATTTTTTAAGTATTTCAAAGTCAAAACAGTGATTTTTCAAGCCCCGTTTCGAAACGGCCCAAGGCGTTTCGAAACACTTTCAGTTCGATGTGCACCTGTTCCGAAACGCGTATCGGAACGGGTCAAGGCGTTTCGAAACGGTATTACGCGTTTCGAAACTGTTCTTCATTTAAGCGAACAAGGGTAACGGTTTTAACTGAATTTTGAAAATAAATAGGGCGTTCCGAAACGGGCTTAGGCCGTTTCGAAACACCCCTTTGGCAGTGGCAAATCTGTTCCGAAACGGGATAAGGTCGTTTCGAAACAACCCTTTGGCAGTGGCAAATCCGTTCCGAAACGGCCCTAGGCGTTTCGAAACGGGCTCTCGTAGACGCTCCAACGGCTATATTATTTGAAATCCGTTCCGAAACAGGTTGACCCCGTTCCGAAACGGTAGGCTGCTGTGTGCTGTAAAGTTGTCCAAAAAGCACCCCAACGGCTCTAAACTTTAGCCCATCACCCACAACGGTTGGAAATCAACAAGAGGCTATAAAAAGACCCCAAGAAGCTCCAGCAATCAACATTGAACCTCAAGAATACATCCTATCATAAAATCCAAGCATTTGTGTTAAAATCCCATTATTTGTCTAGAAACCCCAATTGTATTTTTCATTCTTATTTTGATCAATTGGGTTGAGTGCTTGATATTGGGCTATCATTTGTATTGAGAGATACCTTATTAGCCATCAAATTTCTTTGTTCTTTTGTGTGAGGATTGGGTTAATTTTTGGGTAGAAAAATTAACCGAAATTGTAAAGGTTGCCTCCTTGTCCTAGAAAAAGGGGACGAACAATTTAGTGGAAATTGTTGCAAATCCTTGGTGAGACTAAGGTAGTGGATGTAGAGTTCGGTTGGTGAACTTGAACCACTCTAAATTCCCGTGTCATTATTTTTGATTTGCAATTTCTCTTACTACATCTCTAAAATTCCAATTCACCCCCCTCTTGGTTATTATCTATCGTGTGATCCACTCAACAATTGGTATCAGAGCTTAACTCTTTGAGGATTAACAACCACAAGAGGAGATCCTTGGAAGAAGTGTGATCATCATCAAAATATCAAGAGATGGCTTCAACCTCCGCTCCCGGCATGTACGACTCACAATCCACCACAAAGCCTCCTTTCTTCAATGGTGAGAACTACTCCTTCTGGAAAAATAAAATGCGTCTATTCATTAAATCAAGTGACTATCTTGTATGGGATGTCATTGAGGATGGACCATATATTCCATTGAAGCAATATAATGAAGGCAAGATGGTGCTAAAAAGGAGAACGGAAATGAGTGAAGAGGAAAGAAAAAAGATTCAAGTAAATGACAAAGCTCTTCACATGCTATTTTGTGCTTTCGGTCCGGACATCTACTCAAAGGTCTCATCAATTGAAAGTGCCAAAGAAGTGTGGGACACTCTTGAAACCACCTATGAAGGCACCAACGATGTCAAAGAAACTAAGATTGGAATTCTCAATCTTAGTTATGAAAATTTCAAGATGGAATTCGATGAGACGGTGTCAAAGATGTTTGATCGGTTCTCCACAATTGTAAATGGTTTAAAGGGATATGGAGAAGTCATACCGGAAGACAAGCTTGTCCGAAAGCTACTCTATTCACTTCCCGAATCTTGGGATGGGAAGAGAACCGCTATCATCGAAGCAAAGAATTTAAAAACTCTAAAGCTTGATGAACTTGTAGGCTCTCTCCTTACTCACGAGATCATGAAGCAAGGAAGGGAAGATGAGAAAAAGAAAGAAGAAAAAAGAATGGAGAAGCTTGAAGGGGAGAAAAAGAAGAAAATGGGAATAGCTCTCAAGGCTAAAACTTCCCAACTTGATGAAAGTTCATCTAGTGATGAGGATGAGCTCGAAGAATTGGCTATGATAGCCAAACGATTCTCACGCCTTATGAGGTCCAACCGAGGAAGAAAAATCCAAAGGAAGATGGACTTTAAAAGCAAGAACAAAGAAGAAGGAAGGGATCCAATCACTTGCTTCGAGTGCAAACAACCCGGCCACATACGTTCGGAGTGCCCTCAACTCAAGAAGAAGGGCTTTGAGAAGAGGAAAAAGCTCAAAGCCAAGCTTGCTACTTGGAGTGATGAGGAGTCATCGGAGGATGACGAACAAGAAGTGGCGAACCTTTGCCTCATGGCACTTGAGGAAGATTCCTCCTTGGTAACCTCTAACTCATCTACTTTAGATTTTTCATATGAAGAATTAAATGATGCTTATGATGAGTTACAAGAGGTATATGATGAATTAGTTGAGAAGTATAAGGAGTCGGTTATTAGGAATAGAAAAATTATCCTAGAATTAAATGAGAAAAATGACTCACTTACTCAAACTAATTCTAAATTTGAGAAAAAGATATTAGGATTAAAAGATGAACTTAAATTTTTTCAAGATGAAAATGTTGATCTTAATAATCTTTTATCTCAAAATAAATGTGAACACCAAAAGGTGTTGAGTGAGCTAAATGAGCTCAAAAAGTCTTTAAAAAATATTGGTAGTGTCAAACATAAAGTAGGAGAATCCTCTAGAGCACACCAACCCAAGAAAAAGACTAACTACTACAAACAAGGTAACTATCCTAGACATAGTAAAGTTAAAAGAATTAGAAATGTATGGGTTCCTAAGGAACTTGTTAAATCTAATGATATTATTGCTATGTCACCTTGGATTCCTAAGGGAACCAAAGTTTTAGGAACTAACACACATGGACCCAAAATGATTTGGGTACCAAAAACAAAAGTTTAAATATCTTTGTTTGTAGGGGGAGCATTGCTACAAGGCCAAAGCACAAAGTCAAAACTCATGGTACCTTGATAGTGGATGCTCGAGACACATGACCGGAGACAAGAGTCGACTCATGGATCTAAAGCCAAAAAGTGGAGGAGTAGTAACATTTGGTGACAACTCCAAAGGCCACATTGAAGGTATTGGCTCCATAGGTAATCACTCTACTATTCTCATTGAAAATGTTTTATATGTCAATGGTCTTAAACATAATTTATTGAGCATAAGTCAACTATGTGATAAAGGTTTTAATGTTTTGTTTTATAAAACCGGTTGTAAAATCGTAGACATTAAAACTAATAATATTATGCTCATAGGTCATCGCATAGGGAATATATACATGGTGCATCTAGATGACATTCATACATCTCATGCATGCTTAGTTGCTCAAAATGAAAATGATGCATGGTTGTGGCATAGGAAGCTAGGACATGCTAGCACAAGTGTTTTAGAAAAACTAGTCTCTCAAAACCTAGTTAAAGGTTTACCCAAGATAAATTTTCGAACGATAAAATTTGTGATGCATGCTCAAAGGGTAAACAACATAAATCTTCTTTTAAATCCATTAATGACATTTCTACTAGTAGATGTTTACAACTAATCCACATGGATTTATTTGGGCCAATTAGGACTATGAGCTTGGGTGGCAAATCATATGCTTTTGTACTAGTTGATGATTTTTCTAGATTCACTTGGGTTCTCTTTTTAAGTACTAAGGATGAGGCTTTGGAAAAATTCATCACATTTTCAAAATTAATTCAAAATGATCTTGAACTTAAAATTTCACATATTAGAAGTGATCATGGAACCAAATTTCAAAATTTAGGATTTGAAGATTTTTTAAATGAAAATGGTATTAGCCATAATTTTTCAGCTCCTCGAACTCCTCAACAAAATGGGGTAGTTGAGAGGAAAAATAGAACTTTACAAGAAATGGCTAGAACTATGCTTTGTGAAAATAATTTACCAAAATATTTTTGGGCGGAAGCCACAAACACAGCTTGTTATATTATAAATCGAGTAACTATTAGGCCAATTTTAAAGAAAACACCTTATGAGATTATAAAATCTAAAAAGCCTAATATTAGCTACTTCCACCCTTTTGGATGCAAATGTTTTGTTTTAAATAATGGAAAAGATAATTTAGGTAAATTTGATGCAAAAAGTGATGAAGCAATTTTTATAGGTTACTCTTTAACCTCTAAAGCCTATCGAGTATTTAACAAAAGAACTTTAGTAGTAGAAGAATCTATTCATGTTGTATTCGATGATAATCCCCTTCCTAGGAAGGATTCTTGTGATGATGATAATGTAGGAATCATAAATACCTTTGATGGAGGTCAAACTTCAAAGAAGGATGAGATTCAACCAAAAGAAGAAGACACACAAGATCCACCTCTTGAAGCCTTCAAGGACTTGGCTATTGAGGAAAAGGAAGTTAGCTATCCAAGGGAGTTGAACTATGTCAAAGATGGTGAAATCTTGGGTGATCCATCCAAGGGGGTAACCACTCGTTCTTCTCTTAGATTAATGAATCATATTGCATTTATCTCATGCATAGAGCCTAAAAATATCAAAGAAGCATTGAAAGATGATTTTTGGATTATGGCTATGCAAGAAGAGTTAAATTAATTTGAGAGAAGTAATGTTTGGACATTAGTTGATAGGCCTAGTAATCAATCTACAATAGGAACTAAATGGGTCTTTAGGAACAAACTAGATGAGAGTGGTAACATTGTGAGAAATAAAGCTAGACTTGTAGCACAAGGTTACACTCAAGAAGAGGGAATAGATTTTGATGAAACCTATGCACCCGTAGCTAGAATGGAAGCCATTAGGATGTTGCTTGCATATGCATGTTATCATAATTTCAAACTTTTTCAAATGGATGTCAAAAGCGCATTTTTAAATGGTTTTATAAATGAGGAAGTGTATGTAGAACAACCACCGGGTTTTGAAGACTCAAAATTTCCAAATCATGTTTTCAAACTAACCAAAGCTCTCTATGGTCTAAAACAAGCTCCTAGAGCTTGGTATGAACGTCTTTCAAACTTTTTGATTGAAAAAGGATTTGACAAAGGTAAGGTGGACACTACACTTTTTATAAAAATGTATAAAAATGACATTTTAGTAGTTCAAATTTATGTTGATGATATTATTTTTGGTTCTACTAATGAATGTCATTGTCAAGAATTTGCTAAGTTAATGCAAGGTGAATTCGAAATGAGCATGATGGGGGAGCTCTCATTCTTTTTAGGACTCCAAATCAAACAAAAGAAGGATGGCACCTTCATAAATCAAGCAAAATACATAAAGGATATGCTCAACAAGTTTGGCTTGGAGAACACAAAGCCTCAAGCCACTCCTATGAGCTCATCTACAAAGCTTGACAAAGATGAAGGAGGTAAGTGTGTTGACTCTAAGCTTTATCGTTCTATGATTGGGTCTTTGCTTTACCTTACCGCAAGTAGACCGGATATCTTGTTTAGTGTTTGCTTGTGTGCTAGGTTTCAAGCTAGTCCTAAAGAGTCACACCTTATAGCCGTTAAGAGAATCTTTAGATACCTTAGAGACACTCCTTGTTTAGGCCTTTGGTATCCTAGAGTCTCTACCTTCAACCTACATGCTTACTCGGATGCGGATTATGGGGGTTGCAAAATCGATAGGAAAAGTACTTCGGGAACTTGTCAATTCCTAGGTAGTATGCTCATATCTTGGTTCTCTAAGAAACAAAATAGTGTAGCCTTATCTACCACCGAAGCCGAGTACATATCCTTAGGGAGTTGTTGTGCTCAAGTCCTTTGGATGAAGCAACAACTCTTAGATTATGGTGTAAAAATAGAAACCATACCCCTAAAATGTGATAATACTAGTGCAATATGTTTAACAAAAAATCCCATCCAACACTCTAGAACCAAACATATAGAAATAAGGCATCATTTCATTAGAGATCATGTCCTTAAGAAAGATGTGGTTATAGAGTATGTAGACACATTGAATCAATTAGCGGATATTTTTACAAAACCATTAGATAAAGAGCGTTTTTGGTCCCTTAGGAGAGAGTTAGGTCTAACTAGCCTATCTTGACCTTTTTTGGACCTCTTTTCAAACTTAAATATGCTTGATTTTGTGAAATATCATGTTTATATGTTTAGACTCCCAATTTCTTCCATACATATAGTTAGGGGGAGTATGTTTATGCCTAAATATGTTTTGCCTGCTCATTCATATCATTTATGCATGTTTGGCCTCTTAGAAAATCATTTTTCTGCATTTTAGAGCCTCATCTGCACTTCCAGGCCCAGGTGTATCGAAACGGGTTCACCCGTTCCGATACGGGTGCCTTAAAATCCGTCTTGAGAGAAGGACGTTTCGAAACGGCCCCAGTTGTTTCGAAACGTTTTCGGTTCGATGTAAGGGTGTATCGGAACGCGTTCCGATACGGGTCAAACGGGTTTCGAAACGGTCAGCCCCGTTTCGAAACGAGAAGTCAACAAGTCAAAACCCTAGCCGCCCCGTTCCGAAACGGTCTTGACCGTTCCGAAACGGCCTCGCGGACAGCCTTATTTAGGGCTTCTTAAAGTTCAAAACTCTAATTTTTATCAAACTCTTAAAACCCTAAAAACCCTAACTGACCCCCTTCTATAAATACCCTCTCAAACCCTTTGTTTTTCACAAAATTGTGAGGGATTTGTCTCTAAAACACATATCTAAGCAAGCTTCATCAATCTTGTGCAAAGATTTCATTCAAATCATCCAAAATCCCAAACTAAGGTAATTTTTCTTATTTTTCTCTTTTTTCAATATTTGTTCGAATCTTAGGCTAGAAAATTATAATTTTGTATACATTATATATTTTTAGTTGTGGGTTTTCCATATCTTGTAAAAATTTTCAAAAATCTCAAAATTTTTGATTCGAATATAAAAATTTTTAATCGTATTTTTTTTTAATTCTGTTTTTCAAAAACCTAAGTGGGATTTCCTATTGGACTGATTTTTATTATCAATGCATACACTTAATTTTAAAACTCTTGCTTAATATTTTTAGATGGCGGATCAATCGAACAAAAAGCGCAAAGCCGTTCAAACCGGTGAATCGAGTATTCGTCCAAATATCACTCAACTCTTTCAGAAAACTCTTAAAACTCAGCAGCAGCGTACTCACTTCTCCTACGTCAAAAATCTCGCGGTTCGTAAAGAAAGGGTCATTGATCTAGATTTCCTCAATTCCGAGCGATTCCTCTTTCGGTATATTGGACGTTTGGATGAGTGGGATCTTCTTTTCTTCTTGAGCATCGAGGATGTTTGTTACAGAAACTTGGTACTCCTTTTCTACTCTAATGCTCGTTTCCTTTACGATGAAACCAAAACCGAGATAGTAGGAATTGAGTCATCTTTATTGGGGCAAAAGTTTGTTATTAATATTGCTCTTTTGGAGTCTGCCCTTAAACTCAAGAATGAGGGTCTTGAAGATGAACGTCACTTTGGCACCTTCACCGGGAAAGCCCTTCATTTAGATGTGCACGATCGTGTCCTTCACTTGATAGTGTCTTGGTTCATTCGACCATCCGGAGGAAAATACTCCCACATCCGGGAAAAAGATCACTTTTGGCTCGAATGTTTCCGAAGAGGTGAGCGCCCAAATGTGCCCAAAATTATTTTTGCTGAGATTGTCAATAATATCAAGCTTATTGACACCAATGAGTTGACATCTTTCACTTACGGCATTGTCTTGAGTTTTCTCTTCGATCATCTTGGTATTGATTGTACCTATGACTCTCCGGAACCTAGCAAGACCAAAATTGGTGAGTCCTCTCTTCGAAAATCCGGATTCACATATTTGGATGGTTATTGGCAAAGAATTGATCGAGAAGCGATTCCTCCTCCCGTTGCTCCTCCACCTCAAATTCAAATGGAAAATCAAGATGCTCTCACGGTTTTTCTTACCGAGCGTTTCAATGCCTTGAATTCTCGTTTTGACACTATGGATACTCGTATTTCTTCGGGCTTTGAAACTATGGGAAATCGATTGAAGAACGTCGAGGATCGTCTTCAATCCCTTGAGACTTCCAATGCCAACCTTGATCTTTCCTTCTCTACTCTTTATGGAGAATGGACCAAATATCACCGTTCTCAAGCCAAGAACGATGATGATGATGAGGATGATGATGACGAGGCCTAGGATACTCATATCATATCATATTATATTATCTATGCATTTAGGATTGAGTTTGCTTCTTTATGTTTTCTCATGTTTTAGGAACCTATGCTTATGATCTTTTATTTTGGGATTTGATTATGAACTTATTGTTTATGCTTTGGATATTTTGATGATATTTATTGCTTTTAATTGCTTATTGGTACTAATATTCTTTATGAGCTCTCTTTGTTTCTTTTTGATCTAACAAAAAGGGGGAGATGAAATTTAAGAGAGAATTGCCTTGCCTTTTGCCTTGCCACCAAAATAGAAAATTTTCAAATTTTCTTAAGGTTTTGTTAAACTTTACATCTCTGATTTCATGTCACAAGTTTTTAAATCTCAAAACCTATCTTAAATTAAGGGGGAGTTAGAATATCTTCAAAACTTTCAAAATTCTTAAAAAATTCTAACTTTGGTTTTGTTATATCAAAAAGGGGGAGATTGTGAAACATATGCTTTAAATTTTGATATAACTAAAAACCTAAGGACTAAAATGAAAATATCAAAACAAATTTTAAAGTCCTTAAAATTCCCTATATATTGTTAAAGACCACTTCATAGTTAAAACCAAAGGTTTACAAATATTTTTTAAGTATTTCAAAGTCAAAACAGTGATTTTTCAAGCCCCGTTTCGAAACGGCCCAAGGCGTTTCGAAACACTTTCAGTTCGATGTGCACCTGTTCCGAAACGCGTATCGGAACGGGTCAAGGCGTTTCGAAACGGTATTACGCGTTTCGAAACTGTTCTTCATTTAAACGAACAAGGGTAACGGTTTTAACTGAATTTTGAAAATAAATAGGGCGTTCCGAAACGGGCTTAGGCCGTTTCGAAACACCCCTTTGGCAGTGGCAAATCTGTTCCGAAACGGGATAAGGCCGTTTCGAAACAACCCTTTGGCAGTGGCAAATCCGTTCCGAAACGGCCCTAGGCGTTTCGAAACGGGCTCTCGTAGACGCTCCAACGGCTATATTATTTGAAATTCGTTCCGAAACAGGTTGACCCCGTTCCGAAACGGTAGGCTGCTGTGTGCTGTAAAGTTGTCAAAAAAGCACCCCAACGGCTCTAAACTTTAGCCCATCACCCACAACGGTTGGAAATCAACAAGAGGCTATAAAAAGACCCCAAGAAGCTCCAGCAATCAACATTGAACCTCAAGAATACATCCTATCATAAAATCCAAGCATTTGTGTTAAAATCCCATTATTTGTCTAGAAACCCCAATTGTATTTTTCATTCTTATTTTGATCAATTGGGTTGAGTGCTTGATATTGGGCTATCATTTGTATTGAGAGATACCTTATTAGCCATCAAATTTCTTTGTTCTTTTGTGTGAGGATTGGGTTAATTTTTGGGTAGAAAAATTAACCGAAATTGTAAAGGTTGCCTCCTTGTCCTAGAAAAAGGGGACGAACAATTTAGTGGAAATTGTTGCAAATCCTTGGTGAGACTAAGGTAGTGGATGTAGAGTTCGGTTGGTGAACTTGAACCACTCTAAATTCCCGTGTCATTATTTTTTATTTGCAATTTCTCTTACTACATCTCTAAAATTCCAATTCACCCCCCCTCTTGGTTATTATCTATCGTGTGATCCACTCAACACTTGCCCAACAAACTCTTAACAGACTGAACTGTTTGTAGCAGGTTGTTAGAGTAATGGGCTATATTAACCCATTAAGAGTACTGGCTTAAGATAGAATATCTTAACGGCCTACATTTGTGAAAACACTTCCTCTACCTTCATCGTTTCAGTTTTCATTGTTTCCTCCTCTCTCAGATCACATTTTCAATAGGAGACAGATGTGAGGCATCTTCCCTAGAGGAGTCACTTAGAAAAGCACCGATTAAAGGGAAAAGGTAAACAATTCCCATCCATCTACTGAAGGTGTTGGCTGCCTCGAAACATATTTCGAAAACAGAACCAAATTCACCTCCACCGCCGCAAATGTAAGCGAGAAAGCAGGGGGGATATGCAAAAATGAAAAGGAAGAAAAAGAAAGTAAGAAAAGAGCCTTCTAATTTATTGCATTAATCTTTATCTAAAATCCAGATATTGCTATCATTCTATGCAGCAAGCAGTATTAGTGAAGTGTAGACTGTAGAGGCAAGCAATTGAGCATTCAAATATGCATTCTTTCAATTCAACTTCTTACAAAAACAATAACGAGCAAAGAGATAAATGGGTAAATTTGTTCCTAATTTCCTATAAATGAGAATTAAGAATCCTACCTCAGCTATTAACTTTTATCACTGAAGCCACGTGTAGAAAGGGATTTGAACATTATGATTACATGACGTTGTTTTGTTTGATACATGCAGGGGCCTTGAAATCCTGACATTTCTGCATACAATTGAAATAACACCACCATCAGAGGGATCCAAAGTTAAAAACAAAAGTGTGAACAACAACAGTTGAATTATCAATGTTCTTTTCACTCAATGGAGAGCTTTTACTAATAATCTCTTCCTTTGGATTCACTCGACCCCTAAAGGAACAAATGCTCAAGGGCAGCCTCTTTAGCTTCATTCTTCTTCTCTTTTTACCAGGGGTTGCATCCTCAAAAGCTTTTTCCTTCAAATCACTTGATTCTGCCCACATTTTTCATATTTAGCACATGTTGTTTAATATTTTTTCAAATTATAAATATGACCAAATTGAAAAAATTGCAAACAACGAAAGTCAAATTTATTGTTTTTTTTTCGAATTAGGACTAAATTGATTGAATGTGTAAATATGAATGACTAAATGTGTTATTATACAAAGTTTCATAACATACGGGTTAAGAACTTAACGGCCTTTAACGACCGAGTTACCATTTTATAACAAAACACAAAGTTTTATTGCCATTTTGTAACATTTGAAAGTTTGGTTACCATTTTATTTTGTTTTATTCAACAAAGTTCCGTTACCATTTTTGGTACTTTACCCTAAAAATTATAGTTTTTTTTAACAATGACATCTGGATTTTATTGAAAACCATAAAAGATATTATAAATACAACACATCAAAAAGAGAGAAAAAAGGACTAGTCTACTAAAGTTCTCCTACAAATGTGCAAAGAAAGCAAAAACTTCTATAAAAATTAGCATACCATTAAAACTCAGAAACCTTCATAAATCTCCTTGTCTCTAGTAAAACGAGAGACTTTAAGAGATGAAAAAAGAGTAGTGAGTGAACCAAACTATCAGACAGATTGTTCGGCTACACAATTCTGATTACATCGGCTAACAAACCATCCAACGAGTTGGGATTAATCTTTTCTATAACCACTGACAGAATAAAATCAGAAAACTAACAACGTGAGGATATCTATACAAGCATCAAACGACCGCTAAGGTATGTAGAAATCGTGCCAAACTACAGATGAAACGAACCAAAAAATTAAGGAAAAAGCGCGCCACAAAGGCAGAGGAAATGCGTGCCACAAGAGCAGAGATTTTTATTAAAAATTAAAAAAACTAAAAAAATAAATTATCAAAAGTAAGTGAAATAATGAACACCAACTTCGACAATCAACACATACTGTCGCTGGCTAATTAAAGAGAAAAAAGTGAAAAGAATCCTTGCGATGTAAGTGGCAATGAGAAAAAAAAAATGTCTTAGGTTAAAGAGGGTTTTAAGTGGAAAGAGAATTCTTAAAAATTATAGTTAACTAAATCAATGAATGATGATGAGTGTAGTAAAATATTTGTATTTAATCTTTTTTTTTGAATTAAAAGGGAAAAGCATCTATTACATGCCTCATTAAAAAACCTCCCTAAGCCTAATGGAGGAAAAAGAGTACATGTAATAGAGCTTAAGAACAAAAGCATCCAAATAAACCAACCAAACCATTACATAAACAACCAAATAAAAACAAAGGAGCACTCTAAAAAATAACGCAAACCAGCACCATCAGTTTGCTACGTTGCCAAAACTGCCAACCGCCTCTACAGGCACCATGCCCTCGTCGACAGCAGCCTCTGCACGGACAGCGTCCAAGATCATTGCCGGAGGATCAATAAAACGGTAGTAATCGAGGGGCAAATCATTAACCCTCTTCGCCATTACATCCGCAATGGCATTAGCCTCGCGCCTCACCCAAGAAAACTTAAACTCCCAACTACGAGCTAACAATTCGGCAATATGACCCCTCAAGCTCGAAGGAATTTGAGATGGATCCCGATAGCATAACCAATTGAAAACGTCACGATTGTCCGTCTCAATGATAACCCGAGTATAGCCAAGAGACCAAGCCGTCGAAAGCCCCTCAAGGACAGCCCAAAATTCAGCATCAAAGATAGAGCACGCACCGATTCGTTTGGAAAAACCAAACCGCCATCGACCACTAGAATCTCTTCCCACACCACCACAGGTAGCCAAACCAGAACTGGGGTTCCTAGCTCCATAAACGTTAACTTTCGTCCACCCCTCCAGCGGTCGGTTCCATCGCTGCAACGCAGGAGTACTCCCCTGCATAGTACCTCGATCAGCCTCCCGCACAAAAGCAATCTGGAAGTTGCTGCAATATCGCCTTGCTTGGACAAGAAGAGGCTCCTGTTCAACCGAATCAGCCCCAAACACAAGAGCATTCCGACGCTTCCATGTTAACCAAAGAACAGTCGTGAACAATAAATCCCAATCTTCACTAATCTTGTGTTTGATCTTAGACACTTAATTGATCCTAAATTATGGATTTTATCTATTTTATTTAAAAATAAAAATATAATAATCCTTATTAGAATATTTTAAAATTAAAGTTTTATACGTATATAGATCTGTTATATGTTAAAACGGAACCGAGGCCCAACGGGCTGGATTTCCGGTCGTCACGTATATGGAACGCTGTGGTTTAGGTACACAACAACGGGGACTTCCTCGTTTCATCATCTCTTCTCTACTCTTTCGGCTTTCCCTCTTCAATCTTCAGTCTTCACAGTTCTGAAATGGTGTCTTCATTGTTATTACTTCCTTCAACAATTTCCCGCCTAAATTTATTCCCAAATTCCTCAACATTATTTCCCTTCACTTTTAAAGCCCTTAATCTACTAAAATTCCACAGGCAACAGAGCTTAACACCTTTCAATTCTCCACTCCTTTATTTTCCTTCTTCATTCAGTTCTTCAACAACCCATTTCTCCACTTCCAGAAGTTCTGTTTCGTCCAAATCCTTTGATGATGAATTGGTTGTTCTTGGCATCGAAACGAGTTGCGACGACACAGCAGCCGCTGTCGTAAGTACCCCTCTCTTTTCCCGCTTTCCTTTTTCGTTTTCCTTTATGGGTATTCTTCATTCTCAATGGGAAATCATCATTTTGTAAAAAAAAATGGTGGGTGTTAGGTGAGAGGCAATGGCGAAATTCTCAGCCAAGTTGTGTCTTCTCAGGTAACTACTTATTTCCATTAGAAGCAAAATTTTCCATTTTCAATACTATTTTATTTTCTCCTGGCAGTAAAGTGAATGCCTTTTTCTTTTCACTGTAACTATTGGTCCCATGAAGGCAGATTTGCTAGCTCGATATGGAGGCGTTGCTCCTAAAATGGCTGCAGAAGCACATTCACAAGTCATTGATCAGGTATTATATACGTTTGTTCTATTTAATAAACAAATTGTGTTAATCTGTAGTATTTTTTTATGTAATGGTAAATGTCAATGCAAACATAAATCACATTTTGATTATCAAGTGCAGGTTGTGCAAGATACACTTGATAAAGCTGGTCTGACTGGAAAGGAACTATCTGCAGTTGCTGTTACTATTGGACCTGGTTTAAGTCTGTGCCTTCGTGGTAATTGCTCTCTTAATTGAATTCTATTGTTCATCATTGCTTCGAATGGTGGCTAGAGTTGCCTTTCCCTTTTTGACATTTTTTATGCAATTACTCTACAGTTGGTGTGCAGAAAGCTAGGAGAGTTGCTGGCAGCTTCAATCTACCGATCGTCAGTGTGCATCACATGGAGGCTCATGCTCTAGTAGCCAGGTATCGAAGCAATGACCATATATGGATTAGAATGAGACATGCACACCAGCACTGCTAAATGAGTAGTATTCAATTAAGACATGATAAGATAAGCCATATGTTGTCGCTCTTCAAGAAAATGGTGTGCTTTTTAAGTACCATTTGTTTATCAGTACCTGACATTGTTAATTCTTTATCTAGGCTGATTGAAAAGGAGTTGCAATTTCCATTCCTGGCACTACTTATATCAGGTACGAGTTTCTGCCTTTGTGGTATTTATGTTGCTCACACTAATTGTGTACACATTTTTGCTTGTTAGCTAGCTACTTAGTGAGACAGAGAGATGTTTGTGGCCTTGTCTTTACATGATATGATACATATTTATGACTGAAACATCATGAACTACAAAGTATTATTCCGAAATACTTTGTGACTTGAGGTTATTGAAGTTATCATCTACAATTTTCCGCCTCACATAAGTTACGTAATTCTGTAATTGCTGTTTTCCATCTGATTAAGAAATTTGATGATTATACACTGACATGGAAAAATCATAAATTTTTAGTTTTGCCACCTACTAGTCTTTTTGTGGGTTACAGTCATTGCTTACTTGTTTCTCCTCTAGGTGGACACAATCTGTTAGTTCTTGCTCATGATCTTGGTCATTACACTCAACTTGGGACCACAATAGACGATGCGATTGGTGAGGGCTGGGCCTTGATATGAGGAAGAGTGGTGGGCCAGCTGTTGAGCAACTTGCTCAGGAGGGTGATGCAGAATCGGTTAGATTCTCAGTAGGTCTTTCCTTTCAGAGCTATATTGACCTTTGCTAGAATGTATATTTGGTGGTTTGGTTGTTTTTATGCATGGTTTTGACCTGTTCGTTGAGTAGTTGTTCTGAGTTTAACGATTGCATTTCTTCCCTTTTCAGATTCCAATGAAACAGCATAAAGATTGCAATTTCTCGTATGCTGGTCTAAAGACCCAAGTGAAACTAGCAATTGCATCCAGAAATATGTGTGTAGACCATACTGATACCTATCATACTTGATGATTGACACTTCCCCTTTTTATCTATCATGGTAATTCTGCTTGACCCCATTTGTTGTAGTGATGCCAAGGTTCCCCTTTCATGTGCAAGTAGCCAAGACAGAAGCTCCCGAGCTGATATTGCTGCCTCTTTTCAGGTTACATCCTTCTCCTTTCATCTTTGTATCAGTCTTAATTCTAGATTTATTCATTAATTCAATGATTTTAAAACATATTTATTGATATGTGAGCCCTTAAAATCTATGTAGGATAGTACGTATAGAAAGTTAATTTTTAGTAGGATATCTTTAGAGATTATATCTAGGGTAGTATCATGTAAATTTACTATAGAATATTTAGTTACCTAGAATACTAAGTCAGTCTTTGTATATATTCCTACTCTTCCTATGAATAAAATTAAGAGAGAATTTTCTACAATTCTACATGGTATCAGTTTAGGTCGATCCTTTCCTTTTATTCATTTTTCCTTCTTCGATCAATTTTCTTTCTTCTCGATGGACCAAGAAAACATAGAAGTTAGTTCTCCAACCATCACTCGTTCTTCTGATTTCACTTTGTCCGATACCTCTCTTTCCCCAATCACATCCTATAAACTCAATGGCAACAACTACCTTCCTTGGTCTCAATCAGTTAGGCTATATATTACTAGAAGAAGAAAAGCTTCCTATCTCTCAGACTCATAATCAATTTCTTCTATGTCTGATCCTACCTACTCCAATTGGTTGAGTGAAAACACTATGATTATGTCTTGGTTGATTAACTCCATGGTCCCTGAGATTGGAGAAAATTTTATGCTCTACAAAACTGCAGCTGAGGTCTCGAGTGCAACCTGCGATACCTACTCGAGTGTTGATAACACCTGTGAACTGTTTGGTGTTGAGAATCAGATCAAGGATCTCAAACAAGGAGAGATGAATGTTGCTCAGTACTTTGGAGTTCTCACTAAGTGCTGGCAACAACTCGATCTATATGAAGCAAATGAATGGAGATGCAATGATGATATTAGTTTCTACAACAAGCTTAAGAATCAAAGAAGGCTCTTTCAGTTTTTGTCTGGTTTGAATGGAGAATTTGATAGTACCAGGGGAAGAATCTTGGCTACTAAGCCCCTTCCACTGGGAGGCATTTTCAGAAGTTAGGAGGGAGGAAAGCAGGCGATCCTTGATGGTGCCACCAGCGATTCAAGCAGATGCTTCTGCTCTTCTTACACATTCCACCTCTAGAAGTGTGTAGAAAAAAGGAAGACCTTGGTGTACCCACTGCAAAAAGGATGGTCATGTGTTGGAGACATATTGGAAGCTGCATGGGAAACCAGCTTGTTGGAAACCCTCTCCATCCAGATTTCAGAAGGTAGTCAATCTTGTTCGACCAGCAGCTTTAGCAAACAGCAAATTGAGGAACTCCAACAACACTTTAGTCTCCTCTCATCTACCCCTCCATCAACAGCCTTGACAGCCACTGAAGGTAAAATTTCCTCCTTGCAACCTGTCCATTCCTTCCAGTGGATAGTCGATTATGGTGCCTCTGACCATATGATATGGAATCCCAAGCTCTTTCAGTCTTTCTACAGCAACAGTCCTCCTTGCTCCATTAAGATTGATGATGGTTCCCTCTCTAAAGTACTAGGAAGAGGTTCAATTCAAATCAGTGACAAAATAGTTATTCCTAATGTTCTCCATGTCCCTAGTCTGAGTTGCAATTTGTTATTTGTCAGTTCATTGGTTAAAGATGTTAACTGTGATGTTAATTTTGGAGTTGCTGGTTGTGTGTTTTAGGAACAGAGCTCGAAAGTGGTGACTGGCAATGCTAGGTTGTGTAATGGACTCTATCCTTGATGCTTTACCCGTTTCCAGTTCTTCTTGCTCCAATGGCCTTCATACCTCTGTTTTATCTTCTAGTTTACTTTCCAATAATGTGCTGATGTGGCATTTTAGATTGGGACACCCCAATTTCCATTATCTCAAAGTTGTTTCCCAAGCTATTTATCAATAAAAATTCATCTTTTACATGTGATGTGTGTCAAATGGCTAAACATACTCGACATACTTATGTTTCTTCACCCTTTTTGACTATAAATAGTAAGGTCAATAGTCTTTCCGGATCTAGATGGTTTGTGTCCTTCATAAATGATTACTCTAAGACCACTTGTACATTCTTAATGAAAGAGAAATCTGAAATTGAATACATCTTTAAGATTTTTTATGCAATGGTCCAGACTCAATTTGCTACCCCAATTAAAATTGTAAGGAGTGATAATGAGAATGAGTATCTTAGCAAGTCTCTTGGGTACTTTTTTAGGGAAAAAAACATCTTTCATCTTACTTCTTGTGTCAACACACCTCAGCAAAATGGTGTCGCTGAAAGAAAAAATAGACATCTTTTAGAAGTCACTCGATCTCTCTTATTTTCTGCTAATGCTCCTAAGTATCTTTAGGGAATGCACTTCTTACAACAATCTACCTCATCAATAGGATGCCCAGCAAAACTCTAGGGTTTAAGGTTCCTTCGCAAATCCTTCAACAACATTTTCCTCACTTTAAACCTTTCTTCTTTGACCTTCCTCTTTGAGTTTTTGGATGCACAACCTTTGTTCATGTGCACAGCCAACATAGAGGTAAACTTGATACTAGGTCCTTAAGATGTGTCTTTCTAGGGTACTCATCAACTTAGAATGGTTACAAATGTTACTCTCCCACTACTAGGAAAACCTATGTCTCTTTTTGATGTTACCTTTTTTGAACACTGTTGAGATTTAGGGTGCTCGATTCGATCAACCGTTCTTGCTCGCCAAGTGTGGAGAAGTTGGATAATAGGGTGTTATAGTGGGAGGTGAAAAATTGGCAATTTGACACAAGGATTTATAGTGGTTCAACCTTCTAACCAAGGTCTACATCCACTACCTTAGCTTCCCACTAAGGATTTCCAACAAATTCACTAAGAATTTCGTCCCCTTTTCTCGGATTAGGAGGAAACCGTTACAACCCTCAAAGCTTTCTACCCAAAGCTTAAAGGAACACTCTCTTTACAAAGAAAGACTTAACAAACTAGAAATCCCTCTAAAAGGTGTTTGTTTGCAATTCTAAACACTCACCCAAAACCTAGACACTTGAGCAAATTTAACAATGTAAGCTCACAAGTGTTGTCTAAGCAAGAAATAAACAATTTAAGCTCTAGACAAATTTTGACATCATAATGTTGTAACAATTGAAGCATTAACCATTACAAGATGCTAGGAGGTCCCTTTTATACTCCCAATTGAGTTTGTAGCCGTTGCTAGCCGTTGGGATCAATTTGGAGCCGTTTGAGTCTTTATTTCCCACCATAAATGCAGATCTGCAGCTTGGTGTATCGATACCCTCTCAACCCGTATCGATACGGTCTCAATGAGGAAAGAGCCGTTGGCTTCTTCAGCTGATGCGTATCGATACGCTTACCTAGCGTATCGGTACGGTCCTGCAATTTAAAAGACCGTTGGGAAAATGACCGTTGGGGTAGTTAGGCGTATCGGTACGCGATACAACCGTATCGGTACGCGACTAGCCGTTGGGCTATTTCAAAGCTCACCGTATCGATACGGCTAAGCGTATCGGTACGGGTTTTGACTACTGGAAAATCTAGTGGCTTGAAACCCTAAAACGTATCGGTACCCTTCTATACCGTATCGATACGGGTACATAAAAATACAGGTTTTGACCACTTTAAATGTACTTTAAGTCCATTCCAAAGCCTTTAAAACCCTTAAACATATTTTCAAGTTGTTTTTGACTAAAAACTCATTTTAAATTCTTTGCAATTTAGTCCAAAACATTTTTCAAATATTATATCAAAACTTAGTTCTACAATCTCCCCCTTTTTGATATAATAAAACCAACTTGAAAAATTGTTTGAAATTATTCTCCTTTGACTTTAAAATTGTGAATAAGAGATTACAAATGAAAACAAGTAAAGCTCCCCCTTATTCATTTGAAAATTCAATTTTTCAAACCATTTCTCCCCCTTTTTGTTATATCAAAAAGAATTTAAAATGACATTTAAGTTCAAGATAACATAGGAGGCAAAAAAAAAATTGACACTTAAAATTTTGGTTTAAAATTGGCTCCCCCTTACTCAAAGCATCATGAGAATGTTAGTTCAACATATATGAATATCTAGTTGACATAAAAGAAAATAAATCAAATAAACACTAAAGCAACTAGATTTTACCACACTTGAACTCAAGGGAGGATGTGAAGCCTTCCTTCTTCAAGTGTTCTTCCTTTGTGTGCATGGAGCTCCCCCTCAATTTTTGACTTGTTGATCACCCTCCATCACACCTAGCAAAAGACAATCAAGTAATTTTTGGTATCCAAATTGCTTTGGATCCATAGATATTAGTAGCACAAAATTTAGTCCCCTTAGGAATCCATTTTTCAATTTCATCCTTTTTAGTTGAAGTGGTTAGTCCTTTTGGGACCCAAACACTTCTAAAACATTTTCCATTCACAAATCTAGGGGCACTAGATTGTCTTACATAAAAGTTTGATTTTCTAAAACTATTTTTCTTTTCAAGTACATTGGAAATCAAATCTTTTTCTTTTTGAACTTTGAGAAGCAAATTTTGTAAATCAAAACATTTTTGTTCAAAATCTTTTAATCTTGCTTCAAGTTCAAGATTTGTTTTGGAAAGCAAATCATTTTCAATTTTTATTTTTGAAATCAACTTTTTGTTTTTAAAAAATGATGCCTTGAATTCCAAAAGCAAATCATCATAGGCATCTTGTAACTCATCAAATGTATAAGAATTTGAAATGGATGAGTTAGAAGTTACCTCCCCCTCATTGAGGGCCATCAAACATAGGTGGGCTACTTCATCATCGGTGGAGTCTTCATCACTCCAAGTGGCCACATATGCTTGTTTTGAAGATGATCCCTTCTTTTTGGATTTGTGGGAGTCCTTCATCTTCTTCATCGATTCATGCTTGGATTTTTCCATTTTGCTCTTCATGAACCGAGCGAATTTGTTGAAGAGATAGGCCATCTCTTCATCTTCACTATCCTCCTCACTTGAGTCTATATGATGGCATGTGGAGGATTTGAGAGCTACGGCACTAGCATTGATGCCTAGCTCCATGATCTTCTTCTTCCCCATTGCTCTAATCTCTTCCTTCTTCTTCTCCTCTTCTTTGTTTTTCTTCATTATTTGATGAGTGAGAAGTGACCCCATGAGTTCATCAAGCTTCAAAGTTTTGAGATTCTTGGCTTCGATGATGGCGGTCCTTTTTGAGTCTCATGACTCAGGAAGGGAGTAGATGAGCTTTCGGACAAGCTTCTCTTCCGGGATGACTTCTCCATAACCTTTAAGACCATTGGTGATGGTGGAGAACCTATCAAACATCTTCTCGATGTTCTCTTCCGGATCCATCTTGAAGTTCTCATACTCTAAAGTGAGGAGCCCAATCTTGGTCTCCTTGACTTCATCGGTTCCTTCGTATGTGACTTCAAGCTTGTCTCATACTTCCTTGGCACTCTCACAAGAAGACATCTTCTCATAGATGGTTGGGCCAAAAGCACAAAAGAGCATGTGCAAGGCTTTGCAATTAAGCTTCATCTTCTTGCGATCGTCGGCACTCCATTCCGCTTTGCTTCCTTGAGGCACGAACGGACCATCTTCAACTATGTCCCATAGCTTGTAGTCTCTTGACTTCAAGAAGAATTTCATCTTTGTCTTCCAATGGGCATAGTGATTTCCGTCGAAGAAGGGCGGTTTGTCGATTGATTGTGCCATTTGAGCCGGTTGGTGAAATGTTGATCGAGCTTGCCGGATCTTCTCAATAGGATGTGAATCCCCTTCGATTGAGCCAAGCTCTGATACCAATTGTTGAGATTTAGGGTGCTCGATTCGATCAACCGTTCTTGCTCGCCAAGTGTGGAGAAGTTGGATAATAGGGTGTTATAGTGGGAGGTGAAAAATTGGCAATTTGACACAAGGATTTATAGTGGTTCAACCTTCTAACCAAGGTCTACATCCACTACCTTAGCTTCCCACTAAGGATTTCCAACAAATTCACTAAGAATTTCGTCCCCTTTTCTCGGATTAGGAGGAAACCGTTACAACCCTCAAAGCTTTCTACCCAAAGCTTAAAGGAACACTCTCTTTACAAAGAAAGACTTAGCAAACTAGAAATCCCTCTAAAAGGTGTTTGTTTGCAATTCTAAGCACTCACCCAAAACCTAGACACTTGAGCAAATTTAACAATGTAAGCTCACAAGTGTTGTCTAAGCAAGAAATAAACAATTTAAGCTCTAGACAAATTTTGACATCATAATGTTGTAACAATTGAAGCATTAACCATTACAAGATGCTAGGAGGTCCCTTTTATACTCCCAATTGAGTTTGTAGCCGTTGCTAGCCGTTGGGATCAATTTGGAGCCGTTTGAGTCTTTATTTCCCACCATAAATGCAGATCTGCAGCTTGGTGTATCGATACCCTCTCAACCCGTATCGATACGGTCTCAATGAGGAAAGAGCCGTTGGCTTCTTCAGCTGATGCGTATCGATACTCTTACCTAGCGTATCGGTACAGTCCTGCAATTTAAAATACCGTTGGGGTAGTTAGGCGTATCGGTACGCGATACAACCGTATCGGTACGCGACTAGCCGTTGGGCTATTTCAAAGCTCACCGTATCGATGCGGCTAAGCGTATCGGTACAGGTTTTGGCTACTGGAAAATCTGGTGGCTTGAAACCCTAAAACGTATCGGTACCCTTCTATACCGTATCGATACGGGTACATAAAAATACAGGTTTTGACCACTTTAAATGTACTTTAAGTCCATTCCAAAGCCTTTAAAACCCTTAAACATATTTTCAAGTTGTTTTTGACTAAAAACTCATTTTAAATTCTTTGCAATTTAGTCCAAAACATTTTTCAAATATTATATCAAAACTTAGTTCTACAATCTCTCCCTTTTTGATATAATAAAACGAACTTGAAAAATTGTTTGAAATTCTTCCCCTTTGACTTTTAAATTGTGAATAAGAGATTACAAATGAAAACAAGTAAAGCTCCCCCTTATTCATTTGAAAATTCAATTTTTCAAACCATTTCTCCCCCTTTTTGTTATATCAAAAAGAATTTAAAATGACATTTAAGTTCAAGATAACATAGGAGGCAAAAAAAAAATTTTTGACACACTTAAAATTTTGGTTTAAAATTGGCTCCCCCTTACTCAAAGCATCATGAGAATGTTAGTTCAACATATATGAATATCTAGTTGACATAAAAGAAAATAAATCAAATAAACACTAAAGCAACTAGATTTTACCACACTTGAACTCAAGGGAGGATGTGAAGCCTTCCTTCTTCAAGTGTTCTTCCTTTGTGTGCATGGAGCTCCCCCTCAATTTTTGACTTGTTGATCACCCTCCATCACACCTAGCAAAAGACAATCAAGTAATTTTTGGTATCCAAATTGCTTTGGATCCATAGATATTAGTAGCACAAAATTTAGTCCCCTTAGGAATCCATTTTTCAATTTCATCCTTTTTAGTTGAAGTGGTTAGTCCTTTTGGGACCCAAACACTTCTAAAACATTTTCCATTCACAAATCTAGGGGCACTAGATTGTCTTACATAAAAGTTTGATTTTCTAAAACTATTTTTCTTTTCAAGTACATTGGAAATCAAATCTTTTTCTTTTTGAACTTTGAGAAGCAAATTTTGTAAATCAAAACATTTTTGTTCAAAATCTTTTAATCTTGCTTCAAGTTCAAGATTTGTTTTGGAAAGCAAATCATTTTCAATTTTTATTTTTGAAATCAACTTTTTGTTTTTAAAAAATGATGCCTTGAATTCCAAAAGCAAATCATCATAGGCATCTTGTAACTCATCAAATGTATAAGAATTTGAAATGGATGAGTTAGAAGTTACCTCCCCCTCATTGAGGGCCATCAAACATAGGTGGGCTACTTCATCATCGGTGGAGTCTTCATCACTCCAAGTGGCCACATATGCTTGTTTTGAAGATGATCCCTTCTTTTTGGATTTGTGGGAGTCCTTCATCTTCTTCATCGATTCATGCTTGGATTTTTCCATTTTGCTCTTCATGAACCGAGCGAATTTGTTGAAGAGATAGGCCATCTCTTCATCTTCACTATCCTCCTCACTTGAGTCTATATGATGGCATGTGGAGGATAAAACAAAGACCATTAAAAGCTCGAGAATTATAAAAAAAATAAAATTAAAAAAAACGGGACAAAATTAGTGATTACAGTTGCCCCTCTTTGCTTATTCTTGTGGAACAAGGATAAAACAAAGACCATAAGCACTAATTTTGTCTCACTTCCCTGTTGGATGTGGGTGATCCACTACGCCACTGACGACGAGGCCAGATCAGGAGATTAGATTGGACCAGGCTACGACTCTGACGAAGAGACATGATCCGGTGAGTTGATGGAGATCGAGCTACGACTTAGATGAAGAGGCACGATCTGAAGAGTTAGAGAAGATCAAGCTGCGACTTAGATGAAGAGGCACGATCTGAAGAGTTAGAGAAGATCAAGCTGCGACTTAGATGAAGAGGCATGGTCCGATGAGAGTGGAGATCGAGCTACGACTTAGATGAAGAGGCATGATCCGATTTAGATTTGAGACCAAGTTGCGACTTAGATGAAGAGGCATGGTCTGATTTAGATTGGAGACCAAGCTACGACTTAGATGAAGAGGCATGGTCCGATGAGATTGGAGATCAAGCTACGACTTAGATGAAGAGGCATGATCCGAAGGAGTATATTGAAGATTAAGCTACGACTCTGACGAAGAGGCATGATCCGAAGGAGTATATTGGAGATCAAGCTACAACTCTGACGAAGAGGCATGATCCGAAGGAGTATATTGGAGATCAAGCTACAACTCTGACGAAGAGGCATGATCCGAAGGAGTATATTGGAGATCAAGCTACAACTCTGACGGAGAGGCATGATCCGAATGAGTATATTGGAGATCAAGCTACAACTCTGACGAAGAGGCATGATCCGAAGGAGTATATTGGAGATCAAGCTACAACTCTGACGAAGAGGCATGATCCGAAGGAGTATATTGGAGATCAAGCTACGACTCTGACGAAGAGGCATGATCCGAAGGAGTATATTGAAGATCAAGCTACGACTCTGACGAAGAGGCATGATCCGAAGGAGTATATTGGAGATCAAGCTACAACTCTGACGAAGAGGCATGACCTGATGAGGAGGAGATCTGATACACCATCAATGGCATAACAAGATCGATGCTGGAGGAGATCCGATACACCATCAACGGCATAACAAGATCGATGTTGAATAAGATCTGCTACACCATAAACGTCATAACGAGATCGATGTTGGAAGATAGTTAGTGTTGAAGTTGCCCCTCTTGGTGAGTTCAACTTCTTTATTGATCTGTCTTTTTTGTCGGTGTGGCTTTCTTTTGAGGGTCCGCCATCCTTGTTTTTGACCTGTTTGTTTGTTGTTGTTTTTGTATGAATGAGGTTTGTGTGCTTAGTATGGATGCATGTAACTTGATGCATGATGTAGATGCTTGATGTGAATGAATGATATGTAATGCAACTGATCATGATGTTGACATTCAAAGAGATGCCCCCTGATTTTGTCGCTATACCGACTCGGTCTTGTGGTCTTGATCAATCGGTTTCAATGATGCCCCTACTTTTTATGGGTTCGGCTATCATCTTCCGAAATGTCACCTCTTTAGGGGGAAGTCAACTTTGTATGCTTTATTTAGTCAAAATTTGTTTTGTTTTTTGTTTGTTTGTTTGTTTTCTTTTTGTACAATCGGCCGACAAGCTCGCTATTGGTCCATGTGCTTTTGAAATCGTTTGTGAAGAAATGTAGAGAAATCTTTTGTATGTGATATGTTTGTTGGAAAAATAATTGTATTATATACATTTTGAAAAATCATGACAAGTGAAAAAGTATTGACTGAAATGGCATTTTATTTGGAAAGTCACGAATGTTGTAAATGGCATACATGTGAAAACCTTTCTGGGCTATCAAGCTTCCGAGAGGAGAGACTCCCATACCTAGTTTCTACCCGATTTGATGGTGGCTCTCATTGACTCACTAACTCACCGTGCCCCATCCTTCCCTCGTTTTTGATCTTGATCAAACATTAGAAGTGTGACAATCCTTGAAGAAAGGTTAACTCCGATAGGCGGGATGTATTCTGAAGACAAATTCATTCATCCGTGTATGGTCGGAGCGGTCTTGTAGATCTTGAAATGAAGGCTACGGCCCACGGTTGTGACAGAAAGGGGACATATGCCCCGAATTGAGGATCATCATGTATTGTCTGATGTGGATATGCTTTGATCACTTTTGACTGTCTACTTTTGGGTGTTCGCCTTTATTTGGTTGGTGTGTATTTCCGATTAGAGGTACAATTGGATGAAGAATTCTCATAGCTTGATTTAGTGCATTCACTTTTGATTATACTCCAGCGGGTTGCGGTGTTGCATCTGGAAGAACGGTGTGAACGAGCAATTGAATGGGCATTGAAGATTGAACCTTCCGTAAAGCATCTGGTGATGTAAATTATAACGTGTGTGTGTGTTAATCGTATTTACTCCTGTTAGTAGTGGATGCTTTTTATAGTTAATCTGCTAACCTTGTTCCTATTTTGCTTCTTGCAGGTAGTATCCGGAGGTGTAGCATCAAATCAATTCGTTAGGGCTCAATTAGATCAGGTTGTTAAGAAGTACAGTCTGCAGCTTGTATGTCCCCCTCCAAACCTTTGCACTGACAACGGTAAGTTATATTTGCGCAAGTTTTTGTCATCTTTATACAAGTACTATAAAAAAATCAGGTAATAGTTAATGCTACTGTCTGTTTTCTTTTATGTATGTATAGAATGATCAAATGCTCTAGAGTATTGAGATAAACGCCTGAACCCGATATTTAAACCTTGAGAAATTAACTAGATGTTTTAGATAAAAGTAGGCAACTAATGTTATAATTTTCATAAAAAAACAGGTGTGATGGTTGCCTGGACTGGCATCGAGAACTTTCGTGTTGGAAGATACGATCCTCCTCCACCTGCCAATGATCCAGACGATTTCATGGTATGTGGATTGTTTTTGCTCTACAAGTTGTGCATTGTTAAAGGAAGAAATAAGTTGAAGTAGCATGAATTTTCACATGTTTGTGTTGCACCAGTATGATTTGCGGCCAAGGTGGCCATTAGGGGAGGAATATGCTGGAGGCAGGAGTGAGGCACGCTCTTTGAGAATGGCTCGGGTGCATCCGTCACTTACATCGCTTGTTCAAGCCTCACTGCAACAACAATGATAAAAGAGTAGGCATATACCGAGTTCTTCCAGCGGTCTAAATTCAGTGTTGCAATGATTGTTACAATAACATCAATTCAGAATACGAAGATGGGCATCAAACATGTTCATCAAAATCCATTAGGGAGCTGCATCATGCTTCAATACTATGTAAAACCTTTTGTTTCGTCAATTAACCGTGTAGTGTTAAATGAAAGAAGGAATGTAGTAAATAGACAAGGAAGATGGAAAAGATTAATTTATACTATGTTCTTCAAGTTGGTGAAGAAACATTGCTCATTTTCAAGGGTCAAACGACCACATCAATGTTTTTTAACAGTTTTTAGCAGTAATTAACGGCAATAAGTTATTCCATATCTACTCATCTGGCTTCTAAGACAATAGTCAAACTTAGAATAGCTATTCCCATTTATCTTATTATGCAATTTCATGTGACATCCAATTACAAGCATTCCTAAATAATTCAGACTTGATCGTGTACATATACAAAGTCTTAAATATGGTTACATTGCACTCAAGGTCTAGACTCACCTATTAGCATGAAATTGAACATGTAAATATACAAAGTAAATCGACTTCTTAAATATGACCCCTCAAATCTTAGACTCTGGATTAACTTAATCAAGTCTCAATACACAGCATTTAATCAAAAACACATCATAGACCAAAGCCTTACTCTTAATTAAGGGATTAGCTATCTAATTTATGCCATACATTTTACTAACTCATGTGAGGGGGAGTTATTATCAATTAATTCAAGTGTGTAGACTTATTATTCGAAAGAATACCCCACAATCCATTGGAACCTTCCGCTTGATAAGCAAATTCTTTGTTTCCTTTAACCCGATCTACAAATGAGGTATACTACAATTTTAAGTTGTTAATCCTGACCTAAACATGAATACTTATTTATCAAATAGGTATTAACACCTCATTTTACTAATTGCTTAACATACAAAGTATGTTCTTTTCGATTTTTACTAAAGAATTACTTATCCCATACGAAACATGAATCTTTGATTCACAAGATATCCAAATCAATCTTCATCTTAAACGTAGTTTCATTTCACAACTTAGACACATCAATCTCATTCGATTATGACCCCTCAAAATTATAAAATTCAAACATCATCATATTCACGGATACATGCATTATAACAAGGCTGATCGAAAGCAAACTACCAAATTACCACATACCAGATATGTCTCCAATCCTTATCCCATTTATAATCAAATTAATATTATTGTGTATTGGTTACTTAGTACACAAATTTTCCTTAGTAATTTATTACTTAAACTGATGGAATTACTATATATCTTAAATAACAAGCAAATTGTAGCATCTTAATCATGTTCTATTACTTGGTACTCGAAATCTTGTACATACCTTGCATTCCAAGCCACAAAGCTTAAGCATAGAATTACTATATTTCTTAGGAAGCTGAATTTAAATAAATAAAAAAGGAAGGTGCTCGGGGAAAACAATGAACCTATCCCAAAACTTTAAACTATACTCACATCTTATCCCGAAGTTACGAGATACCTAAATCCTCAATCTTGCTACCCATCCGAACCTTTCCTAACTCCTTTTTAGTCTAAAATTAACAAGAGTGCAATGTTACATTAGAATAGGTCCTAACATCCATTCTCATGTAAACTACTCGATTCTACAAGTGCATCAATAACTTCATGAAAATCAGTTCATTCATATGCAATTATGCATACACACATAGACGCATTAGAACAATTTTTAGCTTATTAACTTCCTTCCCAAAACAGTTCATAATTAACTCCCCTAGATGCAAAACAATCTCCAATTCATATGTATACATTCACAGGTTTAAATCAATCCATTCACATTTACGTACATAAACATATACATGCTACCATACTAGACATCTTTAGACTCACTTAATTTATTTGAAAACAGTCTGCTATCGACTCACTTATTGACCAACAAATATTCATTTTATATACTATCAATCACAAGTTCAATTTAATCCAATTAAGCTCGAAACAGGGCAGCAACATCTGATTATTTTTCAGCTCAATTAAACAGTCCCATTTATCAAATTAAAACAGAGCAGTCCACCTCCAAATTTATGCATATACATATTTGACCAGCATTCACACACAACAAAAATCCTTATATTCGAACAGCAAGCTCCTACGTAATATAATTTCCTATATTTAAACAGCATACACATGCATGCCCAGTTCTTTCATTCGATCAACATACACCCATAATTCTTAGATTCTAATTACAATTCAAGTTTATGCATTCCAATACTAAAATTGCTTGATCATAATGGATAACAAAAACACTTGCCTTTCTAGGTGAATTCCTGGTTTGAAGGTGTGATTGTTAAATTTTTCTAAACTCTCTCTCAAACCTTTCTTTCGGTTCTTCTTTGTTGAAGAAGAAGTGGAGGATGCAACTTGAACCCCCCTTCATCCATGTGCCCGAACTTGGCCCCTTTTCAAACACATGTTCTCATCTTGGATGGCCATGTGTTTTGGCTCAAAGGTTTAATTCATTCACCATGCAATTCCCTAATTTGTTTTGGAATTCAATTTAGTCCCCTTCGAAATTGGCTATCCATTCTAAAATGAACACACTTTGGTCCTTAGCTAATGAAATAGAAGTAGTTCTAAATTTATTCTAAGGTAATTCGATCAATTGAACTAGCATTCAATATCCAACATACTTCTAGTCTAGTAGTTGGGGCATTACAAATGTTATACACAATTCTTAATCTTGGTCTAATTAATCATATTGATCCAATTAAAATTAGGCATTTATTCTCTCCTTCTGTTCAATTTGGTCCTTATCAGTTATCAAAAATTATACTATGATATTTTGAATGTATTCAAACAGTAACATTCTACTAGGCCTCACTTTGGGGTATTACAATCTGGTTGATCCCAACTCAGACTCGGTTCGGGTTCAGGTCGGGTCAATACTAAGTTCGGTTTAAAATGATTCGGATCCAAGCGGTTAGTTCAGGTTCGGATGAAATTTGGGTCGGGTCATTCTAGATATCAGGTCGAGTCACGCCGGTTTCGGATAAAATTCAAAGAGTATATATATAAAATCATATTAAAAATTTAAAAATTATGTGTGTGCGTGCGTGTATTCGTGCGTGCGTGTGGATACTCTTCAAAAAATATTAAATAACATTATAAATCTTTAAAAATTATATTAATAATTTTTAAAAATATTAAATTTACAATATTAATTCTTTGATTGTATATACATAATTATATTAAAAAATTTAAAATTATATGAACTATCTTAAAAATATATTAAATAACATTACAAATATTTAAAAAAATTATCTGAATAAATTATAAAATTTAAAATTTAAAACCTTAATTCAATGAGTATGTACATAAAATTATATTAAAATTTTTACAATTTATATGAATAATCTTTTAAATTTAAAATATTATCACACACAACACCCTTTTCTTTTCTCAATTTCTTTCTACAGCCACCCTCTCCTGCAATGGAAGAACGGAGTATTTAAACCTATTTTCTCATTTTCTTGCAAACCAGACCTTCCACAACAAAAGTTTCCCTTAATGTACATAACATCATCATAATTGGTTGTATGGTTTTTTGAATTTATTGGTTGGTAAATTGACTTTTAGTTTTATATGTACTAGTTATTTTGTTTAACTTTGCATGTCGTTCTTAATTTGGAGAAGTGGGATAATGTTAGGTCGTGTCTGTAATAGGTTGAGTCTGTAGCGGGTCGGGTCTGTAACAGGCTGGGTTAAATTGGATGTCTGGTCGTTTCAAGTCGGGTTATATAAGATATTTGCCAGGTTAATTTCGGGTTAATATCATGTCAGGTTCAATTATCACATTATCAGGTTCAATTCGAGTTCAGATCATTCTAAGGTCGGGTACATGTCGGGTTCGGATCTAAAATTATCGGGTCCAACTCGGGTTCGGGTTAACATCAACTCAAACTCAATTGAGTTTGGGTCATCATCATCTCGGGTCACAACCAGTTCAAACTCGGGTCGATTTCAATCGGGTTCTAGGTCGGGTCAGTTTTTTACACCTCTAACTATATTGCGAGTTTTAAAAGTTCGGTTACCAAAACGAAAAGTTCTTAAAAGTTCAGTGGCCAAAATGAAAACTACAAAATTTCAGTGACCATTTAACGTACTTTACCCTTTCTATTTATATTCTCTATTTCTCTGATTATTGCCCAGAAATGTCTGGTTTGTATTCTGGTAGGACCCATTTTACGAACATGGTTTTGGTGGTGAAAGCTCAATCTGCAACACATTTACAAGCCACACCATTATATTAATATAATGTAATAGTATAATATATTCTTCTGATTTGCTTTACCGATTATTTTATTTACAATGGACTGCTGAACCTGAACTGCATCAATTGATTACTGTCCCATCAAAGTAGACTTCACTCCACAATTTCAAACGCTCCTTTTAGTTTATTAATTCACATTCCATCCTGATTTTGACATTTTTCTACCATTAAAAGCATATAAAATTATATTAAAAACCTAGTTCCAAAATATCAACAAGTGTTGAGTGTATTAGTAAGACACATTGCACTTTTAAAGAGAGGATACAAGTTAAAACTTTAGAGATGATATTATTGGGAGGAGCAGCCTCGCACCCCGAATATGGACCATAAGACGAACATGTATATTACCAAAAAAAGGTTCTAAATTAAGTGGTGACGTTGATAAAAAAAGATGTTGCTTCTCTTAAGTGATTCGAATCCTATCAACGTAATATGTACGGGGTGTGCAAAGAGACGAATTCAGGATTTGGGATTGAGGGCAAAACATAAATGTTTGAAAGTGGGGACAAATTCATAAATAAACCAAATTTAATAAAACTTATACAAGGAGACAAAAGTGAAAAAAAATTATTTGGGGGTGGGAGGCGATTGCCTCTCCCCACCCCTTAATAACTTCGGCCCTAGATGTGTGTACGTTTTTAAAAAGATCAAGAAAAATAAAATATATTATCATATGAGCCCACCAAAATATTTTAAAATATATACATTAAAAAAACATTCTATTCATGTTTCAACTTTTTAAATCAAGTTACTTTTCAATATGCCTAAAATAAATATTTTAGCTTTAAGTAATAATTTTTTTGACAATAATATCAAACATTTAAATCAACAATTAATACTCTTTCACGATATTTATTTATAATATTTTTAAAGAAACATTTATCAAAGGCAGGCCCGACCCTGGGCAGGGGCAACAAGGACGCCCGCCCAAGGCCCATCGCTTAAGGAAGTTACATGTTTCTAATTTTATTCGAATTGTATTTATTTTTAATGGTTTAATTTTTTAATACTTGTTATCAGATGCCCAATTTTTTCAATATTTGTTAATAGAAGTTTAATTTTTTAATATTTATTATTAGGGGTCTACTCTTAAAATTTTTTTTTCTTTCTAATACTTGTTATTAGGAGCATGATTTTTTTTTAATATTTGTTATTTTGGGCATACTCTTAAAATTCATTTTTTTTAATTTTTGTTATTAGGAGCCCAATTTTTCAATACTTATTATGGACCTACTCTTAAAATTAATTTTTTTCGTTACTTGCTATTAGGGGAAAGAGATTTAAATAACGGTATGCAACCACAACAATGATCGTTACATGACGATAGCGGTAGTGGTTGAGTCAGAATTTTCTTATAGTAGGGTCATGAGTGAAGTATGAAATACTGAGGATTTCTATACCACTAGAATAAGCATTATTGACCACATACCCTAAGAAATTAAGTGAAGTCAAATCTAATATTTTTTTTTGCAAAATTCTATATTACCTCTTTGAAAACCCCATACCCCAACAAATCAAGTGGGGTCAATTGCACCCTCAATTTATATGCTACATCCGCCCATGGGTAGAGGCACCATCTGAAACTGCGATACCCGCAACTATTATATCTACAATAGCGTATGTTATTAAGAGATTTCACAACCGCGATACTTGCAGTGACCGAAATAGCATCTATAATTTCCGCAACCACAATAAAACCTAACATATTAAAGTTTACACAATATTGTTAATTTTAGGGTTTAATATTTATGGTTTAGGTTGTAGGGTTTAGAATTTATGTTTAATATTTAGGGTTTAGGTTTAAAATTTTAAATTTTAAATTCTAAAAAAGGGATGTGTAATATTTTTTACACAAACTTGTGTATCAAAACATAACATTTTATTATTAATTCCTTATGATTATTAATCTAGGTCAAAATGTATTCCGATAAATTATAAATAATCGTCTACTTATGCCAGTGAATCATAAGTTACAGTCCATTAAAAAAAAGAAATGGTGTGAACTTGTGGCTATGGAAAACCCTAGTGTGTTAGCAAACCCTAGCGTGGCGGTCACGTTAGCTGCAGATAATGCAATGGACAACTACCAAGGAGGAATGCCGCTGGATGACGTTATAGTTGTGGATGCATCAGCTTCTCTCGAACAACCAGGATTCCCGGTGCCTTTGGGGGATCCAGCCGACGAGCAAAAAGGGCCACAACGGGGTGTAAGATGGTAGGGAGGATGAGTCTGGCGATGGACGAGAATAACACGCCGATGGAGGTTTCTAGTGGTGTGGATAGTGGGGCGGTGCCTGGGATCCTGGTTACTGGCTCGGGTGAAGTCCATGAGAAGCCGACGAGTGCTCAATCGTTCTGGGACAAGGTGGTTGGTGATGCGGGGAAGGCCAAGGTTTCACAAGGGATTGGTGAGTTGGATGTAGAGATGAGGGAGGAGGATGTTCACCTGGGAGGGAATGGTACGCTGCCGAAGATTCGATTCCTAGACAGGTTACATGATGCTATAGATGCCAAGCTGGTGAATTTAGTGATTATTCATCTCTTGGGAAAATCTATAAGTTATCGGGGGCACTTCTTAATCGAATTCAAGTTATGTGGAGTCCGACGAGAGATATGAATCTAATTGATTTGGACAATGAGTATTTTCTAGTTCGGTTTGCGGAGGAAGAGGATTTTCATAAGGTGCTTGTAGGAGGTCCATCGGTCATATACGAAAGCTATTCGACTGTTCAGCCATTGAGTAGATATTTTTCTACTTCTAAGGTCCACCCTTCCCAGGTTATGGTTTGAGTCCGGTTGCCCAAGCTTTCATACAAGTATTATAGCAAAAGCTTATTTAGGTATATAGCGGCCACCATTGGTAAAGTTGTTCTGGTGGATTACAATACTACGGAAGGGAAGTGTGGTTGGTTTGTGCACCTTGTTATTATTATTGATCTCAAGAAGCCACTTGTTTATGGTATTATTATTGATGGATAACGGCAGGATATTGACTAGCCATCGATTTGTTATAAATGTGGCAAATTTGGGCATTTAAAGGACGCGTGTGGGGTTGAAGAAGTGCAAGGTTCGATTGGGGAAAGTGTTGCGCCAGAACGAGATCCAAATGAGTTGTATGGATCGTGGATGCGGATAGTTTTATTCATAGATAGGGTTATGAGTTTTCATATCGAGTGGAAGCTCAAGGTTTTTCTTGTGGCATTTGGGTTTTGTGGTGTGAGACTGTCCATTTTGATGTCCTCACAATCTCGACTCAGTTTGTACATGGGTTGTGCTCGGTGGCGGATGGTGGTCGAAGTTTTTTTGTCACGTTTGTTTATGCAAGTCCGGACACTATAAAACACAACACTCTTTGGGACTAGCTGAAGATATTAGAACCCGGGGGTGTATACCGTGGGTTGTGGGTGGTGATCTAAATGTTATTGGGAGCGCGTTGGAACGGAAAGGTGGGACGCAACATAGGTCAGGTGTCTGTCAAAGATTTTGTGGCTTCATGTTTGATACTGGCTTGATTGACATGAGGTTTAATGGTCCTCGGTTTATTTGGCGATGGGGAACCTATTTTAGAGCCTGGATAGATACATATGTAATACTGAGTGGTATGACTGTTTCCCTATGTCGGAGGTGTTCCAGTTATTGGAATTGGTGGAAAACGTAAGGCTATGTTGTCGGCTCGTATTATAGGAGAGGAGCGTGCCTTGGAAAATTTTGATAAGCCTTTTCTTGAAAATTTGGAAGATGAATTGAAAAAAGAGTTGGACATTGTTCTTGCGCAGGAAGAGAGTCTCTGACATCAAAAAGCGTAAAATAATTAGATTAAAAAAGGCGATAGGAATATTACGTTCTTTCACACCGCGACAATGACTCGAAGGTAGAGAAATATATGAAACCAATAAATTGATTTTGATATAACAAAGAATTTAAGAACTAAATTGAAAAAGAGAAAATGAATTTTTAAGTCCTCAAAACCTCTCTATGTATTTAAAGAAAAATGCTTAAGTTAAAACCTCAACTTGTCAAATATTTTCTAAGTGTTTATCAAGCCAAAACAGTGATTTTCGAGTCACCGTTTTGGAACGGCATTTGGGCGTTCCGGAACAGTTTGAAACTGTTAACCTCTATTTCGGAACGTGTTTCGAAACGGGTGAAGAACATCGGAACATTTGACCCGTTTTAATACGGTAGTATTGAAACGACCTCGAACATTTTGAAACCGAATTCAAACTTGGTTTTAAAATATGACCGTTGAAGTTTTATAACTGAATTTAAAATTGTCGTTAAGGCGTATCGAAACGCTTCTAAGCCATTTCGATACAGGCTTTGACAGTAGCAAAATGTTTCGAAACGAGTTTCGAAACGGGCTCTTAGCGTATCAAAACGATCGTGCCCGTTTCAGTAGGGTTTATTTATTACACCCCAACGACTCTTTCTATTTTGGTCTGTTTCGAAACAGGATCGGGCGTTTTGGAACGGGTAGTTGTAGATTGCATTTATGGAGGGAAGATAACATCCCAACGGCTATATTGATGAATGCAACAACCCTAACGGTCATTTCGAAATAGGATCCTAACATGTTGTTTTGCTCTTTCAGTCCTGACATCTACTCCAAAGTTTCCTCCATCGAAAGTGCTAAGGAAGTGTGGGATACACTTGAGACTACTTATAAAGGAACAAGTGATGTGAAGGTGACAAAGATTGGAATTCTCAATCTTAGCTATGAGAATTTCAAAATGGAGCCCGACGAAACCGTGTCAAATATGTTCGATCGTTTCTCAACAATCGTCAACAGGCTAAAGTGTTTTTGAGAGATAATGCCGGAAGACAAACTAGTCCGGAAGCTACTCTACTCACTTCCCGAGTCTTGGGATGGGAAGAGATCCGCCATCATTGAGGCAAAAAATTTGATGACACTCAAGCTTGATGAGCTAGTGGGTTCTCTCCTAACTCATGAGATAATGAAGCAAGGAAGGGAAGATGAAAGGAAGAAGGAAGAGAGAATAGTGGAGAAGCTAGAGGTAGATAAGAAGAAGAAGAAGATAGGAGTGGCTCTCAAAGCTTCTCTACATTAGGAGAGCACTTCTAGTGAGGAGGAAGACCTAGAAGAATTGGCTATGATTCTCACGGTTTATGAGGTCCAACCGAGGAAGGAAGATTCAAAGAAAAATGGACTTCAAAACCAAAAACAAAGAAGAAGAGATGGATCAAATCATTTGCTTTGAGTGCAAAAAATCGGGTCATATTTGTAGAAAAGTGGTATGTGCAGAGAAGAAAGATTATTTCTCTGTATTTCTTAATTCCTTTTATTGATAAAGTAGTACCTATTTATAGGTTACAAAAGGAGACTAATCTAGGAAAATTACATAAAATCAGCAACTATATTATTGCTAAATTCCTAAATGTTAGCAGCTAAATATTTGGGAATATAATTTCCTAACTTTATGCAATTTACAATCTAATCTTTATTTTAAATGCCAATTATCTACACTCCCCCTCAAGTTGGTGAGTATATATTGTAGAGTCTCAGCTTGGATATGAATTCGTCAAATGTAACTCTTGGTAGTGCCTTGGTGAGTACATCGACTAGCTGCTTCTTTGTAGAGACAAAGTTAAGTTTAACCACTCCGTTGTTGACCTTTTTTGAAATGAAGTGTCTATCGATC